>CM035420.1:143063560-143733560 GCA_020310875.1 Ceratopteris richardii | reverse complement strand
TGTAATATAAGTCTGAGGGGGGGGGGTCATGTGTATCTCCATCTGCTGCTGGAGGAGTGATGCGCGACGGTGCTGGAGCTCTACTAGGAAACGACCTAGAGGGCGTTGGTCCTCTGTCCCCAATAAAGCCTTGATCTCTCTAGGCCCCCTGAAGAGCTGTGGGTAGTGGTCTCTGATGTCCTCATATGCTTGGCATCTACATGTGTAGTGCTCCTCGTCCTCCACCTCCTCTCTACATATCCTGCATAATCGCTCATCCCTGGGGGTATGTGTGGCTCGCCCAATCTCAATCTCGAGCTGGTGTGATGATACTCTTAGCTGCCCAATGGCCACTCTCTCAGCTGGTGCCATATATGTATCCATGTATCGTGGTCTCTGAATGAAACCATCAGCAGTCACAGTCGAGAAGTGCTCTGTAGTGTTGCCTCTTTGTGGGAAGAGGCTCCCGTGGTGCTATCCATGTCTCCCTGACGTGTATCTGTAGTAGGTCCTGACGGATGATCCTATTCCTCTCCGAACGAGAGAGGGTAATGTGGGGGGAAGAGAGGTCATACTGAAAAGGGGGGAGATCCGTAATGCTCATGCCATGGTCTGCTAACCATCGGTAAGTCTGTGCATACCATACTCTCTCATGCCCTGTCTCTACCAAATGTCTAGAGCTCTCAAATGCAAGCCTGGTGAGTCGGCTAGTGGGGAGCTCTCTGACTCTCAGAATAAAGGTCACCAACTGGAAGAGGGCCTCCACTAGCATCGGTGGTGTGCCAAGCTCAGCTCGTATAATGTCATGTGGAACGGAGGGCTTGCTGCGCAGCAAGCGTGATATCATGGTGATCTGGGGACTCTCAATCTGCGTCCACATCGCCTCTGTGATCCCTGGTGCCCATACTGCTGCTGCGTACATCAATGCGGGTGTCACTAGAGTGTCAAAGAGCCACCCCTTAGTCCGGGGCTCCTGAAAATGTGTCTGAAAGCAGCGTCTCTCCAATCCTGCAAGTGCCGCATAACCTCGCGTCAATCTATCTCTCGCAGCCTGTGCCATGGAGAATACCCCTGTGCTGCCCGAGAAGGTGATACCTAGGTAGACGTAGGAGTCCACTACCTCAATCTGTCCTCCAGCTTCTGTGAAAGAGGCGCGATGGAGTACTGTCATGGAGGTATGGAAGATCATGACCTTGGTCTTGCCAAGGTTCACTGTGAGTCCTCTCTCCATGCAAAAGGTATCGAGCGCCTGTAAATGTGACTGCAACCCCTCCTGTGACTCTGAGAGCAGGACAATGTCATCAGCATATAATAGGATATGTACTGGTGTACCTCCGAGGTCTCCTCCTCGCCCTCCTGCTCGCTGTATATACTCCGTGATCTCGTCGATGTAGAGACCGAAGAGAGTGGGTGAGAGAGGGCAACCTTGTTTCACACCAATGGTGCTAACAAGGCTGTCTGATAGACCGCCGGGGCAGCGTATCCTGCCTGTGACTCGTGCATACAAAGCGTGGATGGCCCATAGCATGTCTGATGGAAGCTGTAACTCCTGGAGCCTCCGTAGTAGTCTCTCTCGAGGGACCATGTCGAAGGCTTTGCGGAAATCCACAAAGCAACAGTATAGTCTCTGCTTCCTCGCCTTCGTGCTCTCAATCAAGCAACGAAGCACGAAGATGTGGTCGATGGTGGAGAAAGTGCGGCGGAAGCCTGCCTGGCCAGGTGCTCTGATCCCCGCTGCCTCAGTGTGTGTACTGAGCTCTGCCTCTAGTACTGCCCCATAGATCTTGGCCAGGATATGGCCTATCATAATAGTCCTGTAGTTCCCTGGGTCCATCATATCGCCGGACTTATGGATAGGCGTAATGGTATGCATAGTCCATGAGTCGGGTAATCCCTCAACCAAAGCACGGTTGGTAATCCCTCAACCAAAGCCTGGTTGAAGAGATGGGCGATCAAGTGGGAAACTACATCTGCTGCGTATATAAACTGCTCTCCCTGTAGCCCCGTGTGGTCTGCTGAACGGCCATGCTGTAGCCTATGGATGGCTTGTCGTACCATGCCTGCTGTGAAGAGGGTGGATATCACCGGACGCGGTGTGGAAGGAATCGGTAATGGTGGCTGTCCTTGGACGTCATATAACCTCTGGGCGTAGGTGTGCCAAGTCGAAGGATCGGCTATGGGTGTAGGTGGACGTGGCTCATGTAGTGCCCTCCACGCGGTGGCACAATCCCTACTCATGAGAAGGTCGATCAACTCTGCCTCCTGTCGCTCCTCGAAAGCTCGCCGCTTTCGGCGTGTGAGGGCTCGCATCTGTCGTCGTGCCTCCCTCTCTGTGATGGATCCCAAGATACTCTGTGCTCTGAGATGTCGGTATAGTCGCCTACACTCCTCTTCGTACCATCTATTCTGGGGTGTATGCCCCAGTCGTGTCGGATGTGCAGTGCTGTGGGTGGTGGTGTATGGGAAGCTGAGAGTAGCGGATGTATGGAGGATGGAGGAGAAGTGGGCGGTGAGGGTGTCCAAGGAGGCAGAGGGATCAAGGGAGTAGATGCGCTCTTGAACATGGGAGCTATAGATATGTGGTAGCTCATGTCTAAAGTGAATGGTGGTACGGGCTCGTGGCTGTATGGTGACGGGGTGGGGTATGCATGGTGAGCCGCGAATGGATAGGGAAAGATATGCGTGATCAGCTCCAATCGGTAAGGGTGGGATAGTGAATGAGGTGATCAGATGTGTCCCCTCCGGAGGTCCGATAACATAGTCTACCACACTGCCCCCCTGTGATGTCGTGGGTGGAATGCAATCCCATTATATATAACGAGATGGTGTGCTTCTCCCATCTGGAGTAAGTGTCGACCATATAAGGTGGGTGTGGTGGTGTTGGCTGAGGCTCTGAGTGTAGGCATGTCCTCTATGGTACGAAGCATCTCAGGGTCGTCAAAGTCGTAGATATCACACTGGTGGCTCTGAGTGCGGGCATTGAAGTCTCCTACAAGGAAGACTTCACGCATCCCGGTATACTCCATAATCGTGTCACTGAGGCAGTCATATGGCGATGTGGTGTCTGGTCCCTCCCCTCCTGATAGATGCTCAGGAGAATGTGTGAAACGTGAACCAATGGGTGCAATATAGCATACGGCGAAGTACGTTGCTCTCTCCTCTGATAGCTGCAAGCGTATCCACATGAAACGTGCCTCTGGGTCTCTGGCTACCACTTGTACCCTGTGCTGTAACGACTGTCTATAGAGCACGGCTACTCCTCCCGATCCTCGTGTGGTGTGCTGTCTCATCTGGCGGCGGTGAGCTGACTCCCACATATAGCCCTCAATCCTCGGTAGGCTCCTCCCCGGGCTCTCGTGTGTCTCTGTCAAGAAGATAATGTCTCTGCCCTCCATCACCTCCTCGAGGCGCCCTGGATGTGTCCATAAAGATCCATTGCAGTTCCAGACTGCAATGTGCACCTCCTGGTATGCTGTCTCATAGGCCGCGAATCCCTAGTCAATGGGCCGTCCATCAATGATGATCCGACCGTCTCTGTAGAGGGCACGATGTCCCTCTCGTCTTGCCTGGAGGACACGTGGCATGCATGCCCGTCTGTGCTCTACCTGCATCCGTGTGAGGTCGTCATCCAAATAGATGGGGGTGCCCGATGTAGTGCGTAGTACCGCCCGTCGTCTGAGAAAGTCTCTCCTCCTTGCCTCATCTGAGAACTGAAGGATAAGTGCTCTGCTCCGTGTGGTGTCCCGTCCTGCTCTCCATACTCTGGTGAAAGGGAGAGGCTCATCCGCGCAGTATCCAAGTAATGTGCACAAGCGACGCCCGTCCTGCTCTGGTGATCCGTCTGTCTCTGTGAGGCCGGAGACGCGAACATTGAGCCTGCGGGCCTGTCGCATCCGCTCCTCCTCAATGGTGGTATGCACTATGTGGATCTTCTCATGGTGGTTCTTCTTCTTTGCCTCCTGTCGAAGGTTCTTTTTGACAACCTCGACCCATCCATCTCTCTTAGTCTCAAGCTCGTTCTGCACCACCTCCATACACTCCTTATTGATAGTCGCCCGAATGTCCTCTAGATGTGGAGCGATCTCCCCCTCCTCGTGCATGCTGTCCAGTTTCGTTTTCATATCAGTAAGCGCAGTGTGCAACTCCTCCAGGTCCCGTGAGTGCTGTTTGCTGGTAGCGAGAAGCTCTTCCCGAAGGGATTCGTTTTCCTTCTCCAAGGTTGCCACCTTGGCTTCGAGGGCGACAACTCTACGGGTAACCCCGTTCAGTGCAAAATCTCCTTCTTTCTTGTGTTTTCCTATCAACTCTCGGAGGGCATGCTCTAAGGTGGCCAACTGTTCCTCCAGCTTGGGAGCCATGAGAGAGAGAGAGAGAGAGAGAGAGAGAGAGAGAGAGAGAGAGAGAGAGAGAGAGAGAGAGAGAGAGAGAGAGAGAGAGAGAGAGAGAGAGAGAGAGAGAGAGAGAGAGAGAGAGAGAGAGAGAGAGAGAGAGAGGATTTGGGTTTTTCTTAGGGTTAGGGATTAGGATTAGGTTCTAGAGTTAGGGTTAGGGTTCAGGTTAGGGTTAGGGTTAGGGTTAGGGTTAGGGTTAGGGTTAGGGTTGCACATACTTTTGGAGATGTGGGTTCTGGAGTTAGGGTTAGTTTGGGAGTTTGGCAGGTGGGCATGTTAGGTTTTGGTGTTTAGGGTTAGGGTTATGGTTTCATATCAGTTTGCAGCTTGGGTTTCGGGTATGTTAGGATTGTATCCCCGGGTGTTCTATTCTTGTTTGCAGGACCCATCGGAGTGGTTGTTCAAACCGAGGGAGAGGAGAGGGGATTCGGCGTGGTAGGGGTACTGACAGCGGGCGGGGCAGAGAGAGGCGCGAGTAGCGGGAAGGGAGAGGGGGTGGGCGCGCGAAGCGCGCAGGGCAGGGCAGGGGGCCGAGCAAGGCGAGGCAGAGAAGGCGGGGTCCCGGGAAGGGAGAGCGGGTGGGCGCGCGAAGCGGGCAGGGCAGGGCAGGGGGCCGAGCAAGGCAAGGCAGAGAAGGCGGGGCAGGAGGCAGAGCATGGCGCGGCAGGGCGGGGGCGAAGCAGGGCAGCGGCTAGGGTTTCGGACCGCAGCAGAGAGAGAGAGAGAGAGAGAGAGAGAGAGAGAGAGAGAGAGAGAGAGAGAGAGAGAGAGAGAGAGAGAGAGAGAGAGAGAGAGAGAGAGAGAGAGAGAGAGAGAGAGAGAGAGAGAGAGAGAGAGAGAGAGAGAGAGAGAGAGAGAGAGAGAGAGAGAGAGAGAGAGAGAGAGAGAGAGAGAGAGAGAGAGAGAGAGAGAGAGAGAGAGAGAGAGAGAGAGAGAGAGAGAGAGAGAGTTTTTGCCATTTTTGAGATTACAGGCAATGCATGACCTTCTGAGAGAGAGAGAGAGAGAGAGAGAGAGAGAGAGAGAGAGAGAGAGAGAGAGAGAGAGAGAGAGAGAGAGAGAGAGAGAGAGAGAGAGAGAGAGAGAGAGAGAGAGAGAGAGAGAGAGAGAGAGAGAGAGAGAGAGAGAGAGAGAGAGAGAGAGAGAGAGAGAGAGAGAGAGAGAGAGAGAGAGAGAGAGAGAGAGAGAGAGAGAGAGAGACTTTTTAACGTCTATTAGAGGCCAAAATCGGCCTATGAGACAAAACATATACATCAGTATGATCCAATCCACTGTGATCCAAAACGAAAATAAAGTGTGAGTACTACAAACGGGTATAAAAGGAGGGATAGTAGCTGGCATCAAGGGTGTGGGGTGCTATGGGTATGCACTCTATATGCTCAATGGGTGAGATACAAACATGATATGCATAGGGAGGGGAGGCTCGATGGTGTCACAACCCCCTAAATGCCTGGAGTGGGTGTAGGATATAATGCATCGGTGGGTAAGGCATCATGGCGATCCTCAAAATGCTCTGGGCGTCCAAATCGATAGGGGTGCGCTGCTGACGTCTCTGTATCTCCATGTCATGGCGTGCGTGAATCGCCTGAATCTCTCTCTGATGTGGACGAGCTCTCCGGACAAGGGGTCTCGGTCGTCGACGCTGTCGTCTAAACTCCTCTGCTCTGTGTAATGTGACACCCCGCATCGAGCTTGGCCCTCGAGTGTATGTGGGTCTGAAAAAATCTGTAATATGAGTCTGAGGGGGGGGGGGGGGGGGCCAGGTGTATCTCCATATGCTGCTCGAGGAGTGATGCGCGGTGGTGCTGGAGCTCTACTAGGAAACGACCTAGAGGGCGCTGGTCCTCTGTCCCCAATAAAGCCTTGATCTCTCTAGGCCCCCTGAAGAGCTGTGGGTAGCGGTCTCTGATGTCCTCATATGCCTGGCATCTACATGTGTAGTGCTCCTCGTCCTCCACCTCCTCTCTACATATCCTGCATAATCGCTCATCCCTGGGGGTATGTGTGGCTCGCCCAATCTCAATCTCGAGCTGGTGTGATGATACTCTGAGCTTCCCAATGGCCACTCTCTCAGCTCGTGCCATATATGTATCCATGTATCGTGGTCTCTGAATGAAACCATCCGTTGTCACAGTTAGGAAGTGCTCTCTGTAGTGTTGCCTCTTTGTGGGAAGAGGCTCCCGTGGTGCTATCCATGTCTCCCTGACGTGTATCTGTAGTAGGTCCTGACGGATGATCCTATTCCTCTCCGAACGAGAGAGGGTAATGTGGGGGGAAGAGAGGTCATACTGAAAAGGGGGGAGATCCGTAATGCTCATGCCATGGTCTGCTAACCATCGGTAAGTCTGTGCATACCATACTCTCTCATGCCCTGTCTCTGCCAAATGTCTAGAGCTCTCAAATGCAAGCCTGGTGAGTCGGCTAGTGGGGAGCTCTCTGACTCTCAGAATAAAGGTCACCAACTGGAAGAGGGCCTCCACTAGCATCGGTGGTGTGCCAAGCTCAGCTCGTATAATGTCATGTGGAACGGAGGGCTTGCTGCGCAGCAAGCGTGATATCATGGTGATCTGGGGCCTCTCAATCTGCATCCACATCGCCTCTATGATCCCTGGTGCCCATACTGCTGCTGCGTACATCAATGCGGGTGTCACTAGAGTGTCAAAGAGCCACCCCTTAGTCCGGGGCTCTTGAAAATGTGTCTGAAAGCAGCGTCTCTCCAATCCTGCAAGTGCCGCATAACCTCGCGTCAATCTATCTCTCGCAGCCTGTTCCATGGAGAATACCCCTGTGCTGCCCGAGAAGGTGATACCTAGGTAGACGTAGGAGTCCACTACCTCTATCTGTCCTCCAGCCTCTTTGAAAGAGGCGTGATGGCGTACTGTCCTGGAGGTATGGAAGATCATGACCTTGGTCTTGCCAAGGTTCACTGTGAGTCCTCTCTGCATGCAAAAGGTATCGAGCGCCTGTAAATGTGACTGCAACCCCTCCTGTGACTCTGAGAGCAGGACAATGTCATCAGCATATAATAGGATATGTACTGGCGTACCTCCGATGTCTCCTCGTCTCCCTCCTGCTCGCTGTATATACTCCGTGATCTCGTCGATGTAGAGACCGAAGAGAGTGGGTGAGAGGGGGCAACCTTGTTTCACACCAATGGTGCTAACAAGGCTGTCTGATAGACCGCTGATAGACCGCCGGGGCAGCGTACCCTGCCTGTGACTCGTGCATACAAAGCGTGGATGGCCCATAGCATGTCTGATGGAAGCTGTAACTCCTGGAGCCTCCGTAGTAGTCTCTGTCGAGGGACCATGTCGAAGGCTTTGCGGAAATCCACAAAGCAACAGTATAGTCTCTGCTTCCTCGCCTTCGCGCTCTCAATCAAGCAACGAAGCACGAAGATGTGGTCGATGGTGGAGAAAGTGCGGCGGAAGCCTGCCTGGCCTGGTGCTCTGATCCCCGCTGCCTCAGCGTGTGTACTGAGCTCTGCCTCTAGTACTGCCCCATAGATCTTGGCCAGGATATGGCCTATCATAATAGTCCTGTAGTTCCCTGGGTCCATCATATCGCCGGACTTATGGATAGGCGTAATGGTATGCATAGTCCATGAGTCGGGTAATCCCTCAACCAAAGCACGGTTGAAGAGATGGGCGATCAAGTGGGAAACTACATCTGCTGCGTATATAAAGTGCTCTCCCTGTAGCCCCGTGTGGTCTGCTGAACGGCCATGCTCTAGCCTATGGATGGCCTGTCGTACCATGCCTGCTGTGAAGAGGGTGGATATCACCGGACGCGGTGTGGAAGGAATCGGTAATGGTGGCTGTCCTGGGACGTCATATAACCTCTGGGCGTAGGTGTGCCAAGTCGAAGGATCGGCTATGGGTGTAGGTGGACGTGGCTCACGTAGTGCCCTCCACGCGGTGGCACAATCCCTACTCATGAGAAGGTCGATCAACTCTGCCTCCTGTCGCTCCTCGAAAGCTCGCCGCTTTTGGCGTGTGAGGGCTCGCATCTGTCGTCGTGCCTCCCTCTCTGTGATGGATCCCAAGATACTCTGTGCTCTGAGATGTCGGTATAGTCGCCTACACTCCTCATCGTACCATCTATTCTGGGGTTTATGCCCCAATCGTGTCGGATGTGCAGTGCTGTGGGTGGAGCTGAGAGTAGCAGATGTATGGAGGATCGAGGAGAAGTGGGCGGTGAGGGTGTCCAAGGAGGCAGAGGGATCAAGGGAGAGATGCGCTCTCGAACATGGGAGCTATAGATATGTGCTAGCTCTGTCTAAAGTGGATGGTGGTACGGGCTCGTGGCTGTGTGGTGACGGGGTGGGGTATGCATGGTGAGCCGCGAATGGATAGGGCAAGATATGCGTGATCAGCTCCAATCGGTAAGGGTGGGATAGTGAATGAGGTGATCAGATGTGTCGCCTCCGGGGGCCCGATAACATAGTCTACCACACTGCCCCCTGTGGTGTCGTGGGTGGAATGCAGGTGAGACCGTGCGAGGTGGGCCAGCTCCCCATCCCATTATATATGACGAGACGGTGTGCTTCTCCCATCTGGAGTAAGTGTCGGCCATATAAGGTGGGTGTGGCAGTGTCGGCTGAGGCTCTGAGTGTAGGCATGTCCTCTATGGTACGAAGCATCTCAGGGTCGTCAAAGTCGTAGATATCACACTGGTGGCTCTGAGTGCGGGCATTGAAGTCTCCTACAAGGAAGACTTCACCCATCCCGGTATACTCCATAATTGTGTCACTGAGGCAGTCATATGGCGATGTGGTGCCTGGTCCCTCCCCTCCTGATGGCTGCTCAGGGGAATGTGTGAAGCGTGAACCAATGGGTGCAATATAGCATACGGCGAAGTACGCTGCTCTCTCCTCTGATAGCTTCAAGCGTATCCACATGAAACGTGCCTCTGGGTCTCTGGCTACCACCTGTACCCTGTGCTGTAACGACTGTCTATAGAGCACGGCTACTCCTCCTGATCCTCGTGTGGTGTGCTGTCTCATCTGACGGCGGTGAGCTGACTCCCACATATAGCCCTCAATCCTCGGTAGGCTCCTCCCCGGGCTCTCGTGTGTCTCTATCAAGAAGATAATGTCTCTGCCCTCCATCACCTCCTCGAGGCGCCCTGGATGTGTCCATAAAGACCCATTGCAGTTCCAGATTGCAATGTGCACCTCCTGCTGTGCTGTCTCATAGGCCGCGAATCCCTAGTCAATGGGCCGTCCATCAATGATGATCCAACCGTCTCTGTAGAGGGCACGATGTCCCTCTCGTCTTGCCTGGAGGACACGTGGCATGCGTGCCCGTCTGTGCTCTACCTGCATCCGTGTGAGGTCGTCATCCAAATAGATGGGGGTGCCCGGTGTAGTGCGTAGTACCGCCCGTCGTCTGAGAAAGTCTCTCCTCCTGGCCTCATCTGAGAACTGAAGGATAAGTGCTCTGCTCCGTGTGGTGTCCCGTCCTGCTCTCCATACTCTGGTGAAAGGGAGAGGCTCATCCGCGCAGTATCCAAGTAATGTGCACAAGCGACGCCCGTCCTGCTCAGGTGATCCGTCTGTCTCTGTGAGGCAGGAGACGCGAACATTGAGCATGCGGGCCTGTCGCATCCGCTCCTCCTCAATGGTGGTATGCACTATGTGGATCTCCTCATGGTGGTTGTTCTTCTTTGCCTCCTGTCGAAGGTTCTTTTTGACAACCTCGACCCATCCATCTTTCTTAGTCTCAAGCTCGTTCTGCACCACCTCCATACACTCCTTCTTGATAGTCACCCGAATGTCCTCTAGATGTGGATCGATCTCCCCCTCCTCGTGCATGCTGTCCAG
Organism: Ceratopteris richardii; assembly: GCA_020310875.1. Classification (NCBI taxonomy): domain Eukaryota; kingdom Viridiplantae; phylum Streptophyta; class Polypodiopsida; order Polypodiales; family Pteridaceae; genus Ceratopteris; species Ceratopteris richardii. Next base: position 143,723,366 of record CM035420.1, on the reverse strand, counting down.
TTTCGTTTTCATATCAGTAAGCGCAGTGTGCAACTCCTCCAGGTCCCGTGAGAGAGAGAGAGAGAGAGAGAGAGAGAGAGAGAGAGAGAGAGAGAGAGAGAGAGAGAGAGAGAGAGAGAGAGAGAGAGAGAGAGAGAGAGAGAGAGAGAGAGAGAGAGAGAGAGAGAGAGAGAGAGAGAGAGAGAGAGAGAGAGAGAGAGAGAGAGAGAGAGAGAGAGAGAGAGAGAGAGAGAGAGAGAGAGAGAGAGAGAGAGAGAGAGAGAGAGAGAGAGAGATGTAGTGTTTGTGTGCGTGTGTGTGCAGTAGGCATAGGCCACACTCGATCTCAGATGAGTATAGAGGAGCTAGCTCACGTGTGAAGTGGATGGTGGTGTATGGGGTACATGTCATAGGTCTATGTGGGGTTCTATCCTCAGCGATGGAAAGGGAGAGGTATGTGTGATCGGCTCCGATGGGTATAGGTGGGATGGTAAGTGATGTAATGAGGTGGGTGGCCTCCCTAGATCCCAATATATAGTCAACTGTGCTCCTTCCTCCCCCAACAGACCTATATGGCATGCAAGTCAAGCCACCTGAAGTCGGCCACTGAGCCATCCCGTTATATATGACGAGACGGTGCTCAGATCCAAGCCTAAATAGATGTCGTCCATATGTTGAGTACTCCATGATCTCATCTGATAGACATGCATAAAGTGAGGTCTCCCGTGATAAAGAGTCATGCTTAGTGGAGGCAAAGCGAGAGCCTGTGGGGGCGAAATAGCATATGGCTATGTAGATGAAACTGTCATGCGATAGCTCAAGGCAGGTCCACATCTATCGGGCCTGTGGGTCGTTGGCAATGATCTGTAATCTACTGTGTAGTCCCTGTCGAAAAAGTATGGCCACCCGTCGTGATCCTCAAGATGTGTGCTGTCGTCTGCATCCTCGATGTAGAGACTCCCATTCGAATCCATGTATCCGGGGCAATCCTCTCTTTGGACTCTCATGTGTCCCTGTAAGTAGGATGATGTCATGGCCTCTCATCACCTCCTCGAGTCTCTCTGCGCGTGTCCTTAGGTCTCCGTTGTAGTTCCAGACTTCCAAATGGATCTCTTCTCGTGTCCCACAGGCCGCGAGTCCCTATGGGATGACCTTGCCATCTATGATGACCCGATCATCTCTATAGGATGCCCGTTTCCCCTCTTTGCACTGTAGGCATGCATGCATGCCTATGTGCGATTTGCATTTTGGTGAGGTTATCATCGAGATAGATGGGTTGGCCTTCGAGTCCTCGTAGGATTATCCTTTTGCGAAGGAAAGTAGATCGTGACTCGCCATCGGGGAAGTGGAGGATGAGGGCTCGTTTTTTAGTGGCATTTTTACTACTTCCACCCAACCCTCTTTGGTGGCTTCGAGTTTGTCTTCCATGTGCTTTGTGATTTCTGCTTTGAGGGCTTCCTTAGTGATGGTATGAATCTCACCTTCCACTGGGGAGAGTGATGCCACCGTTGCCTTGAGAAGAGCTATTTCTCCCTACAAGATATCTCGTTCCTTCTTCCATTCTGCTTGTGCCTCTTCCCAAGTTTCTTTTTTTGTCATCCTCCTCTTCTCTCACTCTTCTTTCTCTTTCTTCCATTGATTTTTTTCTTTATGGAATGCCTCGGATGTCATGGACACAAAGGAAACCATCTTAAATCTTAGATTCCATGTGTCTTTCCATATCTCATGATTGGCTCAGATTTTGGAGAAACTAATGCTTCCATTGCATCCAGAACGTGCCAAAACCCCAAGATCGATTGTCTATTTGCTGAATTCTGGCACCTAGAGGTCTCATTTCTAGTCGATGACATCATCACTGACATCATCCGGTCGTAACCGCCTTTGGGAACCGCCCTTGAAAACCTATATAAGGAGGGGTTGGCCACATTCATAATAAGTCTTGCTAATACCAGTCTTGGGAGCTCAAGGAGTCGTAACCGCCAAGTAAGTACTCTCCAATTCCAGTTTCAGTTCTTGTCTTGTTCCTTGTTCTAGTCTAGTTCTTGGACATCCTATCTTGTCCTCTTGTAATCTCGTAGTACGAGATCCGGTCGAGTTCTTTCTTGTATCTAGTTCATCTCCCAGAAGGGAGTTCTTGTTATCCAGAGATCTTGTTCCATACTTACGATCCTGGGTTGTGGGATCTCCTGTATCATCTCTAGTCCAGTTTTCCATACCTATTGGTCCCGGGTTGTGGGACGTCTTGTATGAGCTATGTCTTCTTGTATTATTTTCCCTACATGGGTGTTCTTGTAAATCATAAGTGTATTTCCGAAATCTTGTCTAGTGAAGTCGGAGAGCACAATCTAGTGCTCCCCTGACATCGGTCTCTTTTTCGAGCTTAGATAGGCGGGCAATGATGTTGTTGATGGTGGAATCCATAAGCTCCTTGTTGTCCTTGAAGGTGTTGTGGAGTTTGCCTTCTAATTTGAATAAGTTCTCCTTCTTTGCCATGTGTCCTGTTCTTCAAGCTTGTGTCTTCTATATTGGCATATCTTCTAAGTCTTGTAGTTAGGTTTAAGTTTTTTGAAATCAGGGTTAGGGTTAGGCGTTCACTTCGGTTTGCACATTGGTGGGAGATGGTCGAGCATAGGGAAGTAAGCGGGCAACAGTGTTGGTGGCAGAGGATAGAGGGCAGAGGGGGCAGAGGACAGAGGCCGACGGGAGTAGATTAGGGTTTCGCATTTCGATGGGCCGACAGGAGCAGCTCACATGCAAGGCCGATGGGGCTGGAGAGGGATAAGGGTTTAGGATGGGGCCTGGGCCGAGGGGAGCCTCTGACGCGTGAGGCAGAGAGGAGCGGCCTAGGTTTTCGATGGGCGGGGGCAGCTAGCAAGGACGTCGTGGCTGCTGCTCTAGCGCAATTTGCTATGTACCTGCTGCGTTGACGTCGCGGGGATGCGAAACACTAACGAAGGTGCCAAGGTAGAGCCGGCAACAAAACCCTAATGTAGAGGTTGCTGTGGGAAGCGCTTCTCAAGAGGGCTGCAGGGAGGGCCCGAGAGGGCGGGGGGAGAGAGAGAGAGAGAGAGAGAGAGAGAGAGAGAGAGAGAGAGAGAGAGAGAGAGAGAGAGAGAGAGAGAGAGAGAGAGAGAGAGAGAGAGAGAGAGAGAGAGAGAGAGAGAGAGAGAGAGAGAGAGAGAGAGAGAGAGAGAGAGAGAGAGAGAGAGAGAGAGAGAGAGAGAGAGAGAGAGAGAGAAAGAAAGAAAGTCATATTAACGTCTTCTGGAGGCCAAACTTGGCCTATGAGACAAAAACCATGTACAAGTGTAGTAACCCTGTGTAGAAGATAAAATGAAATAAAAAGTATATCGCTACGCAAAGCTACATAGGGCTGGAAAAGGCTGGGGAGACGTGGCTCTGACTCTGCAGATAGTGGCCACCTAATGAGAGAGAGAGAGAGAGAGAGAGAGAGAGAGAGAGAGAGAGAGAGAGAGAGAGAGAGAGAGAGAGAGAGAGAGAGAGAGAGAGAGAGAGAGAGAGAGAGAGAGAGAGAGAGAGAGAGAGAGAGAGAGAGAGAGAGAGAGAGAGAGAGAGAGAGAGAGAGTGTTTTTACGTCTATTAGGAGGCCGAACTCGGCCTATGAGACAAATCGATGTACATGGGTGTATCATTTGTCTATCAGAGAAGATAAAAGTGCTGAAAAAGAAACTGGTAAAGCTGATACATATCTCCGTGATATGCGTGTGGAGATACCCATGAAAGTGGGGGGGTGTATGGAGTGCGATATCTATGATAGTCTATATGCAAAGGGGTATTACAACAAGCATGGGAATGCATCTGAAACGACTAACTAGCTCCATCCTGTGCTAGTGGGCGAGTGTAAGATGTGACTGAGGGGGGGAGGGCTGCAGCACGTCGTGGAATAAAGAACTCAGTGAGCTGACTCTGTCTCCCTCCTGTATGGGCTGCTACAGTAGGCTGGAGTAGGGAATCTCTGTGACTCTGTATCTCTAGTAGGAATAGCCCGAGCTGTCGCTGGTCTCTAGAGTCCATGATCTCTCGGAGGGTGGGCTGCCCTGTAAATAGAGTCCCGTATCTACCTCTGATGCCATCATATGCACTACATCTGATACAAAGTACTCCTCGTCCTCCATCTCTACTCTGCAAACCCTTCATATCCACTCCTCTCTGGGAATGTCTGCGGCTCTTCCCATCTCAATCTCTAGTCTATGTGATGAGACTCTCAACTGGCCAATCGCTACCCTCGAGCTATGAGGCATGTAAGTATCCATGTAACATGGCCGTCGGATGAAACCGTCTGCTAGGATGTCTAAGAACTGGTCTCGATAGTGCAATAGTCTCGATCCCATGTGTGGTGTGTGCCATGTCTGACTAATGTAGAGCTGCCAAAGATCCTGTCTCAGCACAACATTCCTCTCATGACGAGAGAGGTGGATGTGAGGTGAGTCTCGGTCGTACTGAAAAGGCGGCAATCTGTCCATATCAAGCCCATGACTATCAAACCATACTCTAACCTAACTGTACCAAGCTCTCTCATATCTTGACTCTTATATCTGTATAGATGCCTCAAAAGCTTTGCGTGTGAGTGTGTCTGTAGGGAGCTCCCTCATCCTCTGAATAAAGCAGATAGTCTGGAATAGTGCATCTACTACCATGGGTGGTGAAGCTAGATCTGCCTTGATGATGTCATGTGGTACCGACTGTTTCCCGCGAAATAGTTGCGAGATCATACGTACTTGGGGCCTCTCGATCGCACTCCACTGGGTGACTGTGAGGCCTGGGGCCCAAACTGTCGCAGCATACATCATAGCTGGTCGGACTAGTGTGTCAAATAGCCATCCCTTCGTGCGGGGCTCCCACAACTGCTAAATTCTTGTTTGAAAATGTATTCACTAGATACGGGCTACCTATAGAGCTAGTTAGTGATAGAGGCACTCACTTCTTGAATGAAGTTATTGAAAATCTGCTCCAAGAATTCTTGGTAGTGCATAAGAAGTCTGCCCCCTATCACCCTCAAGCAAATGGCCAGGCTGAGAGCACCAACAAGATCTTATGCAATGTATTGACGAAATTAGTGAACAATAAACGCTCTGATTGGGACAAACAGCTACACCATGCTGTTTGGGCATACCGAGTTGCCTACAAAACGGTACTCCAAGCCACTCCCTTTCAAATGGTGTTTGGTCAAAATGCTGTGCTACCTTTAGACTTTTTGATACCTACATTGAAAGTGGCACAAGAGCATGAATGGACGGGTCATGAACTCTCCTCTAGACTTTTTGACCTTGAACGATTAGGAGAAACAAGACTGAGAGAAGCTGCAGGGATATATGCAGCTAAGAAACGACAGAAGGCCTACTTTGATGCCCACGTTAAGGATAAAGGTTTAAAGGCAGGCGACTTAGTTCTAGTCTACACATTGAAGCAACATGCGAGGAAACTGGAGAAGAGAGGCTACGGACCCATGATCATTAACAGAATCTCAACAAGTGGAGCAGTGCAACTAGCCACATTAGAAGGCGATGTTCTCCCAAGTTATATTAGCGGATGCAGAGTCAAGTTGTATCAGGAACCTCTCACAGAGGAAATGCTAAGTCGACTCACTACTGCTAAGAAACGCAAAGAGGAAGAAAAACGAATTCGAGAAGAAGCTCAAGCAGAAGCCTTAGAGCGCATACGGAGAATGAAATTAAGAAGACAAGGTAGAGAGCACCCTAGGCAAGATGCATATGCATATCAAGGATATGACGTGGCTATGTGTGAAGGTTCAGGTGTTAGCTCACATAGGATAACTGATCGACGTCCTTTCATAACCTTAGATATAGGACAAGGAAAGAGTGCAAGGACTGTAAGAGCCTTGATTGACTCAGGTGCAGCCACTAGTGCTGTTAAATTGTCTTACTGTCAAGAGTTGCAATTAACTGTCAATCCTGTGGAAGCATATCTCATAGGATTGGGAGGCGTGGAAACCCCTTGCATGGGCGAGGTGGAACTTCCCCTCTATATTCATGATGAGGCAATGACAGTTAAAGTACTAGTGTGTCAAGATGAGGACCTCACTGAGCCCTTTGTCTTGGGTCAAGACTGGATCTATGACCAAGCCGTCAACTTAAACCTAAGAAGTGGACTTCTTCAGGTATGGGTGAATCAAACTAGAATTACAATTGAGTTAAATAATGGAGCACTCAAGGAACTAGAAAAGGCACAGAATCCTGGTCCCTCCAGGGGTACACATGAAGTTGACCATGCTGTTCTTGTCCAAGGCTATGTGATACAGAAGAACGAAGATCTCAAAGGAGCCAGAACCACAATGGAACTCCCTTCTTTTCCAAAGGCGAGGAGGAGGCAGCAACTAAGGGCAGATCAATCACTGAAGACTCTCCAGGCGAGAGACCAAAAGAACGCGCGAAGCAGAACAACTCAGCTGATGAAACAAATGTGGGTGCGGAAAGACGAGCTGCCGACCATAACTAAGTCGCAACAACGGTCTCAACTTCGTATGTAATCAACGACTTGATGCTAATAAGAGGACTCCTAAAACCTCTGTTGAGAAAGTGAAATCCATTTGGGTACCCAAGAAGTCGATGAAGGCTGACCCACAATCAAGACAAATTTGGATGCCTAAGGCTTGTTTGCGGGCTGAACTAACCCCACACAATTCACATCATACACGACAGGGTTCACGCGCTCAAGCAGCCGCCACCCACTCTTGTCTGATACACTCGAACACATTGCCACCTAGAAGCACGCACAGACTCACTCGTAAATGGGTCCCAATGACACAACAACTCCCAGCAGAATTACTCATGCAACCCTTCCGAATCTCCACAAAACCAAGACCAAAAGCCATCCATGGTGTTTGGCAACCTAAGACTTGTAATAAACCCCCCGACCCCAATCTGTGAATTCATCTCCACTTACTAACTGCATTAGTCAGACAGTGCATCTTTCCATCTCGCTCCTAGGACTATCCAGATATTAACTACACACACTGTCATCGTGCACTCACTGACCACTGACTCATCATCTACCTCATGTTAATGTTGTAATGAGGCAACGACGGGTTTATTCTGTCCATTACAATGTTAACACATGGTTCTATATTCTCACAGAACCAACAAGCAAGCAGGGCCATGGCAGAAGCCGGAGGTGCCAGTTCTCACGCCGGATCCAGCGCACAGATTGTGGATATAGAAACACTCCTCCTCGAACCACATCTCATCGAAAGACCGCAAGAACTTCAAGCTGTGCATGTACTCCCAGTTCAGGATCCTCCCCAGGGGTACACCTCTCAAGTGGGCAAACACGCTCATTGGTTCAGTGATGTTGCAGGACCATTGGGTGATGGAACCTATTTTTGGGAAGCTGAATTGGAGTTTAATGGTAAATGGGGACGCTACCATTTTTTCACACGCGAATTTGAGAGCTATCAGAATGCCGAAGTCATGCGTTCAGTATGGACCAAAGCTTGCCTGGACAGTTATTTCAGGGCCCACTTACCGAAGCCAGATTTCTTACGTTGTTCTTATCTTATCAGTACCATCACTCCTAGCAGGGCCAAGGGAGGCGACAACACTTTTGTGTTACCCTCACTATTGCCGGGCCACGAACTTAAAAGATTCAAACTGACCCTCAATCTGGTACGAGAAGCATTGGGCATGTATGGTATGCACATTCCTACTGAAAAGGAAACAATGTTTCCAGGCAGAATGAAACATAAAGATCTCAATAAGCTGAAGGATATGGTAGCAATGACACCGACCATCGCTCTTCACCTACGGACTGTCATGCAGCATTTTGCTTTCCCCGCCCAGGAAAGATTCACCATGCCCCCAAAGAAGATATGGTTTAGCTTGTATTTGGCAGAGACAGAAAACCTCCCTATCAACGTACCACATTGGATCATATAGATCAGATTCACCTAGCCCATCAACGGTGGAACAAGAAGCAGAAAAATGTGCTCCACGGATGTTGTGCTCTGACCAAGATAATCTATCGATGTCTAGCCTATGACGTGCCTATTCAGAGGGCACTCGTATGGTCCCGGGCCCAGGAATTCCAGAGAAGGCTATCAGCGGCAGGTCCTCCATCAAAGAAGATGAGAGGGGGAGTCCAATTACCCTGCGCTCAACCAAGGGGAGCCACCACTACACCAGAGATTACCCCTCCCGAGACACGACGCATTAGACCATTCACCATTCAGCTACCAAGACCAAGTACAGAGGGACCCAATCTGGTGTTTCCACCCGTCCCATCGGACTTGGAATTTCCACAGGGCTTTACTCTCAATGATCTCACTGATGAAGAAGTGGCTAGACTAATCTACGACTCTAATCTCGAAACGGAAACAGAGCGAGCTCAGGAACCCCAAACCCATACAACAACGTCAGCCCCCACCCAACTCCAAGTTATAGAAGTCGACGTCGATGAACAAGAGACCGAACAAGGGGAAGAAGCCTACGAAGAACAAGAGTATGATGAACTTTCAGAGTTAGCAAGTGCCCCCGCGTATTCGGCACAAATAAAAAGACTATATCGAACCATGCAGCTAGTTCAAGAAGAGCATAAAATGTCACTTGAAGCAGGCAAGAAACTCATGAACCAATTGCTTGCAGAGGAAGGCGTGTTCGATATAGTCTTCCTCTTCCAGCAATTGGTTCATGAGTTTCTTGCCTGCTTCAAGTGACATTTTATGCTGTTCTTGAACTAGTTGCATGGTTCGATATAGTCTTTTTATTTGTGCCGAATACGCGGGGGCACTTGCTAACTCTGAAAGTTCATCATACTCTTGTTCTTCGTAGGCTTCTTCCCCTTGTTCGGTCTCTTGTTCATCGACGTCGACTTCTACAACTTGCAGTTGGGTGGGGGCTGACGTTGTTGTATGGGTTTGGGGTTCCTGAGCTCGCTCTGTTTCCGTTTCGAGATTAGAGTCGTAGATTAGTCTAGCCACTTCTTCATCAGTGAGATCATTGAGAGTAAAGCCCTGTGGAAATTCCAAGTCCGATGGGACGGGTGGAAACACCAGATTGGGTCCCTCTGTACTTGGTCTTGGTAGCCGAATGGTGAATGGTCTAATGCGTCGTGTCTGGGGAGGGGTAATCTCTGGTGTAGTGGTGGCTCCCCTTGGTTGAGCGCAGGGTAATTGGACTCCCCCTCTCATCTTCTTTGATGGAGGACCTGCCGCTGATAGCCTTCTCTGGAATTCCTGGGCCCGGGACCATACGAGTGCCCTCTGAATAGGCACGTCATAGGCTAGACATCGATAGATTATCTTGGTCAGAGCACAACATCCGTGGAGCACATTTTTCTGCTTCTTGTTCCATCGTTGATGGGCTAGGTGAATCTGATCTATATGATCCAATGTGGTACGTTGATAGGGAGGTTTTCTGTCTCTGCCAAATACAAGCTAAACCATATCTTCTTTGGGGGCATGGTGAATCTTTCCTGGGCGGGGAAAGCAAAATGCTGCATGATAGTCCGTAGGTGAAGAGTGATGGTCGGTGTCATTGCTACCATATCCTTCAGCTTATTGAGATCTTTATGTTTCATTCTGCCTGGAAACATTGTTTCCTTTTCAGTAGGAATGTGCATACCATACATGCCCAATGCTTCTCGTACCAGATTGAGGGTCAGTTTGAATCTTTTAAGTTCGTGGCCCGGCAATAGTGAGGGTAACACAAAAGTGCTGTCGCCTCCCTTTGCCCTCCTAGGAGTGATGGTACTGATAAGATAAGAACAACGTAAGAAATCTGGCTTCGGTAAGTGGGCCCTGAAATAACTGTCCAGGCAAGCTTTGGTCCATACTGAACGCATGACTTCGGCATTCTGATAGCTCTCAAATTCGCGTGTGAAAAAATGGTAGCGTCCCCATTTACCATTAAACTCCAATTCAGCTTCCCAAAAATAGGTTCCATCACCCAATGGTCCTGCAACATCACTGAACCAATGAGCGTGTTTGCCCACTTGAGAGGTGTACCCCTGGGGAGGATCCTGAACTGGGAGTACATGCACAGCTTGAAGTTCTTGCGGTCTTTCGGTGAGACGAGCTGCTCGACTTAGTTCGTCAGAAGCGACTTAGTTACGGTCGGCAGAAGCTAAAGCTCGTCGCCTGGAGAGTCTTCAGTGATTGATCTGCCCTTAGTTGCTGCCTCCTTCTGGCCTTTGGAAAAGAAGGGAGTTCCATTGTGGTTCTGGCTCCTTTGAGATCTTCGTTCTTCTGTATCACATAGCCTTGGACAAGAACAGCATGGTCAACTTCATGTGTACCCCTGGAGGGACCAGGATTCTGTGCCTTTTCTAGTTCCTTGAGTGCTCCATTATTTAACTCAATTGTAATTCTAGTTTGATTCACCCATACCTGAAGAAGTCCACTTCTTAGGTTTAAGTTGACGGCTTGGTCATAGATCCAGTCTTGACCAAAGACAAGGGGCTCAGTGAGGTCCTCTTGACACACTAGTACTTTAACTGTCATTGCCTCATCATGAATATAGAGGGGAAGTTCCACCTCGCCCATGCAAGGGGTTTCCACGCCTCCCAATCCTATGAGATATGCTTCCACATGATTGACAGTTAATTGCAACTCTTGACAGTAAGACAATTTAACAGCACTAGTGGCTGCACCTGAGTCAATCAAGGCTCTTACAGTCCTTGCACTCTTTCCTTGTCCTATATCTAAGGTTATGAAAGGACGTCGATCAGTTATCCTATGTGAGCTAATACTTGAAACTTCACACATAGCCACGTCATATCCTTGATCTGCATATGCATCTTGCCTAGGGTGCTCTCTACCTTGTCTTCTTAATTTCATTCTCCGTATGCGCTCTAAGGCTTCTGCTTTAGCTTCTTCTCGAATTCGTTTTTCTTCCTCTTTGCATTTCTTAGCAGTAGTGAGTCTACTTAGCATTTCCTCTGTGAGAGGTTCCTGATACAACTTGACTCTGCATCCGCTAATATAACTTGGGAGAACATCGCCGTCTAATGTGGCTAGTTGCACTGCTCCACTTGTTGAGATTCTGTTAATGATCATGGGTCCGTAGCCTCTCGTCTCCAGTTTCCTCGCATGTTGCTTCAAACTGTAGACTAGAACTAAGTCGCCTGCCTTTAAACCTTTATCCTTAACGTGGGCATCAAAGTAGGCCTTCTGTCGTTTCTTAGCTGCATATATCCCTGCAGTTGCTCTCAGTCTTGTTTCTCCTAATCGTTCAAGGTCAAAAAGTCTAGAGGAGAGTTCATGACCCGTCCATTCATGCTCTTGTGCCACTTTCAATGTAGGTATCAAAAAGTCTAAAGGTAGCACAGCATTTTGACCAAACACCATTTGAAAGGGAGTGGCTTGGAGTACCGTTTTGTAGGCAACTCGGTATGCCCAAACAGCATGGTGTAGCTGTTTGTCCCAATCAGAGCGTTTATTGTTCACTAATTTCGTCAATACATTGCATAAGATCTTGTTGGTGCTCTCAGCCTGGCCATTTGCTTGAGGGTGATAGGGGGCAGACTTCTTATGCACTACCAAGAATTCTTGGAGCAGATTTTCAATAACTTCATTCAAGAAGTGAGTGCCTCTATCACTAACTAGCTCTATAGGTAGCCCGTATCTAGTGAATACATTTTCAAACAAGAATTTAGCAGTTGTTTGAGCATCGTTCTTCGTTGTGGCTTTTACCTCTACCCACTTTGTTAGATAGTCTGTCGCAACAATGATATATTCTGCATGGGAACCCTTAGCTGGAGGATTAATAGGACCTACAAAGTCTATTCCCCACTTAGAGAATGCACGTCCACCCATCATAGGTTTCAGTGGCATCTCATCTTTACGTATAGGGTACTGAGTTCTCTGACAGACATCACATCGTTTCACATAGGTATGTGCATCCATGTGAAGGGTCGGCCACTAGAAGCCCGCAAATAGTATTGCCTTGATCATCCGATCTGGTCCAAAGTGTCCTCCTGCTACACCTTGGTGAGCAGTTTCCAAGATCTTAAGATATTCACTCTCATGGACACACAGTCTCGGGTAACCATCCTTACCACGCTTGTAGAGATTATCACCAATGAGTGAGTAATCCTGGGCTTCTTGTTCTAAACTCCTTTTTCTAGCCAGAGTCATGTCTGGAGGGAATGTTTTCGTCCTCAGGAAGGATACTAGTGGTTCACTCCAATCTGGCACTATGGACACTTGATAAAGAGTGGCATGTTCCATAGGTGGTTTAGTGCAACAGATTGGGCATTCCTTGCACAACTTTTGGGCATCAGCTTCCATAGTTGGCCAATGTACTCCGAGTCTCCTTAGTGTCTGCAGGGTTCGTTGCTTTGAGTAGTGTTGCTCTAATGCACCTACATGTGCTAAATGCAACCATTTATTGTACTCGTCCTCTTCCATACAACAAGCCAAGATTCCTTGATCTGTGTGTTTGTACATGCTTCCTGCCATGATGTGGTACTTTTGGGCTTTCACAACCTCTCTATTCTGTGTGTTTACTACTGGATGGTTAGGCCCGTATGTCAATACTGGTACCAATGGCTTAGCCCACTGCGGTACAACTTCCAAATTAAACAAGTAAGCATCAGGAAGATCATCTGATACTCCTTGTGGGGCTTCTCCAGATGTGAGCCTAGAGAGATGATCTGCTCTCAAATGAGTCTTACCTTTCCTTACCACGATTTCAAAATCATATTCCATTAGCAAGAGAAACCATCTTACTAATCTTCTTGTATTGCATGGCTTGTTCACGAGATATAACAGTGCCTGATGGTCAGTAAAAAATTTAAACTTATTTGCAAGCAAATAATGTCTAAACTTTTTAACTGCATATACCATGCCTAGTCCTTCTCTCTCCGTAGTGGTATAATTTCGTTCAGCTGCATTCAATTGTCTACTGGCATAGGCAATTGGAAGATCCATATTACCTTCACCAGTAGGTTGAGCAAGCACACACCCAATAGCATAATTGGATGCATCCACGTGAACATGGAATGGCTTATTCCAATCTGGTGTGGTCAAGATTGGTGCTGAACATAATCGCCGTTTAAGCTCATTGAAGGAATTCTCGCATTCCTCAGTCCACTCAAAGTTTGTCAGAAGTCCGTACATGGGCTTTGCAATGACAGCATACATGTGAATGAACCGGCGGTAGTAACCACAATGTCCCATGAAAGCTTGTACTTCCTAGACGTTCTTTGGCCTAGGTAACTCGGCTATGGCTCTTACTTTCTCTTCATCGGTGGATATGCCATTCTTTGACACTATGTGCCCTAGAATCTTGCCTTGCCTGACCATGAAAACACATTTTTCTGGGTTTAGGAAGACTTGATATTCTCTACATTTGTCAAAGATTTGTCTCAGTTCAGGAATATGGGTTTGTCTAATGTTGGAATGAGCACAAAGATCATCAACATAGACTTCTAAATTCTTCCTCAGGAACTCTTTAAATACATGGCACATTAGTGTCTGGAAGGTAGCTGGTGCATTGGTAAGCCCAAATGGCATTACACGAAAGGCAAATATACCCCACTCTGTGGCAAAAGCTGTCTTATGCTGATCTTCTGGAGCTATGGCTACTTGATTGTAGCCCGAAAATCCATCGAGGAAGCTGTACACTTCCTTGCCTGCCACTCTTTCCAAGAGATGTTCTGTGATGGGAAGCGGATAGTTATCTCGAATTGTGGCTGCATTGACCTTCTTCAAGTTAATGCATACACGCAGCTTGCCATTCTTCTTGGGCACCACTACGATGGGGGATACCCACTCAGTGTGCTCAATTTCATAGATAAATCCAGCTTCAACCAGTCTATCTATCTCCTCTTTAATCTTGGCAGCGTAATTATCGTTATATGTATAGGGCTTTTGCTTAGAGGGTTTAGCATCTGAGATCATGGGGATAGTGTGTGAGCATATGTCAGGGTCAACACCTTTCAAATCCTTGTAACTCCAAGCGAATACATCTCTGTATTCTCTTAGCAAGGCTATTAACGCATGCTCTTCTTCCTCTGTTAGGTCGTGGCCTATGTATGTGAATCTCTCCTCTCCTTCTAGGGCCACTACTATTTTCTTGGTGGTTTTTTTGTTATCATAGGCCTCTCTTGATTGTGCCTCTCGTTTAGGCATTCTTATCATGACTCTCCTGTCGTCTATCTCATACTTCTTAAAATTTTCCGGGACCTCAAACAAAGATTCTTCCTCCTCTTGTGAGACTTCTCTCTTCTTTCGTTTCTTTCCTTTTTCCTTCGGGGTCACATGTGTGGCTAATCTTACATCATTTGTGAGCTCTCCATGCCTCTAGGGTTGAAATTCTACTTCATGGAAGTATTCTTCATCTGATGCAAAAGGTGGGTCCATAATGATCGACTTTAGATCGGAGTCACTTGCATCCTCAAATGCATCAGGGCTTGATTCGCATTCTTCTAGAACTGCCTCTCCCATGGTTGGCTCTATGGAGAAGACTGAAATGTCATAGCCATCCTCATCACAATGAGGTGTCCATTGTTCTTCATTGATGGCTACATCCATTGTTGCTAGGATTTCTGCCCAGCCGTGGGGTTCAAATTCCTCATCAGGAAAGACTACAGGTGCATAGGCTGGGTCTTGAATTGATGTATGGTTTTCTTTTGCACCTACCTCTCTGGCTTTCTCTCTCTTCTCTTCTTCTACTGCTACCTTACACATCCATAAGTGGGTGTCTTCATGCATCCACGAGGATCCGGATTCTATGGAATGCACAGACTCAGTCTCATCTTTGGCTCTATGGATGGGATTCCATTGAATAGGTGGTACATCTCTATGAGAGTAATCCTTAAGATTGACTTTGGTCGTAACACCTAAGTGCTACAGGTGGACTTTGCTTCCCATGGGCTTGTGAAATGGGGTAGTTCTTGTAAAGAATTAGACTCGAAGTCTAATTTGTCTTGAGATTGGGTACTCTCCTGCTCTCCATAAATGGAAGGAAGGTCTTGTGGGAATTGATCGTGTGTGTCATCCACAAGTTCAATGGGAGGAGGGGCTTCACTTTCTTTAGCCCATTTGTCTTCTTGAATCTTGCGTAGGAATTCTGGTGTGAACCGATTCATAGAAGATGATGTGTCTGGCTCCGTAGAGTTAGGCACATAGGCTTCAGGCGCATAGGCTTTCTGGGTAGGAAGACCTTCTCTTTCACTAGCCTTGTCATGGTGTTGAGGGGCGAGTTCCTTTTGTGATTGTGCCATTAGATTCTCTATTCTTCCTAGGGAAGGGGGGTTGTCTGGTTCAGTGGAATTGGGCACATAAACTTCCGATGGGGGATGGGTCATGTTTTTGCTTGCTTTATCTCTTTCTTGATTTTTTTCTTCCTTGGAAGATCTTGCAATTATGCCCTCTAACTTCTCTAGGAGTCCATCCAAGTGTAATTGCGTCTTTGCTGAGCCCGAGTAATTGAAAAGGCGACTGGCTTCAAACATAGTCTGAGCCAATGCGACCATTTTTGCGCAAAGCTTGGTTCTTTCTATCTCTAGGTCAGCTCTAGGGTAGCACTTGTCATGATCCGTGACATTTGGCCCTTCTTGGATTCTGGCCTAATATGCTTTAAGCATCATGTCTATGTCTTCAGGAGTGGGATCAGCTAATACTGATCCTACTCTAGGGGGTGGTGGAATCGTATGAGGTGGGTTGGAAGGTGGCGGGTTGGATGGCGATGGGAATGGTGGTGGTGGGGTAGTGTGAGAGGGAGTTTGAGATGTGAGTTCAGTTATCCTGGCTTTGGTTTCCCTTATGCTTTCCTCAAGTTCACTCATCTTTTTAGCCAATTGTCTTTTCATTCTTTCCCGACTATCTTTCCACACTCTAGTCCTTTTCTTTGTCACGCTCTCGGTTTCACTAGCCTCTGGGTTCTTATCCTGGTTTACCCCTTGGTTCTTCTGCAATGCCTGAGCTCTAGTCACTACCTGTACTAGTGTGGTGGATGTCACACTTCCTATGGAGTCTACCACCAACCAAATAACGTTAATAGGAGTGATTTTTGGCATATTATTAGGATTCTTAGGGTAGTCTCGTAAGAGGTGCTCCTTTCCACATTCTTGGCAAAAGCCCTGAATTGTCACTGACTGGGGTTGTGTAAGTGGAGGTAAGGGACAATCACGAATGAGGTGATCTCCCTGACATCTGTAGCATGGTCCTCTTGGGAATGGAGGTCTTACTTGCTTAGGTTGAGGCCTAGGGTTGGGGTTTGCATACATGACGTTTGTGTAATCTGACTCCCAACTAGGTTCATTTGGCTCTTCACTATAGTAAGACTCACCATGCTCAGGAGACTGCATGTAGTAGGCCTGGGGGCTATCAACATGTGTAGAATCAAAGCTATGGTCACTGGGGTCACTTTCAGAAAGCAATAGTGTTACAGGGACTATCGCTCTATTCAGGTTTTCTTCTGCTGCTGCATATTTTACTGGGATCACATTAGCTGGGGCAGGGGGTTGTTGTGCTAACACAGGCTGGGGCCTTTGTTGGTTTTGGTATAGTTGCTGATAAGGTTGTTGTTGCCTGCCATATGGCTGTGGAGGGTACGGGTTCTGGTATCTTCCCTGCTGAGGGTATGGCTGAGGGTAGGGTTGCCTAACTGCCTGCTTGTTGTATGGGCAATCTTGCGCGGTGTGATTGGTGTACCTCCGTTCTATGGTGCAGTACTGGCTACTAAGATTTACTTTGGGTTGAGCCATAATGGGACATACATTTGCCATATGGTCATCCCCACAAGTATAGCATCTTTTCACCGGGGCAAATCTCGGAATTTGTTTGCTAGAGACACCTAGTTTCTGAGCAACTTTCTCTGCAAGTTCCTCAATCGATGTGGATTGCGTGGAAGAGAGGCTAGAGGCACTATCTGAATCTTTGTATATCTTGGAAAGCTTTAACTCCTCGCCTAGGTTATCCTCGATGTCAATACACATGCGTACACACTCTTCTATGGTCCTAGGGTCCTTCAAATACACATATGATCTTAATTTGGTACTTAGCAATCCATCCAAGAATAAAGCCACTTGCTTAGCTGGTGTGGGTAGCTCAGGGACAGGGCATCTCTCCAAGTATTGCCTAAATCTTCTTCCTGCAAGTCTCACAGTTTCTTGAGGGGTCTGCTTGAAACTGTGAATCAGTGAGGAGGTGTTATGTCTTATGCCACTTTTAGAGAATTCGATAATGAAAGCCTCCAGGAGTTTGTCTATGCTCCTGAACTGCCTCTCGTTTAGTGGCTGAAACCATGTCAGAGCAGTGTTCCTAAGGGTTAGCCCGAAGGCATTATACTGCGTGAATAAATCCTCCACTTGTTCAGCTCTGAAGACTTGCCTAAACTCAGCCACATGATCGTATGGATCTCTCGTTCCATCGAAGTAGTTCTTCATGGACTTAACTAGCTGGGTTGGTCTCAAGGTCCTTGTGTGCTCTCTAGGTCGTGGTAGAGGGAATTCATCGGCATTTCTTTGATTCCTGTGAGCTCTAAGCATCTCAGGTTCTACTCTATTCGTTTCCATTCTCGTTCTTTCTCTGCCCCCTGAGTTGGCAAAGCTCACCTTCGGCCTTTCTCTATGTCTGTCTCTTTGAGTTCCGTGAGCGTGGGAGGTTCCAACTCCTGGGAGGCCAAAGGACACGTTCGATCTTGGTTGGGGGAAATCGAATTCACCCTTCCAAGTGTAAGCATGCCTATCATTTTCCGTAACCACAAAGATCCTCTCTGAGGTGTGATCTAGGTAGGTCACTCTGCCTGGGCTATCAGGATTCTTAAACTCATAGATCATGATTGTTCCTATATCAGTTGGCTGATCAGATTTATACCTCCAAAAGGCTTCGTCAGTTTCTCGATTGAGGAGCAAATCTATGCTCTTATTATCCTGGGGAATCCACTCTGGTGTGATAATCCTAGTGAGAACCGATTTGCCTCGAGGGCTTCTAGGTTCTGTACCCATGTTTCCTTGCTCTAGGTCCTCTAAGTCCGCTTCTGAGATCACATTTCCAAATTCGTCCGTCCTATCTGGGTGACTGGTGACTACGTATATGGTTCCTTTTTTGTCCAAGTATGCTTCATTTTCAAACTTGACAACTGGGCGCTCTAGTCCAATGGATTGATCAGGATTCTTAATCTGTACCACAGATCTTCTTAGGCAGTCCTCATAGATGCTTGCACCTAATCGGTTGGTCCTAAGGTATTCCAACTGCGTTTTGTATGGGTCTTCTACCCTGTGCAAGTATGGCACTCTTGAACTTCCCGTAGGTCTGTCCATGCCTTGAGATATCTCTGATTCACTGGTATCAGAGCTAGGGTAATGCGAGTGGTGACTCAACTGCTGGGCCCAAGACCTCACAGTATGATTGACACTAGCCTCTGAAGACCTAAGGCTTTGTCTATCCCTTACTAGATGTCGCCCTGATCTAAGGTTCATAAGCGTAATTGGATAACCCAAATTTGCCCAAGTACAACCTCGTTGCAGAGTCCTTTTGTATCAGTTACTTGATTCTTTTTAGTTGATTCCTCTGTAAAAATTCTTGTCTGATATCACGTCGCAAGGTATAATTGAGTGTAGTTCCGCACTTAAAGTTGATCGTTCCACATTAAGTTCTTTTCCTTTAAAGTTCTCGACAGTACAAAGATTATGTTCTTAGCTTGAACTTGAAAGTTTAGGTATGCTTCAACTTGATAATTGCCTATCGTCGCCCTGACTTACTCCTACCTCTAGTCGTTCTTAGCCTAAGCTAGGAATTGACGAAGGGGAGTTGAGAATATTCCGACCTTTCTTGTTGACCCCTTTGCTTTATGCTTCTCAAGCACCCGAGTCTCAAGCTTGCCAAGAAACCCTTACTTTGTATGCTCTCAATTGCTCATCAATAGACCTGCATCAGTCCCAAGATTAGCTTCGGACTTAAATTCAAATGACAGACTAGACCACTTTCATGCATGTGACTTACTAACCAACTTAGCTCTTTCCCTTTATAAAAAACAATCCCAAGGATTCCTCAGTTTTCCTACCTCGGGTATGGTTAGCTTCAAGAAACCCTATCTAATAATCCTGATCTTAATTTTCACATAACCAGTGGAAGTTTTGGTTGTACTCCTCACGAGCTTTCCGACAAAACAAGAATCACATCAATTGGATTTCATATGAGGAAGTTATGTCAGTTCAAGCTTCAGGGATTAAAACAGGGTTCAAAACAGTTTAATGAAGCAGTCAGAAATTCTTGAATTACTTGGGTTGCGGCCTCAACATGCAATGCTAACCCCGAGTGTTTGTCCCACAAATTGACCAAATTAGCCTCCTATTCTTTACCCTAGAAAATTGGCCAAATTTACCCTTCTAACGCGTTCGCAAGTTCTGTCAGTCGCGATTGACTAGTCAGTCGCGATTGATGTGTCGATCGTGATTGACAGATTTGTCGTGGTTGTCAGTCGCGATTGACGTGTCGATCGCGATTGACAGGTGGCTCGAAAAGTCAATCAGTCGTGGTCAAAGGGTCGTTGACTCTGTCAGTCGCGATTGATGGGTCGATCGCAATTCACAGGTCGGTCGCGAGGGTCTGTCCGTCGTGGTCAAACAATCGTTGACTCTGTCGGTCGCGATTGATGGGTCGATCGCGATTGACAGGTCGGTCGCGAGGGTTTGTCCGTCGTGGTCAAACAATCGTTGATTGTGTCGGTCGCGATTGACAGAGCCGTCGTGGGCTGTCAGTCGCGATTGATGGGTCGATCGCGATTGATGACTCGATCGCGATTGACACGTGTCACGCGTATGGTCCGTCAGTCGTGGTCAATCGGTCGTTGACTCTGTCGGTCGCGATTGACAGAGCCGTCGTGGGCTGTCAGTCGCGATTGACTGGTCGATCGCGATTGACAGGTATGTCCGTCGTGGTTTGTCGATCGCGATTGACAGAGCGATCGCGATTGACAGAAATCTGAGGAGTTTCAAACTTCTAAGCACATTTTTGGGAAGCTCTAGGCCTGTAGATCATGGTTTTGCACTTTGTTTGGCAATTTGAGCATTTTTTCTGTCGGTCTCGATTGACAGAGGTCGGCGACACACAGACAGTTACTGCGAATTCCGTACCTGCGCAGAGTGCTGGGGACGATGATGTGGCCTGTACCTGCAATACAGCTCAAAAACATGCAAAAACAGCACACACAATTTCGCTCTCTCGCTCTCTCTCACAAGTGAAATGAGGGAAATGAGGTGGAGAAGGTGAGATGATCAAAAAACTGAAATTTTCGCGATGATGGAAATGGAGGTGGAAGATGGTGATGATGATGATGGTGATGATGGTGGTGAAGTAAGAAAGAGAAAAATAGGAAAAGTAAAGAAATTACCTACAACGCCAACGTCTCCAATCTACGCCTTACCATCACACGCTCGTCCTCAAAGCTCGATCCCCGGCAACGGCGCCAAAATTTGGTGTAGCTCAGTGATGACTAGCACCTCCTTTAATGTCAATCCGGGAAGACGTGAGGATGGTATGAAGACCTCGAGCAAGTGGAGGCACAAGTGCGTGAGTGAGAAGCACACTAACATGCACACACATACACACACGCGCACACACGGCAAGACAAAGAGTGAGAAGCAATGGAGTTCTTAGATTACTTTCAAGAAGCTCTTACAAGTTCATTTCAATTACAATCCAACCTCAAAAATGAGCTCTCTAGCTCCTTTTATAGTTTTTGACTAGCTTTGGCCCTGTTCAGACCTAGTGTCCGGCCTAGTTAAAAATTAGGTTCTAGGGCTTATTAGAGGGCTCAAACGAGATCTAAAAAATATGAAAATTGGCAGGTAGATACTTCTAAAGCTCCTCAAGCTCAAGGACTCCTTGGCTTGCACAAAATGGAGCTACAAAAATACGAAATGATATTTACAATGGTTTTTAGTGATGAAAATCACTGTTTGTGTAGGGGTGTTCTCTATTGATTTGTCATACATACCTTTGAGCTCCCTACTTGCTCTTTCTTATTGTGTGTCAACTCCTTGATGTCTGAAAAATTTAGGTGGCCTATTTGCCAGATCTTCTTTGACTTCCATGTCTGCTTGTGCTGTCCCTTCGCTCTGACTCTCTTCGTCTTGTGGCTCCTTCGGTTCTCTGACTGCTGCCAACAGTGCTCGAGAGAGAGAGAGAGAGAGAGAGAGAGAGAGAGAGAGAGAGAGAGAGAGAGAGAGAGAGAGAGAGAGAGAGAGAGAGAGAGAGAGAGAGAGAGAGAGAGAGAGAGAGAGAGAGAGAGAGAGAGAGAGAGAGAGAAAGTGGTTTTACGTCTATTAGGAGGCCGAACTCGGCCTATGAGACAAATTGATGTACATGGGTGTATCTTCTGTCTATCAGAGAAGATAAAAGTGCTGAAAAAGAAACTGGTAAAGCTGATACATATCTTTGTGAAATGCGTGTGGAGATACCCATGAAAGTGGGGGGGTGTATGGAGTGCGATATCTATGACAGTCTATATGCAAAGGGGTAGTACAACAAGCATGGGAATGCATCTAAAATGACTAACTAGCTCCATCCTGTGCTAGTGGGCGGGTGTAAGATGTGATACATAGGTGGAGGTGGAGTCAGGGCCATCGTGATAGCTGCAGCGGGATCAGCCATCATCTGGAATCGTCTTTCCTCCATGGCGCGATGGTGACGAGCCTGGATCTCTGCAATCTGATGTCGGTGATGTCTCGGGGCCCGATATCCTCTAGCACGGGGTGGGCTCTTAGCTCGGGAGTTTGAGCTTGCTGAAGAGTCACCCCTCTCGGTGTTTGGGCTGAGGGGGGGAGGGTTGCAGCAGCACGTCGTGGAATAAAGAACTAAGTGAGCTGACTCTGTCTCCCTCCTGTATGGGCTACTACAGTAGGCTGGATTAGGGAATCTCTATGACTCTGTATCTCTAGTAGGAATCGCCCAAGCTGTCGCTGGTCTCTAGAGTCCATGATCTCTCGGAGGGTGGGCTGCCCTGTAAATAGAGTCCCGTATCTACCTCTGATGCCATCATATGCGCTACATCTGCATACAAAGTGCTCCTCATCCTCCATCTCTACTCTGCAAACCCTGCATATCCGCTCCTCTCTGGGAATGTCTGCGGCTCTTCCCGTCTCAATCTCTAGTCTATGTGATGAGACTCTCAACTGGCCAATCGCTACCCTCGAGCTATGAGGCATGTAAGTATCCATGTAACATGGCCGCCGGATGAAACCGTCTGCTAGGATGTCTAAGAACTGGTCTCGATAGTGCAATAGTCTCGATCCCATGTGTGGTGTGTGCCATGTCTGACTAATGTAGCGCTGCCAAAGATCTTGTCTCAGCACAACATTCCTCTCATGACGAGAGAGGTGGATGTGAGGTGAGTTTGGGTCGTACTGAAAAGGCGGCAATCTGTCCATATCAAGCCCATGACTATCAAACCATACTCTAACCTGAGTGTACCAAGCTCTCTCATATCCTGACTCTGATATCTGTATAGATGCCTCAAAAGCTCTGTCTGTAAGGAGCTCCCTCATCCTCTGAATAAAGCAGATAGTCTGGAATAGTGCATCTACTACCATGGGTGGTGCAGCTAGCTCTGCCCTGATGATGTCATGTGGTAACGACTGTTTCCCGCGAAATAGTCGCGAGATCATACGTACCTGGGGCCTCTCGATCGCACTCCACTGGGTGACTGTGAGGCTTGGGGCCCAAACTGTCGCAGCATACATCATAGCTGGTCTGACTAGTATGTCAAATAGCCACCCCTTCGTGTGGGGCTCCTGGAAGTGTGCCTGGTGACATCTCCGCTCTAACATGGCTAAAGCTGCATATCCTCGTGTGAGTCTATCGGTGGCTGCCTGTCTCATGCTGAAGGGGCCAGGTAAGCTCGTGAATGTGACTCCGAGGTAGACATAGGAAGTGACCATTTCAATCTGTCCACCGTCGGCTATGAATCCTGCTCCATTCCTCACCAAGGGGGAGGTGTGGAAGATCATGACCTTGGTCTTGCCAAGGTTTACTGTCAAGCCCTTCTGTGTACAAAACTCATCGAGGGCATCCAAGTGGCGCTGTAATCCATTGGGTGACTCTGAAATCAAGACAATGTCATCGGCATATAATAAAATGTGGAGAGGTGTACCTGCGAGGTCTGCACCCTCTCCTGCAGCTCGGAGAATGTAGTCCTCAATCTCATTGATGTAGAGACCAAATAGAGTGGGAGAGAGCGGGCAGCCTTGCTTAACACCGATGGTGCTAGCAATGGCCTCAGACATACCTCCTGGACACTGTACTCTCCCAGTCACCTGCTCATAGAGTGCATAGATGGCCCAAATCATCCCTGATGGTACTCCCAAGCTCTGAAGGCGTTGGAAGAGCCTCTCTCGTGGCACTGTATCGAAAGCTTTGCGGAAGTCCACAAAGCAACAATATAGTCTCTTCTTCCGCACCCTTGCCCCGTCAATGAGGCAGCGCAAAATGAAGATGTGATCAATAGTCGAGAAAGCTCGCCGAAAACTTGCCTGGCCTCGTGCTCGTAGCCCCTCAGTCTCTGCATATGAGCTGAGCTCTGCCTCAAGTATGGCACCGTATAGTTTGGCCATGGTGTGGCCAATCATGATGGTCCTGTAATTCCCTGGATCCAGGGTGTCGCCAGATTTGTGGATAGGCACAATGGTGTTCCTAGTCAACTCCTCTGGGAAGCCCTCCCCTATAGCCCGGTTGAAGGCATGTGCAATCAACGGGGCTATAGTGGAGGCTGCATATATGAGATGCTCGCTCTGCAATCCCGTATGGTCTATCGAACGTCCATGTCGAAGTCGTCCTATGGCCGTCTCAACCATCTTTGCTCTGAAAAGAGAAGAACTAGTAGGGCAAGGCTCAAGTGGCTGGGGAATGGGAGGCTGCCCAGGCACCTCATATAATCTCTGAGCATAATCATGCCATGTGTGTAGGTCCCCAATAGGTGTAGTCGGGCATGGCTCTCGTAGGGTACGCCATGCTGCGGCACTGTCCATACTCACAAAGAGATGGTATAGCTCAAGCACCTGTGCCTCCTCAAAGGCTCGCCTCTTCCGACGTGTGAGAGTCTTCATCTGTCCCGTGGCCTGTCTCTCTGTGATCTCTCCCAATGCTCGCTGAGCTCGTAGTCGGCGGTAAGTATCTCTGCATTCCTCATCATACCAACGATGTTGTGGCAGTCCCGTGAGGAGGTGTGTGACCAGAATGGATGGTGTGTGGGAAGGAGCTGATGGCGGATGTTTGAAGAACTGATGCTATCTGTGAGGTGAGTAGGGATAGTGGAGTCTCAGGGTGAAGCAAGAGAAGACCCTTCTCGACTTGGGCCGCATATATGTGAGCTAGCTCGTGTGTGAAGTGGATGGTGGTGTGTGGGATGCGTGCTGCGGGTGTGCGTGTAGGGGTGTCTCCCTTGAGGGAGAGAGCGAGGTATGCGTGATCGGCCCCAATGGGTATGGGTGGGATGGTGAATCAGGCAATCTGTGACTGAGTGTGGTATGCATGTCAATCCTCCTGAGGTAGGCCACTGAGCCATCCCGTTATAGATAACGAGATTATGTCGAGAGCCTAGTCTGAGTGAGTGCGTGCCATAATGAGTGTGTGTAGAGTCAGCTGAAGCTGGAGCTGTAGACTCATCCTCTATGGTACGTAGTCTGTGGGTCTTCTGGGTCAAATATCTCACACTGATCATTGCCTGTCCTGGCATTGAAGTCTCCCATAAGGAAGACTTCCCCTAATACAGAGTACTCTGTAATCTCTTCTGACAAGCAAGTGTATGGTGAGTCCTCCTCTCGGTCTATGATAGCAAAGTAGCATAAAGCTATGAAGATGATCCGCTCCTGTGAGAGCTTGAGTCGAATCCAAAGATATCTGGCCTGTGAGTCACGTGGTTGAGGGGATCGTTGGTAAACAATGTCAATTTCACCTAAAAATCAGCAAACCTTAATTTCAAAAATAGTTCAAATAATCCAAATAGTCAAATAGATCAACATGGTCAAAGTATCATTACATATTCCTGTAGCTCTCTCTAAGAGCTTTCTTCTGACATATGATACTTTACCATTAGACATATTTTAGAGTTCCAAAATCCTAACCCTAATTTTCAGAGTGGTCCATTTTTGAAAACATGCACATCACCAAATAGATGATCCCCTCATTCATAAAAGCACCATTAATCATTTGTAGCAAATCATTATGTAAGAAATTTTTAAACTTGTGTTTTTTGCCCAAAAAGAAGTCATCGCCTAATGATTTGCGAAAAGATTATTGAGGACTATTTCCACTAAACGAGCTTTGAAATGAGCCAAAGATCTTTGCAAACGGATCTCTGAGTAGAGAGCAGCAAGCTATTGAAGTTGGCATGTCTTATAACAAGACCGACTGAAAATACTTGTTGAAGAGGGGACTTTGAAGAGTTCTTCAAACAATCTTTGCATGAGATTGCTTGAAAATTTAAGCCTAGACCTATAGCACAAGCTTCGAAGAACACTTGAGAACAAAAGAACTTGAATTGATGGCCGATATATACCTTGAGATAATGAGAAAAGCTAACTCTTTGTCCCTTTTGGTGCTTCCTCAACAGTGCAAGCAAAGAGAAGAGATGGGAGCTTGAAGGAGGTGTAGGAGGAAGAAGGAACTAGAAAGAAGACTCTTGGAGGGGTGATATATCCCACATGCACACACTAGTGGCGAAAAGGGCACCTATAAGATCCAAAAGGCTGCCATGTTAAATCTCAACTTCAAAGGCAAGAGAAGGAGAGAGAACCTCCTTCCTCTTGGCGCGTGGCTGAGAGGGGAGAGTTGCCCCTCGTGGCTACAGATGGCCGTCCGGTTGGAACTCCAATTGATGTCCACCCACTACTCTTTCCCCACCCACCTTTCCTACGGAAAGGTCTGGTAAATTATGAGAAAACTCCTAACCTCTCATCCTTCTCCTAAGGCTCCATCCTTAGGTTATGTAACGACATGGATAGTAGATTGAGGTATCTCTTTCCATGCAGCTCCATTTTTGAGTGCTTTACAACAATTGATACAAACAATAATGAGAATGGCAATCGTGATAACAATCATGCTTTCACCATGGATGACATTGGCACTATCTATTTGGTCGTTGAAACTGGGCGAAAGCTTGTGCTAAAAAATTCTAAGATATGAATCTTGCTTGAAGAAGAGCTTGGCATAAAAAGAAACCTAGCATCGAGAAGAGCCTCTTATATGTGGAACAATGGGATCGCATAGTTATAGTACTATCTTCAATGGAAGGTCATTGAAACTCACCAAAAGTTCTATGTTGATTATTAAAGATAGCAAAAAGAACATACTCTTTTGCTTGGATTGTAAGGCATTGTGTTTGCCCAAGCAATGGAAGAAGCTAAAGCTAATCCAAGTTGTTTTCTTCCCTATGGTTTGAAGCGATGTGTACTTTCTCTTCATCGAATTGGGTTTCATGTTCATCATATGGATTGAGTTTTTCATCTTATGGTTATAAAATCCTCTCCTTGTTGCAAAACTTTACTCTCCTTGTCCCTTGTTAATCCCTTCTTGTTGTAAGAATCTTTCCTCTCATTGCCTTTTATTGAGATTAGTGGACACTAGATCTCGACACTTTCCCTTGTATTATAAATGGTTACTCAAGGGTAGAAAAAATCGTAGTGGATGAGCTTCATGTCGGAGAATAAAACAAGACTTTCATCTTTGTGTTGAATGAGCTGTTTGTGGAAGTTTGGCCCAGAAGGGAAGGAGGATTGGATGAGCTGTTTGTCAAGTTCCACTGAGAAGGGAGATTTCGGATTGGATGAGCTCCTTGTCTTAGAGTTGACAAGACCTTTAATCCTCGTCTTCAATGAGATCCTCATCTAAGATCAGAGAGATGTTACAAAAGGGAAAAAGGCTAGTTTTTCTAGACCTGGACAACTTTGCTTCAAACGTCATCCTTTCTCATTTGACCAAAATTTTCCTTGTTCGGTCAAACTTTTTTTCATTCGATCCAAGTTTTCCTGATTTTGTTGGTCCAATTCTTCAAATAAACAAGTAGAGCTTATGATACTATTTGAATGGGGATCTCTTAGGAAGTCTATAAATTGCCTCGTTGCTTTAAAATGAAGTCAACTTTTCTGTTGTACGACTCGAGGAGGATCGGCCAACATTCTTTGGGACTCTTGTTCACATGGGTTAGCCCAACAAAGAAAGAAGTTGGAGGAACTGCTCTTCCTAGACTTGGCCAAGACCAGTATCTTAGGTTAGTCGAGAGCTAACAATAAGAAAAGAAAAAAAACCCCAAAAAGAAAACTTGCAAGGACAAGATTTTGATCCAGGCTGAGGGGAGGTGGTGGTGACATCATAACTTCTTCATGGATCCTAGCATGACTCAATGAGATGAGCCCATAAGAAGGTAAGTGAAAGCTAACAAGTTGAATTTTTGTTCTCTCAACTTGTAAAGATTGCATTTTACTTTGGGGGTGAGTTTGGGTGTTTGGAGGAACCTGTCTCATTCTTTTACTGAGGGCACACATCTCAGTCATGGTGTTTCTGCAGCAATTAAATCATGAAACTATACAGATTGCTAGTAATATGGGTCATCCATGTATGAGTGGGTTACATCGCTTTATGGTTGGTATATTCTAATGGAAGCAAATTTTGGGCATTTACGGTTGCTGCTTTTATACAGTGCCAAAAAATACTGTCTAGAAGATACATAACTGTTAATATTTACACATAACCTGTATCTCTTTGTTGATATCACCCACATACATCACTATTCTTTTTGATGATTTGAGTGTACTTGGTGCTACACTTTGCGAGGCTTTGGTCACATTTTGCGTCAAGCAAGCTCATCTATCGAGGAGAGAGCTGTCCATGGATGTAATGATGATTGTCTAAACTACCTCTATGCTATTCCTTCCAGGTTATATGATGAGCACATATAAACATTATGATTTAGGAAATAACTCATCTTTGCTTTATTTTGAGAAATTTTTGGACGGAAAACATGCTGCTGAGTATTTGCAATCTCTGGATAGCAATTTGCCTTGGACTCGACCAACTTTGACCATATTTGGCAGGAAGTGTGAACAGGTTAGTTTCGAGGTGCAGTGCATAACGAAGTGGATGTTCATGAACTTGGACAGTGCAAATAGACTTCTTTTAATTTGCATGAAACATGCTAGCTCGCTTATTTTGCAGTGGCATGTTTATGCAGCCAAGAGAAACCTGCTATGTTGCTGACAAAGGATTGCCAATGTACAAGTACAGTGGCTATCAGCCTGTTGTTCATAAATGGGATGATTATCCAGTTCTGAAGTCCATAGTGGATGCTGTAGGGTTGCAGTTTACTATTAAGTTGCATATTAACGTTAAGTGACACCTGAACAATATCGCTAAATTGATTTGCCATTTGTATATTAGGTGCATCTAGCATTGCCATCAGATAAGTTCAACAGCGTCCTCATAAACCGGTTTGTTCAAGTTTGCATTTTTAGTCCATGCTATTCAGTGCATAGTGATAGACCATGAGATAGTATTACCCTATGGTTTCCACAGGTATAAAAGTGGCAACGACTATGCTGCCTGGCATGCTGATGACGAGAAACTTTATGGACCCACTCCGACAATTGCATCGGTTACATTAGGGACAGAGAGAGAATTTCTGATCAGAAGGAAAGGCAACAAAAGTCCACAGATTAATTCAAATACACACAAGCCAGCAGTGGCAGATAAACAGAATATAAATAATGCTTTTGATGTGCTCATCACTAATTCAGCACAACAAACATGCAAACCAAAGAGAAAGTCATGTGATGTTCTCACAGTAGGTAAGCCATCAGGAGAATTGTACTCGTTTATGTTAAAGCATGGGTCTTTGTTTGTTATGAAGGGCTACACTCAGAGGGATTGGGAACACTGTGTGCCAAAGCGGAAGAGAGCCAGTGGTCTGAGGATCAATCTTACATTCAGGTATATCAATCATGAACGATGAGGATATCCCAGTTAAGAAATTGCTTAACTGATGGATGTGAAGCAGTCAATTTGAAGGGTTTTATGAGAAAGTAATGTGGAAGTTGGGTACTCGGCATGATATGACAAAGGGTCTAGGCAAGGTTTCACTTACCATTTGGGGAACAATGTTCATCTATTTGGATGGCGCTTGACCTTCTGCATGTGCCACATTGGACTCGTCAGATTGTATAGAAACTGCTATGGTGATGGTAATTTCTGTTTGATTTAATCCAGGTTGATGGCATGTATGTGTCTCTCTCTCTCTCTCTCTCTCTCTCTCTCTCGCGCACACACACACACACACACACACACACACACACACACACACACACACACACACACACACACACACACACACACACACGTGCACCACATTGGACTTATCAGATTGTATAGAAACTGCTATGGTGATGGTAATTTCTGTTTGATTTGATCCAGGTTGATGGCATATATGTGTCACATACACACACACACACACTCTCTCTCTCTCTCTCTCTCTCTCTCTCTCTCTCTCTCTCTTACACACACACACGCTCGCGCGCGCGCACGCGCACACACACACACACACACACACACACAGTGTTTTACATCTATTAGAAGGCCGAACTTGGTCTATGAGACAAATCAATGTACATGGGTGTGTCTTCTGTCAATCAGAAAGACAAAAGTGCTGAAAAATCTCCGTAGTATGCATGTGGAGATGCCATGAAAGTTGGGGCGGGTGCATGGAGCACTAAATCTATGACAGTCTATATGCGAAAGGGTACTACAAGCATGAGAATGCATCTGAGTCACGAACTAGCCCCATCCTGCACAAATGGGTGGGTGTAAGATGTGGTACATAGGTGAAGGTGGAATCAGGCTGCCCGGATGGCTGCAGCGGGACCAGCCATCATTGAGGATCGTCTCTCCTCCATGGTGCGATGGTCACAAGCCTAGATCTCTGCAATCTAGCGTCAGTGAAGTCTCGGGGCCTGATAGCCTATAGCATGGGGTCGTCTCCTAGCTCTAGAGGTCTGAGCCTGCTGAAGGGTCACCCCTCTTGGTGTGTCTGCTGAGGGAGGGAGGGCTGTTGTCGGTAACTCCGTTGCCGAACGAAGAAGTCAGTGAGTTTTCTTTGTCTTCCTCCTGTCTGGGCTGCTGTGGTGGGTTGGAGTAGGGAATCTATGTGACTTTGTATCTCTAGTAAGAATCGCCCGAGCTATCGCTGATCTTGAAGTCCATGATCTCTCGGAGGGTAAGCTGCCCATAAGCAAAGCCTCATATCTGCTTCAGATGTCATCATATGCCCTACATCTGCATACAAAGTGCTCATCATCCTCCATCTCTACTCTGCATATCCTCCATATCCGCTCCTCTCTGGGAATGTATGCTGCTCTACCCGTCTCAATCTCTAGTCGATGTGATGAGACCCTCAACTTCCCTTGCATAGTTGCATCGCAACGCGTTGTGAATGGTTCGCAACTTCCCAACGTTGCTACGTTCGCAATGCGTTGCTTTGCATGCATATTTTTTTTGTAATCCAAATAATAACCAAACCTATATTTTCCTTAAGAGGGGAAAAAATTATTTAAAATCGTGTCCCAAATGTCTGCTACATGCAATAAATAAACATGGAGAAATTGAGGAGACATAAAAAGCTATAAAGGTGTAGACATTTATTTGTGTATGATTTTCTTTATGGGCCATATCACCTTGAGCTAGCAAAATATTTTGGATTTCCCATGTTCTCCTTCTTATGCAATTATAGAACCTGGACTAAAGTTTCATGCTTGGCCTTGGCCCTTCAAAGCCAAGGGACTTTTTTATGATGATTGATCTCACTACTTAGCACTAACATCACTCGTGAATATTGAATTATGTAGGGACTTTGCAATGTTTTAGCAACGTCTAGGCCCAAACGTTGCGATGTTGCTAATGCGTTAGCAACACGTTGCCTCGGACGTTGCTAAAACGTTGCTAACAACTATGTGCCCTTGAGCTATGTGGCATGTAAGTATCCATGTAGCATGGTCGCTGGATGAAACCATCCGCTAGTATGTCTAGGAATTGGTCTAAGTAGTGTGATAGTCTCGATCCCATGTGGGGTGTGAGCCATGTTTGACTAATGTAAAGCTTCCAGAGATCCTACCTGAGCACAACGTTCCTCTCACTGTGGGAGAGGTGGATATAAGGTGAGTATGGGTCATACGAAAAGGGCGGCAATTTGTCCATCTCGATTCCATGACTATCAAACGAGGCTCTAACCTGAGTGTACCAAGCTCTCTCATACCTTGACTTTGATATTTGTATAGATGCCTCAAATGCTTTGCATGAGTGTCTGTTTGTGGAGAGTTCCCTCATCCTCCGAATGAAGTAGATAATTTGGAATAATGCATCTACTACCATGGTGCAAGTTGCAACTAGCTTTGCCCCAACTCATGTCATGTGGCATTGACTATTTCCCTCGAATAGTCGCGAGATCATACGTACTTGTGGCCTCTCGATCGCACTCCACTGGGTGGTTGAGGCTTGGGGCCCAAACTGTCATAGCATATATCATAGCTGTGTGTGACTAGTTTGTCAAATAGCCACCCCTTTCTGCGGGGTTCTTGGAATTGTGCCTGGTGATATCTTTGCTCTAACATGGCTAAAGCTGCATATCCTAGTGTGAGCCTGTCAGTGGCTGCCTTCCTCATGCTGAAGGGGCAAGGCAAGTTGGCGAACGTGGCTTTGAGGTAGACATAGGAAGAGACCACCTCTATCTGTTCGTCAACAGTTGTGAATCTTGCTACATTCCTCACCATGGGGGAGGTGTGGAAGATCATGACCTTGCTCTTGCCAAGGTTTACTGTCAAGCCCCTCTCTGCACAAAACTCATCCCAAGGCAGCCAGGTGGTGTTGTAATCCCTTGAGTGACTTTGAAATGAATACAATGTCACCAGCATATAATAAAATGTGGACATGTGTACTTGCGAGATCTACACCCTCTTCTCCAGCTCATAGTATGTAGTCTTCAATCTCGTCGAGACCAAGTAGAGTGGGGGAGAGTGGGAAGCCTTGCTTAACACTGGTGGTGCTAGCAATGGCCTCAAACAACCCTCCTGGACAGTGTCACCTGCTCATAGAGTGCACAGATGGCCCAAATTATCTCAGATGGTACTTCCAAGCTTTGGAAGCATCAAAAGAGCCTTTCTTGTGGCATTATAGCAAAAGGTTTGCTGAAGTCCACAATGAAGCAATATAATCTCTTCTTTTGCACCTTTGCCCCATCAATGAAGCAGCATAAAATAAAGATGTGATCAATAGTGGAGAAAGCCCATCAAAAAATTTTGTTGGCCTCGTGCTCATAGCCCCTTTGTCTCTGCATATGAGTTGAGCTTGGCCTCAAGTATGGTCCCGTATAGTTTGGCCATGGTGTGGCCCAATCATGATGGTCATGTAGTTCCTTGGGTTCAAGTTGTCGCCAGATTTGTGGATAGGCACTATGATGTGCCTAGTTCACTCCTCTGGGAAGCCCTCCTCTTAGCCCGGTTGATTGGGTAATAGGAGGTTGCCGAGGTGCCTCATATAATCTCTTAGCATAATCATGCCATGTACGTGGGTCCCCAGTAGGTGTAGTTGGGCGTGGCTCTCATAGGATACACCATATTGGAACACTATCCGTACTTATAAATAGGCAGTATAGCTCAAGCTCCTGTGCCTCCTCAAAGGCTCCCTTTTCTGATGTGTGAGAGTCTTCATTTGTCTCTTGGCCTCTCTATGATCTCTCAAAACAAGTTCAAGTTTTTGGTGGATCACCAAACACAACAATTTTTGGTCTACAATAAGATTAGTTAGATGGCTTCTCTCACTCATGGAGTTTGATTTTGAGGCCAAGAAGAGAAATCTTCATATAAGATCTCATCATCTTTCTAGACTAACAAATGGGCAACCTGTCATGGACAAAAGAAACCATCTTGAACCTTAAATTCCATGTGAATCCTATATCTCATGATTGGTTCAGAATTAGGAGAAACCAATGCTTCCATTGCATTCGGAATGTGCTAAAACCCTAAGATCGACTGTCTATTTGCTAAATTCTCACACATTCTGAGGTCCTGATCGATTTGCTGATATCATTGATGACATTATAAACTCGCAACTGCCTTGGGAACTGCCCTTGAAAACTGCCCTTGAAAACCTATATGAGGAAGGGTTGGCCACATTCATAATCAGTCTTGCTAATACCAGTCTTGGGAGCTCAAGGAGTCGTGACCACCAAGTAAGTAATCTTCAAGTTCCAATTCTAGTTCTTGTCTTGTTCCTTGTTCTAGTCTAGTTCTTGGACATCTTGTCTTGTCCTCTTGTAATCTCGTAGTACGAGATCTTGTCAAGTTCCTTCCTGTATTCAATTCATCTCCTAAAAGGGAGTTCTTGTAATCCAGACATCTTGTCTCATACTTATGATCCGGGTTGTGGGATCTATATCATTTCTAGTCCAGTTTTCCATACCTATTGGTCCCAGGTTGTGGGACATCTTGTATCAACTACATCTTCTTGTCTTATTTTCTGTATGTGGGTGTTCTTGTATTCATAAGTGTATTTCCGAAATCTTGTCTAATGAAGTCAGAGAGCACAACCTAGTGCTTCCCTGACATTTTGGCAAGACTAGCTTCCATCCAAGACCAGTCATCATGGAGAATGCTTATGAACAGATTGTAGCATCACTTTAGAGTCTCCTACAACAAGTCGAAGGCCTAACTCATCGACATACACAAATTGAGATGGGACATCCAGGGCATGTAAGTGCACTCCTCCAAGAATTACAAGAACGAAGCGGGAGTCTTCAGACAAATCAAGGGAGTATGCAAGTAAATCAATGACCTAGTACATCCTTCATGAGGGAACCTAAGATCTGCATGCCAGAATAGTTCAATGGTGATCGCACAAAGTTTCGGGGATTCTTGCAACAAGTTAAATTGTACATCCGTATGCAGCCTGATACCCTGATGATGCATCCAAGGTTGGTTTTATTAGAACGTTGCTCTATGGTCAAGCATTATCATGGTTTGCCCCAATCTTGGAGAAGGATATGGCCGTACTTCATAACTATGAGGGGCTTCTTGGAGAGCTCATCGCCACATTTGGAGAGGAAGACATGAGTCGAGTGGCAGAAACAAAACTTCGAAAGCTACGTCAAAGTAACCGCCCTGCCTCTACCTATGCATCAGAATTTAGGCAGTTGATATGTGACCTCACTTGACACGAAGATTATTTCATAAGCCAATTTAGATGGGGCTTAAGAGATGATGTGAAGGACCTTCTACTCACGATGCCAGAGGTGAAGACATTGAATGAATACATCAACCAAGCTATTCAATGTGATAACCGCCTTTTTGAAAGGGAAAAAAAAAAAAACAAGTAGAAGGAAGACCTCGCCAATGGAAACCTTTCTAGTCCACTCCTAGAGATGAGTCTATGCCCGAACCTATGCAGATAGATGTAACTAGGTTCCAGCCTCTAACACCACAAGAGAAACAAAGGAGGGATAAAAAGTTATGCCTCTATTGTGGAAACCTTGGCCACATTGGAGTTAATTGTCCCAACAAGAGAACGAACTCCAAAGTCGCGGCCACCCTTGTAGAGCAGGGAAACGAGGAAGTCCAGTTGTAAAAGAGACCGTATAGCCGGACCATGATATAAGAAAGGGTCTCATAATTCCAGCCACACCCGTAGAAGCATGTCTTGCCCCTGTCAAGATAATCATGTCCGAGAAGACCCTTTCCCTTATAGCTCTGGTAGATTCAAGAGCCTCCTCATATTTCATTGATGGACTCGTTAAGAAACATGGAATTCCAGTACTTTGAAAGAATAGACCAGTAGTAGCTTAAGTAGTAGATGGACGGCCTCTAGCATCGGGGAATATAACCATGGAAACCATACCACTAAGAGTACACCTTGGTGACCATGATTCACACATATTTCAATGTAATATTGAGTCTAGTAAACAAGGTTATCATCGAAATGTCGTGGCTAAAGAAATTGTTGGAGTTAGACGTCTACGAAAGCACGCGAACAGCATAAAGAAGAAGAAGCTTGGAGCACAAACACACAATCCCGAATGAATTACTAGAGAATGTACAAAGATAAGTAGCCCATTAGGGCAATCGGCGTATATACAAGCCGGGGGAAAAAAACCTCCTAAATAGTGAAAAAAGTACCCTGGCGGTCCTAGTGTGTTCGAAGTTGCCTCATTAGGACCAGCACTAGACTGTCCACCTGTAAAAAGAGGCATCAAAGTATCATACATGTCTTTGGACCTAACACATGTCTCCTTAGTACATGAAAGCAACGGCTGAATAGCATCTTCTACAAAGACAATATCACGGCTAACCAGAATGCATTTAGTCTGTGGATGATACAGACGATAGCCTTGACTTTCAGAATTGTACCCAACAAAAATACATTTTACTGCCTTATCATCCAATTTAATGCGATGTTGTTCAGGCACTAGTGCATATGCCAAACAACCAAAAACACGCAGATGAGCAACAGATGGCTTGCGGTCATGCCAAGCCTCATATGGAGTGATAGACTGCAGTGCTTTAGTGGGAGACTTGTTCATTACATATGCTGCACACATGACAGCCTCAAGCCAGAAACTATGAGGTAAAGCTTGACTTTTGACCATACACCTCGCCATCTCCATTAGAGATCTGTTCTTCCGTTCAGAAACTCCATTCTTTTGAGGTGTATACGGCACTGTACACTAGTGTTTTATCCGACGTTCAGCTAGAAATGCATTAAAATCAGAAGACATATATTCCCCCCCTCGATCAGAACGGAGGGTGCCCATTTTACATGCTGACAGATTTTCAGCCAAGACCAAAAACTGTTTGAAGCACATGAACACTTCGGACTTTGCTTTGAGTGGATATACCCATGCATGCCTTGAAAAATCATCAATGAAAGTCACGAAGTAAAGGTAATTTCCAAAAGAGGGTGCCTGCATAGGACCACAAACATCACTATGTACAAGCTGCAATTTTTGTGTAGCCCGAACTAAACCCTCTTTTAGAAAGGAGGAATGCTGCATTTTACCCAAAATACAACCTTCACAAACATGTTTTCCAGGTGCCTCAAGTTTGGGCAAAGAGGACACCATTTCAGATTTCTGCAGGCGTAGCAAACTAGCAAAATTCAGATGACCAAAGAGTGCATGCCAAAGATTTGCATCTGACATAGCCTGAGAATCATTTACTGCACATGCCAAATCATTTTCAGATCTTTCATAGTCTATGAGCTTATACAGCCCACGACATAAAATGCCAGTAGCAATAATCACATCGCCATTTGACAGATCATGAACTCTACACCTGTCGTCAATAAATTTCACAACCAAGGCAATCTTGGCTAATGCAGAAACTGATAACAGGTTCTTTTTGATCCTTGGCACAAATAAAGCATCTGACAAAGTGAAAGAACTACCATCAGCAGTAGTCAAAATGATCTTACCAACTCCCATAACAGGATAAGAGGAGTTGTTGGCGCATGTAACAATATTCCCTATAGGGGCAGGCTTGAGTGAAGAGAAGAAACTGCACTACGAGGTAATATGTTTGGTCGCCCCACTATCAAAATACCAAACATAGTCTACTGCAGACATGCACTGCTCATGAGAAGATGGGTCAAAACTGCAGACAATAGTAAACGCCCATTCTTCTTCCTGCACAAGATTTGCAGACTCTGTTTTTGGTATAGATGCCTCTGCAACAACCATTCCAGCCTCTTTCTTCTTTGCCTCTTTAGCAGCCAGTTTTGGACAGTTTTTTATGATATGATCATTCCCTCTACAGTATTTACAAAACAATTTCTGCTTTTCTGATTTCTTCTCATCTTTATCTTCCTTCTTCAAATATGCAGAATTAGCAGATTTCTACTTACTAGTTGAAGAGCTCCATTTTCCTTTTCCCTTCTGACTAGCCAGGAAAGCTTGATCTACAACTCGCATTATGGACCTGTTTTGCCTGGACTGATCTTCCTGCAATAGAACAGAGACTAACTCCTCGAATGATAAGGCATTTGGATTGCCTTTCATCATCAACTGAAGAGTAGAAGCAAAACTCTGATATGAATCAGGAAGACCATTCAGAACCGTCTGCACAAGTGAGCTATCTGGTATAACCTCATCAGCAGAAATCAACTGTTCCTTCAAGTCTTTGATCTTCGTTAGGAAACTGTCCATAGAATCACCTTCATTCATGTGCTTACTCTCCAACTGTTTTCGGAGGTAAGCAACACGAGCCTCATTCATAGCTTGGTACAATGTGGTAAGTGTATCCCAAGCATCCTTAGCTGTTTTGCAAGAGCGAATGTGAGGAATAATGGCACGTTTGACAGACAAAGCTATCAATGCATGTGCCTGGGCATCTCTGCCATCCTAGCGAATCTGCTCTACAGTAGGGCAGTAGAATGAGCAGCACGAACAGGAATCTGCGGAATATCATCTTCGACACCATCTTCATGAGCTCCAGCACCTGTATTTGCAGTACCTGTAGTCAGAGGTGTAACAGGACGTCTTTCAACACCCTGCACAATGTTCCACAATCCTTTTGCAACCAACACATGTCGCATCATATAAGCCCATAATGGGTAGTTGGTACCATCCAACTTATCCTCAGCAACCAACATACGGAATACATCACTACTTTTAGCCATGGCCGATGACTAAAATATCTTGAT
Organism: Ceratopteris richardii; assembly: GCA_020310875.1. NCBI lineage: Eukaryota > Viridiplantae > Streptophyta > Polypodiopsida > Polypodiales > Pteridaceae > Ceratopteris > Ceratopteris richardii. Next base: position 143,685,739 of record CM035420.1, on the reverse strand, counting down.
GCAGAAAATGGACTGTATCTCAGAAAGTTGAACAGAACTGCCCAGACGAGTTCTACTAGACCTGTAGCAGACTTCGAGACGCTTAAACTGGTGAACAGAAACTAGTATATACCTTTGGCACAAAAAGACGAAATAGCCTGCACAAGCGCTGTGATAGTGCGTTCGGAGGTCAAAACGAGCTCAGATCGCGATTTCGGCACCACAACGCGAAGCAATTTTGATCTCTAAAACACCCTGAGTATGCTCACCAAATTTTGTGCGAATCTGAGAGTGCAAACGGAGGAGTGTCGACGACGCCCTAGATGAAGCGACGACCTGCTCTGATACCAATTGTTGGAGTTAGACGTCTGCGGAAGCACGCGAATAGCATAAGGAAGAAGAAGAAGCGTGGAGCACAAACACACAATCCTGAATGAATTACTAGAGAATGTACAAAGATAAGTAGCCCATTAGGGCAATAGGCGTATATACAAGCCGGGGGAAAAAAACCTCCTAAAGAGGGAAAAAAGTGCCCCGGCGGTCCTAGTGTGTTCACACACATCACTACCTAAATATATCAACAAAAGAAACATAATCCAGAAATTAATTGGGAGAATAATAAAATCACCCGTCGAGATATCCAGAAGAACCCAAAATATGTTGGAGCCAAAGCCTTCATACATGCAGTAAGGAAGGAACTGGCATATATGATCTATGCCATACCAACTCAAGAGCCCAAGAAAGATGATTCAATGAAGCTACCTGACCAATACCAAGGGTTTGAAGATGTCTTTGAAAAAAAGAATGCAGATATGCTCCCGAAACATAGACCTTATGATTATGCCATAGAACTTCAAGAGGGAGCACAACCACCCTTCGGACCAATCTATAGACTATCCCGAGAGGAACTTACAGAATTACGTAAGAATATTGATGAGAATCTAGCCAAGGGGTTTATCAAACACTCGAAGTTCCCTGCAAGAGCCCCTATCCTATTTGTAAAGAAGAAGGACGGAACTCTTCGAATGTGTATATCGTGGTTTGAATAAATTCACAATAAAGAACAGATATCCTCTACCACTTATATCAGAGCTCTTGGAACGCCTCAAAAAAGCAAAGTTCTTCACTAAGATTGACCTTCGAGGAGCATACAATCTTGTCAGGATCAGAGAAGGAGACGAATGGAAGACAACATTTCGAACAAGGTATGGACACTTTGAATATGTAGTTATGCCATTCGGTCTCACCAATGCTCCAACAGTCTTTCATATGTGGTATCTAGATATGATGAATGATATCTTTCGAGAGTATTTAGATGATTTTGTGGTAATATATCTTGATGATATCTTGACATTCTCCAAAAATCTAGAAGATCATGAATGTTATGTGAAGATAGTCCTAGAGAAACTAAGAGAAAAAGGGTTATATGCAGAATTGGAGAAGTGCTATTTCCATCAGACAAAAGTGGAGTTTTTAGGGTACATTGTTACAGAGAAAGGAATCTTTATGGACCCTAAGAAGATCAAGACAATCCTTGATTGGAAACCACCTTTGTGTGTTCGAGATGTACAATGTTTTCTAGGGTTTGCCAATTTTTATAGGATATTCATTTGAGATTACTCCAAGATTGTGACACCTCTTACTAAGCTTACAGGAAACTCAAAATTTTCATGGACCAAAGAAGTAGAAAAAGCCTTTCAGAATTTGAAATGAGCATTCACCACTGTCCCATTTCTAGTTCATCCTGATTCGAACAAACCTTTCTTCCTAGAAACAGATGCATCAGACTTTGCCCTAGGAGCCATTCTATCCCAATATGGAGATGATGGATACCTACATCCAGTTGCATATCATTCAAGGAAATTTTCTCCTCTAGAAATTAATTATGAAATCCATGATAAAGAACTTCTTGCCATAGTAGACGCATTTGATACATGGCGTCACCATCTAGAAGGAGCAGCTCACAAAGTTACTGTGTATACATATCACAAGAACTTAGAGTACTTTATGACCACTCGCATCCTCAATAGAAGTCAATCTTGATGGAGTAACTTTCTATCCAGATTTGACTTTATCATATACTGTCCATGACGTCGACAATGTCAGTCAGATGCCCTGTCCAGAAGATCTTACCTTGCACCAAAGAAGGGTGAAGAGGCCTTCGATCAACAAGAGAGTGTATTACTCAAGCCTGAGCATCTCCAGTTAGCAGTTATCTCTTCAAGCCATCATGAAGATTTAGCCTTGAATCATTTGATCCGTGAGAATCTACCACAGGAAAAATTGTTTTGTAACGTTAAGCAGAAAGTTCAAGAAGGAAAGTTCCAAGAAGTAAACGAATTTCAGGAAAAGGATGGGTTACTACTCTATAAGAACCTATTGTATGTCCCTCCAAGAAAGCCGAAGATCCAAGTACTTCAACAACGCCATGACAACCTTGCAGCAAGACATTTTGGAGTGAATAAAACAATAGAACTCATATCAAGGGACTTTTGGTGGCCTCAGATGTGGAAGGAAGTCAAAGAATATATCTGAACCTGTGATACTTGCAATAGATCTAAGATACCCCGACATAAACCTCATGGCCTCTTGCAAGCTTTACCTATTCCAGAAAGGCCATGGGCTTCATTGTCTATGGATTTCATCACAGATCTACCAAAGTCAGATAAGTATGCTGCCATTCTTGTTATTTTGGATAAATTTACAAACATGACACACTCCATTCCAACTACAAAGGCAATCATAGATGCAACCACTGCTAGAATTTTTCTCAGATACATCTTTAGGCTCCATGGATTGCCTGATGATACTGTCAGTGATCGAGGTCCATAGTTCATATCCAGATTTTGGAACAGTCTTTGCAAGCTCCTTGCTGTTCAAGTTAAACTATCTACAGCAAATCATCCACAGATTGATGGTTAAACAAAACGGGTGAATCAAGTCCTAGAGCAATACCTCCGTTGCACTAGCAACTATCACCAAAATGATTGGTTTGAGTTGTTGCCCTTTGCAGAGTTTGCCTATAACAATAGTGTTCATGCATGTACTAAGCAAACTCCCTTCTTTGCAAACTATGAACAACATCCAAGAATGGATATACAACTCTCAAATCATGTCAAGAACCCAGCTTCCAGAGATAAGGCCCAGTACTTGATGGACATTCACAAAGAACTCAAGGAAGAGATCCATAAAGCGCAAGAACAATACAAGTACTATGCGGATCAACATCGTGTCTAGAATCCATTGTATCAAATTGGGGATAAAGTATGGTTACTCAGAAACAATTTGCAAACTTCAAGGCCCCGTGCAAAGTTAGATAATCAAAGATTTGGTCCATTCACCATCTTGGCCAAGATCAATCGAGTCACCTTCAAGCTCCAGCTACTAAGCACCATGAGAGTACATCCAGTTTTCCATGTATCCATGTTGGAACCATATCACATTTGACCATTGAGGGGGGAGAGACCTAGTCCACCACCTATCGAGATTGATGATCATGAAGAATTTTGAAGTCGAGCATGTCCTAGATTCCAGAATATCCCGAGAAAGATTAGAATATCTTATTCATTGGAAAGGGTATGACATCAGTGATCGTACTTGGGAACTTGCAGAAAACCTTCAGAGAGCACCAATCAAGGTTCAAGAATTCCATAAGAGAAATCCAATGAAGCCGAGACCAGATAACATGACCGCTCCTCGTGGAACTCATCGCTTCAGGAGGAGGTGATGTCATGGACAAAGGAAATCATCCTGTACCTTAAATTCCATGTGAATCCTATATCTCATGATTGGTTAAGAATTAGGAGAAACCAATGCTTCCATTGCGTCTGGAATGTGCTAAAAACCCTAAGATCGACTGTCTATTTGCTAAATTCTGACGTTTTGAGGTTGTGATCAATTTGCTGACATCATTGATGACATCATCAACTCGCAACCGCCTTGGGAACCGCCCTTGAAAACCTATATAAGGAAGGGTTGGCCACATTTATAATCAATCTTGCCAATACCAGTCTTGGGAGCTCAAGGAGTCGCGGCCGCCAAGTAAGTAATCTTCAAGTTCCAGTTCTAATTCTTGTCTTGTTCCTTGTTCTAGTCTAGTTCTTGGACATCTTGTCTTGTCCTCTTGTAATCTTGTAGTACGAGATCTTGTCAAGTTCCTTCCTGTATTCAATTCATCTCCTAGAAGGAAGTTCTTGTAATCCAGACATCTTGTCTCATACTTATGATCCCGGGTTGTGGGATCTCCTATATCATTTCTAGTCCAGTTTTCCATACCTATTGGTCCCAGGTTGTGAGACATCTTGTATCAGCTACATCTTCTTGTATTATTTTCCCTACGTGGGTGTTCTTGTAATCATAAGTGTATTTCCGAAATCTCGTCTAGTGAAGTCAGAGAGCACAATCTAGTGCTCCCCTGACATAGCCCCCGATAAGGTGTCCTAGATGTTTTACGTGATGTTTGTATTTTTAATATGGAAGTTATCATAAAAGGTAGGAACAACTTTGGATTATGGTACTCACCATCAATGCATTCCCAATGATCCTAATCCTATAAATATCTAGAAAATACAATATTATGGCCAAAAGTATATATTATAAAGATACAGTAGGTGTTGGAGTTAGACGTCTGCGAAAGCACGCCAACAACACAAGGAAGAAGAAGAAGAAGCTTGGAGCACAACACACAATACTGAATGTATTACTAGAGAATGTACAAAGATAAGTAGCCCATTAGGGAAATAGGGGTATATACAAGTCGGGGGGAAAAAACCTCCTAAAGAGGGAAAAAAGTGTCCCGGTGGTCCTAGTGTGTTCACACACATCACTACCTAAATATATCAATAAATCCCCTCTGGAAGTGATGCAATGAACAAGGAGCTGGCACTCATGTATCAGGAAGTGCCAAGCTATGTGGAAATCACTCCACAAAAGGAAGTAAGCCCAAAGCTTTACGGAAAGCTTCAAACTTCTCCCTAGGCAAAGCCTTCGTGAAAAGGTCTGCAATGTTCTCCTGCATGGGCACATATGCCAAGCTGATCTCCTCAGCAGAGAACCTCTTCATGACATAGTGATAATGCACCTCAATGTGCTTAGTGCGAGCATGGAACAAAGGGTTCCTCGCAACTGCCAATGCGCTCTGACTGTCAGTGAAGATGGTGGTGGCAGAAGACTAGCTAACACCCAAATCAGCCATAAGGCGTCTCAGCCACACACACTCAATAGTCGCTGTGAAATCTGCCCTATACTCAGCCTCACAAGTGGAAGATGGCCACAATAGGCTGCTTCTTGCTCAACCAAGATATACATGAGCTACCAAGCATGAAGCAAAAACCACTGGTGGACACACGAGTGTCATAGCAACCAGCCCAATCTAAGTCAGAAAAATCATGCAAATCTGGCGGTAGTGATCCCCCCTTGGGATAAAATAACCCAAGCAGCCGAGTACCATTCAAGTAGCGAAAGATGCGCTTAACCGCCTTCCAATGCGTGACTCCTGGGCAATGCATAAACTTGCTCATCTGTGAGACAGCAAACTGAATATCTGGCCGAGTAATGCATAAGTAAATCAAGCATCCAATAGCCTGCTGATAGAGAATAGCTTCCATAGGAGTGGCAATAGGCTTACAGTCTTCAAGGCCAAAATGCTACAATAATGTGTCAATATATTTCGTTTGACACAAAGGCATTCCACCATCAACTTGCATAAACTGAATGCCCAAATAGTGATGCAAATGCCTAAAATTAGACATCTCAAATGAGGCATGCAAATCAACCTTGAAATCAGCAATATGCTTCTCAATAGGACCAATGAGCAGCATGTCGTCCACATAGACAACAATGATCAGAAGCACATCATTATCACGCTTAACATATAAGGTGCTTTCAGTTGGACTGTTCTCAAAACCATGTGCAACCAGATAGGCATGTATCTTCTCATACCGAGCACGTGGTGCTTGCTTTAAACCATATAATGTCTTCTTTAACCTGCACACCTGGTTTTCATGCCCTTTCTGCACAAATCCACGGGGCTGAAAAACATACACTTCTTCATGCAAGTCACCATTCAAAAATGTTGTTTTAATGTCCAACTGATGTACATTCCAACCATGATGGGCTACAAGTGCACAAATGCTCCGAACAGTAGTCATACGGCATGTAGGTGCAAAGGTCTCATCAAAATCAATGCCTCTTTCTTGCGCATAACCCTTTGCAATAAGCTTAGCCTTATACCTGTCAACTGTACCATCAGGTTTACGCTTCAGCTTGTATACCCACTTAGTGCCAATGGCCTTCTTGCCAAGAGGCAAGTCACATAAAGACCATGTACCATTCTTCAGTATAGCATCATATTCAGATTACATAGCAGCCATTCAATTTTCTAAATTCTGTGCTTCATCAAAAGAAACAGGCTCATTCTCATCACAAAGACTAGATGCAGCCATAGCATAGCAATCTGATGCAAAGGAGGCACTATGAGATCTTGAGCGAGTACGATATGACAAAGGTGCATCTAATTTGGTGTCATGCAAAGTCTGCACGAGCCATTTTTGCATAGTTTTTGCCTGCTCAATATCAAATCTCTCATCAACAAGTGCATCACGTAAATCTGCATCAGAAATGGAATGATCTGCATTATCATATGAAACCTGCAAAGGCTGAGAAGTTGCCTCATTAGGACCAACACTAGACTGTCCACCTATAAAAAGAGACATCAAAGTATCATACATGCCTGTGGAGCTAACAAATGTCTCCTTAGTACATGAAAGCAATGGCTGAATAACATCTTCCACAAAGACAACATCATGGCTAACCAGAATGCGTTTAGTCTGTGGATGATACAGACGATAGCCTTTACTTTCAAAATTGTACCCAACAAAAATACATTTTATTGCCTTATCATCCAATTTTCTGCGATGTTGTTCAGGCACTAGTGTATATGCCAAACAACCAAAAACACGCAGATGAGCAACAGATGGCTTGTGGTCATGCCAAGCCTCATGTGGAGTGATAGACTGTAGCGCTTTAGTGGGACACCTGTTCAGTACATATGCTGCACACATGATAGCCTCAAGCTAGAAACTATGTGGTAAAGCCTGACTTTTGACCATGCACCTCGCCATCTCCATGAGTGACCTGTTCTTTTGTCCAGAAACTCCATTCTGTTGAGGTGTATACGACACTATGCTTGGTGTTTTATCCTAGGTTCAGCCAGAAATGCATTAAAATCAAAAGACATATATTCCCCCCCTCGATTAGAACGGAGGGTGCCCATTTTACATGCTCACAGATTTTCAGCCAAAACCAAAAACTGTTTAAAGCACATGAACACTTCGGAATTTGCTTTGAGTGGATATACCCATGCATGCCTAGAAAAATCATCAATGAAAGTCACAAAGTAAAGGTAATTTCCAAAAGAGGGTGTCTGCATAGGACCATAAACATCACTATGTACAAGATCTAATTTCTGTGTAGCCCAAACTGAACCATCTTTTGGAAAGGAGGAACGCTACATTTTTCCCAAAATACAGCCTTCACAAACATGTTTTCTAGGTGCCTCAAGTCTGGGCAAAGAGGATACCATTTCAGATTTTTGCAGGCGTAACAAACTAGCAAAATTCAGATGACCAAAGCATGCATGCCAAAGCTTTGCATCTGACATAGCCTGAGAATCAGTTATTGCACATGCCAAATCATTTTCAGATCTTTCATAGTCTATGAGCTTATACAGCCCACGACATAAAATGCTAGAAGCAATAATCACATCGCCATTTGACAGATCATGAACTGTACATCTGTCATCAACAAATTTCACAACCAAGCCAATCTTGGCTAATGCAAAAACTGATAACAGATACTTCTTGATCCCTGGCACAAATAAAGCATCTGACAAAGTGAAAGAACTACCATCACCAGTAGTCAAAATGATCTTACCAACTCCCATAACAGGATAAGAGGAGTTGTTGGTGCATGTAACAATATTCCCTGTAGGGGCAGGCTTGAGTGAAGAGAAGAAACTGTGCTACTAGGTAATATGTTTGGTCGCCCCACTCTCAAAGTACCAAACATCTGAGTCCACTGCAGACATGCACTGCTCATGAGAAGATGGGTCAAAACTGCAAACAGTAGTGAATTCCCATTCTTCTTCCTGCATAAGATTAGCAGACTCCGTTTTCGGTGTAGAGGCTTCTGCAACAACCATTCCAGCCTCTTTCTTCTTTGCCTCTTTTGTAGCTAGTTTTGGACAGTTCTTTATGATATGATCATTCCCTTTACAATACTTACAAAATAATTTCTACTTTTCTGATTTTTTTCTCATCTTTGTCTTGGTTCTTCGAATGTGCAGCATTTGCAGATTTCTGGTTACTAGTAGAAGAACTCCATTTTCCTTTGCCCTTCTGACTAGCCAGGAAACCTTGATCTGCAACACGCATAATGGACCTGTTCTGCCTGGACTGAACTTCTTGCAACAGATTAAAGACTAACTCCTCAAATGACAAGGCATTTGGATTGCCTTTCATCATCAACCAAAGAGTAGAAGCAAAACTCTGATATGAATCAGGAAGACCATTCAGAACCGTCTGCACAAGTGAGCTATCTGGTATAACCTCATTAGTAAAAATCAACTGTTCCTTCAAGTATTTGATCTTTGTTAGGAAACTGTCCATAGAATCATCTTCATTCATGTGCTCACTCTCCAACTATTTTCGGAGGTAAGCAACACGAGCCTCATTCCTAGCTTGGTACAATGTGGTAAGTGTATCCCAAGCATCCTTAGCTATTCTGCAAGAGCGAATATGAGGAATAATGGCACGTTTGACAGACAAAGCTATCAATGCATGTGCCTGGGCATCTCTGCCATCCCAACGAATCTGCTTTACAGTAGGTGCAGCAAAAACAATAGCACGAACAAGAATCTACACAATATCATCTTCGACACCATCTCCATCAGCTCCAGCACCTGTATTTGCAGTACCTGTTGTTACAGGTGTAACAAGACGTCTTTCAACACCCTGCACAATGTTCCACAATCTTTTTGCAACCAATACATGTCGCATCATATAAGCCCATAATGGGTAGTTGGTACCATCCAACTTATCCTCAACAGCCAACACACGGAATACATCACTGCTTTAAGCCATGGCCGGTGACTAAAATACCTTGATGCAAAAAATTGACTGTATCTCAAAAAGTTGAACAGAACTGCCGAGACAAATTCTGCTAGACCTCTAGCAGACTTCGAGACGCTTATACTTGCGAACAGAAACTGGTATATACCTTTGGCACAAAAAGATGAAATAGCCTACATAAGCACTGCGATAGTGCGTTCGGAGGCCGAAACGAGCTCAGACCGCGATTTCGGCACCACACAGCAAAGATGTTTTGATCTCTGAAACACCCTGAGTATGCTCACCAAATTTCGTGCGAATCTGAGACTGCAAACGGAGGAGTGTCGACGACGTCCTAGATGAAGCGACGACCTGCTCTGATACCAATTGTTGGAGTTAGACGTCTACGGAAGCACGCGAACATCACAAGGACGAAGAAGAAGCTTGGAGCACAACACACAATTTTGAATGTATTACTAGAGAATGTACAAAGATAAGTAGCCCATTAGGGCAATAGGTGTATATACAAGCCGGGGGAAAAAAACCTCCTAAAGAGGGAAAAAAGTGCCCCAGCGGTCCTAGTGTGTTCACACACATCACTACCTAAATATATCAACAAGAACATAGTAGGTGTCGTGCTAAGTTGCATTGATGACAACAAGAACATATTAATAAAAGAAGCATATATAGGATTGCAAGGAAAATAGTTTCCTATATCAAGGACAATCCATAATTTGTAGAGTTATAAAGATACAATAGGTGTCTTGCTATGTTGCATTGATGACAACAAGAATATATTAATAAAAGGAGCATATGTAGGATTGCAAGGAAAATAGTTTCCTAAATCAAGGAAAATCAATAATATGTAGAGATCACGTTCATATTGTCCTAATATGAAGAAAGGTGTGCATGATCATATTAGGGAACGTGGACAATTCAAGATACATAGGACCCTCGATCAAATTAGTCACGAACTTAAGTAAGTCTGTTTCCCAGTTTATGTGAGATAAGAAGTATCGAAGAGGAATCAAGATTGCAAGGATGAAAGCCTTAAAGAGGAGAACAAAAATTTTATGAATATATGTAATTAATAATTACAAAAGGATAAACAAAACTTTGTCGAAATTTTATGCACAATCTTAATAAAATTAGTAAATAGTGGACATTAAGATTGGGATGGAAACTTGCACCATGTGGTTTGAGATTATACAATTTATTATAAGATGACCATATGAGAAACACCATTCAATTTTGTGTATCGACAAACTTTGACTGTCCCAATCGACCTCCTTATTCTCATCCTAAAAGCTCCACAAAGCTTTGAGTGGATTGGACGTGAATTATTGCATCTTATTGAAAAAATAGAAGTTTTTTGTAACATGAATATGTGGTACAAAGAAATGAGACAAAGCTTACTACAATATTCAAATTAAAGGCAAAGACCTATGCATAGGAGACTATATTCTAGTTTATATGATGAAGCAACATGCAAAGAAACTCCAAAAAAGAGGTTTATAATGTTAATAATCAACTAGATTTCCACTAGTGAAGCAATATGTTTCATAGTCTCATGAAGAAGTGATCCCAAACTACATTCGTGTATGCCATGTTAAGTTATATAAAGAGCCTCTTACACAAGAAGTGCTAGATTGGTTACAATGGATGAATGATCAAAAGCTAGAAGATCAATACGTACAAGAGGAAGCTCTAGTTCAAGCACCAAAACAAATACAAAAGAGGAAAGTATGTATATGGTAGGCGATGAGACAATAAGAATGAGATATACGAGGTCCATGCCAATAGTAGGCCATCACATAATAGTAGTTTGGGCAAACTAGTTGCTGAAAAGTGGCCTTATTTGAAGATAGGATGTATTGGAAGAGATTAATATTTATAGATTCTTGCAATTGATAGTTAATCCATTTCAAGAGAAAATAGAGCCACTAGAAGCTTATATAATAGACGTAGAGGAAAGGAAAATCATATGTATGGGTGACTTGGAGCTCCATATCCATTGGAAGTGACAACAAGATTTTTAGTGTGCTATCATAAAGATCTCATAGGAGTGATTATAGGACAAGATTGGTTGCATCATCACTCAATCTACTTGGAGCACATTTTTAGATCAATGGTAGAGAGGTGTTTACTTGAGGAGGAATTAATAATAACTAAGAGAGATGAAATAAAACATAAAAAATGAATATTTGAATGAGTTGCATGTGTCTTACAACAATCCCCAACCTAGATCATTATTAGAACCCCTTTTCCATTCTGTTTCTCCTCGTCAAAGTGAAAGTGTGGACATCAAATTTAGAGGGGCGAGGACAACAAGAAACTAGCACAACAAGAACAATATCAACTCCAACTACAATAACAGATAGATCAATTGTAGCAAAAGGATGAAGATTCCAAAACCACATCGGTCAACCAAAAACAACAAAAATGGAAGATCAAATATGTATGAAGACCAAAAGGAACATCTAATGCAAAGCCCTATTCACATCAAATATGTATGAAGACCAAAAGGAACATCAAAATAGAGATAATTATGGGTATATAGAGATTGAATAGAAGCACATAGAGATTACGCATGTAGTTAGCCTTATAAGAAATAAAAAGAGGACGCATGTCACCAAACGATTCACTAATTTAAGATATCAAGTTTGAATTTTTAGGCTTTTAAACATTAGCATGCCATTGAGCAATTTTGCATATTTGCACCATAACTTTTTCAATGTATTCAATCTCAAGGCTAAGAAGAGATGGATATGTCAATTAAACATTTTAAATTTTTGTTTGTTTCCTTCTTTTCATTTTATAACACAACACACACATCCTCAAGAAAAAAATTTGATTCTTATAAGTTATTCTTTTTTGTTGTTTTCCTACGTTTTCTTATTCAAATTCAAATGAGGGTTGCACAAGTTCCTTCCCTTTGTTTTTCAAACATTTGCTCAAGGGAAAAATCAATGGCATGACATGATAATATCCTTATTAGTGACAACCACATGAGATCTCCCTCAAGTATCTCATTTTCCACCATATGCGTTGACTTGCATAATTTTATGCATAATGATAGGGATACATTATAAGGATATGCATAGACACATTATTTTTTAGTTACCATGCACACATATTACTTGATATCCTATAATTGATTAAGAGAAAAACAATTATTACAAAGCCAAATAAATTTTCTAGTAATGTGCATGTTATTGCATCTCTCTTTGGAATCGGTGCATCACAAGTAGATATCTAGAAATTACATACTATTGGTGGAATTTTTTTCAAGATTGAACCAATCACGTCTTCAATAAAACGATTGCAGCTATGATTGTGAATATAATGTAGACCGTAATCAAGTAATACATGGATTTTGAAGTAGCTTGAAGGTTCTAGCTTTCATATGAAAATGAAGATCCTCCCTTATATTAGGAACGTGCATTGATAAGGCACACCTTTGGAAAACATCAACTCATTCTATCAAGGATGAAAAACAATAGGATGGTAGGGGGAGTTTTGCATGAAGCTTTGATGCAAAAAAGTAAGAAGAAAGATGAAGGAACATTCCAAGTGAATAAATGGAGCTACCAAGAAGACATTCCAAGTGAATAAATGGATATCGTAAATGGAAATTATGCAAGAAAATCATATATTTTTATTGTACAACTATCCTTTTTTACAATCTAATCCGTTTAAAGACACCAAAAAATTCCTCCAAATGTATCCCCAATTACCTTTAAGAAAGATAATAGAGGGAATTCTTTAAATTAGGAATTTTAGCTTTGTCCAACCTCAAGTATGAACAAAAATTAGGTTTATAAAGTTATTTTATAAGTGAAAGACCTCACTTGTAAGAGGATTTTCTTCATTGGTCTATCTATCTATCTATCTATCTATCCAAACTTGAAAACTTTTTGTTACCTTTGATAATGCCATACATGGTGGGTTTTTCTTTAGATTTGAGTGAGATACGACCATTTTTATACTGATAAGACTTGAACAATCAAGGATTGCCAAGATCAATCATCAAATCTTTTTAGTCATCATGATTGCTCATAGAAATTATATATTTGATAAATCATTACGTAAGTGTGCTTGAAATGTCGTGGATTTGATGTTGTAACCATTTCATGTACATACAAAGTTTGACTACAACTGCTTGGCTTAACATCCTTCTCGAATTAACAAATTGAAGGTATTGATCCCTTGTCCTACATATCCAACATTTGATCAAATTCTTCTAGAGTAACATTTTTTTAAAGGGATTTTTTGGAAATCAACATATCGTAGATGTAAAGTATCAAGCACATCAAGAAGCCATCTAAACATATTTGGTGAAGTGTTTTGATGGCAATGCACCACAGTGTGCTCTCCTTCTCAAGAGCTCCACGACGATATCCTTGGAGTACAAAACCGAGCTCCAAGCACTGCACACCGTACTCTGCACAAAGGTTGCAAAATACACATAAAAATAGAGTACACAAGGAGCATGAATGTAATAAAGTAAGTTGGTGATCTAGGGATCCGATTGTTTCAGACAGATCTGAAATCGGATTCCGTTTGGTCATTCGTTTGTGTGGCCAAAGATCTCGAGTCTAGACTTACTAGTAGGTCATTTACTCTTGTAACCAAGTAATCCACTTAGCCTAATGGTTAAGACTCAAGGGTGTGAAGGACGAGGTCTTGGGTTCAATCCCCATGGAGTACATGGGAAGAGTATTTTGCCCAAAGAGCTCTAGAACCTTCTAGAAGCATCCACTGGACACTTGGCGCACATGTAGTTACATGGCTGACACTTGGATGATTAGCATTCACCTGCCCAAGAAGGTAGTCCCCTGGAGAGAGCTATATATAGAGGCATTTGGTTGGGAGGAGAGTCATTCATTCAGGAGCAATTACTGTCGCTACGCTGTTGCATTGGTATCAGAGCCATCTCCATAACTTTCATCTTCTTGCTCGGACTTTTGGCGTGCGAATTCTGCCCCCGCCCGCATTGAGATGCTTGTCGCAATCATTCTCATGCTTTAGCTTAGAGCAAAAGAGTACTAAAAGAAGTATATCATCTCTAAAGTGTTTGGCGAGGGAATCGAACTCCCGCCCCTCTGTTGAGAGGGCGCTTCCTTATCCACGGAGAGAAGCGCCGTTCGTGATACCCTCTAAGGAACACATCGTTATAGATCATCCGTTCGCTGAAGGAGGCTTCATCGAAGAAGATCCAAAAGACAATATTTTTGGTGAAGCAGAGGGTGATCGAACCCCCGTCCCCCCGATTGGAGCACGCTGCTCTATCTAGAAGAGCATTACCGTCCGCGTGAAGATAAAACAGAAGTACTAGCTGAACTCCTGAAGAAGCTCTCAAATAGGGGCCAAAAAGGTTGACCCTCTCTGCTGCAGGTCCGCGGGTGATCGAACACGGGACCTGTTTAAGCGAGCGTGTCCGCCTATCCATTAGCCCACAACAGTTCACGGGAGTACTGCTGAGAAGGTGATTAATTTTTCTTAATTCGCGCTGAAGCAGACATCTTCACCCGGCCAAAAAAAGCTGAACTACCATCGGGAGGGCGCCGGGATTCGATCCCACGACCTTGCAGAGAAACTTCAGGGCTTTATCCACTGAAGTAAAGGTTCTTCGTGATTTCGTTCTCTGCATAACATATACAGTTCAATTAAATCTCTGCTCTGCTAATCCCGAGCCGAGATCATCTCATTTTGATTAACCTTTGGAGTTTGCTTATTTCCCCATCCGAACCCGAGTACATTTCTGTGGTGGTCCAAGCTATAGAAAGCTAAAAGTTCGAGTAAAGTTCAACAGAAGTGGAGCTGTGGAGTGAAGATCTGGAGGCCTATCTTCGTCATAATTCTAGCACTTTCGGCTAGAATCAAGTCGACCTCAATGGACCAAATCATCAGGGACGATTTCTTGTGATATTCTTGCATAGCTCTTTTGATTTTGTTGCACACACTTCTTGCGTTAGGAATACTTAGTAAGTTTAATAACGCTTTGTGTGCGATGGAGGGGACTTCTAGCCACGTCTCGCTTACAAGTACTACTAGTGCGTCCATGTATGTTTCCATTCCTATGTTAGTAACATCCTCATTCATGACTAGACCACCAATAGTTGCACGTGCATTGCATTCATCTGCACCTATGGTTTCAAATACTAGTCATGCGTCTGATGCATCTAAAATAGAATCAGCGATTGTAGCATTAGACGTTGAGGATTCTGCGAGAAAAGGGGAAACAAACACTACTTTAAACGAGAGGAAAGATATGGAAAGTAGGATGTTGCTAGTTGAGCAAAAGCTTGGACAGTTGTCCAGCATTCCGGATGAGGTTGCAGTACTCCGTCAATCTGTTGATGGAATCCAGGATCACCTTAAGGCCATTCTGAACTTACTTCAGACGCCTAAGGATATCAGTAAGACTATTTTAGGTAGTCACACAGATACGATCGCAACTTCACCGATGTCTGTTAGGATGGAAAAGGATAAGGGATTATCCTCTCCCCATACAGATATGTTTCCTTTAGCGGGAAGTATGAGCCGTCTTAGTCTAGCGTCTTCTACTCCCTTGTGTGTTGCTTCGGTAGGGATGTTAGAAAATCATAACCGCCCTGTGGATCTTTCCTTGGGAAAAGAGATCCGTCCTCCTTATTTCTCTGGAGAGGATAAGGATAGAAATAAGGATGCGGTTTTGACTTTCTTAGAGAAATGGAAAGATGTCCATGAACTCAAACATACCCCCGATCATGTGAGGGTAGTAGAAGCAAGTTTGTCGCTAGGACCGAAAGCTTATACATGGTGGATGAGTCTCTCTGAGACTCACAAGAAACCTACCACTTGGAATGAATTTTCCCATCTTTTCAAGAAAGAGTTTCTCCCCGAGAATGAGGAGGAACGCAATTGGGAAGCATGGGATAAAATTCAGCAGAAGGGTAGACCGCTATTGGTGTATATTTCAGAATACAGAGATGTAATTTTGAAGTTAAAGAATTTAGATGACTTCCATCGACTTCGCGGTTTTGTCAGAGGACTTAACCAGCGAATTCGTAATGAAGTTAAGAGGCATGCGCCTAAATCCCTTGAAGAGGCGATTAAGGTCGCACAGATTTATGAGGACAATTCACGTTTGGATGTCACGCAGGAAAGCAGTTATTCCCAGAAGAATAACTTTAAGCGTAAGGGTAAAGGGACTAGATCTAGTGAAAGGGTGTCTAAGAAACCTCGTGTTTTTAGACACATCCTTTCTCCAGAAGATCATGATAAAGCGCAAAAAGAAAACTTGTGCTTTAAATGTCTTAAGCCTGGACATCGAAGCCGTGCCTGTCCAGTCGGAAGAGAAAGTAAGGGAAAGGGTAAGCAGCAAATCCATCTGATTCAATCTTTGAACTTGGATGCAAATTCAAGTGCAAAGAAGGTTCAGATTATGCACTGCGACAGTACCCATTCATGTCAAATCTCCAAAAACATGTGGCAACCTCAAGAGTTTGGTCCACATGATTTGGTCAAGTTGCATGGATCAGTAAAAGGTCACACCATCCGGATAATGGTGGATGACTCTGCTACGCATAATTTTATTAATTATGCGTTAGTAAAAAAACTGGCTCTTCCTCAGGAACCATCACCTCATAAATACATTGTCTCCATGATGCACGGTCAAGACACCCGTGTTTGGGACACAATGATTTGTAATTTGGAACTAGAAATCCAAGGATTTAAAGACACCTTGGACTTCCAAATAATGAATATGGATCGGGTAGATCTCGTTTTAGGGAGAGAGTGGCTATGGAGTCTAGGTCCTTCATTGACCAGGTGTTATTTTACAAATACTTTGGAATTCCAGCGCGACGGAGTTGTGTATAAGATCAAGGGTGAGCATGATGTTCCAAGTATCCCTTTGATATCATACACTGAACTTCAGAAACTTGTCAATAATGAAGCCATGACTCAAGCTTTTCTTGCCCTTGGCACCGATGTAACCGATTCTGATAATATAAATCAAGTTTCTTATGTCTCGTCCTTTATTCCTCGAGAAGTTTATGTTAAATTTAACAATTTAATGAAGGAATTTAAAGATGTGTTCCCTAAGGAACTCCCCTACGGCTTGCCACCCTCTCGTGGAAACATCGATCACGGCATAGATCTGTTTCCGGGTACCAAGCCAAAATCTCAAAACCCATACCGCCTCCCCTATGTCCAAAATCAAGAGGTGGAAAATCAAATCCAAGAGTATTTGGATAAAGGATTTATCCGCCCAAGCCAGTCTCCATGGGCAGCACCCATCCTTCTAGTGAAAAAGAAAGATGGAACTATGAGGCTGTGTGTAGATTATAGGGCGTTAAACAATCTTACGATAAAGAACAAGTATCCCATGCCACTAGTCGAAGATCTTTTCGATAGTTTAAAGGGAGCTACAATCTTTTCTAAGATTGATTTACGCCAAGGTTATCATCAGATCAGAATCAAAGATGATGATATTCCTAAAACAGCCTTTCGAACAAAGTTTGGTCACTACGAGTTTTTAGTGATGCCGTTCGGGTTGACAAACGCACCCGCAACATTTATGACTTTGATGAATCAAGTGCTAAAGCCGTATTTGGGAAAATTTGTTGTAGATTTTCTCGATGATATTCTGATCTACAGTAAAGATCATGAAAATCACTTAGAGCACTTGAAAAAAGTTTTTCAACTTCTTCGCGATATAAACTTTACGGTAAAGAGTCAAAATGTGAATTCTTTACCCCAGACGTAAAGTATTTAGGTCATATTATTTCCGCGGAAGGAATCAAAGTTGACCCTGAAAAGGTCCAAGCGATTCTTGAATGGCCTGAGCCCAAGACGGTTCGAGAACTACCAGGTTTTCTCGGATTGGCAGGATATTATCGGAAGTTTGTGGCTAGATATGCCAAGATTGCAGTACCTTTGACGGATCAACTCAAAGGGAAGCATCAAAAGTTAAATTGGAAAGAAGAGCAATCAAAGAGTTTTCAAGAACTTAAACTTGCTTTAGCATCGGCCCCGGTTCTACAGATCATAGATCCGAACAAGCCTTTCCAATTAGAGACAGATGCAAGCTCATCTGCAGTAGGAGCAGTACTAAGCCAAGATGGTCGACCAATAGCTTTCGAGAGTAGAAAGCTAAGTCCTGCTCAGCAAAACTACTCTACCTATGAGCGAGAGATGTTCGCTATTATAAATGCTCTAAAGAAATGGCGCCATTATCTATATGGATCAAAGCTGACCATAGTTTTTGATCAAGAGAGCATAAAGTGGTTTGCAAACCAACCTGATCTTAGAGGTAGAAAAGCAAGATGGGCCGAACAGTTACAAGAGTTCGAGTATGAGCTCAGGTACAGAAAAGGAAAGTTCAATGCAGTGGCAGATGCCCTAAGTCGGATGCCTATGTTGAACAATCTAAGTTTTGTACAAATTCAAAGTGAATTTATTTCAACTTTGAAAGGAAGCTGCAAAGATGATCCAAGCTTCAGTCAAGCATGGAAAGAAGCTGAACAAGATAAACAAACTGAAGCAAGTACTTCTGAGAGAAAGTTTAAACACTATTCTCTCCAAGATGAATATTTGCTTTATAAAGGTAAGGTTTGTGTCCCAAGTATAGTGGACATACGAAATCAAGTACTTTTCGAATGCCATGATGCTCCAAGTGCAGGACATCCTGGTATTAACCGAACCTATGAGTTAGTGAAAAGACATTTTTATTGGCCTAGTTTGCATCGTGATGTGCAAAACTATGTGTCTAAGTGCCATAAATGTCAAGTAAATAAGTTTGAACGACTTAAAATTGGAGGATTGCTACATCCTTTGGAAATTCCCAAAGGAAAGTGGGAAAGCATTTCCATGGATTTCATTTCTGGATTACCCCGCACTCAGAAGGGCTTTGATTCAGTCTGGGTTGTAGTTGATCGATTGACTAAACTTGCTCAGTTTATACCAGTCAAGACTACTTATAAGACTCCAGAACTTGCAAAAATATTTGTAAATCAACTTTATAGACTCTATGGTCTTCCAGTAGACATAGTTTCTGATAGAGGTGCTCGATTTACAAGTCATTTTTGGCGAGCAGTCTTTAGTAGACTTGAAACTAAACTAAGTTTAAGTACAGCTGAACATCCCCAGACGGATGGACAGACAGAGAAAGTCAATCAGATTTTGGAAGACATACTTAGAGCTTATGTTACTTCCAAACAGACTGATTGGGAAGATTATCTTCCTTTAGCTGAGTTTGCCTATAACAGTGCCAAGAATACATCAACTGAATTTAGTCCATTCATGTTGATGTACGGTTTCCAGCCTAGGTCTCCTTATGCAGTGGGACTTCATAATGAACGAGTTCAAGCAGCTCAAGAGTTCCTTCAAGACATGAACTTTAAGCTCAAGTTAGCTAAAGAAAACTTAAAGAAAGCTCAAGATCGTGCAAAAGCTTGCCGATCCAAAGCGAAGAGATGTTACTTTTCAGGTTGGCGATCAAGTTTATCTTCGTATTCCTGAAAGATCGGAAAAGTTCAAGACTGGTCAATGCGCCAAGTTGTCGCCTAGATATTGCGGTCCTTTTCCAATCACCAAGAAAGTTGGTTTGTGGGCTTATGAATTACAACTTCCAGATGATAGTTGGATTCATCTAGTGTTCCATGTTAGCCGACTTAGGAAGAGTCTAACAGATTCAGATAATCTAGTTGGACATCAGGTCATACTTCCTATTCCAGTAAATGAAACAGTTCCTCATGAACCTTAAAGGATACTTCGCACCCGAGATAAACGTACAAGAAGCCACTTGTATGAAGAGTGCTTAGTAAAATGGAAGGATGGAACTGAAGAAAATTCAACATGGGAAAAAGTTTCCACAATCCAACGACGTTTTCCAGCTTTCAAGTTTTAAGTTGGTCCCAAATAAAGAAGGTTTTCTACTTTCAAGTTTTTAGTAGATAAACCGATCATGTTCTTCAAGATCTAGAATATGATAAGGTTTTTTACTTTCAAGTTCTAAGTAAATAACCTGTTTGAATGAATGCATGTTCTTCAAGTTTTAGAACATGAGGCTCGGGGGTTGCCTACAGTATATATAGCTCTAATTTTCGAGGACGAAAATATTTTCCAAGGGGGGAAGAATGTATAAAGTAAGTTGGTGATCTAGGGATCCGATTGTTTCAGACAGATCTGAAATCGGATTCCGTTTGGTCATTCGTTTGTGTGGCCAAAGATCTCGAGTCTAGACTTACTAGTAGGTCATTTACTCTTGTAACCAAGTAATCCACTTAGCCTAATGGTTAAGACTCAAGGGTGTGAAGGACGAGGTCTTGGGTTCAATCCCCATGGAGTACATGGGAAGAGTATTTTGCCCAAAGAGCTCTAGAACCTTCTAGAAGCATCCACTGGACACTTGGCGCACATGTAGTTACATGGCTGACACTTGGATGATTAGCATTCACCTGCCCAAGAAGGTAGTCCCCTGGAGAGAGCTATATATAGAGGCATTTGGTTGGGAGGAGAGTCATTCATTCAGGAGCAATTACTGTCGCTACGCTGTTGCAATGAACACAAACTTCTTAGGTGTTACAAATGCGATCAAACTTCCAGTCTGTGGCTGGCCAGACCACTATATGTTTTATTAAAGAACATATACAAAGAGGTGTCTGATTGCCACTTAGCCTTTCACGTGGACACTAACGGTAGCAATCTCCCACCAAGGGCCAATATGGCCAAAGTAACTATGGGAGAAAAATAAAGAATGATAAAGAATACCTGAGTGTAAGTATACAAGCTATACCTCCCACCTGATAGACATGTTACACAGTATAGAAATGACTGTGTAAGACCATGAATCAAGTAACCCTCATCAAGTGACAACAATGTGGAAAGCTATCTTGTGGTAGAGCTTTAGTCAAAGCATTTGCAATATTATCTTAAGTGTGAACCTGCTCAAGAATAATGCGCTCAGTGGCTAAGCAATATCTAATGAAGTGATACCTCACCTCAATGTGCTTGGTCTTTCCATGATAGACCGGATTCTTAGCCAAAGCAATGGTACTCTGACTATCACTAAGCAAATGAGGTACATGTTGAGGTAAACCCATATCACAGGCAAGACAAGAAAGCCAAAATGCTTCTTTGCATGCCTCACTTGCTGCAACATACTCTGTGGTGGAAACAACTGCAAACTCCTGAAGAAGAGATCTCCAAGAGATAGCACCTCCAGCAAAATGAAAAATATACCCTGATGTAGACTTATGATTTTCTACACAACCAACATAGTTAGAATCTCTGTAACCAATAATGGATGCTTTCCCTCTACCTAAGCATATCCACTTGTCCTTAAAGCCACTCAGATATCTAAAAATCATCTTGACCGCTTCCCAATGTTTCTTGCCAGGATTAGACATATATCTATTGACAACAACAGACTGATAGGGGATTTTGGTCATGAATTCCTTTTCCTCATCTAATTTGGGGCAATCATCCTTGCTCAATTTTATATATGTGGGTAAAGGTGTAATCAATGCCTTTCCACCCTGCATATTGAACTTGTGAAGTACTTTGGATATGTACTCACATTGAGACAAGTATATGCATCTTTTCCTCCTATCAGGAGTAATGCGCATGCCAAGAATATGTTTGGCATCCCCCAAATACTTCATATCAAATGTGTGACTCAACTTCTCTTTGAGAATTGACAAGTCATAAGAGGACTTCCCAACAATCAACATATCATCGACATAAAGTATCAAGCATATCAAGCTGCCATCTGAGCATCTCTTTGTGTAGGGACAACGATCCTCATTGCTTCGAGAATAGCCTTGAGACTTCATAAAAGCATCAAAATTTTGGTACCATTGTCTAGGGGACAGTTTTAAGTCCATACAAGCTCTTCTTGAGGTTACAAACTAGACTTTCCTTGCCAAGAACTACATAACCCTTTGGTTGTTCCATATAGATCTCACCTAAAAGATCTCCATGTAAGAAAGCAGTTTTCACATCCATTTGGACTAATTCTAAGTCCTCCATTGCAACGAATCCAAGCAACATGCACAGAGTACTCATCTTGACCATTGGAGAGAAGATTTCCTCGAAATCAACACCATGTTGGTACTTAAAACCCTTTGCAACAAGTCATGCTTTATACTTTGGAGAAGCACTATCTGATGTGAATTTCAACTTATGTACTCATTACATGGTAAAGCTTTCATGCCCTTTGGCAAAGGTATTAAATCCCAAGTACCATTCTTGTGAATAGAATCCAACTCACTCTTCATGGCATGCTCCCACTTGATATGATCCTTTGTCTGCATAGACTCTTTGTAGCAAGAAGGCTCACCAATATCTGTTAGCATAACAAAATGTAAACCTGGAACATATCTATCAGGTGGATGTGAGACGCGTGCATAGCGTCTCAATGGTTGTTGAACAGTAACATTTGTAGACTGATCTCATCGGACATTCTCTTGAACATCCCTATGTGCAACATTTTTATGCATGATAATTGGATGACTAGTATCCTCAAACTGCACTCTTCTCACTTCAACCTCCTGAATGGGTTGTTTGTGCATCTTAGAATCATTGAAAATGACATCACTACGTGTGATCATTGACTGTGTTTGAAGATCCCATAAGCGATATCCAAATTTTCCTTCTTGACCATATCCAAGGAAAATGCATTTCTTTGACTTATGGTCCAAATTTTGTCTAAGATTCTTGGGTATCTAAACATATGCTTTACACTAAAAAACTCAAAGATGATCATAATATGGTGGTTTCCCTATCCATGAATCTTGTGCCACTTTCAGACCTTTGGAAGTACTAGGTGAAAGGTTAATCACGTGAACTCAATACTGCTTTTGCCCAAAAGCCTTGTGAAAGGTTTGCATGATGCAACATAGAGATTACTTTATCTTGAATAGTTCTATTCATCCTTTCAGCTACACCATTCTGTACTCGGGTATAAGGAGCTGTAAACTCTTTACGAATAGCAAAAAAGGTTGAATTCATGTGAGTATACTCACCCCCATTATCTAAACGTAAAGCTTTGAGCTTGGTTCATTTTTCAATCTCAACTGAAGCAAGCCATTTTTTTGAAAGTAGGGAATACCGCATCCTTCGATCTGATAGGATATATCCAAAATTTTCTAGTAGCATCATCTATGAAAGTGACAAAGTAAAGAGAACCACCTAATGACCTTGTGGGCATAGGACCACACACATCTGTATGAACGAGATCTAAAGGATGAATTGACGAGTCAATCTGCATTCTATGCACATTTTTAGTTTGCTTTCCATATTGACAATGCTCACAAAATGAAAAATCAAAGGAAAATAACACAGGTAAGTAGCCAAAACGAGAAAGATTTTCCATTCCACTATGAGATGTATGGCCCAAACGACTGTGCCGAATACAAGCCATAAGCTTTTCAGTAACTGCTAACAAGTGTTCTTTCTGTGATAGAAATAAAGGATAAAGTGAGCCAACTTTGCTTCCTTTTGCAATAACAATATTGCCCCTTGATATGCAAAAGGATTGAGCATAGAATACCACCTTGTAACCAGGTCATCACGTTGACCGATTGACATCAAACTTTATGATAACTGAGGTACATGACATACATTATGCATAGTAAATTTTGAACCATCAATGAATTGCACAACCACATCTCCAATCCCCACAACATCAGACTTGTAAGAGTCACCAAGTCTCAAAGTACCAAGAGACTTTGCTGCATAATTAGAGAACCATTCTCTGTGTGGTATCACATGGAAAGAAGCACCAGAATCTAGCAGCCATGTGTGGGAAAGAGAATCAGCCATAAGAGCCTTAGTTGGCATAGTACTATCAAGTGTCAACACATCAGCATCATAAAAAATAGCGTTAGTTTCTTCAATCTTCATAGTGGAAGTAGATGGTGCAGGTAACTGTTTAACATACCCATCAACATTTTGTCCTTTACCTTTAGCATTCTTTAATGCATAACAATCTTTATTCATGTGTCCTTTCTTATGACAATAATGGCATTTGATATCCCTCTTCCTTGATTTACTTCGACTCTTATTCCATTCACCATTGTTTTCCTTCTTCTTGCTCGTGCCACGTTGCTGATTCTTTCCTGGGCAAGAATCACGAACATTATATGCATCTCCACTCTGAGTATCAACTATAGATTTTCTGTGAATCTCCTCACTCAAGAGTGCTCCACATATGTCATCATAGATGAGTTTACCACCAGTTGCACTATTATTAATAGCTGTGCAAAATGTATCCCATGATGATGACAAGGTGCATAACAACAAGGCTGCTTTCATTTCGTTATGCATATCCATTTTTTGAGTCTGAAACTAGGAGAATATAGCATCAATATCATTTAGATGAGTAGCAACACTATTTGTGTCCTTCATGCGAAGGTCATATAACTTTCTCATCAGATACACCTTATTTGATGGAGTATCTTTTTCACATGTATTGCATAACTTCTTCCAAAGCTCCTTTGCACTTTCACAATCTAATACTGTAAAGTAAAGATTATTTGCAAGGTGCAATAGAATGGTAGACCTGGCCGTTTCATCTAGCTCATCCCAATCATCTTCATCCATCTTAGTAGGCTTCTTTGAGATTGCATTTACTGGCTTCCATTGCCTCCTTTGAATCAACACATCTATAATCTTATTCTTCCGTAGAGCAAAATTTGTGCCATCAAATTTTCGGATCTCAAAATGGTCTTTTCCTTGCAAGTTATAAATCCTTCTCGGAACACTGGCACTAGACCTAGATCCACCAGATGTGCCTGCGACCTTTGATGCCATGATGGTAGACAACCAAATAGAATGGTAATGGAGCTAGAAGAGTCCAAACACCGCTAAGGCTCAAAGAAGGATGGCCAAGTGTCAAATTTTGGGACAACAATATTCCTAGAAAAAATGAATTAATGAATAGTAATGACCAACTAGAAGGATTATGTTAGAATAAATGTGCTCACACCAATAAGTGTATCAAGGAGTAAATCGACCACTGTATAGTTGACAAAACCAAAAAATCTAGAAACATTTTGCCACAGTATGCAAAATTAGCGTATGGCTAGTGTCAAAATCTCATAAAATTGTAAGTTCTAACATGTTTACCTGCATAGTGAATCACTGACTTCACTACATATAATCAATTACTCGAAAGAAGGCAACTAGGCTTATCAAGCACTTATGAACAGCTATCATACGTCTCTTATGGCAAGGTTGGGTAAGTCTTCCACCTGCATCACCAAAGAGATCCCAACATCTGGGTGTCTCCCAATTAAGAAAACCTCACCACGACCCTCTTTATCAAACGTAGAAGGCTTTAGGCAAAAATGTAACCGCTATATCTGATCACATGGACGTACATAACCTGTATCCACAAAAGCATACATAGTGTATATGTGCTCAATATATGTAGTAAAATGATAGTGAAAGGTTGAATGCACAGCCAAAGAAAAAAACTAGCTACCAACACTTGCAAGTGTCTATCAACTTTGTTGTTTAAGCTCAAAAATTTACATAAATTTGCAGTGGCTGCTCCCACCACAACTGAAAACCTTTCGAGAAACCTATAGTTTTAGGAGTGTGGCTGAAAATGCAGCAACAAAGTGAATACTTATTTTTGAAGAAGTAAAAAGAACACTCTTCTTAATGTTCTTGAACCTGTGTGAAGAGACCTACGCATGAAAGTACTCCAAAATGGCTCCAAAAATCACCCCAAAATTGCTTAAAAAACAAGCTTTGACAGCAAAGAATTAAGCTTTCATGGATCAACACATGTTCAAGGTAATTTTAACCTTAGTATATCCCCTCTTTTAGACACCACAAGAGTGTAGCTTAGTGGCAATCTCTTTCCATGGTTAAGCAAGCTCCAAGGGGAACAATACTAGGATGGGTGACCTCCTGGGAAGTATTGGGAACCTCTATCTTCCTTATCATTGAGATCCTCCCTCGTGCGCAACCAATGATGCCAATCGTGAATTCGATGACTCGGATGACAAGGTATGCTAAGGTATGTGCCTTGGTCATGGCCTTAGTCGTAAGCCTTGGGTGGGTGGGTGGGTGCTCTCTTTGCTCGCACAAAAGAAAAAAGATTTTGCATCAAAATGCTCTAATATCAATTAAGTATTTTGATGGCAATGCATATAGTGTGCTCTCCTTCTCGAGAGCTCCACGATGATATCCTCAGAGTACAAAACCGAGCTCCAAGCCTGACAGGTACTGTGCACAGAGGTTGCAGAATATATAGAAAAATAGAGTACATAGGGAGCATGAACACAGACGTCTTAGGTGTTATAAATGGGTTTGAACTTCCAGTTTATGGCTGACTAGGCCACTATATGTTTTATTAAAGAACATATAAAAAGAAGTTTCCAATGGCCATTTGGCCTTTCATGTGGACACTAACGATAAGATTTAGTGTACAAATAATGATCATCTCGATTCTAGAAATAACCTTGGGACTTCATAGAAGCATCAACATTTTGGTATTATTGTCTAGGGGATTATTTAAGTCCGTACATGGCCTTCTTAAGTTTACATTCTAGATTTCTTTAAAAGAACTATAAACACAAACCATTGTTTTGGATCCATAAGAACCTAGATTGGTAAATACATAGTAGAATATTTGAAATCAAGTGCCACATGAGAGAGAGAGAGAGATTATTGGAGTTCGAGGTCTACGAAAGCATAGAAACAACAAAAGAAAGAAGAAGAAGCTTGGAGAACAACAAAATACAGAACATATTACCAAGTGAATGTACAAAAATGAGTGACCCTTTATGGTTATAGGTGTATATTCAAGTTGGAGAAAAAACCTCCTAATGATGGCAAAATGTGTATTGGTGGTCCCAAGTCTGTTCATAGATATCACTACCAAATCCCAATGTGATTAATGCAGTGAACAAGCAGCTTGCATTCATGTATAAGGAAGTGCCAAGTGTTGGAGTTAGACGTCTATAAAAACACGTGAACAACACAAGGAAGAAGAAGAATCTTGGAGCACAACACACAATACTAAATGTATTACCACTAGAATGTACAAAGATAAGTAGCCTGTTAGGGCAATAGGCTTATATAGAAGCTGGGGGAAAAAAAATCTCCTAAAGAGGGAAAAAGTGCCCGGTGGTCCTAGAGTGTTCACACACATCACTACCTAAATATATCAACAAATACCCCCTGGGAGTGATGCGGTGAACAAGGAGCTGACACTCATGTATAAGGCAAGTGCCAAGCTGTGTGGAATCAATCCACAAAAGGAAGTAATCCCAAAGCTTTGCGAGAAGCTTCAAACTTCTCCCTAGGCAGAGCCTTCGTGAAACAATGTTCTCCTGCATGGGCACATATGCCAAGCTGATATGTCCAGCAAAGAACCTCTCCTTGAAATCATGATAATGCACCTCAGTGTGCTTAGTGCAAGCATGGAACACAGGGTTCCTTGCAACTGAAAATGCACTCTGACTGTCAGTGAAGATGGTGGTGTGTAGCTCAGTGATGAGTAGCACCTCCTTTAATGTCAATCCGGGAAGACATGAGGATGGTATGAAGACCTCGAGCAAGTGAAGGCACAAGTGCATGAGTGAGAAGCACACTAACTTGCACACACATACACACACACGCGCACACACAGTAAGACAAAGAGTGAGAAGCAATGGAGTTCTTTAGATTACTTCCAAAATGCTCATACAAGTTCAATTCAAATACAAGCTAACCTCAAAAATGAGCTCTCTAGCTCTATTTATAGTTTTTGACTAGGTTTTGACCCTGTCCAGACCTAGTGTCCGGCCTAGTTAAAAATTAGGTTCCAGGGCCAATTTGAGGGCTTAAACGGAGTCTAAAAAATACGAAAATTGATATGTAGGTACTTCTAAGGCTCCTCAAGCTAAAGGACTCCTTGGCTTGCACAAAATGGAGCTACAAAAATATGAAATGGTATTTACAATGATTGTTAGTGATAAGAATCACTGTTATAAAGATGTTGATTTGGAAAAATTTGAAGGGCCTATCTGCCAGATTTGCGTCGACTGCTTTGTCTACTTAATCCTTCACCTCGCTCTGACTCTCTCCGCTGGCTTCCTTGTCTAGTCAGTCCTTGGGTGCCCATACTGCTCTCAACACCCCCCCCCCCCTCTCTCGCGTCTGTCGTCCCTGACAGACCCTTGTTGCTGGGAGTGTTGGATGTAATATTCCACAACCTGAGTGGCAAGCTAATGTTCTTGTATGCGTAGCCCTCTGGCCAAGTCTGTGATCATACGATCCCAATCAATTGGTCCTGGAATGTCTGGATGTGGCAGACGTAACTGATCTGCATGGATCACTTGTTCTACTGCGAATAGATGTAGCAAATGTGTGGGTCTGGGAATGAAAATTTCTGAATGATATTCCCAGAATCCGGTAGAGAACATTTCCTCAAATGTCTGCTTGAAGCATGTGGGTAAGTACTTTATTCGTGCATGCCAGGCAAAGATTATAGTGACCGAGGGAGTCTGGCTCATGTCGTAGACTAAATCCTTGTTACCTTGAGAGAATCCAGGGGCAGAGATGTATGGAGCTTGTACCTTCCGAAAGGTTTTGAAGACAATGGTCATGAGCTCGAATATTTTCATACACATTTTTGCTGCTATGTCGGGTACATTATTTAGACATGTAGACCAGTGCCGAATTGTTGATATCATGTAGGCTACGGTTGGGGTCCCTCGAGGTGGAGCAAAATATGGATAGTTAACCCAAGCCGAGCATTCTTTATTGTTGCGTACCTTGATCGCAAATGCTTGCCATGATCTGCGACGTACCATTGGGCAATAACATGGATTATACTTGATATACAGTGGCATGGTTGCCCAGGTGCTGATCATCTCAGGGTAATCGGTTAGGAGACGTGCACGCCAATTAGGCTGGAAGATCGAGCCAGCACGCGCATCTGCAGGTAAGTCCTCTGGCTCAAATTGAGTGGCAAATGTGGGCTCCTTCCCTGTATGTCTTTTAACTTCTGCATTATAATCATGTAGCAAGACAAAATAAGGCATGTATTGCGACTCTGATGTTGTGATTAACCGTTGGTGGGATAGGTTCTGAAAATAAGAAGACCGAAGGACAGTTTCTTCGAGATTTGTGAGAGATTGCATTTGCACGGCAACGCGATCATCATGTGTCTTACCCACTTTCTCGACCCTTTTGACCCAATCTGGAACTTGAATTTCTAAAGTATCCTGTCCTTCCTCTGTAGTCCGACCACCGGGTGTTGGCATCGGCTCGTACGGCTCTTCATAGCTATCTTCGACGGGGATTTCCACTACTGTTTCAGGTTCTGGTTCTTTAGTGGGTGAGGGTGGCCTTTCATATGGTGCGAGGCGTGCTTTGAGTTCTGCCACCTGCTTACGGAGGGTCTCTAATTCTTCTGTGGAGCATTCCAAGATTATTGACTCCTGTTGAGCTGTGGGGGCACGGGCTATCTGTTTCTTTAGGTCTGCACATTCAGTCTCTAACTTTTCATATGACTCCAAGAAATTTGCATGCTCCTCTAATAAGATGCGAATGTCTTCTGATGGGATTGCTCTATACTTGGTAGGGCTAATGGTTGCTCCTGCAGTTCCTTCCATAGCCGCTTCAAAGTTGTCTTGGTTTTGTTGCTGAAGCCTCTTGTTCTCTTCTAGTGCTGCTGCCATATGCTTCCTTAATAGCCCAAGGTTGCGTCTGAGTGTAGCATTAGATATCATTTGCGCTTGGAGCACTGTTTCTAGTTCCTTGAATGCTTGATCATCTACTGTCGATGTCTTTGATTCCAATTCGGAGTGAGCCTGGTGTAAGGTGGTATGCTCGGTTAGGAGCGTTTGGTAATCGGCTTCAAGAGTGTTGACTCTAGCTTGCAGACGTTGAGATTCTGCCTGGAGGGCAGCAGTGCGTTCTTCCAATTGATGGTATTCTTGTTGTAGTTGATGTGCACACTGAAGTAATGTATTGAACGTGCTATTTACATTATGAGATGCAAGGGGAAAAGTTTGGAATGCAGGGGAGGTGGGATTGGGGAGGGAGGTAGTGAATGCTGTGTGTGCCAATGATGTGGTGAGTGGTGAGGTGGGGGGTAAGGGAGGGGGAGATGGTGGAATCGTGGGGAGAGGTGCTGTGGTGGGTGAAATGTCCATTGGGTCAGACAGAGTGGTGTGTACAGGGGCTACCATGTAGGTGGGTATGGTAGGTGAAGTGAGTGTGGTGTTTGTGTAAATTGATGTCGTTGCGAACATCGGGGAAATGTGCCTTTGAAACATTGGAGAGCGGATGAACTGCTCCACAAAGGACGGGTATTGGGGTGGTGAGGTCAGGTTGAAAGAGGT
The DNA here is from genome assembly GCA_020310875.1 of Ceratopteris richardii. NCBI lineage: Eukaryota > Viridiplantae > Streptophyta > Polypodiopsida > Polypodiales > Pteridaceae > Ceratopteris > Ceratopteris richardii. The sequence continues at coordinate 143,655,315 of CM035420.1, read as the reverse complement.
GTAGGGGCCAGATGGGAAGTGAGGGTCATGGAATGGGTGTACCCGTATTGGGGGATAGGCTGAGAAACACAGGGTGCCTTCTGTGGGTGCTGGGTTTCCAACCACACTTGGGATTATGGGATGGCCAGTTATGGGTTCGGAGGATAGAAGGGTTGAAGTGTACAATGGATTGGTGACGAAAGAGAAGAGGGTGTCCTGTGAGGTGGGTTCTCGGAATGAGAATGATGTGAATGAGGATGGGTTATAAGTGAAGGTAGAGGTGATGACTGGCGTTTCTTCCATGGTGGGAGGTGGTGGTGGGGGTGGAGAAGGTGGTGATGGGGGATGCTGGGGTGAGATGGGTGATGTCTGAACGAAGGTTTCAGTAGAGAGTTCAATGGTGGTGATGGGGGTAGCTGTGGTTTCAATGGTTACCTCTTGTTCTGTGACGGGCATCCTGATAGTCTTACCTGCTCGTGGTAATGTGTCGACTCTGCGTTTGTCATACCTCACGGACTGGCGGACTGCAGTGTGGACAGCCTCCGGAACTCCTAAAGACTCTGACACTAATTTGAGGGTGTCAATGAAATGTTGATCCACCCCATCATCTGATAGCATTTCTTGCATCAAAGCTTGACCTGACACAAGAGAGAGTTGATGCCTTTCTTGCACTGCTTTGATTGTGTCGTATAACCTTTGTAGTTGAGCTGTATATGCAGGTGCACCTACAATTTCTGGCACTTCTTGTTGCTCATCATGATGCTCTTGGTCATAATCCTCCTCATCTTCCTCCTGATCTTCATCTTCATCATCCTCTTCATCCACTTCAACTGTGGTTACAAGTACTTGGGAGGTTGTTGCTTGCGTTTGCACATTCTCCACTTGTGCCTCTTCTGCCTCCAGCTCTACATCTTGTAATAATTGTTCGAAGTCTTCATTCGTGAGTTCTTCCAAAGGTGCACCACTGGGAAATTCAAGATCAGTTGGGATGGGAGGGAATATCAAGTTAGGACCATCGGTGCTGCGTCTTGGAAGTTGGAGTGTGAATGGTCGGACTCTTCGGGGTGGAGGGGTGACGTCTGGTGTTAGGGTGGCTCCACGTGGTTGAGCACAAGGGACTTGGACAGTACCTCTCATCTTCTTAGAAGGGGGTCCAGTGGATGTCCTGCCTCTAAACTGCTCTACACGATTCCACATTAGGGCCCGTTGAATAGGGATGTCATAAGCCAAACACCTATAAATTATTCTCGTCAAAGCACAACATCCATATAAAACCTGTTTCCGCGGCCATCGTTTATGAGCTAGGTGTATCTGATCAATTATCCAGTGGGGTAAGTTGATGGTGAGGCTCTGTGTCTCTGCCAGATACAAACTAAACCAAATCTTTTTGGGCGGCATGGTGAATCTATCTTGGGCAGGAAAAGCAAAGTGTTGCATGCACATGCGAAGGTGTATTGCAATATTAGGCGTCATGGACACCATGTCCTTGAGTTTGGTGAGACTTCGATTCTGCATGTAATCCGGTACTAGGGTTTCCTTCTCTGTAGGAATATGCATTCGGCGCATATCTAGAGCCTCCCTCACCAAGTTGTTTGATAGCCTGAACCTCTTGAGCTCATTTCCTTTTGTTAGAGATGGGATCACAAATGAGCTTGCACCTTTTGGGTTTTTGTTTGGAGTCAAGGTGTTGATGAGATAGTAGCATCGCATGAAGTCAGGCTTTGGGAGCCGTGCACTAAAATATGCATTCAATCCTGCCTTCTCCCATACCGAAGGTAGACCTTCTGCATTTTGTAACTTCTCGAATTCTCTTGTAAAGAAATGGTATTTACCTTGCTTCCCATTGAAGTCCAACTCTGATTCCCATAGGTATGTTCCCTCTCCCAAGGGTCCTGCCACTTCACTAAACCAGTGGGAAGTTTTTCCTACGGGCATGGTATGGCCACTAGGAGGGTCCGCTATAGGTATGATTTTGATGGCCTGCAATTCTTCTAGTCTTTCATTTGTCTCAGGCAACACGGGTAAACTATCTAAGTCCACCACTTGCTGGCTCATTTCTGTTTGAGAGCTAGTTCCTGCCGCCTCAGCCATGTTGAAAAATTCGCAACCGGTTCTGTGAGAATATATGAATAAATGTTAACATTGCAATGGACACAAAAAATGACACTATGTCCCCGTTACAACATTAACATGAGGTTCGGGAGAGGTTAGGGGGTCAGTAAGTGCTCGGTGCTTGTGTGTGTAGTTAGGAATTGGGTAGACCTAAGAACTAAGCGGAATGATGTAGTGTGAGAGTGACGTAGTTAGTAGGTGGACATGGATTTACAATTGGGGTCCGGGGGTTTATTACAAGTTTTAGGTTGCCAAATGCAATGGATAGGTTTTGATCTTGACTTTGTGGAGACTCTGGAGAGTGTGATAGGGTATTTACTTGAAAAATGGGGCTTTTTAGGGACCCATTTACAAGTGATTCTACTTGTGCTCATGGAAGAATACGTGTTCGTGCATGATGTGTAAGACTGGGCCTCATATGTTCGCGTGAGTGAAACATGTTGTACAGGGTTTGGCCTTGGTGTAGCTATTTGAGCCCGCAAGCAAGCCTTAGGCACCCAGATTTGTCGTGATTGTGGGCTTGCCTTCATTGACTTCTTGGGTACCCAAATAGACTTCACTTTCGCAGAAGAATGTATGAAGGACTTCTTATTAGTGTCGTGTTGTTGATTACTAATAAGAGGTTTTGGCCGTGGTGTTGGCCTGGTCGGAACAGGGTGTTCGCCTTTTCCCCTCCATACTTGTCTCATCGGCTGAAACAATCTGCTTTGCTCCTTTTTTTGGCCTCCAGTATAGGTAGTGTTCTGCTTCTTCTGTATTTGATCTGCCGTTGGCTGCTGCATCCTTCTGGCCTTTGGAGAAGAAGGGAGTACCGTCTTATCCTTGACTCCGTTGTTGACAATCCTCTTTCTGCATCATACATTTTTGGACAAGAATAGCATTGTCAACTTCATGTGCACCCCTAGAAGGACCAGGAGTTCGTGCCTTACCTAGTTCCTTGAGTGCCTCATTTTCCAGTTCAACTGTAATTCGACTATGATTTACCCATACCTGAAGAAGTCCACTTCTTAGGTTTAGGTTGACTGCATGATCATAGATCCAGTCCTGACCCAAGACAAGAGGCTCAGTGAGGTCCTCATCTTGACACACTAGTACTTTGACTGTCATTGCTTCGTCTTGAATGGAGATGGGAAGATCCACCTCGCCCATGCAAGGGGTTTCCACACCTCCCAATCCTATGAGATATGCTTCTATAGGATTGTCAGTGAATTTCAACTCTTGACAGTAAGACAACTTGACAGCACATAGTGGCTGCACCTGAGTCAATCAAGGCTCTTACAGTCCTTGCACCCTTTCCTTGTCCTATATCTAAGGTTATAAAAGGACGTCGATCAATTATCCTATGAGAGCTGATACCTGAAACTTCACACATAGCCACGTGATATCCTTGGTCTGCATATGCACCTAGCCTAGGTTGCTCTCTGCCTTGTCTTCTTAATTTCATTCTCCGTATGCGCTCTAAAGCTTCTGCTTGAGCTTCTTCTCGAATTTGCTTTTCTTCTTCTTTGCGTTTCTTAGCAATATTGAGTCGATTTAGCATTTCCTCTGTGAGAGGTTCCTGATATAACTTGACTCTGCATCCGGTAATGTAGCTTGGGAGAACATCACCCTCTAAAGTGGCTAGTTGTACTGCTCCACTTGTGGAGATCCTATTTATGATCATAGGTCCGTAGCCTCTTTTCTCTAGTTTTCTCGCGTGTTGTTTCAAAGTGTAGACTAGTACTAGGTCGCCTGCCTTCAAACCTTTATCCTTAACGTGGGCATCAAAGTATGCCTTCTGTCGTTTCTTAGCTGCATATATCCCTGCAGCTGCCCTCAGTCTTGTTTCTCCTAATCGTTCAAGGTCAAAAAGTCTAGAGGAGAGTTCATGACCCGTCCATTCATGCTCCTGTGCTACTTTCAGTGTTGGTATTAAGAAGTCTAATGGTAGCACTGCATTTTGGCCAAACACCATCTGAAAGGGGGTGGCTTGGAGTACCGTTTTGTAGGCGACTCGGTATGCCCAAACAGCATGGTGTAGCTGTTTGTCCCAATCAGAGCGTTTATTGTTCACTAATTTCGTCAACACATTGCACAGAATCTTGTTGGTGCTCTCAGCCTGGCCATTTGCTTGAGGGTGATAGGGGGCAGACTTCTTATGTACTACCAAGAATTCTTGGAGCAGATTTTCAATAACTTCATTCAAGAAGTGAGTGCCTCTATCACTAACTAGCTCTATAGGTAGCCCGTATCTAGTGAACACATTCTCAAATAAAAACTTAGCTGTTGTTTGAGCATCGTTCTTCGTTGTGGCTTTTACCTCTACCCACTTTGTTACATAGTCTGTCGCAACAATGATATATTCTGCATGGGAACCCTTAGTTGGGGGATTAATAGGACCTACGAAGTCTATTCCCCACTTAGAGAATGCACGTCCACCCATCATAGGTTTCAATGGCATCTCATCTTTACGTATAGGATACTGAGTTCTTTGACAGACATCACATCGTTTCACATAAGTATGTGCATCCATGTGAAGGGTCGGCCACCAGAAGCCCGCAAATAGTATTGCCTTGATCACCCGATCTGGTCCAAAGTGTCCTCCTGCTACACCTTGGTGAGCAGTTTCCAAGATCTTGAGATATTCACTTTCATGGACACATAGTCTCAGGTAACCATCCTTACCACGCTTGTAGAGATTATCACCAATGAGTGAGTACTCTAGGGCTTCTTGTTCTAGACTTCTTTTCCTAACCAGAGTCATGTCTGGAGGGAATGTTTTCGTACTCAGGAAGGATACTAATGGTTCACTCCAATCTGGCACTATGGATACTTGATAAAGAGTGGCATGTTCCACAGGTGGTTTAGTGCAGCAGATTGGGCATTCCTTGCACAACTTTTGGACATCAGCTTCCATAGTCGGCCAATGCACTCCGAGTCTCCTTAGAGTTTGTAGGGTTCGTTGCTTTGAGTGGTGTTGCTCTAATGCACCTACATGTGCTAATTGCAACCATTTAGCATACTCATCCTCTTCCACACAACAAGCCAAGATCCCTTGATCTGTGTGCTTGTACATACTTCCTGCCATGATGTGATACTTTTGGGCTTTTACCACCTCTCTATCCTGCGTGTTTATTACTGGATGGTTAGGCCCGTATGTCAATACTGGTACCAATGGCTTAGCCCACTGCGGTACAACTTCCAAATTAAACAAGTAAGCATCAGGAAGGTCATCTGACACTCCTTGTGGGGCTTCTCCAAATGTGAGCCTAGAGAGATGGTCTGCTCTCAAGTGAGTCTTCCCTTTCCTTACCACAACCTCAAAATCATATTCCATTAGCAAGAGAAACCATCTTACTAATCTTCCTGTATTGCATGGCTTGTTTACGAGATATAGCAATGCCTGATGATTAGTAAAAAATTTAAACTTATTTGCAAGCAAATAATGTATAAACTTTTTAACTGCATATACCATGCCTAGTCCTTCTCGTTCGGTGGTGGTATAGTTTCGCTCAGCTACGTTCAACTGTCTACTAGCATAGGCAATTGGAAGATCCATATTACCTTCACCGGTAGGCTGCGCGACTACACACCCAATAGCATAATTGGATGCATCCACATGAACATGGAAAGGCTTATTCCAATCTAGTGTGGTTAAGATTGGTGCTGAACATAATCGCCGTTTAAGCTCATTGAAGGAATTCTCACATTCATCCATCCACTCAAAGTTAGTCAAAAGTCCATACAGAGGCTTTGCAATGATGGCATACATGTGTATAAACCGTCGGTAATAACCACAATGCCCCATGAAAGCCTGTACTTCCTTGATGTTCTTTAGCCTAGGTAACTCGGCTATGGCTCTCACTTTCTCTTCATCAGTGGATATGCCATTCTTTGACACTATGTGTCCTAGAATCTTGCCTTGCCTAACCATAAAAACGCACTTTTCTGGGTTTAGGCAGACTTGATATTCTCTACATTTGTCAAAGATTTGTCTGAGTTCAGGAATATGGGTCTGCCTAAAGTTGGAATGAGCGCAAAGATCATCAACATAGACTTCCAAATTCTTCCTCAGGAATTCTTTAAACACGTGACACATCAATATTTGAAATGTAGCTGGTGCATTGGTAAGCCCGAACGGCATTACCCGAAAAGCAAATATGCCCCACTCCATGGCAAAAGCTGTCTTATGTTGATCTTCTAGAGCTATGGCTACTTGATTGTAGCCCGAAAATCCATCAAGGAAGCTGTACACTTCCTTGCCTGCTACTCTTTCTACGAGATGTTCTGTGATGGGAAGTGGATAGTTATCTCGAATTGTGGCTGCATTGACCTTCTTCAAGTTAATGCATACACGCAGCTTGCCATTCTTCTTGGGCACCACTACGATGGGGGATACCCACTCAGTGTGCTCAATTTCATAGATGAATCCAGCTTCAACCAGTCGATCTATCTCCTCTTTGATCTTGGCAGCATAATTATCATTATATGTATATGGCCTTTGCTTAGAGGGTTTGGCATCTGAGGTCATGGGGATAGTGTGTGAGCATATGTCTGGATCAACCCCCTTCAAATCCTTGTAACTCCAAGCGAATACATCTCTGTATTCTCTTAGCAAGGCTATTAGCTCTTGTTCTTCCTCTTCTGTCAGGTCATGGCCTATGTATGTGCATCTCTCTTCTCCTTCTTCTATGGCTACCACAATTTTCTTTGTGGTTTCTTTGTTATCATAGGCCTCTCCTGATTGTGCCTCACGTTTAGGCATTCTCACCATGACTCTTCTATCGTCTATCTCATACTTTTTAAAGTTTTCAGGGACCTCAAACAAAGATTCTTCCTCTGCTTGTGTGACTTCTATCTTCTTTCTTTTCTTTCCTTCTTCCTTAGGAGTTACATGCGTGGCTAGCCTTACATCATTTGTAAGCTCTCCGTGCCTCTGGAGTTGAAATTCTACTTCATAGAAGTATTCTTCATCTGATGCAAAAGGTGGGTCCATAATGATTGACTCTAGATCGGAGTCACTTGCGTCCTCAAATGCATTAGGGCTAGGTTCGCATTCTTCTAGAACTGCCTCTCCCATGATTGGCTCTATGGAGAAGACTGAAATGTCATAGCCATCTTCATCATAGTGAGGTGTCCATTGTTCTTCATTGATGGTTACATCCATTGTTGCTAAGATTTCTGCCCAGCCATGGGGTTCAAATTCCTCGTCAGGAAAGACTACCGGTGCATAGGCTGGGTCTTGAATTGATCTATGTGTTTCTTTTGCACCTACCTCTCTGGCTTTTTCTCTCTTCTCTTCTTCTACTGCTACTTTGCACATCCATAAGTGGGTGTCTTCATGCATCCATGAGGATCCTGATCCTATGGAATGCACCGATTCCGTATCATCTTTGGTTCTATGGATGGGATTCCATTGGATAGGAGGGACATCTCTATGAGAGTAATCTTTGAGATTCACTTTGTTCGTAACACCTAAATGTTGCAGGTACAAGGAATTGGTTCCCCAATCCTGTACCACTTGCAACTGTCGCATAAAGGGTCTTCCCAAAATCATCTCATAGGCATGATTTTTGCTAAAATCGCATATAGCAAATGTGTGCTCGAACTCAACACCACAGGTGGTGAGAGTTATTCCTTCTAACAGCCCTAGGGGTCTCTCTATGTGACCATCGGCCATTTGCAATTTCATCCTTGTGGGCCTGAGTGCTAGCTTGCCCCAGCGCTTCCATAGGGAAGTGGTAGCAATTGCAACACTTGCGCCTGAGTCTAGAATGGCCTTGGTGGTGTATCCTTGATGAGTGATAGGAAGATATGTGTTTCCCTCTTTGCCCTCACTCATGTCTCCTATCTTGTCCAAGGGTATTTCTGGCACTGTTCTCTGGGATCCTACCTGGGAACGAGGTTTTGCTATCTCTGGTACTTGTTTGGCTACATGTTTCCATAGCTCTGGCCTTACTTTGAGTAGCTCTTCTAAGGTGAGGTTGCACTGTACTTTAGTGTTTTTCACTACCTCTGTGTTCCTAGGTATGACCGAGTCTTCATTTCGTTCCATGATTGTGGGTGCTCTCATGCAAGTAGACTTAGCTTCCCATGGGCCTGTGAAGTGGGGTAATTCTTGTAAAGAATTAGACTCAAATTCTAGTCTTTCCTGAGAGTGGGTGCTCTCCTGTTCCTCATAAATGGATGGGATGTCTTGTGGGAATTGGTCATGTGCATCATCCACAAGTTCAATGGGAGGAGGGGCTTCACTTTCTTTAGCCCATTTGTCTTCTTGAATCTCTCGTAGGAATTCTGGTGTGAATCGATTCATAGAAGATGATGTGTCTGGCTCCGTAGAGTTAGGCACATAGGCTTCAGGCACATAGGCTTCCTGGGCAGGAAGACTTGCTCCTTCACTTGCCTTGTCCTTATGTTGAGAGGCGGGTTCCTTTTCTGATTGTGCAATCAGCTTCTCTATTCTTTCTAGCAGTCCATCAAAGTGTAACTGTGTCTTCGCTGAACTAGAGATGTGAAATAGACGACTGGCTTCAAACATGGTATGAGCCAATTCCACCATCTTAGCACAAATTTTAGTTCGTTCAAGTTCTAGTTCTGCTCTAGGGTAACACTTTTCATGATCAGATGGAGACGGGAATGGTGGTGGTGGGGTAGTGTGAGAGGGAGTTTGAGATGTGAGTTCAGTTATCTTGGCTTTTGTTTCTCTGAGGCTTTCCTCAAGTTCACTCATTTTCTTTGCCCATTGTCTTTTCATTCTTTCACGACTATCTCTCCAAGCTCTAGTCCTCTTCTTTGTCATGCTCTCTGTTTCACTAACATCTGGGCTCTTTTCCTGGCCTACCCCTTGGTTTTGCTGCAATGCCTGAGCTCTAGTGACTACCTGTACTGGTGCAGTGGACATCACGCTTCCTGTAGAGTCTACTACTAACCCAATGACGTTAATGGGAGTGATTTTGGCATATTATTAGGATTCTTAGGGCAGTCTCGTAAGAGATGCTCCTTTCCACACTCTTGGAAAAAGCCTTGGATCGTCACTGACTGGGGTTGTGTAGGTGGAGGCACGGGACAATCACGAATGAGATGATCTCCTTGACATCTGTAGCATGGTCCTCTAGGGAATGGAGGTCTTACTTGCCTAGGTTGAGGTCTAGGGTTGGGGTTTGCGTACATGAAGTTTGTGTAATCTGACTCCCAACTAGGTTCATTTGGCTCTTCACTATAGTAGGACTCACCATGTTCAGGAGATTGCATGTAGTAAGCCTGGGGACTATCAACATGTGTAGAATCGAAGCTATGGTCACTAGGATCACTTTCTGAAAGCACTGGTGTTACAGGGACTATAGCTCTATTCAGGTTTTCTTCTGCAGCAGCATACTTTACCGGAATCACATTAGCTGGAGCAGGGGGTTGTTGTGCTAGCACAGGCTGAGGCCTTTGTTGGTTTTGGTAGGGTTGGTAGGTTTGTTGAGGCCTCGCATACTTCTGAGGTGGGTACTGGTTCTGGTATCTTTCTTGTTGAGGGTATGGTTGTGGGTACGTCTTCCTAACGGTTTGCTTATTGTAGGGGCAATCTTGCGCACTGTGATTGGTGTACCTCCGTTCTATGGTGCAGTAATGGCTACTAGGATTTACTTGGGGTTGAGCCATAATGGGACATACATTCGCCATGTGGTCGCCACCACAAGTATAGCATCTTTTCACAGGGGCAAACCTTGGGATCTGTTTGCTAGTGACACCTAATTTCTGAGCTACTTTCTCTGCAAGTTCCTCAATTGATGTGGATTGCGTGGAAGAGAGGCTAGAGGCACTATCTGAATCTTTGTATATCTTGGAAAGCTCTAACTCCTCCCCTAGGTTATCCTTGATGTCAATGCAGATGCGTACACACTCTTCAATGGTCATAGGGTCCTTCAAGTACACATATGACCTCAATTTGGTACTTAGCAATCCATCCAGGAACAGAGCCACTTGTTTGGCAGGTGTGGGTAACTCAAGGATGGGACATCTCTCTAGATATTGCCTAAATCTTCTTCCTACAAGTCTCACAGTCTCTTGAGGGGTTTGCTTGAAGCTGTGAATCAATGAGGAGGTATTATGCCTTATGCCACTCTTAGAGAATTCAATAATGGAAGCCTCTAGGAGTTGGTCTATGCTCTTGAACTATCTTTCGTTTAGTGGCTGAAACCATGTCAGGGTAGTGTTCCTAAGGGTTAGACCAAAAGCATTGTACTGCGTGAACAGATCTTCAACTTGTTCAGCTCTCAAGACTTGCCTAAACTCAGCCACATGATCGTAGGGGTCTCCTGTGCCATCAAAGTAGTTTTTCATGGACTTAACTAGCTGGGTCGGTCTTAGGGTCCTCGTGTGCTCTCTCGGTCTTGGCAAAGGAAAATCCTCGGCATTTCTTCGGTTTCTTGGGGCTCTATGACCTTCAGGTTCCACTCTATTTGTTTTCGTCCTCGTTCTTTCTCTGCCCCCTGGGTTGGCAAAGCTTACCTTAGGTCTATCTCTATGTCTGTCTCTTTGAGCTCCATGAGCATGGGACGTTCCAGCTCCCGGGTGGCCATAGGACACGTTCGATCTTGGTTGGGGGAAAACGAATTCACCTTTCCAAGTGTAAGCATGCCTATCATTTTCTGTCACCACAAAGATCCTCTCTGAAGCATGATCTAGGTAGGTCACTCTGCTTGGGCTATCAGGATCTTTGAACTCATAGATCATGATTGTTCCTATGTCATTTGGCCGATCAGATTTATACCTCCAAAAGGCTTCGTCAGTCTCTCGGTTCAGGAGTAGATCTATGCTCTTATTGCCTTGGGGAATCCACTCTGGTGTGATAATCCTAGTGATAACAGATTTGCCTCGAGGGGTTCTGGGTTCTACATCCATGTTTCCTTGCTCCAGGTCACCTAAATCCACTTCTGAGATCACATTCCCAAATTCATCTATCCTATCTGGGTGACTGGTGACTACGTATATGGTTCCTTCTTTGTCCAAGTATGCTCCATTTTCAAACTTGACAGCTGGGTGCTCTAGTCCTATGGATTGGTCAGGGTTTTTAATCTGGACCATGGATCTTCCTAAACCGTCCTCATAGATGCTAGCACCTAATCGGTTGGTCCTAAGGTATTCCAGCTGCGTCTTGTACGGGCCTTCTACCTTGTGCAAGTATGGCACTCCTGAACTTCCCGTAGGTCGGTCCATGCCTTGAGACATCTTTGATTCACTGGTCTCAGAGCTAGGGTAGTATGAGTGGTGGCTCAACTGCTGGGCCCAAGACCTAGCAGTGTGGTTGACACTAGCCTCTGAAGACCTAAGACTTTGTCTATCTCTCCCTAGATGTCGCCCTGATCTAAGGTTCATAAGCCTAATTGAATAGGCCAAATTTGCCCAAGTACAACTTCGTTGCTGAGTTCTTTTGTATCAGTCACTTGATCCTTTTTTAGTCGATTATCATGTTTATGCTCTTGTCAGAAATCACGTCGTCAGGAATATTTGAGTTAATTTTCGCACTGTAAGTTGATCGTTCCACGTTAGGTTCTTTTCCTTTAGAGTTCTCGACCGTGCAAAGATTATGTCGTTAGCTTGAACTTGAGTATTTAGGTAGTCTTCAACTTGATAAATGCGTATCGCCGCCCTGGCTTACTCCTATCACTAGTCGTTCTTAGCCTAAGCTAGGAATTGACAATGGGAGTTGAGAATTTCCAACCTTTTGTTTCCTTCTTGGTTGCCTTGGTGTGCCCAGGACGCGTGTTCCCAAGCTTGCACTTACTCTTGCTTAGAATGCCCTCAAGTGCTCTTGCTGGATCTGTAAAAGTCCCACGGTTAGCTCAAGACTTAGATTCAAATGACACAATAGAACACTTTCATGCATGTAACTCACAGACCAAATTATCCTTTGCTTTTATGGAAAACAATCCCAAGGATCCCTCAGTTTTCCTACCTCGGGGTATGATCAACTTAAAAAAACCCTATCTAATAATCCTAACGAGCTTTCCAACAAAACAAGAATCACAGCAAACGGATTTCGTATGAGAAAGTTATGTCAGTTCAGGCTTCAAGGATTAAAACAGGGTTCAAACAGGCCAACAGGGCAACAGGTTTTCCTCGGGTTATTTGCCTATAGCCTCCTTATGTGCTCTAGAGTCCATGATCCATGTCCAAAATTAGCCAAAATCTTCAAATTAAAAAACCCTAAAAAATTGGCTGAAATTGGCTATCAATCGCGATCAACTGGGCTGTCAATCGCGATGGACAGGTGTCAATCGCGATGGACTGGGCTGTCAATCGCGATGGACTGGTGTCAGTCGCGATGGACTGGTGTCAATCGCGATGGACTGGTGTCAATCGCGATGGACTGGTGTCAATCGCGATGGACAGGTATCAGTCGTGATGGACATGTATCAGTCGCGATGGACAGGTATCAATCGCGATGGACAGGTATCAGTCGCGATGGACAGGTATCAGTCGCGATGGACAAGTATTAGTCGCGATGGACAGGTATCAGTCGCGATTTTTCTGTCGGTCGCGATGGACAGGGGTGTCCGTCGCGATGGACACGTGTCCATCGGGGTCTGTCAGTCGCGATGGACTGGCTGTCCGTCGCGATGGACAGTGTCAATCGCGATTGACTGGCTATCAATCGCGATGCACTGAAAAAATGCAAATTTTCCAAAATTTTTTGTGGATTTGTGATGTGCAAGGTCTCTAGTCTATTGTGGTGCACTTAATTTTACCAATAGATGAAATTTTCTATCAATCGCCATGGACAGAAGCTTGCGACATAGAGACAGTTCTGCACATTTCCGTACCTGCGCGACGTGCTGGAGATGATGGGATGGCCAATACCTGCAAGCAAACTCAAAAAACATGCAAAAACAGTGCACACAAGATCGCTCTCTCTCACAAGTGAAATGAGGTAAATGAAAGGAGGAAGGAGATATAGTCAAAAAACAGAAATTTTTGCGATGATGGAGATGGAGGTGGAAGATGATGAGGATGATGATGGTGAAGTAAGGATGAGAAAAGTAAGGAAAAGTAAAGAAATTACCTACAATGCCAACGTCACAACTCTATGTCTTACCATCACACGCTCGTCCTCAAAGCTCGATCCCCGGCAACGGCGCCAAAATTTGGTGTAGCTCAGTGATGAGTAGCACCTCCTTTAATGTCAATCTGGGAAGACATGAGGATGGTATGAAGACCTCGAGCAAGTGAAGGCACAAGTGCATGAGTGAGAAGCACACTAACTTGCACACACACACACACACGCGCACACACAGTAAGACAAAGAGTGAGAAGCAATGGAGTTCTTTAGATTACTTCCAAAATGCTCATACAAGTTCAATTCAAATACAAGCTAACCTAAAAAATGAGCTCTCTAGCTCTATTTATAGTTTTTGACTAGGTTTTGGCGGCCTAGTTAAAAATTAGGTTCCAGGGCCAATTTGAGGGCTTAAACGGAGTCTAAAAAATACGAAAATTGATATGTAGGTACTTCTAAGGCTCCTCAAGCTCAAGGACTCCTTGGCTTGCACAAAATGGAGCTACAAAAATATGAAATGGTATTTACAATGATTGTTAGTGATAAGAATCACTGTTATAAAGATGTTGATTTGGAAAAATTTGAAGGGCCTATCTGCCAGATTTGCGTCGACTGCTTTGTCTACTTAATCCTTCACCTCGCTCTGACTCTCTCCGCTGGCTTCCTTGTCTAGTCAGTCCTTGGGTGCCCATACTGCTCTCAACATGGTGGCATAAGAGTGATCAACACCCAAATTTTCCATAAGGCATCTGAGCCACACACACTCAACAGTCGTTTTGAAAGATGCCCTATACTCAGCCTCACAACTGGAAGTGGTCACAGTAGACTGCTTCTTGCTCAACCAAGATATACATGAGCTACCAAGCATGAAGCAAAAACCACTAATGGACACACAAGTGTCAAAGGAATCAGCCCAATCACTATAAAAAAAAGCATGCAAATTTGGCGGTAGTGATCCCCCCTTGGGATAAAACAATCCAAGTATCCGGGTACCACTCAAGTAGTGAAAGATGCACTTAACCGCCTACCAATGCTTGAGACTTGGGCAATGCATAAACGTGCTCATCTGTGAGACAACAAACGAAATATCTAGCCAGTAATGCATAAGTAAATAAAGCATCCAATAGCCCGCTGATAGAGAACAACATCAAATGCATGTCCAACATCATGAAGACTCAATCGTAAACCTGTCTCCATAGGAGTGGCAATAGGATTACAACCTTCAAGGCCAAAATGTTGCTAAATAATGTGTCAATATATTTCATTTGACACAAAGCCATTCCACCATCAACTTGCATAAACTGAATGCCCAAACAGTGATGCAAATGCCCCAAATCAGACATCTCAAACGAGGCATGCAAATCTGCCTTAAAATCAGCAATATGCATGTCATGAGGACCAATGAGTAGCATGTCATCAACATACACCACAATGATCAGAAGCACATCATTAGCATGTGTAACATATAAGGCGCTTTCACTTGGACTGTTCTCAAAACCATGTGCAATGAGATAGGCATGTATCTTTTCATACCAAGCACGTGGTGCTTGCTTTAAACCATATAATGCCTTCTTTAACCTGCACACCTAGTTTTCATGCCCTTTTTGCACAAAGCCACGGGGCTGAAAAACATACACTTCTTCATGCAAGTCACCATTCAGAAATGTTGTTTTAATGTCCAACTGATGTACATTCCAACCATGATGAGCTGCAAGTGCACATATGCTATGAACAGTAGTCATTCGGCAAGTAGGAGCAAAGGTTTCAACAAAATTAATGCCTCTTTCCTGTGCATAACCCTTTGCAACAAGCCTAGCCTTATACCCATCAACTATTCCATTAGGTTTATGCTTCAGCTTGTATACCCACTTAGTGCCAGTGGCATTCTTGCCAAGAGGCAAGTCACATAAAGACAAGGTACCATTTTTCATGATAGCATCATATTTAGATTGCATTGCAACCATCCAATGTTTAGAATTTTGTGCTTCATTAAACGAAACAGGTTCACTCTCATCACAAAGACTAGAGGCAGCCATAGTATAGCAATCTGATGCAAAAGAGGCACTATAAGAGCCTGATCGAGTATGATATGATAGAGGTGCATCTAATTTGCTATCACACAAAGTTTACATCAATCATTTTGTCATAGTTTTTGCTTACTCAATATCGACTGTCTCATCAACAAGTGCATCATGTAAATCTTCATCAGAAATGGAATGATCTGCATCATCACATGAAACTTGCAAAGGTTGAGAAGTTGCCTCATTAGGACCAGCACTAGACTGTCCACCTATAAAAAGAGGGAGCAAAATATCATACATGTGTTTGGAGCTAACAAATGTCTCCCTAGTACATGAAAGCAATGGCTGAATAACATCTTCCACAAAAACAACATCATGGCTAACCAAAATGTGTTTAGTCGGTGGACGATATAGACGATAGCCTTTACTTTAAAAAATGTACCCAACTAAAATACATTTTTACTGCTTTATCATCCGGTTTTCCGTGATGTTGTTCAAGCACTAATAAAAACACACAGATGAGCAACAGATGGCTTGCGACCATGCCAAGACTCATATGGAGTGATAGATTGGAGCGCCTTAGTGGGATACCTATTAAGTACATATGCTACACACATAACAACCCCAAGCCAGAAACTATGTGGTAAAGCCTGACTCTTGGCCATAAACCTCACGATCTCTATTAGTGACATGTTCTTCTGCTTAGCAACTTCATTCTGTTGAGGTGTGTATGGCATTGTACATTGATATTTTATCCCACATTCATCCAGAAATGCATCAGAAGACATATATTCCCCCCTCAATTAGAACGGAGCGTGCCCATTTTACATGTTGATAGATTTTCAGCCAAGACCAGAAAATGTTTGAAGCACATAAACACTTTGGACTTTGATTTCAATGGATATACCCATGCATGCCTGGAAAAACCATCAATGAAAGTCACAAAGTAAAGATTTTTCAACACCCTGCACAATGTTCCACAATCCTTTTGCAACCAATACATGTCGCATCATATAAGCCCATAATGGGTAGTTGGTACCATCCAACTTATCCTTAACATCCAACATACGGAATACATCACTTCTTTCAGTCATGGTCAGTGACTAAAATACCTTGATGCACAAAATTGACTGTATCTCAAAAATTTGAATAGAACTACCTAGACGAATTCCACTAAACTTGTAGTAGACTTCGAGATGCTTATACTGGCGAGCCAAAAATGGTATATAACTTTGGCACAAAAAGAAAAAATAGCCTGCACAAGTGTTATGATAGTGCACTTGGAGGTTGAAATGAGCTCAGATCGCGATTTTAGCATCGCAAAATGAAGCTGTTTTGATCTCTGAAACATCCTGAGTATGCTCACCAAAATTTGTGCGATTCTGAGACTGCAACTGGAAAGGTATCGATGATGCCCTACATGATGCGGTGACCAGCTCTGATACCAATTGTTGGAGTTAGACCTCTATGGAAGCACACGAACAACACAAGGAAGAAGAAGAAGCTTGGAGCACAACACACAATATTGAATTTATTACCACTAGAACGTACAAAGATAAGTAGCGCATTAGGGCAATATGCGTATATACAAGCTAGGGGAAAAAAACCTAATAAAGAGGGAAAAAAGTGCCCCGACGGTCATAGAGTGTTCACACACATCACTACCTAAATATATCAACACCAAGAAATGTGGAAATACATCAATCCACAAAAGGAAGTAAGCCCAAAGATTTTTGAAAAGCTTCAAAGTTTTCCCTAGGCACAACCTTTATGAAAAGGTTTGCAACATTATCCTGTGTGGGTACATAAGACAAATCGATATCTCCAATAGAGACTCTCTCCTTGACATAATGATAATGCACCTCAATGTGCTTTGTTCAAGCATGGAACACAAGGTTCTTCACAACTGCTGATGTGCTTTGACTATCAGTAAATGTGATTATGGCAAAAGATTGATCAACAACCAAATCAACCAAAATGTGTTTGATCCACACACTCTTGACAGTCACTCTAAAAGCTACCCTATACTCAGCCTCACAACTAGTGGCCACAATAGGTTCATTCTTTCTCAACCAAGATGTGAATAAACTACTAATCAAGTAGTGAAATATGTGCTCAACCATATGCCAATGCTTGAGACCTTGGCAATGCATATACCTGCTCATTTGTGAGACATCAAACTGAATATCAGGTTGAGTTATGCATAAGAAAATCAAGCATCAAACAACTTGCTAATAGATAACAACATCAAATGCATCTCCAACATCATGAAGACTCAATCATAAACTTGTCTCCATGCGAATGACAATAGGTTTGCAACCTTCAAGGCAAGAGATTCCAATAATGTCTCAATGAATCTTTTGACACAAAGCTATTTCCCCATCAAATTGCATCAATTGGATTCCCAAGTAATAAAATGATGCAAATTCCCTAAAGCTTAAATTATTCAATATTCTTTTCATTAGGATCACTAAGCAACATATCAACAACCCATACAACAATGATTACAAGTAGATCATCTGCATGCTTAACATATAAGGTGCTCTGACTTGGACTATTCACAAATCCATGTGTAAGAAAGTAGGCATATATCTTTTCATGCCAAGCATGTGGTGCTTGCTTCAATTGATACAATAAATTTTTCAATCTCCACACTTTGTTTTTTTGGAGTTAGACTTCTACGGAAGCACGTGAACATCACAAGGAAGAAGAAGAAGCTTGGAGCACAACACGAAATACTGAATG
This sequence comes from Ceratopteris richardii, assembly GCA_020310875.1. NCBI lineage: Eukaryota > Viridiplantae > Streptophyta > Polypodiopsida > Polypodiales > Pteridaceae > Ceratopteris > Ceratopteris richardii. The sequence continues at coordinate 143,637,435 of CM035420.1, read as the reverse complement.
CATTCCCACTAGAATGTACAAAGTTAAGTAACCCGTTAGGGCTATAGGCATATATACAAGCCGGGGGAAAAAGACCTCCTAAAGAGGGAAAGAAGTGCCCTCACGGTCATAGTGTGTTCACACACATCACTACCTAAATATATCAACAAATCCCCCCTGTGAGTGATGCGGTGAACAAGGAGCTGGCACTCATGTATAAGGAAGTGCCAAGCTTTGTGGAATCAATCCACAAAAGGAAGTAAGGCCAAAGCTTTGTGGAAAGCTTCAAACTTCTCCCTAGGTAGAACCTTCATGAAAAGGTCTGCAATGTTCTCCTACATGGGCACATATGCCAAGCTGATCTCTCCAACAGAGAACCTCTCCCTGACATAATGATAATGCACCTCAATGTGCTTAGTGCGAGCATGGGACATAGGGTTCCTTGCAACTTCCAATATGCTCAGAGTGTTAGTGAAGATGGTGGTGGCAAAAGACTATCCAATACCCAAATCAGCCATAAGGCGTTTGAGCCACACACACTCAACATTCGTAGTGAAAGATGCCCTATAATTAGCCTCACAACTAGAAGTGGCCACAATAGGCTGCTCTCGCTCAGGCAAGATATCCATGAGCTACCAAGCATGAAGCAAAAACCACTAGTGGACACATGAGTGTCATAGCAATGAGCCCAGTTAGAGTAAAAAAAAGCATCCAAATCTGGGGGTAGTGATCCCCCCTTGGGATAAAACAACCCAAGTAGCCGAGTACCACTCAAGTAGCGAAAGATGCGCTTAACCACCTACCAATTCTTGACACCTAGGCAATGCATTCAACAACCTGATGATAGAGAACAACATCGAATGCATCTCTAGCATCATGAAGACTTAATCATAAACCTGTCTCCATAGGAGTGGCAATAGGTTTATAGTCTTCAAGGCCAAAACACTGCAATAATGTGTCAATATATTTTTTTTTGACGCAAATCCATTCCACCATCAATGTGCATAAACTAAATGCCCAAATAATGATGCAAATGCCCCAAATCAGATATCTCAAATGAGGGATGTAAATCAGCCTTAAAATCATCAATATGCTTCTCATGAGGACTAGTGAGTAGCATGTCATCAACATACACCACAATGATTAGAAGCACATCATTTGCACGCTTAACATATAAGGTGCTTTCAGTTGGACCATGTGCAATCAGATAAGCATGTATCTTTTCATACCAAGCACATGGTGCTTGCTTTAAACCATGTAATGCCTTCTTTAGCCTGCACACCTAGTTTTCATGCCCTTTCTACATAAAGCCATACGGCTGAAAAACATACACTTCTTCATGCAATCACCATTTAGAAATGATGTTTTAATGTCCAACTTATGTACATTACAACCATGATGAGCTGCAAGTGCAAAGATGCTACAAACAGTAGTCATTCGGCAAGTAGGTGCAAAGGTTTCATCAAAATCAATGCCTCTTTTGTGTGCATAACCCTTTACAACAAGCCTAGATTTATGGCTGTCAACTGTTCCATCAGGTTCATGCTTCAGCTTGTATACCCACTTAGCGCCAATCACCTTCTTGCCAGGAGGCAAGTCACATAAAGAACAAATACCATTTTTCATGATAGCATCATATTCAGATTCATTACAACCATCCAATGTTCAAAATTTTGTGCTTCATCAAACAAAACAGGCTCAGTCTCATCACAGAGGCTAGACGCAGCCATAGCATAGAAATTTGATGCAAAAGAGGCACTATGAGAGAACAAACGAGTATGTATTACCGTTAGCGTCCATGAGAAAGGCCAAATGGCCACTGGGCACTTCTTTGTATATGTTCTTCAATAAAACATATAGTGGCCTGGTCAGTCACAAACTGTAAGTTTGATTGCATTTGTAAGACCTAAGAAGTTTGTCTTCGTGCTCCCAGTGTACTGTGTTTTCTGTGTATTCTGCAGCATCTATGCGAAGTACTATGTGCGGCCTCAGGAGCTCGATTTTCTACTCCGAGCATATCGTCGTGGAGCTCTCAAGAAGGAAAGCGCATTGTGGTGCACGACTTCCAAATACTTCACTGGTATGAGAGACAGGTTTGACGCAAAAAAGCTTTATTCCATTTGTGCGAGCGAAGCGAGCACCCCGCCCCCTAGGCTTTCTCCAAGGCTTACAACTTAAGGCAGCGACCAAGGCATAGACCTTGGCATACCTTGTCATCCGAGTCACTGAAGTCACGGTTGGCACCGTTGGCTATGTGGGAGGGAGGACTTCAACGATCAAGGAAGATAGAGGTTCCCGGTACTTCTTGGGAGGTCACCCATTTGCTATGCATGATAATATGTTAGTATGCATAAGATTAGGTGTTAGCATATGCATGAGCGTATGTTAGCATGCATGTGCATGTTTATGTAGATGCATGTGCTAATGTGTATGGATACATATGTATGTTGGAAAAATGTATGCATGTTATTGGAAACATGAGCATAAGTGTATGTGCATATTAGATATATATATATATTAGCATATATCAACATGTGTGTTAGTATGTGCATATGAATGAAAATGTGTGTATTAGCATGATTGAGAGCATGCATGTAAAGTGCATTAGTATGCATGAGAAATGTATGCATGTAAGTGAATGTATTAGCATGAGTGTGAATGTATGCATTAGAGTGCATGTGGATGCTTTAATGTATGCATGAGCATATGCATGTGTATTAAGCATGTATGAGAATGTTATGAGAATTATGTTTTGTAATTTATACTTATATTCGAATGTTTCTTGCAAACATTGAAGAGAAGAAGTGTCCAAAGAGCATTGCCAAAGAGTGAAGAATTTGACAAAGTTGAAGGTTGAGTTGTTTCAACATTGTTCCATCTATCTTATCAAACCCATTGAAGCTTACTTCTGATCTAGCTACAACATTATCTCTATATAGGTGTCATTAGAATTCTATATTGTTCTAGTAAAGTTTATCATTTAGAAAGATTTAGCATTAACAGTACTATTGTTGATAGCTATTCTTATCACATTCATTAATTCATTTACTATTTCTATTGATCTAAATTTCCGATGTCCACAAAGCCTTTAGTTGTGTCTGAAAGTATTGAAACTAGAATTGAGTCTGAAGAGGTAGAAGTAGAAGAAGTCATTAAAGATCAAATTACTAAAGAATCTTTAGTTTCCATATCCTACAATCATTGTTTAACAAAGTTTTTAACTTTATTTTCCATTGCATCTCTTGAACCACAAGGTAGTGAAAATTTATTTCCGCTACCTCTAATTAGAAGTACTCACCCTAAACCAACTGAAAACAAAGTAGATGAGATTATTAAAGAACATATAACCGAAGAATCATTAATTTTACAATCATATCAAGATGCTATTGCTAGGTATAGAGAAGCTCAACCATATGGTCCTTAGATGCATTGACTGTTAGGCATTCCTCATTAGTTATTTTAAGATATTTATTACTTCTTTCATAACTAAAGTAAATAGAGCTGTTGGAACTTCATTTACCCTATCCTTGAAGTACGATTAAACCACCTGAGCTTGCTTCAAACACCTTGTGTGTGCCGATCGATTTGGTGGATGACTTGATCCATCATCAAAAGGAAGAAGAAGAAGCTTGGAGCACAACACACAAATGCTGAATGTATTACCACTAGAATGTACAAAGATCACTAGCAAGTTAGGGCAATAGGTGTATATACAAGCCAAGGGAAAAAAATCTCCTAAAGAGGGAAAAAAGTGCCCCGACCGTCCTAGAGTGTTCACTCACATCACTACCTAAATATATCAACATTGGCTACAAACGATGAGTGGACCCATCACGAAATCATAGATAGATGTCCTTTTGTAACCTTAGAAATAGGATAGGGAAAGATTGCAAGGACTGCAAAAGCTCTGATTGATTCAGGGGTAGTCAGGAGTGCAATTAAGTTTTCTTACTATCAAGATGTGCAATTGATCATCCATCCTATTGAAGTTTATCTCATAGGATTGGGAGGAGTGGAAACCCCCTGTCAGGGGAGCACTAGACTGTGCTCTCCGACTAGAGTAGACAAGATTTTGAAAATACACTTATGATTACAAGAACACCCATGCGGGGGAAACAATACAAGGATATGTAAGTGATACATGAAGTCCCACAACCCAGGACTGATAGGTATAGATAACTCAGCTAGAGATGATACAGGAAATCCCACAACTCGGGATCATAAGTATGAAACAAGATATCTCGATTACAAGAACTCCCTTTAGGGAGATGATCTAGATACAAGAAACAACTAGACAAGGTCCCGTGCTACAAGATTACAATAGGACAAGGCTAGATGCCCAAGAACTAGACTAGACAAGACTAGAACATGGAACAAAACAAGAACTAGAACTCGAACTGGAACTTGGAGAGCACTTACTTGGCAGTCATGACTCCTTGAGCTCCCAAGATTGGTATTGGCAAGACTGAGAATGAATGTGACCAACCCCTCCTTATATAGATATTCAATGGGGGTTCAAGGGTAGTTATGAATTGATGATGTCATCAACTCAAAACAAGACCGTTGGGTGTCAGAATTTAATAAATAGACAATCAATCTTGGGATTTTGGCATGTTCCACATGCAATGGAAGCATTTGTTTCTCCAAAATATGATCCAATCATGAGATATAGAAAGTGACATGGAATCTGAGGTTCAAGATGGGTTTCTTTGTGTCCATGAGATCACCTCCCCCTCAAGCGAGTGCACAATTAGGTAGTGCACAATTACTTGTTCACAAAGGGTAAAATTGCAGAAAGTTGGTTGGAGGTTGCAAAGGATTTCTGTAATTTCTCTAAGGTTCAAAGTGTTTTTAAAGTGTTTTGGAAGGTTAAGGTGAACCCTCTCTTAGGTGCACAAGTGAAGAATTAAAAGACAAAACGTGAAGGTATGTGAAGCGGCCGCATACGTAGAAGTGAAAGCATGCCCCCCCAATAAAAATTTTGTTTTAGTCTAAAGTCACTACAGGACAAAACAGGGATTTGTTGGCTACCCACTTTTGGAGACAATCTTGGAACATAAAAGTGAGCACCAAGATACTCTAGTAGTTAGGAGCGTACGTGAGTCGACACTCAAATCAAGGCAAGGACTATTCTTGAGAGACTAAGCAAGGTGAGCATAGTCTAAGTTAGGAAGAGAGAGAGGTGCAAGAGACACACAGTGTGGGACGTAGAGAAGTGAAGTGCAAGGTGTGCATGACGAGTGACTAAGACGTGTGCAGAGAAGTGTTAAGCTTCCAACCAAAGATCCCAAGGTCCCCTTGAAGCTGTGCACGTGCCGACAGAAGGTGTCCATCCCTCCCCCTTATTGGAAGCTTGATGCAAGGTGTTCACAAGTGTAGGCTTGGAGAAGGTGGAGGTCTGGTGCAGAGAAGGCTTACAGCAACAAGACCCTTGGGTGTTTTGTATTTTTTGATTGTGCGCTCTATGGGCTTTTGCACAGAAGCATTGGATTGTATAGTGCATCACCATTGTATTTGTCTTCTTATAATCAATCGACAAAAGCTTCAAGTGTGTATCTTTCTTCTTATCTTTCCCTTTTCTCCTACAAACACTCAAATCCATTCTTGTACAAGAATTTCCCCACAAATTTGGCACACCCGGTTGGACACCAAGGAGATTTGAGCATAGGAGAAGAAATATTGCAGTGTGGAGAAGCATTATTCAAGTGCCGACATTATTCAAGTGCCAATAGTAGTACTTCATTGGGTTAAGAGGTAAATATTCTTATCAATTATCTCATACTAAGAGGATTATGAATAGCTCATGACTGCAACCCAGTCCCAAACATTGAGGGTCACCTGCAAAGCAACAAGAAGGAAGACTGTTAGAAGATCCTTCAGTCCACTATCGTCAATCTCATCAGTAAAGAGCATGGTAGGTTAGGTAGATTTGGAAACCCTACTATCAAGATTAAATATAAAATTTCCTTCTTTCAAAGGCTTAGCTCAAGAAGATCCGTACGAGCATATTAGGAGGTTCTTAGCTTTATGCAAAACAAGAGGTTTGATGCGAAGAGTGGATGCCTTTTTTATACTCTTTCTTGCCACATTAGAAGGGTTAGCAGATAAATGGTTCAACCAATTTGCTGAAAACCATTTCACCACTTTGGATTTAATGAAAGATGCATTCAAAACTCAATTCCAGCATGCGAATACTACATACATAATCATAGAGGAATTAGAAAACTTAAGACTGGGTCCAGGCGAAACATTTCCAGAGTTTGTAACTAGGGCCAAGGCACTAATGGCTAAGTTGTTAGATCCTCCACATGATTTCTTTATTAAGAAATGGCTAGCTAAGCCATTTTCAATGACCACACAATGTAAGATCAAGGAAGCTGGCTCAGCTTCGACAGGTGTTGCAGGAACTCAAAGGGGGTGGCATCAAAAGTGGGCTATGGTGTACCATGTGCAGCAAGCAAGGTCATGTAGTAAGTGATTGTCCTCTGTTAAGTGTAACTTGCCAACTATGCAGGAAAGCCGGTCATGAGGCCCAGGAATGTCAATCAAGAGGAATGCCTGCAACAACATATATGACACAAGGAGGATCCCTACCACCAGCAAATGTGATGGCGGTTGCACCAAATCAAGGTAACAATTACAATCCTAGACATAGGGATAACTTTAGAAATGGGCCAAGGAGGCCAATTATTTGTTTCAGATGTGGAGAATGTGGGCACTATCAAACTAGGTGCACTCTACCAGAAAATGCCCCTCCTTGCAGGAACTGCCTAGAGGCCAGAGACCACTATACTAATTGTTGTCCTAAGAACCAAGCATCCTCATCTGGGCCCCACATTCAAATGATTTCTGTGCGCAAAGAAGAAATGGTAGATCAAGTTAAGGTGCCATCACCATCTACCAGGGTGGTGTAGTTAGAAGAAATTGAATCTTTTATAGTGCAGACAAGAAGCAAGGGGAAGGCTCAAGTAGAAATAGGTCAAGAATCGAGGATTTATGGATTGAACAAAGACAAAGAGACATCTGAAGACAAAGCCACCACATGTGCAGACACAAGGCAAAAAGAAAATCTCATAGGTACCAGTGATGCCATTGGACATGCATTCAACATGGCTCATGAAAATTTTGATAAGTCATTTGGAGCCCAGGCTCTTAAGGAATCATAAGCTTCCAGACTACTCAAGTCCATGAAAAAGGAGGTCAGTATTTTTTATTTAATAAAGACGGGTGGGAAATTCAGGTCAGAACTCTTGCAGATAATTGATGAGATGTCCATAACAAGTTTAGTAGCAAAGGCTGTTGTTATGCATAAAGATAAAATTGTAGGGGAAGCACCCCTCACAGATTAGTATTGTTCCGCCCAGAGCTCGCTTAACCGTGGCAATCTCTTGCCACTAAGCTACACTCTTGTCGTGTCTGAAGAAGGGGAAAGACTAAGGTTGACATTACCTTGAACATGTTTTGGTCCCTCCAAACTTCACTCTTTGCTTTCAAAGCCTATTTTTGAAGCATTTTTTGGTGTCTTTTGGAGCCATTTTGGAGTACTTTTGCACACAGTTCTCTTCACACAGGTCCATGAACATCAAGAAGAGTGTTCTTTGTACTTCTACGACAATAAATATCAACCTTTGGGGTTATGTTTTTCAGACATACTTGCAAAACTACAGGTTTCTAAAAAGGTTTTCAGTTTTGGTGGGAGCAGCCGCTCCAAATTTATGCAGGTTTTTGAGCCAAAAACATCAAAGTTGACAGACATTTGCCAGAGTTATTGGCTAGCTTTTTGGGCTGTGCATTCAGCCTTTTAGTGTCATTTTACTGCATATATTGAGCACATACACATCATGTGCGCTTCTGTGGATACCGCTTATGTACGTCCATGTGGTCATTAATATAGCAGTTATGTTCTTTGCATAAATCCTTTTATGTTTGATAAAGAGGGTTGTGGTGAGGTTTTCTTAACTGGGAGACACCCAGATGTTGGGGTCTCTTCAGTGATGCACGTGGAAGACTTACCCAGTCTCGCCATAGGAGATGTATTATAGTTATTCATAGGTGCTCGATAAGCCTAGTTGGCTTCTATTGGGTAACTGATTATATGCAATGGAGTTAGTGATTCACTATGCAGGTAAACATGTCAATACTTGTAGTTTTATGATATTTTGGCATTGGTCATACGCTCATTTTGTAGAGGATACTCTGTCAAAATTTTTCTAGATTTCTAGTTTAGTCAACTATACAATGATCGATTTACTCTTTGATACACTTATTCGTTGGTGTTTGGGCTCTTCTAGCTCCATTATCATTCTATTCAGTTCTCTACCATCATGGCATCAGAGGTCTCAGGCGCATCTGGTGGATCAGGGTCTAGTGCTAGTGTTCCGAGGAGGAGCTATAACTTACAGGGCAAAGACCATTTTGAGATCCAAAAATTTGATGGCACAAACTTTGCTCTATGGAAGAATCTGATTAAAGATGTGCTGATTCAAAGGAGGCAATGGAAGCTAGTAAATGGGATTTCAAAGAAGCCTGGTGACATGGATGAAGATGATTAGGATGCGTTAGATGAAATGGCTAGGTCTACCCTTCACCTGCACCCGGTAGATAATGTTTACTTTACAGTATTAGACTGTGAAAGTGCAAAGGAGCTTTGGAAGAAGTTATGCAATACATATGAAAAAGAGACGGCATCAAATAATGTGTATCTGATGAGAAAATTATATGAGCTTTGTATGAAGGAAACAAATGGTGTTGATGCTCATATAAATGAGTTCAATGCTACATTCTCCCAATTACATGCTCAAAAATTGGATATGGATAACGAAATGAAAGCAGTATTGTTGTTATGCACCCTACCATCATCATGGGATTCATTTTGCACAGATATCAGCAATAGTGCACCTGGTGGTAAACTTGTCTATGATGATATATGTGGAGCACTCTTGAGTGAGGAGATTCGTAGAAAATCTATGATTGGCACTCAGAATGGAGATGCATATAATGTTCGTGATTCTTACCAAGGAAAGAATCAGAAACATGGTAGGAGCAAGAACAAGGAAAAGAATGGTCAACAAAATAAGAGTAGAAGTAAATCAAGGAAGAGGGATATCGAATGCTATTATTGTCATAAGAAAGTACATATGAAGAAAGATTGTTATGCATTAAAGAATGCTAAAGGTAAAGGACAGAACATTGATGGGCATGTTAAACAATTACCTGCACCATCTACTTCGACTGTGAAGATTGAAGAAATTAATGCTATTTCTGATGATGCTGATGTGCTGACACTTGATAGTATTGTGCCATCTGAGGTGCTTATGGCTCATTCTCTTTCCCACACATGGCTGCTAGATTCTGGTGCTTCTTTCCATGTGACACCACATAGAGAATGGTTCTCTAATTATGCAGCAAAGTCTCTTGGTACCATGAGACTTGGTGACTCTTACCACTGTGATGTTGTGGGGATTGGAGATGTGGTAGTTCATTGATGGTTCAAAATTTACTATGCATAATGTACGCCATGTATCTCAGTTATCATGTAGTTTGATGTCAGTTGGTCAACTTGATGACCTTGGTTACAAGGTGGTCTTCTATGCTAAGTCCTTTCGCATATCAAAGGGCAATATGGTTATTGCAAAAGGAAGCAAAGTTGGCTCACTTTATCCTTTATTTGTATCATAGAAAGAACACTTGTTAGATATTACTGAACAACCTTTGGCTTGTATTTCGCATGGTCGTTTGGGCCATATATCTCATAGTGGAATGGAAAATCTTTCTCGTTCTGGCTACTTACATGTGTTATCTTTCTCTGATTTTTCATTTTGTGAGCATTGTCAATATGGAAAGCAAACAAGAAATGTGCATAGAGCACACATTGACTCTTCAATTCAACCTTTAGATCTCATTCATACAGATGTGTGTGTCATAGATGATGCTACTAGAAAAGTCTGGGTATATCCTATCAAATCAAAGGATGAGCTATTCCCTACTTTCAAAAAATGGCTTGCTTTAGTTGAGATTGAAAAAGGAACTAAGCCTAAGGCTTTACATTTAGATAATGCAGGTGAGTATACCTCACATGAATTCAACCTTTTTTGTCAATCTAGAGGGATTCGTAGAGAGTTTACAACTCCTTATACCCCAGTACAGAATGGTGTAGCTGAGAGGATGAATAGAACTATTCAAGATAGAGTAGTCTCTATGTTGTATCATGCAAACCTCTCACAAGGTTTTTGGGCAGAAGTAGTATTGATTGCAGTTCATGTGATTAACCTTTCACCTAGTAATCCCAAAGGTCTGAAAGTGGCTCAAGAGTTGTGGACAGGGAAGCCACCATATATTGTCACCTTCGAGTTTTTAGGTGTGAAGCATATGTTCATATACCCAAGAATCTTAGACAAAGGTTGGACCATAAGTCAAAGAAATTCATTTTCCTTGGATATGGTCGAGAAGGAAAATTTGGGTATCGCTTATGGGATCCTGAAACACAGTCAGTGATTAGAAGTAGTGATGTCATTTTCAATGAGTCTAAGATGCATAAACAGCCCATTAAGGAGGTTGAAGTGAGAAGAGTGGTGTTTGAGGATACTAGTCCTCTGGTTGGCATGCATAAAAATGTTGCACATAGGGATGTTCAATAGAATGTCCATTCAGATCAGTCTGCACATGTTCCTATTCAGCAACCATTGAGACGTTCTGCACGTGTCTCGCATCCACCTGATAGATATGTTCCAAGTTTAGATTTTGTTATGCTAGCAGATGCCAGTGAGCCTTCTTGCTACAAAGAGGCTATGCAAACAGAGGATCATGTCAAGTGGGAGCATGCCATGAAGAGTGAGCTGGATTCTATTCACAAGAATGGTACTTGGGATTTAGTACCTTTGCCAAAGGGCAGGAAAGCTTTACCATGTAAATGGGTGTATAAGCTGAAATTCACATTAGAGAGTGCTTCTCCAAAGTATAAAGCATGACTTGTTATAAAGGGTTTTAAGCAACAACATGGTGTTGATTTTGAGGAAATCTTCTCTCCAGTGGTCAAGATGACTACTTTGCGCATGTTTCTTGGATTCATTGCAATGAAGGACGTAGAGCTAGTCCAAATGGATGTGAAAACTGCTTTCTTGCATGGAGATCTTATAGATGAGATCCATATGGAACAATTGGAGGGTTATGTCGTTCCTAGCAAGGAAAGTCTAGTTTGTAAGCTCAAGAAGAGCTTGTATGGGCTTAAATAGTCTCCTAGACAATGGTACCAAAAGTTTTATGCTGAAGTCTCAAGGCTATTCTTGAAGCAATGAGGATCATTGTATCTACACAAAGAGATGCTCAGATGGTAGCTTGATATGCTTGATACTTTATGTCGATGATATGTTGATTCCTGAGAAGTCCTCTTATGATTTGTCAATTCTCAAAAAGCAATTGAGTCAGACATTTGATATGAAGGATTTGGGGGATGCCAAACATATTCTTGGCATGCACATTACTCGTGATAGGAGTAAAAGATGCATATACTTGTCTCAAAGTGAGTACATATCCAAAGTACTTCATTGGTTCAATATGCAGGGTGGAAAGGCATTGAGCACACCTTTACCCACATATGTGAAATTGAGCAAGGTTGATTGCCCCCAATCAGATGAGGAGAAGGAATTCATGACCAAAATTCCCTATCATTTTGCCGTTGGTAGCCTCATGTATGCTATGGTAGCTACGAGACCAGACATTGCATTTGCAGTGGGAGTTGTGAGCAGATACATGCCTAATCTTGGCAAGAAATATTGGGAAGAAGTCAAGATGATTTTGAGATATCTGAGTGGCACTAAGGACGAGTGTCTATGCTTAGGTAGAGGTAAAGCATCCATTATTGGTTACACAGATTCTGACTATGTTGGTTGTGTAGACAATCATAAGTCTACATCAGGGTACATTTTTCATTTTGCTAGAGGTTCTATCTCTTGGAGATCTCGTCTTCAAGAATGTACAATTGTTTCCACCACAGAAGCAGAGTATGTTGTAGCAAGTGAGGCATGTAAGGAAGCATTGTGGCTTTCTCGTCTCGCTTATGATATGGGTTTACCTCAGCATGTACCTCGTTTTCTCAGTGAAAGTCAGAGTGCCATTGCTTTGGCTAAGAATTTGGTCTATAATGCAAAGACCAAGAACATTGAGGTGAGGTATCACTTCATTAGAGATTGCTTAGCCACTGAGTGCATTATTCTTGAGAAGGTTCACACTCGAGATAAAGCTGCAGATGTTTTGACTAAAGCTCTACCTCAAGATAGCTTTCAACACTACTGTCACTTGATGGGGGTTACTTGATTCATGAATTTACACAGTCACTTGTATACTGTGTAACATGCCCATCAGGTTGGAGGTATAGTTTATATACTTACACTTAGGTATTCTTTATCATTCTTTATTTTTCTCCCTACTTTGGCCATATTGGCCTTTAGTGGGAGATTGTTACCGTTAGTGTCCATGTGAAAGGTCAAATAGCCACTGGGCACTTCTTTGTATATGTTCTTTAATAAAACATATATTGGTATTGGTCAATCATAGACTGTAAGTTCGACCGCATTTGTAAGACCTAAGAAGTCTGTCTTCATGCTCCTTATGTACTGTGTTTTCTATGTATTCTGCAACATCTGCGTGAAGTACTGTGTGTGGCCTCAGGATCTTGGTTTTCTACTGCGAGCATATCATCGTGGAGCTCTCAAGAAGGAGAGTGCACTGTGGTGCATCAACTTCCAAATACTTCAATATGATATACAGATGTGCATCTAATTTGCTATCACACAAAGTCTGTACCAACCATTTTGGCATAGTTTTTGCCTCCTCAATATCAACTCTCTCATCAACAAGTGCATCATGTGTCATGGACACAAAGGAAACCATCCTAAACCTCAGATTCCATGTGACTTTACATATCTCATGATTTTTTTAGAGTTTGGAGAAACTAATGCTTCCATTGCGTCTGGAACGTGCTAAAACCCCAAGATCGGATGTCTATTTGTTGAATTCTGACACCAGGTGGACTTGTTACAAGTTGATGACATCATGATGACATCATGATGACATCATCAGGTCGTAACCGCCATATATCACCGCCTTTGAACACCTATATAAGGAGGGGTTGTCCACATTCATTCTCAGTCTTGCCAATGACAGTCTTGGGAGCTCAAGGGGTCGTGATCACCAAGTAAGTACTTTCCAAGTTCCAGTTCCAATTCTTGTCTTGTTCCTTGTTCCAGTCTTGTCTAGTCTAGTTCTTAGACATCCTCTCTTGTCCTCTTGTAATTTTGTAGTATGAGATCTTGTCGAGTTCTTTCTTGTATCTAGTTCATCTCCTAGAAGGGAGTTCTTGTAATCCAAATATCTTGTCTCATACCTATGATCCCGGGTTGTGGGATCTCTTGTATCATCTCTAGTCTAGTTTTCCATACCTATTGGTCCCGGGTTGTGGGACGTCTTGTATTGGCTACATCTTCTTGTATTTTTTTTCCCTACATGGGTGTTCTTGTCATCATAAGTGTGTTTCTGAAATCTTCTCTAGTGAAGTTAGAGAGCACAATCTAGTGCTTCCCTGACATTTTGGCAAGACTATCCACATCAAGACCGTGCCAAACATGATGGACTCCATATCCATACTTAAAAATATCGAGTATACCCTAGATGATATATATAAAAAACTTCCAGAGTTTGAACAGAGGTTACAACAAGGTGATCGCTCAGTTGGAGAATTCGCATTAGACTTCAAAATTGTATTTCAAGGATACACATATCAAGAAGACTATCTAGTTAATCGATTTCAAAGTGGTCTCAGAGATGAAATAAAGGTTTTTTTATCCTCTACATCTCAGTTAAAAACTTTAGATGAAGCTATATATCAAGCAATTCAGTGTGAGAATCAGTTGCTAAAAGAAATCCAAGTCCAAGAGTCAGAAGTCTTGAATAATGAAGACACTATTCCTCAAGAATCTAAATCAAGAATCTCTGAAGGCCAAGAAGTCATTACGAATGATATGGAGCATAAAAATTATGAAGATAACAAGAAGATAAAGGACAAGGAGGAGTTCGTGTTCAATCAAGGAGGTGTGCTTACTCAAGGCACTCCATCAAAGATCTTGGAAACACTATAACATGCCACTAAAAGCTCAAAGGACATATCTTGTCACAAAGCTAAGGAAGCTCAAGGGAGACCGAGTCCTTCACCACCTTTCAAGATTAAGGATCATGAAGAATTCGAGGTTAATCATGTCTTAGATTCAAGAATCTCGCGAGGACGATTGGAATGCTTTATTCATTGGAAATCATATGACATCAGTGATCGTACTTTTGAACTTACACAGAATCTTCAGAGAGCAAAAGTCAAGGCTTGTGAATTCCATAAGAAGAATCCAATGAAACCCAAGTTAGAGAACATGGCCGCTCCTCATGGAACTCCTCGCTTGAGGGGGAGGTGATGTCATGGACACAAAGGAAACCATCCTAAACCTCAGATTCCATGTGACTTTACATATCTCATGATTGTTTTAGATTTTGGAGAAAACTAATTTCCATTGCATCCGGAATGTGCCAAAATCCCAAGATCGATTGTCTATTTGCTGAATTCTGACACCGAGATGTCCTGTTACAAGTCGATGATATCATGATGACATCATCAGGTTATAACCGCCATATAGCACTGCCTTTGAAAACCTATATAAGGAGGGGTTGACCACATTCATTCTTAGTCTTGCCAATTCCAGTCTTGGGAGCTCAAGGGGTCGTGATCACCAAGTAAGTACTTTCAAAGTTCGAGTTCCAGTTCTTGTCTTGTTCCTTGTTCCAGTCTTGTCTAGTCTAGTTCTTAGACGTCCTCCCTTGTCCTCTTGTAATTTTGTAGTATGAGATCTTGTCGAGTTCTTTCTTGTATCTAGTTCATCTCCCAAAAGGGAGTTCTTGTAATCCAGATATCTTGTCTCATACCTACGATCCCGAGTTGTGGGATCTCTTGTATCATCTCTAGTCCAATTTTCCATACCTATTGGTCCTTAGTTGTGGGATGTCTTGTATTGGCTACATCTTCTTGTATTATTTTTCCTACGTGGGTGTTCTTGTAATCATAATTGTATTTCCGAAATCTTGTCTAGTGAAGTTAGAGAGCACAATCTAGTGCTCCCCTGACATCATGTAAATCTGCATCAGAAATAGAATGAGTTGTGTCATCACATGAAACCTATAAAGGTTGAGAAGTGCCTCATTAGGACCAACACTAGACTGTGCACCTGTAAAAAGAGGCAGCAAAGTATCACACATGTCTTTGGAGCTAACAAATGTGATTTTCATACATGAAAGTAAAGGCTGAATAGCATCTTCCACAAAAACAACATCAAGGCTAACCAAAATGCATTTAGTCTACGGATGATACAGACGAGAGCCTTTGTTTTCAGAACTGTGCCCAACAAAAATACATTTTACTACTTTGTCATCCAATTTCCTACGATGTTGTTCAGGCACTAGTGCATATGCTAGACAACAAAAAATGCACATATGAGCAACAGATGGCTTGCGACCATGCCAAGCCTCATATGGAGTGATAGAGTGTAGTGCTTTAGTGGGAAACCATGTTAAGTACATATGCTGCACACATGACAACCTCAAGCTAGAAACTATGTGGTAAAGCATGAGTCTTGACCATACACCTCGCCCTCTCCATGAGTGACCTATTTTTTCGTTCAACAATTGCGTTCTATTGAGGTGTATACGCCACTATTAATTGATGTTTTATCCCATGTTCATCCAAAAATGCATTAAAGTCATAAGACGTGTTCCCCCCCTCGATTAGAACAGAGGGTGCTCATTTTACATGTTGATAAATTTTCAGCCAAAACAAAAAAATGTTTGAATCACATAAACACTTTAGACTTTGCTTGGAGTGGATATACCCATGCATGATTGGAAAAATCATCAATGAAAGTCACGAAGTAAAGATAGTTTCCAAAAAAGGTGTCTGCATAGGACGATAGACATCACTATGTACAAGTTGCAATTTTTGAGTAGCCCGAACTGAACCATCTTTTGGAAAGGACGAACACTACATTTTGCCCAAAATACAACCTTCAGAGACATGTTTTTTGGGTGCCTCAAGTTTGGGCAAAGAGGACACCATTTCAGATTTCTGCAGGCATAGCAAACTAGCAAAATTCAAATGACCAAAGTGTGCATGCCAAAGCTTTGCATCTGACATAGCCTGAGAATCATGTACTGCACATGTTGAATCATTCATAGATTTTTTATATTCTATGAGCTTATACATCCCATGTCATAAAATGCCAGAAGCAATAATCATGTTGCCATTTGACAGATCATGAACTGTACATCTCTCATCAACAAATTTCATAACCAAGCCAATCTTGGCTAATGCTGAAACTGATAACAGATTTTTCTTGATCCTTCAAAAAAATTAAGCATGTGACAAGATGAAAGAACTACCATCAACAGTAGTCAGAATGATCTTACCAATTCCCATGACAGGATAAGAGGAGTTGTTAGCACATGTGATAGTATTCCCTCTAGGGGCAGACTCAAGTGAAGTGAAGAAACTATGTTGCAAGGTAATATGTTTGGTTGCCCCACTTCAAACATCTAAGTCTACTATAGACATACACTGCTTATGAGAAGATGGGTCAAAACTGCAAATAGTAGTAAACACCCATCCTTCATTCTACACAAGATTTGCAGACTCTGTTATTGGTGTAGAGGCCTTTGCAACAACCATTCCAACCTCTTTTTTATTTGCCTCTTTTGCAACCAATTTTGGATAGTTCTTTATGACATGATTATTTCCTTTATAGTAATTACAAAAGAATTTCTGCTTTTCTTATTTCTTTTCATCTTTGTCTTCCTTCTTCAAATGTGCAACATTTGCAGATTTCTGCTTACTAGTAGATGATCTCCATTTTCCTTTGACCTTTTGACTAACTAGGAAAGTTTGATCTGCAACATGCATAATGGACCTATTCTGCATAGACTGATCTTTGTGTAATAGAACACAAACTAAGTCCTCAAATGACAAGGCATTTGGATTTCCTTTCATCATCAAACAAAGAGTAGAAGCAAAACTCTGATATGAATCAAGAAGACCATTCAAAACGGTCTGCACAAGTAAGCTATCTGGTATAACTTCATCAGCAAAAATCAATTGTTCCTTCACGACTTTGATCTTTGTTAGAAAACTGTCCATAGAATCACCTTCATTCATATGCTCACTCTCCAACTATTTTCCGAGGTAAGCAACACGAGCCTCATTCCTAGCGTGGTTCAATGTGGTAAGTGTATCACAAGCATCCTTAGCTATTTTGTAAGAGCGAATGTGAGGAATAATGGCAAGTTTGACAGACAAGGCTATCAATGTTGGAAAACAATGTCCCATGGTCAAAAGGTCAAGGTATCAATGTCCCATGTGTGTTATAAATCATTTTGCTCAGAACATAATAGCATGTCTAGATATACTTTGTAATCCTTCTACAAGTAAAAGCACTGGGCAACACGATCACCTCTCACAACAGTGACGCAGGTTCGATTCCCGGCGGCAATGTGACAGAGCAAAGAAGTTTTTTTTTTCATGCTTTTCTAATAAAGCACGCACGACGGATCGCAATCACCGAACGTTTTTAGATGTAAAAAATTTCAATGAGAGATAATGTCAGAATTTCTTAATAGAATAAATAAGTCCTAAACATTCCCACTCTGTAATTGAGTAGTTGCATTTAGCCGTAGTAAGGCCTCTTCTAGCATAATAGATAGGTCTAAACCAAGAATTTCTTGCCTTCTACATTAAGACCAAACCAATAGTAATATCTAAACCATCAACAAAGACATGGAAAGGTTGAGAACAATCCGGAGCTTGAAGTATGTGTGCCTGCATGAGTAATGTTTTTAATCTCTGAAAAGTTAGATCACATTCCAAAGTCCATTTGAAAGTTGTGGGTTTCACAAGAGTCAGAGCATTTAAGGGCATCACAAGATGAGCTAAACAATGTAAGTGTCATCCATGCTAGTGGATTTGGCCCAAAAACTGCAACACCTCCTTATGTGAATGTGACAGGTGTACTTCCAATATGACTTTTAACTTTATTCGAATCTACTAAAATTCCAGTATTGGAGATTACATGTCCAAGTAATTTGCCACACCTTACTCTAAAAACTGATTTAGCTGAAAACTGATTTAGCTAAAAACTGATTTAGCTAGGTCTAGACTCAAATGTACTTATTTGCACTTAGTAAAGCACAATCGTAAATATTGCAAATGATCAAATTGTTGTCCATATACTAAAAAATAATCCAAAAATACCCGCATGAAACTGATCAAATACGAGGCAAAAATTTGTTTCATACACCACTAGAAAGTACTAGGAGCATTCCGTAATCCAAACCACATTACTATGCATGAGAATACTCCTCAGATAGTAATAAAAGCTATTTTCAGTTTATCAATTTCTAACATGTTGACTTGATTATAACCACTGAATTCATCTAAAAATGAATAGATTTCTTTGCTAACAACTTCATCAAGCATTGTGTTTTAAATGGTAGTGAAAATGGGTCTAGAATTGTTGCTACATTCAACTTACAATAATCTACACAAATTTTTAGCTGCTTATTCTTCTTTGAGACTATCGCAATAGGAGATACCCACTCTGAATATTCAATAGGCACAATAAATCCTATGTTCAATAGTCTATCCAACTCTTCCTTAGCATGTTTGGCAAAATCTGGGTTCATGCGATACAACTGTTGAATTACTAGAGAAGCATCTAGTTTTAACACAATTTTATGCTGAAAAAACTTGGGATCCAATCCACACATATCAGAGTAATTCCAAGCAAACACATCCTTAAATTTGGACAAGAGCATAAATAATTCCTTTTGGAATCCTTCAAGCAAATTACTAGCACCTATTTCTACTTTTTGAGGTATATTGTCATACCCTAAATTTACCTTCTTGATTTGATCTTCTTAAATGTGCACATTGATTTGAGTAAAAAGATCTACCTTAGGAGGCCATGATGTCTCCTCTTCAGATTGGAAGAGCTCAGATTCAAGATGTACGAGAGCTGCAACATGGTCTTGCTGGAATTATGACAATATTTCAGGTATATCAATTAGATCTACTGGCCACAAATCTGGGTTAGCCTCTAGAAATTTGAGCTCTTCATCTTCCTCTAAGCTTGCCATCATATGTTGTGGTTCTGCAATTGAGGGCAACTAAGCCTTCAGATAATGTTGTTTATCTTCTAGAGAGATAGACTATTTCTTGTGACCTTTCTTAAAATTGATCGCTTGGGATCCCTAATCTTGTTGAACCTTGGCCTATTTTAGCCATGTTCATCCAAGTAAAAGATTATAATCATTACTCTTACCAATTAACTCAATTACCACAAAAGTTACTTTAAGCGGAACATTTTATATCTTGATGGATATATCCTTGATAAGACCGATAGGTTGGACATGTGATTGATCTGGCATACATATATAGAATGGTGTTGGTTGTATATATTGTCTAAAAATAGGCAAGGTAGCAATATTTACTCCAGATCTACCATCAATCAATACTCTAGAAATCTGCTTACTTTTATACCATACCAAAATTAGAGGTACCACATAATCTGCCAATTTGTCCTGGGCTATTTCCACTACATTAACTTGCACTTGCTTTTTGTTAACATCATTTTTGCTTTGTATATGTGCTTTGTTCAATAAAGTATCCCGAAATACAGGGACTAGTTCCAACAAATGCTAAACCAATTAAATTGCATTCCCCTAATTTGGTGCATTGGGGCCACCATGCGAATCAGAACTTGCCAACACTTCCACTCTTCATTAGCAGATATCCATGAGAATTCATCTTCTTCAATCTTTATTCCATCCTAGGACTCCATCTCGAATATGATATCAACTTTCCTTCATAGTATCATCTGATTTTCCCCTGTTTGCTCTGTCCAAATAGAATCCAAGAGGCCTGATGCCACACCAGAATTCCAGGGTCTTCTCTTTGCATCCCTATCTGATTCCTCGTTGGCCTATCATCCTTCTATGTCGTCTCGTTTCAACTTTGCTACTTCAAAAGCCACCTACACCTCCAACAATTATGTTAGCAATGGGTATGGTAATACCCCATGAGCACTCTAACTTACCGTACACTTTGAAAATCTCATCTATTCTCTCTCTATCTCTCACTCATCTCTTTTTGAGTCTTAAGGTGTGTATGCTAAGGTTTATATGTTGGAAGATCCTGTAAACCTGTGATTTATTTTTATTGAGGCCCAGCTGACTTCCAACACTTCCAAAATTCCCAACACCAAGAATATCTGTATATTGTGTAGTAGATTATTCCTTTGCTTCAAACATTGTCTGTTGTTCTTAGTATTTCAAAAACCACTTACCTGATCATGTTGGTATACTCCCTCTCCATTGCAAGGAAGACATCTATTCGTCTCCTTGCTCCACCTATTGTCACTTCACCTCACCGAACGTTGATGATACCCCATACCATTATGGTTGCCAAATGTTTGCTTGCTCTATCTTCCATAGCAAAAGAATGTTCAGGGAATGGGATTTATCGAAATGAATCCAATGAGTTTCTTTTCCCTAAGTATATAGATTACACAAACACTACATAAAAGAAAGGTTGAGAATACATAGAATTCTGAAATAAAATACAAAGAGAATAGAACAAGAAGACAATTCTTCATTACAAAAAAATTACAGCCAAATTACAAAAAATACATTTTGTCTCTTGGTGTCTCTCTTCCTGAGATATTCCTCAATCTCCAAAATACTTTCTTTAACTTCCAGAATTCGTTACAGAACACACTGCCTGGCAGTTGATATTCTTAGGAAATTCTAAGGATACTAAAAAAACAATATTTGAACAATTACAAAATTTGGGTATTGTACGGGCGGCAGCCTAACAATGTTCAAAAACATCAAGTGATCGAAGTGGTGCATTCTTCTTTTTCGAGACTATTTTTGTAATAAAACACACTTTTTCTTGAATTAAGATGTAATTTTCTATGAAAAACTCTCAATATTTCTAATCTTGAGAGTCGGGAAACCTCTAAATATTTGTAGATCATTTTAAATAGTGATCTAGGCTTGAATAAACTATTAGAAGTAGTTGAACTAGAAGTGGAGGACTATTTTTAACTACTCAAACCATCTTGGTGCAAAAAGAAGCCACTTCAAATTTCATTGAGAGCTCATTTTAAAAAGAATATCACTCATTTGTATAGAATCTCTCTTGGGATTCTTGTTTTTGTTTTACTCTCTCAATTTCTCTTCAGTTGTGCTTCATTTATGTCATCTAGGTCAAGAATTCAGTATGTTCAAGATATATATAGGTATGGAAGGCTATCAAAGGCATCACATGCATTTAAGGAGCTCTATAGTGAGGTGTTTGAATTTTGCATAGTCATGTAGCCTAGATTTCCTTTACATAAGAGTGTCGGGTTGTAGTGTTTGCTTTTGGGATGCATAGTTCTCTTTGAATTAGATAAGTTACTATGCAATAATGAGGGTAGATATCTCTTATGATTTGAGATCATTTGCCTATGCAAAACTTCTAGTCTGCAAATTTTAAGATTCTTCACTTCTCTACTCATTTAGATGACCTCTACTTCTTCTTTTGGTCTCGGTGCCCCCAATCAGGTAAGCATGATTGGCAAATTATTATTTCTCCATTGAACCACTTGAACCTAGGATATGCATAACTCTAGCTACCATCAAGGATCTAAAAATCTAGAAAACAGAATGCCATTTTTGGGGACTTGTAGTTTTCTCAATGAGAAGACTAGAAGAAGAAGCTATTGATAAATTTGAAGTCCTTGAGGTGTGCAAAAAGCTTGAAATGCAAGAGGATATCTTAAATGTGATTGAGTTATCAATAGTGACATTTTTTTGTTTTCATTGTAAATTTCTACATAGGAAGGAATAATGGCTAGAAAAGGACCTTTTGATCAATAATTAGAACGTATTTGATGCATTGGAGAGTTCCAAAAGCTTGACTTCACATGAGAATTTGCATCTAAAGCTAATATACACTCTTTAATTGTTAGTATATGATGAATGTCTACCCCTCATGATTGTATGCACATTTTGTAAGGCCCCCATTATGAGGAGAAGCCAAGCGTGCATTACCCAATTGATGGGAATCCCAACTTGCATGTTGGATGAAGGTATATTGGACCATGTAAGGTATTGTAAGGAAAGGGAGTTACGAGGGTCCCCAATTGTGGGGTCCGGAGCAGTGATGAGCAGCCTCGGCTGGGGGGTCCAAGGGGGCTAGCATGCCCCCTGGTGGGGGTCCGGGGCAGTGCCCCAGGCGCGATGGTAAAGGGAATATTCCATAGAATATTCGCTCTTGAAGTCAGAAATCATTTATATTTGTTAGGTCAGTTTAACTGACTTAAGCCGTGTGTGGCAACTACGTGGGCGATGGCTGCCCACACTCTACTACCCATGTATAGCCCGTCCATGGAAGGTTGCCCACGATCATATATATACATGACTTATGCACTACCTAAGACATCCAATC
Source organism: Ceratopteris richardii (assembly GCA_020310875.1). Classification (NCBI taxonomy): domain Eukaryota; kingdom Viridiplantae; phylum Streptophyta; class Polypodiopsida; order Polypodiales; family Pteridaceae; genus Ceratopteris; species Ceratopteris richardii. Next base: position 143,614,886 of record CM035420.1, on the reverse strand, counting down.
AAGCCAACATACCTCTACCTTGTATCTCCCTATCTAGAGTTGTCTCGATCTCCATTTAAGCTCTACATTGAAAGCTCACAGGTGGACAACGCCATCATCTTTGTACTTGTTATTAGTAGAAAATTGTTGAGATTCTCTTATATCTGTTATCTTCTCTACTGCTCCTGTGTTGTATTGTGTAACTATTGTCTTATATGGTATTAGAGCCCTAAGGTTTGAATAGCTTGAGAAGTATCACTGTTTCAACCTACTAACAGACTAGAATATCAGTAGATCTGTAGAGTGATTACATGATGGATTCATCCTCAAACACTAGTCTTGGTGCACCAGCTAATGTGAATGCTGTGCCTATTCGAATTTGTCCACCTGCATTCACTGAAGGGAAGCTGGATGGAGCCAACTATACCCTCTGGAAGCTCAAAATTTCTACAATTTCGGACTCCTATGAACTACTTGACACTGTCATGGGATCAATAGGATTGGATCTATAGCCTACACTAGTTGAAGATCCAACAAATTCAAGATTGATGATTCAACCGGATCTAGATCTTCTACGAGTTTGGAAGAGGCAGAATGTTGATGCATTATGTGCAATTGTCACTAGTGTAAGTGATTATGTGCTTACTTTAGTTCAACATACTACTAAAGGACATGAGGCTTAGGGCATATTGGCTCATCAATATGAGACCAAGAACCACACTAGGATACATAATTTAGAAAATCAATTGGCAAATGAAAAGCATTCTGATTCTGAAAAGGCTGAAGATTTTATCAAACGGATAAAACATCTTCAAGATCAATTGGCTGCAATTGGTGTTGTTATGACACCAGAATAGTTGCCTCGAAGATGTGTGCATGTTCTTATAACAAATTATGATGGATTACTAACATCCCTTAGCACTCAGGTAACACCAACTCCCCTTACATTTGAAGTGTTTTTGTGCTATGCTTTTAGAAGAGGAGATGCGGTTGAAGAATCGACAAAGTACAAGTGATGCTACATTCTCAGCAAATGCAAAAGGTAAAGGCTCTTCTAATGGATCCAAGAAAAAGCCAAAGAAGAAAAAGTTCACAAGAGGTTGCTTCTATTGTGAAAAGAAAGGTCATGCCATCAAGGATTGCTGATGAACAAAATGGGACTGTAAAATCATCTTGGAAGAACAAAGAGTCTACAAGCAACACATAGCTAGTACTATGGGTAGCTATTGAAGAGGTACGCTCATCCACTCAAGCTCGTGCTAATGAACCATGGATTTTAGATAGTGGAGCTTCTCACCATATGACCAGTAAAAAGGATTGGTATAGTTATCTAGTGCCTCTATGGGAATCCATCAATGTAGTGGTGGGAAATGACTCCAAGTGTCCAGTGGAAGGAACTAGAACCATCTCTTTTATCACTTCTCTAGGTGTTGAGAAAAAGTTATCTAATGTTCTCTATGCACCTACACTTAAAAGAAATTTTTTGTCAGTTTCTACAATAATAGATCGTGGACTCAAAGTTCACTTCAATAAGAGTGGTGCAAAATCATGGATTCATTAGGTAATGTAGTAGATAAATGCATAAGACATGATAACTTGTATGAGTTAAGTGCCTTAATGGCTACAGAAGATAAAGATGTAAGCAGGTTATGGCACCAACAACTTGGGCATCTCGGATTTGCAGTTTTGAAGGAGATGCAAAGAATAGGGATGGTTGCTCATTTGCCTGCATTTTTAGAGTTGCAAGAACCTTGTGAAGCTTGCATGATGGGCAAGCAACAGTGAAAGGCATTTCCATGAGAGACCAGCAATCGATCTCAAGCTCCTCTAGAGTTGGTACATGCTGATCTCTACGGTAAAATGTCTACACCTGCTTTAGGAGGATCTTTCTACTTTTTGTTGTTAGTCGATGATTATAGTAGAAAGATGTGGGTTTATTTCATCCGTGAGAAGGCTGATGCTTTTGAAAAATTTAAAACGTGGCATAAGTATGTGGAAAATAAATCACAAAAGAAATTGAAGAAATTTAGAACAGATAGAGGAGGTGAATTCTTGTCAACAGAATTCAATAACTACTGTAAGGAGCATGGTGTGAAAAAGCCACTTACCACAACTCATACACCTCAACAAAATGGCGTTCTTGAGCATAGGAACAGGACATTAGTTGAAATGGCCCATTGTATGTTAAAGGCTCAAGACATGCCTGATTCATTTTGGGCAGAAGCAGTCAATACAACAGTCTACATCCTCAATCGAAGCTACACAAAGGCACTAAAGGGGATGACTCCTCAAGAAGCATATTCTAGTAAAAAGCCTTTAGTTTTGCATTTCAAAATTTTTTGTTGTTTTTGTTATGCACATATTCCTGATTCGACAAGATCACAATTGGATTCAAAAAGCAGAAAGTGTGTCTTCCTAGGATATAGTGAAGAGTCTAAAGCATATAGGTTGTGGGATCCTAAGGCAAGGCAGATTTTTGTCAGCCGAGATGTGGTGTTTGATGAATGACCACACTTAGTAGAAGATAAAGGTAAATCTACTATCTCATCAAACGGAGAAATATCTCACCTTGTGCCTATCAAAAGACAGGTTAAAGTTGAGGAGGAGGAAACATCTGATGGCAAAATTTCCTTAGTAAAAAGCCAACCAGTTGTAGCTACACAGCATAAGCCATTGTTGAAGTGCTTTGATGATCGCAATCCACACTTAGATGTACCAGATTCATCCTCAGATGGATTACGAAGATCAAAGATAATAGAGGAGCAAAGAAGAACCTCCAAACACATTGTTAACATGGCTCTAATGGCAGATATCATGGGCTCAATAAAGGAACCTACCACCATTGAAGAAGCCCTTGATGATCTAGGTTGGAGAGCGGCAATGCAATTTGAGTATGATACTATACTAAAAAATGATACATGGGATCTAGTCAACTTGGAAAGAAGAAGGTAATAGGTACTTGTTGACCTAAGCACCAACTTAGGGACTTGTGGAGAAAGAGACTATACCTCAATCCCCCTCAAGTGCATATAGTGGGGATTCACGCTTTAATTATCAATCCGATGAGGATACAAACCTAGCCGAGTGTATGAAGACATGCATTCAAATGATGATCAATGCAAATGAACTACTCAAAGAGTGCAAACAAGGTAAAGACTGATCCAAACAAGCTTCAACTGTCAGTTATGATGTCACGATACTTGGAACAGTAGCCAACGGTAAATTGAGTTTTTCTCTCAGCTTCAAACTCCAAATATAGCAAATAGGATATGCGTTTCGAAGCTCTCGAGAAGACGCATCCAATGGTAGTGGTTTCACTCAATTCTCACACTCCTATTTCAAGTTATGAGCAAAATACTGAGTCACAGGAAAACCTTCCTACACTTCAACACTTCCTACACTTCGCACACACCTTAACAACAGCAAACAAACACTTTCATGGATAGACAACACTTCCTAACACTCTTTCCAAGAAATACACATGCACACAAGCTCACAAAGAAGAAGATACAGAGAGGAGAGGACACAAATTCGAATTTCTCTGCTCTTGATTCTCACAATGGCAAAAAGTCTTTACAAAGAGTCACAAATTGACTTATATACTTGTGCCCTAAGAATGGTCCTTTCACACAAGAGACCGGCACTTTATTCACTAAAAGACTAATTTCCTACTAATTTACATGGGTAAGCTTCTAATCTTCTGTGGGGATGCATCTAGAGGACTCCTCTAGTGCATTTACAACAGAAAATATATTACAAAAATGATTATAATACAAAAATAAGGTGTCCAAATTGGAAAAATTTTGGGGCCCGTCTTTTTCTCTGCCTTGTGCTCTCTTTAGCTCTGCAACACTCTCCCCCTCTTCGTCTCTGTCGTCCCTTGACAGGCTTTACTTCTTGTCTTTAGTTTGTTGTCCGCATGCATCTTTTGGTCATTTTTGCCGCCTGGTTGGAGTGGCATTCCGTTTTAATGGCCCTGTTGTTGATTTTTCTTTTACATCCTTTCGGCCTGATGCATTTGTACTGCCTGTCCTTTTCTTTTCATCGCCCGCAACCCTTGGTCAATTCTGCTTGTTTGTTAAACAGGTGTTCGGTTTTGACGGCCTCTTCTTAATTCTTGTTTTACATTCTCTGGGCCTAATGCATTTGTTTTGCTTTATAAGTCGGGTTGCCACGCACGCCACCAGTGGAAGGTATGAGGATGTGATGCTTCAGTCTTCGATCTGGACCTTCCAAAGATCAAGAGGTTGAAGCACCCTCTTGTGGTTTCGGAATCGCTGGATATCTTCTTGCACTTCTTCATGGATACTTGTTGGCCCTGGTTCCTCCTTCCACCTACGTGCTTTATCCTTGATATGTGCCCCTGCGGGGCTCTGTGCAGAGATGGGTGTTGCGCCCCTGCGGGGCTTCTTGCAAAGATATGTCTTCAAATATTACCTTTTTAGTGAAGCTTCTTTCATTGTCTTCTTCTTTTCTTCTTTTTGCTTGATTCTCCCTCAACACTGCCCCCCTCTTGGACTCTGTCGTCCTTGACAGGCTTTGACGAGTGACGGGCATATGTTCTATATATTTTCTGCTCTGTTTCATTAAGCAAATTGGCTTCACGTATCATTAACTGTTTCCATTGTTCTGCCTTCACACCATCATTGGGTGGCTGTCTATGGTCCGCGAAGAAGCTAAGTTTGTATGCCACTAATCTAGCATTCAAATTAGAGGACACCTTTAAAAAGACTTCTGAATCAATTTCAAAAAATCCGGTAAAAAAAGCTTCTTCAAACGTTTGCATATATGTGCTTGGCAAAAACATAAGCCTTGAATAATAGGCCATTATTGTAGGTTGGCTAGGCATAACCGACATATCAAAAATGAGTATGTCTGTTCCTTGATTAATACCAATGAAATTCAAAAATGTGTAGGCCGCATGCTTGAAGACCTTCAATACTGTAAGTATCATACTGAATAATTTATTTGTCATTTTGACAGTTAAGTCGGGTACTGTCGCATAATTCTGCAGCCAAAATTCGATGGTCTTGACCATATAATCTTTCGTTGGTAGATAAGTATGTGGCGGGCTTGGAAGCAGAGGATAATTTAGCCAATGTTTATTTATGGTACCATTTCTTTGCAGGTCCAAAAATTCTCTAGTATCTCTTCGGCGTGGTATAGGACAAAAGGAAGGGTTTACCTGTAAGAAATAAGGTGCTACTTGCCAATGCACCCTTAGTGTAGGATGTTTCTCCAAAAACTTCCTTCTCCAAACGGGTTGTGCAGCTTCAAATTCTTCTTGAGTGTAAGCGAATGTGTCATGTTTGAAGTTTAGCTACTCATCTGGACTTTTCTTTGTAATCTTCTTTATATATTGTTTTGTTTTCTCTTTCAATAATCCGTACGAAATGTTGAAAGGCTTCATGATCTTTTCCAATTCTTTACCTCTAATCTTTGCTTCTTTCATTACTTTAATGACTTCGTTTTCAAAACTTTCTGTCAACCGGGACACCACTAGTGCCCGTTCCTTCTGACTTATTTCTGCAATGTATGGCATTGGATGATCATCATGTATATCCGCCATCTGCTCATGTATTGGAGAATGATAAATCGAGGGAGATAGAGGACGTACCTCTACTTCGTCAGTAGGAGTTTCCTTAGCTGGCTCTACTGGTGTCTCGATTGGTGTTTTTTGCTTTACTTGGATCTCTAACTGTGCTATACGTTCAATCTTCTCTTTATTTTCTTGCATGGCTGTTCTGAGCGCTTCCTTTGCTGCAAGCAATACATTTCCAATTTCTGCTATGTGATCCATATTTTCACTGTAGCTTGCTGCAAGTTTCCCATGTGCTGTATTCAACTGCTTTTTTAGTTCATTTGTTTCTTGAATGTACTTACGTTCCCATTCTTCTCTCAATTCTTGCTCTTGTCTCAGCAAATCTGCGTATTGTGCCACGTGATCTCTTAATTCTTTCTCTTTAGTTTCGGATATCTCCTGCTGTTCAATAGGTTGATCATATAATCATGACTTCATCAGTTCTTTATTTCTATTGCGTAAGTTGTCATTCTCTTCCATGTACACCTTTAATTGTTTCTCGAGCAAAGTGCTTCTAGATCTCATTCTCTCTTTGTCAGCTTCACTTGCATCATGTAATCTTTGTAAATCAGCGAGCTGTGCCTGAAATTGGTGATGCTGAGTCATTAATGTATCATATTGTGTTTTTACCTCGAGCAACTCCGTGCTTTTGGTTGCTATCTCTTTTTGGGCCTGGATTAATTGTGATGACAATTGTTCACTCATTATTTGGAATTGACTCTTTTCCCTCATGGCCTTATCATAGTCTGCATCTATATCCATCATCTGTTGTTGTGTGTCCATAGCCGTTTGGATCATTTGTTTGACCACAAGCTTCAACTGAGTGACATCCACATTGAGCCATGTGGTTGGTATACTAGGTTCTTCGCCTGTTGTGACGTCTTTTCCCTGTGCCACATGTAACGTAGTGTCATGGGGCTACCTAATCTGAAGCTGGATCCTTGGCTCAGCCACCATGTGTTCAATGTTTCCTTGAGGTGTATCATCTGGCACCTCAATCACATCCTGCTCTTGATTTGTGTGTAGGTTTGATTCCGCGTTCATTGGAGTTTGTATTTCTTCCTTGATAGGTTGTTTTGCATATGTAACCGTTGTTGGAGCTTCTTTAATGCTGATCTTTGTCGTATCATTCAATTGAATGACATGTTCAAGTTCAATGGAATCTTCTATGTTCTTTTCCTTTTCTTTGTGGTTGTCTGGCGTAACTTCGACTTGATTGATCTCGGTCCATTCTTCCTCGTGAGTTTCTGTCCTTATGTCAGTGTCCAGGGTGTCTTTTTCGTGACTAGATTCTGCATCGGAACTCGAATCATCTAAGCCCAGTTCTTTGTATCTCCCAATTTGTTTTGGGGTCTTTTCTTTACTCCGTTGTTGTTTCTCTTGACTTGCTTGTCTATAATGATGACCTTGAACATTCAGATTTACTTGTCCTTGCATGTACTGATGTGTCTCTTCTAGGGCAGCAGAGAGATCTCTCTTAGTAATTGGCATTTGGGCTACCGAAATCTTTGGTAAAAATGTGTGTCCGCTTTGATTGGGGTGTAGCCTGGGCTTCTTCCTCTCTTAGGCCCTTTGTACCCCTCATGGGTTTCTGTGAACTGGTTCCTGCCTCTTCAACAACAACAGCTGCTTTCTTTTTCTTGGGGACCGTAGCGGATTTGGCATATTTGGCTAGCCCTTCTGAGGTTGGCATCTCACGCAAGCAGTTTTTCATTTCGAGTGCCTCATAGATAAGTAAGGTCAAAGCTGAACTCCCATTTAGAAACTTCTTCTGACCCCACTTCTTCTTTGCTTCAAATAATCTGTCTTGGACATAAGGAGTCAGATTCACTTTATTGCCAATTTGTCTCATTACATGCGAGAGTAGTTGTACGACAATCTTTTGTGGTGCAGTATATATATGCATACTTGGGAAACAAAAATGTTGGTGCACTAGGCGGACAGCATCTTCAATATCAGTCCTGTTGATATCCAAAAAGGACCTCTTTTTAGGATCATGACATTCCTCTTTGACATTATTGATCCCTTCTTGATTCCATCTGAAGGCTTTGTTGATTATCTCATGTGTGAATTGAATGGTTTTCCAGGTACCTACTTTGTCCAATACTTGTGCTTCAGGAACTGATGCCTTATTTGATGCAGGCTGTAGTGTGTTCATCACTTGTGTGCACCTTTGGAAATCTGGCAGATAGATAGGTATCCTCAGAAATGCATCTATTCCTGCTTGTGTCCATACATCCTCTATATGTGGTAATCCTTGTATTATAGTCTTGAAGTCTTGCGACATAATAGGGAAATAGTGATCCCTATCCATAATCTTTATGGGTGCCATGAAAATAAGGTCCAACACTGGTTGGTCATCAAGAAACCAATGGCCTCTTGCTTTCTTTATTGATTCCAATGGAAGAAGTTGCACCTCTTCCTCTTGCGTAGCTTCAGAATTGGGAGATGCCATCTGCACTCAATTGATGGCAGTAATTAGTCACCGAATAATATTTAGAATCATCCTTCATTTATCCTTTATTAGATTGACAATTCTCCGCGTGAATGGTGTCGTCCCTTTCCCGTGGGTGTGAGAAAGGTAATACCTGGATTTTTCCATATTTTAGATATTTTTATATTTTCATCTGAAAAGAAAAAAACAGAAAAGTTAGGTCATAGCCGAAGCGGTTATTATTTTTTGAGTGATTTTCTTAATGTATGTACAAGTGCTCTCCTATTTCCCAAGAGGAAAATGTGCTCGACTATCCCGAAATAGAAGAAAGATGTGCCGAATGCTTGGCCTTGTAATGTGGCCCTATCATGCATACTTTGGGTCCTGATAACTCCAAATGTGTGCAACTTGAGGTATTTGTTTGATGCATGCAGCTTGTCGTGCTTTTCGGCATCCAAATCTGCTTCATTCTGTTGGGATGTATTGTATCCCAAACATTCCTGATGAATGTGGTGCTTCTCATGTTGTACGTCTGCTCTATCTGCTTTTTGAATCTCGGACTGGCTTGTGTTGACTCTGCAGACTCCTTCTCTTTCTTGTAGCTATTCTTCTTTGACAGTTTTGCCCCTAGACCATATTGGTTCTCCTTGTGCAGTGGTTCATTGTTTCGGTTTAGCGTCTTTGGAGCACATGATTTTGGAATCCATATTTGCACTCGATCCGGTTGGGCGGCTACTACTTTCTTTGGAATCCATATCCTAGCAATTCGTCGTTGACTTTGGTGTTCAAAATGATTTGCCTTCTTGTTTGATTGGTTGTTCTGATGTGGAAGATGTTTGTGTCGTTGAAGATATGCATCCCTTTGATCCTTTCTTATCCAAGCTTGTTTAGTGTACGAAATAGGGTATATTCTAATAGGTACAGACTTTGGATTACTCAAAGGACTGTTGAAAGTTTTTCAAGCTCAAGAGTGTGGGAACATGCCCCAAATTGAACCTTCCACATCATCCACAATCAAAGGAGGCTGATTTCCACGAGTTGGATGCATCCAATTATGCCCATAATGGAAAGAAGTTGATTAGAGAAGATTTAGCTCACCTCTTGATGTGATTGGACCTCACTTTTGACATGTATATGCTTTTGATTGGTTAAAGAAGTTAGTATGTGGTCTTTAAAACCTCTAATGAGTTGTATTATGACTTAAAGTTGTGGAAATACGTGCCCAAGCTGCCCCCTTGCTTAAGCACACCCCCTACTAGCTGTTCTCTGCATATTTTGCAGAAATTTCACTTTTACACACTCTATCTATCTAGATGTTTTTGACAGACCCCCCGGTCTTGTAATTGTTGTTTCTCCTTCGTCCGGAATCCATTTGCAATGATTTTTGTCTTGTTGGAAAGCTTATAAGTTCTACTTTGTCTGGTATAAGTCTCAGGCTCAGTGCCTGCACATGTGCAGAGAAATGTCCAGAACAGTGTCTATCTAGTTAGCTCATACTCTGTGAAGAGATCAAGTTGTCTGTTTTGTTGCAGCTGGTTGAGGCATCATCCAGTATCCAAATGGAGTGATTTTACTCTCATTTGAAAGATCTTAAAGTCTAGTTTATGCTTGCAAAATTTCATTTTCAGTCTCTGCATATACTCAGAGAAACTCAGAAAATACAGAACCTATGTCTGAAAAATTTCAGGATCCTAGGAGGGTTCATTTGCTTTTGTTGTGCACATAGGAGTGTTTATCCTCCAACAGTGGTATCAGAGCTATAAGTGGAGTATCAAAGAGATAAGAAGGAGCTACTGAAGTGAAGTAAATACTTCATCAAAGTTTGAAGGAAGGAAGCAAAGAACGGGCACATCAACAACAAGGGGAAGCAAATACATCACCAAATCAAAGACGCAGCTTCATCAAGAGGAGTAGCTCTATTTTTTGAGGTAAAAGACATCCTTTTCAACTTCATTGCATCAAGGGGGAGGTTTAAAAGAGTTAGGAGGCACCATGGCTGATCTCAATGCTCAGATTGAGAAGCTTGAAAAAGGAAACTACCAACCGTGGCGATTTAGAATAAACAATTTTTTGATGGGGAAAGGTTTGTGGGGACTTGTGAGTGGTGGAGAGCCAAAACCCTACATAGATGAGGTAAATCCAACCAATGACCAGAGAAGAGCAGTAAGACAGTGGGATGAAAGGGACAAAAGGGTCATTTTTATTTTATCTCAGCATATTAGCAACTCTATGGTAGGGCATATTCAAGATTTGGATACATCGAAGAAGGTGTGGGAGTGCTTGGAGAGATTGTATTCAACCTCCACAAAAGCTAGAAAAATTCAGCTCAAGAATGAGCTAAATAATCTTAGGAAAAGCCCCTCTCAAGGTGCTAATGATTACATATTAAAGGTTAAAGAGCTTGCAGATGCACTAGGGTCAATCGGTTGTGCCCTAGATGATGACGATCTTGTCGCCCACACCCTAAATGGACTTAGGGATGATGAAAAATGGAGGGCTTTCACAACTTCAGTGTATGTAAGGGACTCTCTTCCTGATTTTGATCAACTAATCACTCTCATGGTGACAGAGGAGATGAACCTTGGTGGTCATAATGCCAAGGATAGCCAAGGGCAATTGTTGTATGCAGGTAGAGGAAGAGGAAGACACAACCGAGGTGCTACAAGAGGAAGAGGAAGATATCAAAGCAACCAAGGAGGTCAAGGACAACAAGAAAATGCAGGTCAAAGAGGTGGAAGAGCCACAAATAGAGGAAGAGGTGGAAGATTTGGTGGAAGAGGACAAGCCACTTCAAATGGATGCTTTGTATGCGGTAAGCCCGGTCATTTTGCAAATGAATGCTATCATAGAGCTCAAAGACAAGGGAATCAAAGCAACAACAACAACAATTATAGAGGGCAAGGTAATTATGCAAACACATCATCCAGCCAAGGGAATGATTATTTACTTGCCATGAGGTATGGTGAAGATACAACTCAAGCTAGTGAAGATGTATGGTATGTAGACAGTGGATGTAGCAATCATATGTCATGTCGAAAGGAGTTTTTTAGTAATTTGCAGGTCCCAAAGCATCAAGGGCATGTGGAAACAGGTGATAACTTAGAGCATATCATTCAACATGTGGGAGATATCAGTTTGGAAGGAAATCAAAGAGCAAAGTGCTTATCAGAGGTATTACATGTCCCTACTATTACCAAAAACTTGATTTCGATAGGCCAAATGGTAGAAAAAGGCTATCAAGTTAGGTTCAATGAAAGAGGATGTTTTGTTGAGGATCCAAGGGCAGGTTTCAAGCTCATAGCAAAAGGAAAAAAGCAAGGGAGAATGTTCACAATGGACATAAATCAGCCACACCATTCAATGTATGTCACATATGGAGACAAGAGGATAACAAATTTGGATCTATGGCATAAACGAATAGGTCACATCAACCTACAAAAGCTCAAGGACATGCAAAGGAGGAGCTTGGTAAGAGGCTTACCAAATTTTACATCTAAAATGTTGCACGAAATTTGTGTAGCTTTCCATCAAGGAAAACAATCAAGGCTGCCCTTCAAGAAGAGTACCTATTTAAGTGCAAATGTTTTAGACCTCATTCACACGGATGTTTGGGGTCCAACAAGAGAAGCATCCCTTGCTGGAAATAGGTATTTGGTAACCTTCATTGATGACTTTTCAAGAAAAGTGTGGTTGTATTGCATTAGAAACAAATCAGATGTGTTCCACTACTTCAAGAAATTCAAAGCACAGGTGGAGAAGGAATCTGGCAAGTTTATCAAAACTTTGAGATCCGATGGAGGGGGAGAGTACTTCTCCCATGAATTTTCTGAATTTTTGCAGGTCAATGGCATCAAAAGACAATTTACATGCAGGTATACCCCTCAACAAAATGGGGTAGCAGAGAGAAAGAACAGACACATAACAGAGGTAGCAAGGTGTATGCTCAATGAAATGAATATGCCGCATTGTTATTGGGGAGAGGCTACATATACAACCACATACATCATGAATAGATGTCCTACATCAGGTATACATCATCTAACCCCTGAGGAAGCATGGAGTGGAAGAAAACCTTGCATTTCACATCTTAGAGTCTTTGGTTGTATATGCTATGTACATGTACCTTAAGAGTTGAGGTCAAAGTTAGATGCCAAATCTGAAAGATGTATTTTTTTGGGATATTCTATGGAACAAAAGGGGTATAAATGCTATAACCCCATCACCAAGGAGCTGAAGGTAAGTAGGGATGTTGTCCTTGATGAGTTGAAGCCTTGGTATGCATGCATGAGTCCATTGCAGGTTGAAGACATAGGTGAGACAGATTTGAAGAATGATGATAGAGTTCAAGAAAGAATGGATTTAAGTGGTCCAAGCAACTCATGCAACACAAGGACACCCTCACCATGGAGTGGAAGGCTTAGGAAAAGAGAGACCAGCTCTGAAGAAAGCAAAGTCAAAGGCAAAGAGAAGATTTTAGTTGAAGAAGGAAGCTACGTGGACGAGAGCATGTTGGAAGATGAAGAGATAGAAGAAATTCAAACTCCAGGAGTGGCAAAACAAAGAAATAAGATGGCAACCAAACCAAAAGGAAGTGAAAGAAGGTCTTCAAGAGTAAGATATCCAGTACAAAGGTTAACATATGATAATTTCATTGCAAAGCATTATGCATACATGACTCAGGTAATCAATGACAAAGAACCAACTAGTTATGAAGAAGCTAAGGATTGCAAGGAATGGCAAGAGGCAATGAAGGAAGAGCTCAAAGCACTTGATGAGAACCATACTTGGAGCTTGGTACCAACTCAAGAAGGCATGAAGGTGATAGGTAATAAGTGGGTTTACAAAATTAAAAGAAATTCATATGGTTCCATTGCTAGGTACAAAGCAAGGTTGGTGGCGAAAGGCTTCTCCCAAAGCTATGGGATAGATTATGATGAAACTTTCAGCCCCGTAGCCAAGATGCCAACAATTAGGACTTTGATTGCAGTGGCCACATCAAGGAAATGGACCTTATATCAATTGGATGTGAAGAATGCCTTCCTCAATGGAGAGCTTGAAGAAGTAGTCTACATGAGCCAACCTTAAGGATTTGCTAGTATGAGGTACCCAAATCATGTTTGCAAGCTAAGGAAAGCACTATATGGACTAAAGCAAGCCCCAAGGGCCTGGAATCAGAGGTTACTGGATTATTTATCAAGTTGTGGATACAAAGAAAGTGTTGCAGATCCATCACTTTACATGAAGAAGCAAGGAGACAAGACGGTATACATATGCATCTATGTGGACGATTTGATCATCACAGGAAGTGATATTGCAGGTATTAAAGATATCAAATCAAAGCTAGGGAAGGAGTTCAAGATATCTGATCTTGGAACACTAAAGTACTTCTTGGGAATAGAGGTAATCTATGCACACAATGGCATCTTCTTGATTCAAAGAAAATACTTGTTGGATGTGCTATACAAGTTTGGTATGAGTGGTTGTAAGCCACTTTCTCAGCCCATGGAGCCCAATACAAAGTTGGTTGCAGGTCAAGGAGAGGCTATACAAGATATTACACTATATAGAAGCATCATTGGTTCATTAATTTATGCTACATTCACTAGACCTGATCTTGCATATGTAGTAGGTGTTCTCTCTCATTTTTTGCATGCACCTACTCATGATCATCTTATGGCGGCTAGAAAGGTGCTTCGTTACATCAAGCACACCATCAACCAAGGTCTATTTTACTCATATGATGTTGTTCTAAGTGTCAAAGGATATAGTGATGCTGATTGGGCAGGTAGCAAGGATGATCGAAGGAGTACATCGGGTTATGTTTTCATGATAGGTACAAAAGTGATCTCTTGGAGCTCTAAGAAGCAACCCACTGTTGCTCTTTCATCCACAGAGGCTGAGTACAGAGGTTTAGCATTGGCTACATGTGAGCTATTATGGCTTAAGAAGCTACTTAAGGACGTGGAAGTAGAAGTGGAGGAGTTTCCTCTTTATGGAGACAACATTTCAAGCATCTATCTAGCTAACAATCCCATGTTTCATGCAAGGAGCAAGCACATAGAGGTTCATTACCACTTCGTTAGAGAAAAGGTGATGGCAAAAGAGCTAGATATAAGGTATGTGAACACTAAAATGCAGGTTGCAGACATGATGACAAAGTTTCTTGAAGGTACAAAGCTTGGAGGATTCAAGGAAGCTATCAACATAAGAGACATAGGCTGAAGCAACGAAAGGAAAAGACTTGAGCTTGAGGGGGAGTGTTGAAAGTTTTTCAAGCTCAAGAGTGTGGGAACATGCCCCAAATTGAACCTTCCACATCATCCACAATCAAAGGAGGCTGATTACCACGAGTTGGAGGCATCCAATTATGCCCATAATGGAAAGAAGTTGATTAGAGAAGATTTAGCTCACCTCTTGATGTGATTGGACCTCACTTTTGACATGTATATGCTTTTGATTGGTTAAAGAAGTTAGTATGTGGTCTTTAAAACCTCTAATGAGTTGTATTATGACTTAGAGTCGTGGAAATACGTGCCCAAGCTGCCCCCTTGCTTAAGCACACCCCCTACTAGCTGTTCTCTGCATATTTTGCAGAAATTTCACTTTTACACACTCTATCTATCTAGATGTTTTTGACAGACCCCCCGGTCTTGTAATTGTTGTTTCTCCTTCGTCCGGAATCCATTTGCAATGATTTTTGTCTTGTTGGAAAGCTTATAAGTTCTACTTTGTCTGGTATAAGTCTCAGGTTCAGTGCATGCACATGTGCAGAGAAATGTCCAGAACAGTGTCTATCTAGTTAGCTCATACTCTGTGAAGAGATCAAGTTGTCTGTTTTGTTGCAGCTGGTTGAGGCATCATCCAGTATCCAAATGGAGTGATTTTACTCTCATTTGAAAGATCTTAAAGTCTAGTTTATGTCTACAAAAGTTCATTTTCAGTCTCTGCATATACTCAGAGAAACTCAGAAAATACAGAACCTATGTCTGAAAAATTTCAGGATCCTAGGAGGGTTCATTTGCTTTGGTTGTGCACATAGGAGTGTTTATCCTCCAATAAGGACTAGTCTCTCTTGTGCATGGTTCTTCACTACGGCTGTTTTCAGATAGAATGACACTCTTGTGACTTGCTAGATTAGAAGATGGTATGCAAGCAGGATTCAGTGTGTCCTCACATGAAGTACTTGATGAAGGGGTTTCTATAGTGCTAGTGAACATACATTCATGACTGTGTTCATGAGAGTGAATTTTTGGCTCTATGCTTGCTGCTTTGATTGGTCGTTCATCTAGTAAACTGAATACTTCACGATGTCCTATCTTGGCTAAGATGTATCCTAAAGCCAATTGAATGGTCACCTCATATTCGTATATCCAGTCTTGACCTAACACTACATCTTCGAGTAAATCCTGATCATGACACACTAATAGCTTCTGTTCCATAGTGTTGTTGCCAAGATGCAGAGGTAAAGTGATTTCACCTATACATTGAGTAATTGTTCCTCCTATTCCTATCAACTGTGCCATCGATGCACGTAATTCCTCCTTGAGTTTCTGAGTCAAAGAAAGTTTGATACAGCTTATGGCGGCTCCTGTGTCAATGAGAGCATCCACTAAGTGGTACTCCGTTTTACCCGCTCCCAAATTCAAATATGGTTGTGTTCTCTGTGGACCTAGGTTTTTAGTGGCTCTAAAGTTAGCCATTGGGATGAATTCTTCTCCTAGTCGATATCTCTCATCTCTCTCTCTCTCATCCACTCTTTCCGTTTCTTAATTCGTTCTAGTGCTTCCTGTCTCACTTCTTCTCGTATCCTTTCCTCCTCGAGGCGTCTATTCTTGCCCTTGATTAATCGTGACATTGTTTCTTCAGTCAACAGTTCTAGATATTTTTTCACTCGACATCCACTGATATAGTTTGGTAATACTTCCCCATCTGGGTTGCTAAGCTGATGGCTCCACTTGTCGATATACGATTGATGATTAATGGGCCATATCCTCTCTTCTGCAACTTCTTAGCGTGTTGTTTCAAGGTATATACCAAAACTAAATCTCCTTCCTTCAATTTTTTGTCTTTAATGTGAGCATCAAAGTAGGCTTTCTGTCGTCGTTTAGCAGCATAAATGCTTGCTACTGCTTGTAACCTGGTTTCGTTAAGCTTTTCTATTTGATCCAATTGAGCTGATAGTTCATGTCCCGTCCACTCGTAAGTGGTTGCTACTCTGAGAGTGGGAATTAAGAAGTCAATTGGCAAAATAGCATTTTGTCCATACACTAAGTTAAAAGGAGTAGTGTCTATGGCGGTTTTGTAGGCTACTCGAAATGCCCATAAAGCATGATGTAATTGCTTATCCCAATCAGATCTACCATTGTTAACAATTTTTGTGAGAACTGTACACAAGATTTTATTCAAACTTTCGGCTTGTCCATTGGCTTGTGGGTGATAAGGAGCTGATTTCTTATGAATTACCAAGAATTTACTCAATAAGGCTTCTATGACTTCATTCACAAAGTGCGTACCTCTATCACTCACAATTTTTATCGGTAGTCCAAATCTAGTAAAAACGTTCTCAAAGAGAAACTTGGCCGTAGTTCTTGCGTCATTTTTCTTGGTTGCTTTGGCTTCAACCCATTTGGTCAGGTAGTCGGTTGCTATAATTATGTACTCGGCATGGGATCCCTTCGCTAGTGGGCTAATAGGTCCTATGTAGTCTATTCCCCATTTAGTGAAAGCTCTGGCACTCATCATGGGTCTCAGTGGCATCTCATCTCTTCTAATTGGATATTTTGTTCGTTGACAAGTATCACATCATTGCACATATGTTACGGCATCTTGATGTAGAGTTGGCCACCACATTCCAACAAAGAGGATCATTTTTGCTGTTTTATCTACAGAGAAATGTCCTCCTGCAGCTCCTGTATGTGCCATCTCTAAAACAACAAGATATTCGTCTTCATGAATGCATAATCGTAATCGATTATCTCTCCCTCGCTTGAAAAGTTGTTTTCCTATAATGGCATAATCCTTGCTCTGTTCTACAAGTGCACGTTTCCTTGCTGAAGTGGCTCCTTCTGGGTATTCTTGGGTCTTTAAGAATTTTACCAGAGGCATGCTCCATCTCGGTGCTACTGTGGAGTAGCATAGAGTGGAGTTCTCTTCTGGATTTTGTTCTTGACAGGTTTGGCAGGCTGATACATAGTTATGCGCATCCCTCTGCATGGTTGGCCAATATATGCCTACTCTCCTCAGGGTTTGCCATGTTCCGTTTGCATTCAAATGAGTTTTCCATTGATTTACATGTGCTTTCTGAAGCCACATTTCCTGTTCCTCCTCTTCAATGCATCTCATTAGTAATCCACTTGAATCTTGGTGATACAAACTTCCTGCAATGATATGAAGGTTTTTAGTCTTCCAAAGGTCTTGGGTTCGGTTTGGTGTGATCCCATCTTTAGGTCCATGCATGAGTATAGGGATCAACTTTTCTGCCCATTGGGGACATACTTCCAGGTTAAAAAGGTACGTATTTGGCAGATCATCTAGTACTCCTATGGGTGGTTCTCCATGGGTCATTCTTGATAAGTGATCTGCTCTTATGTGGGTCTTTCCTTTCTTGACTACTACCTCAAAATCAAATTCCATTAGCAATAAAAACCATCGTACTAGTCTTCCTGTATTGCAAGGTTTATTCACTAAGTACAGTAGGGCTTGATGATCAATGAAGAATTTGAATTTGTTTGCCAACAGGTAATGTCTGAACTTTTTCACTGTGTACACCATCCCTAGGCCTTCTCTCTCAGTTGTGGTATAATTGCGCTCTGCTTGATTTAATTGTCTATTGGCATAGGCTATAGGGTGGTCTAGCTTTCCTGTATCTACAGGTTGAGCTAAGATGCAACCAATGGCAAACTTGGAAGCATCCACATGAATGTGAAATGGCTTATTCCAGTTAGGTACTCGAAGGATTGGTGCTGAACTACAATCGATTCTTTAACTCATTAAAGGCTTTCTCACATTCTTCGGTCCAATTAAATTGAGACAAGAGTGCATAGAGAGGTCTAGCAATTATGGCATACATATGCATAAACCTTCGGTAGTATCCACAGTGTCCCATAAATGCTTGTACTTCTTTAGCAGCCTTTGGTCTTGGTAAATCCAGAATTACTTTGATTTTGTCTTCATCAATTGAAATTCCATTTTTAGAGACAATATGTCCTAATATTTTTCCTTGTCGGACCATGAAGACACATTTTTCTGGGTTGAGGCATACTCGATATTGTCGACATTTGGCAAAGATCTTTTCTAGTTTAGGGATGTGCTCTGATCGTATAGCTGAATAAGTACATAGATCGTCTACGTATATGTTAGCTCCGAAAATGGTTGGTTTTTATGCACTAATGCGGTTCTATTTGGCAGGAAAATATGTTTGATTGCAGTTTGCAGGAGCTTTCGGCATGCAATGTCGCATTAAAATTGGATGCTTTGAAGTAGAACATGAGGCCTGGGAACTCTTTGGTGACACAAGAGGAGCTTTTGGTGATAATCAGAACAAGGTGTGCGGGACCTTTCTCGCGAGAAAATAGTTTTGAGGGGGCTTGACAGAAGTCCTGGAGGTTTTTTTCCTCGTGACAATAGACATGTGGCTCTATGGATTGATGATCCTTTGAGGCCAGGGGTGAATGTTGGAGCTGGTTCGTTCGGTATGATACATGTTCAGAATGCCTTCAAACAGATGTGTGATGTGCTGTTGGGCTGTCCATCTGTTCTCACGCCTCTTCAATGTGAAGATAAGGATTGTCAGGATTTGGTTACCATGAGTGAGCTGCCATATCTCGGACGACTGGTTTTGGCAACAAGGGACTTTAACTTCAAAGGATTTTGGTAGCTCTAGTATTGGTGAATTTTATGTGAAAAGGGCAGCCAGCACTATTGATAGGGTACTTCGCCTATGGAATCAAAAGGGTAGCTTGCAACTGGGTAGATTGCTTATAGGATTCCTTAAAACTTTCGGTGGTGGGGGGTTCTGGCGCACCTTCAAAGGGGAAGGGAGGAGGCAACAGCAGAAGAAGGGGGGGGGGGGGGGGGGGGCGGAGCCTTACTGAACAGAGGCATAGGTTAGAGAGACTGTGAGCTGGGCGGAGAGGCACGGTTTCACACGCTTGCACGCAGCTGCATATAGGAGAGCTTATTGAAGTCTCAGGAGGTGTCAAGGATCCTTCTGTGAGTGGCTCGGTTATCCCTGTCAGAACAGGATTGGGTACACGGCAAAACTTAAGGATAGAAGAAGAAACTGATTGGTGCAAAGTTCGTAAGGATATTCCCATCGAGTATGGAGCAACCTCATTTATCAATACATGCAGGACATCAGGAGTACTCGAGGACTTTGTTCCTTCAAGTGAAGGAGATTCACGGTTGTGGAATGGTACAAGTAGTATAGGTGGACAGACTTCAATTCAATCAACACATCTTAATGACCTGCGAACTGCAAATATTATCAGAGAGAGGCCAGACTTTCAGGAGGTAAAACTAAGGTTGGAAGTTCTAGGTGCTTCGGACTCATTACTGACGATGAAGCCGCTTCAAAGGAAACAGTGGTGCCTCAGCAAGGCTTTTCAATCAGTTTTGAGTCAGCAGTTAAATCAGATATAAATCAACAATTGAGCAGCAGATGTGTACCATTTCCAGCGTTCACTAATACAGCACAATTTTCAAGAGGAGTCTCAAGAAGCTCAGGATTCTTCCCGCGCTCATCAACTTTGTCTGGTTCAGAAATAAACTGGAGAACTAACTTTGTTCGAGGATTTCAGTCTGCTAATCGGGTCACATGATTGTTTCAAGGGCAGAGGCACTGTCAATTGCTAGAAGGAAAAATTTGGATCTCGTATTGGTGGACAACAGGGCAGATCCCCCAGTATGCAAGATTTTCGACTTCAATAGAGAGCAATGTATTGAGAATAACGTTTTATATTCATTTTCCTTTTGAATGATAGAAAAATATTCGTAATCTGCAGGAAATTGCAAATTTTGCATTAACCTTTGCGGTAGGTGGAAGGTCTCTGAAATCGATGCAATGTAGTATGCCACGAGTTTTATTTTTGTGCATCAAGTTTTATGTGCGAATGGCTTCTTTGAAGTGGGATGCGATTTGTTCTGTGCACTCTATTATCAAAGCAACATTTCAGGTTTTACTATTAAGATCTGGTTCGTAGTGAAATTTTTAGGTGATTGGATATGGTTTAGGATAATAACATCTTCTGCTTTCCGTGCGCATCATTGAAGTATATGTTGAAGTTTTTATATGTTTATGGTTTTCAGCCTTAGGCTTATAAAAATGAGAGTGTGTGAGAGCGGAAGAAAGTAGGTGGGAGAAAGAGAGAGAAAAAGAGAAAGTGCAAGAGAGTGAGAAAAGGAGGGAGGATGAAAGTGGGTGAGTTTGTTCCCGTGATAAGATTGGGTACGTTTGATGATTCGGCCATTTGACTTCAAGTCTTGAGAGGTTGTTGGTTTGCTTTGAAGTGGTGAATAGTCTGAGAGCGCGTGCGAGTGTCCATGTGGGAGAGTATATGAGGAAGTGAATGCACGTAGGTTTGGGTTTATATGGATAAGGAGGTAGAAGATGTAAGCGTACATAGAAATGTGCACGAGCGAAAGGGATCTTGGAAGAGCAAGCGTGCATAAGTACGAGTGTGTACGAAGTAGTTGTTGCGGGAGTGAAATTACATATTGAAGATATAATTGCGACCAAATACGACTCGACTGACTTCCAGGAGTTTGGGCAGAACATATGTGTATCTTTCTCCTTGGGCGTTAGGAGCCTAACATTTTGGTGCGTCTGCCGGGAACTTATGAGCTAGTGCATAGCCATAAGAAGAATCCATTTCGAGATACTTGTGGGCTCTAGGTAATCCAAGTGGATCAATTGCGAGGGGTTTAAACCAAACAAAGTCTTGTATAATCACCTTTTCCGTGGGCTTTAGAGCCTGTTCGTTTTGGTGCGTTTGCCGGGAACTTATGAGCTAGTGCATAGCCATAAGAAGAATCCATTTCGAGATACTTGTGGGCTCTAGGTAATCCAAGTGGATCAATTGCGAGGGGTTTAAACCAAACAAAGTCTTGTATAATCACCTTTTCCGTGGGCTTTAGAGCCTGTTCGTTTTGGTGCGTTTGCCGGGAACTTATGAGCTAGTGCATAGCCATAAGAAGAATCCATTTCGAGATACTTGTGGGCTCTAGGTAATCCAAGTGGATCAATTGCGAAGGGTTTAAACCAAACAAAGTCTTGTATAATCACCTTTTCCGTGGGCTTTAGAGCCTGTTCATTTTGGTGCGTTTGCCGGGAATTGGCTTAGCACATCTCATAGAGAGTGCTACGAGTTCGCTTGGTGCCCCAATCGTGTGGCACAGCCAATTTGATCCCAAATTTGCTCTGACCTTCATTAAAGAAATGGCCCAACAAAAGCCAACATGTGGTTTGGAGAATGCCAACATGAGGCAACCGAATTTTGGACAAAATAGGAGATGGATAGATTCTCGTCCGACCATGAGACATCATGTGAACCGAGGGTGGCGATTTGGCCCAATATCAAATTATGTGAGATGCTGGTGTTGCGAGCAGATTGGGCATATAGCCAAATATTGCCCTCGTGTATGCACCCCGTTGGATTTTGTCCCCACATGTGCGGACTGCGGGAAAAAGAGACTATGCGAGCACATGTGTGGCTCAAAAGAGGTGACTGGCGTAAAGGTCACAACGAATCAATCTGATAGGTGTTTATCCTCCTTGTATGTGGAAGTTGACAAGGGTGGAGTTACTTCGTCGACGGAGACTGCGAGAGCAAGTGAAAGCAAGGACACTGGATCTCATGATCGAGACTTGGTAGAACTTGTGAAGAGCTTGGAATGTCAAGTCAATTGGTTGCATGTGGAGCAAGATAACGAGAGGATCAAAATAGAGAAATTAGAGGAAAATCAAGTGAAAATGGCCGAGGTCCTAGGAACTTGGGAAAAGCAAGTACGAATGTTGAAAAATGAAAACAAGGAGTGGAAAAGAGTAAACAAAAGCTGGAGGCAAGATCTGGTGAAGCCCGAGAGTGAAAACGTGGTCTAGGACTTGAGATCCGGCTTGATGGTAGCCGACTGCTTTGGAGTTGCGATCGAAGAAGAGCTCTCAAGAGACGAGGATGACCTGATGAGGAGAGTCGAAGGAATGGAGCATGAAATTGAGAAGGTACAAAGCATAATCCGTCGATACAGTGATCAAGCGGGTAAGACATGTGACGAGTTCCACCTGGAGTTAGAAAGAATGAAAAGTTCTCAAGCGGAGAGTGATGAGAAAATGAGACGTGTAGAGAAAGAGAATGCAAAGCTGAGTAGCAAGCTCGGTAGGTGGATGAATCAGAAAGACAATGAGACCCGAGAACGAGTAGAAGATCCGAAAGTAGGTAGAATAGAGGAAGAGCTAAAAGTGATGTTGGACCAATTAGAGGCGATAGGCGTGGAGTTAGAAAAGGCAAAGGAGTTGTCGAAAAAAGTGGATGATGTGGAAGTAGAAAATATGAGTAGAATCTGGGAGGAGAGGTCGATTCGAGAAGAGGTTGAAAAGTTGTCTGGCCAAGTCGGGAGGAGCGAGGAGGTTCCTTTGGAAATAGAAAGAAAGATGAGCCATTTAGAAGAGGAGAAGAAGAAAATGTGGGTTCGGTTCCATCAAGTGGATGATGAGATTTTTCGACTCCAAGGCAGTGATGAGCGAAAAGAAGAAGGGATAAGGGATTTAGCTTTGAAGCTCGACGCATTAAGAGGTGTAGTAATGAATGGTGGCCTTCCAGACCGTATCGGTTGGCTAGAGGACAATATCAGCAAGCTGTCGAATCATGTGGAATCTCTGCGAGGCAGAGGATGGAGATGAAAAAGAAAAAGATGATATGATGGATGCCGGAAAGGATGGCTTGAGTCTGATTAGGGTTTGCTTTGCAGATTGCGAGTCAGAGATGTGAGGACGGATGGATCGAGTTGGCTGTACACTTAGGACTGAAGTGACACTTTTTGAGGTTTCAGGTCGACAAAGTAATTAGTGTGTGCGGGTTTCGAGAGGAAAGTTGACCATGGCATCAGTGGCTGGATTTTGGCTTGAGTAGCAGCAGAGAGGAGATGTGTCTTATTGGGATGTCCACGAGGGGATATATGTGTGTGTGTCGTGATTGGTTGGGTTGGGAAAAAGATACTTTCTTTTGTCTCCTAATTCTCGAGATGCGGGAATGAAAAGAAAATGAAAAAATATATGTTTATGTATATGTGCATGTGGCTACGCGCCTATGTGGGCCGATAGGTGGGTGGACCCACTTTGGCCGGGTGGTCAAAGCCACGAACCGACGTCGGTTTCACATAGGGCTAGCTGTCTGTGTGTCGTGCGCTGCGTTGGGTTGGTAGATGGGTGGAACAAACTCGATCGGGTGGTCGAGTCCACGAGTCGCATCCAACTTCAGCGTAGGCCGGCAAGTGTGAGTAAATATGAAAAAAAAATTGATGAAAAAAGAGAGAAAAAAATGTGGAAAAAAATGAATGAGAAGAATTCCTCGCTCGAGGGGGGACATAAGAGAGGTGAGAGAGCATGATGCTCGGATGGGAATATATGTGTTTGTGTTGTGGGGATTTGGGTTATGTGTGGGCTCCCGATGAAACATGTCAAATTGAAGCTTAAGCTCGGCTAGGATTTTGGTTTCAAAGTGTTTGTGGGAGATTTGGACTCGAGGGATCCAAGCGTGCTAGTTACTTTGTTCGTCTTCGAATTCTTGAGAGGTGCCCATTTTGGTTCTTAGGTTGTGCAACTACTTGCGATGTCCCGAATCATGTCGACGATAAGCGATCTTGGCGGAGTGAGCTCATGTTAGGCTTGAGTGGTCTTTGCCCCGTGTCCATCAATTCAAGAGGTATGGTGGTGGTGACCTAGCAATAGAGTCAATGACAAGAAAAACGGGTAGTGGAAACCCTAGGTAGAAAGGGAATGAAAAATCGACGAGAGAACTCAGTTAGAAATGAGAAAAAGGAATCAGGAAAACGATCGTGTGGCCGGGAAGAGTATCAAAAACAGAAGTGGGGAATGGTTTTTTATCATATACAGTGTGTGTGGAAAGTGTGCTGAGTATGCATGTGGAACAAAGATTTGTGACGTGTTGAATGAGTAGTCGAGAAGAGTGACGAGAGCGAATGTGGACATGTCTTCTGTTTGCATGTATGTATGTTGTGTGTGACGAGAATGCATGGGTGACACGGATCATGATGTGTGTGCTGAGTATATATGTGTGATGTGGATGAAGGATATGATTGTCTTTTTATTTTTGTTGTACATATTGTGATTTGATGAAAAAAGATTCTAATGTTTGATGAAGTTTGTAGACAGGTGGACATGGCGATGAAGATGCGAGAAGATGGACAAGGATGGTAAGTGAAATGATTGGATTTTGGTACTGACCGATGATTGTACGAGTATGATTTCAGGTGCTTCATTGAGGAAGAAAAGAATAGATTTGGCTCGTCGAGGACGACTTCACAAATAAGAAGAGGGGAGTATGTTAGCTCCGAAAATGGTTGGTTTTTATGCACTAATGCGGTTCTATTTGGCAGGAAAATATGTTTGATTGCAGTTTGCAGGAGCTTTCGGCATGCAATGTTGCATTAAAATTGGATGCTGTGAAGCAGAACATGAGGCCTGGGAACTCTTTGGTGACACAAGAGGAGCTTTTGGTGATAACCAGAACAAGGTGTGCGGGACCTTTCTCGCGAGAAAATAGTTTTGAGGGGGCTTGACGGAAGTCCTGGAGGTTTTTTTCCTCGTGACAATAGACATGTGGCTCTATGGATTGATGATCCTTTGAGGCCAGGGGTGAATGTTGGAGCTGGTTTGTTCGGTATGATACATGTTCAGAATGCCTTCAAACAGATGTGTGATGTGCTGTTGGGCTGTCCATCTGTTCTCACGCCTCTTCAATGTGAAGATAAGGATTGTCAGGATTTGGTTACCATGAGTGAGCTGCGATATCTCGGACGACTGGTTTTGGCAACAAGGAACTTTAACTTCAAAGGATTCTGGTAGTTCTAGTATTGGTGAATTTTATGTGAAAAGGGCAGCCATCACTATTGATAGGGTACTTCGCCTATGGAATCAAAAGGGTAGCTTGCAATTGGGTAGATTGCTTATAGGATTCCTTAAAACTTTCGGCGGTGGGGGGTTCTGGCGCACCTTCAAAGGGGAAGGGAGGAGGCAACAGCAGAAGAAGGGGGGGGCGGAGCCTTATTGAACAGAGGCATAGGTTAGAGAGACTGTGAGCTGGGCGGAGAGGCACGGTTTCACACGCTTGCACGCAGCTGCATATAGGAGAGCTTATTGAAGTCTCAGGAGGTGTCAAGGATCCTTCTATGAGTGGCTCGGTTATCCCTGTCAGAACAGGATTAGGTACACGGCAAAACTCAAGGATAGAAGAAGAAACTGATTGGTGCAAAGTTCGTAAGGATATTCCCATCGAGTATGCAGCAACCTCATTTATCAATACATGCAGGACATCAGGAGTACTCGAGGACTTTGTTCCTTCAAGTGAAGGAGATTCACGGTTGTGGAATGGTACAAGTAGTATAGGTGGACAGACTTCAATTCAATCAACACATCTTAATGACTTGCGAACTGCAAATATTATCAGAGAGAGGCCAGACTTTCAGGAGGTAAAACTAAGGTTGGAAGTTCTAGGTGCTTCGGACTCATTACTGACGATGAAGCCGCTTCAAAGGAAACAGTGGTGCCTCAGCAAGGCTTTTCAATCAGTTTTGAGTCAGCAAATAAATCAGATATAAATCAACAATTGAGCAGCAGATGTGTACCATTTCCAGCGTTCACTAATACAGCACAATTTTCAAGAGGAGTCTCAAGAAGCTCAGGATTCTTCCCGCGCTCATCAACTTTGTCTGGTTCAGAAATAAACTGGAGAACTAACTTTGTTCGAGGATTTCAGTCTGCTAATCGGGTCACAGGATTGTTTCAAGGGCAGAGGCACTGTCAATTGCTAGAAGGAAAAATTTGGATCTCGTATTGGTGGACAACAGGGCAGATCCCCCAGTATGCAAGATTTTCGACTTCAATAGAGAGCAATGTATTGAGAATAACGTTTTATATTCATTTTCCTTTCGAATGAAAAATATTCGTAATCTGCAGGAAATTGCAACTTTTGCATTAACCTTTGCGGTAGGTGGAAGGTCTCTGAAATCGATGCAATGTAGTATGCCACGAGTTTTATTTTTGTGCATCAAGTTTTATGTGTGAATGGCTTCTTTGAAGTGGGATGCGATTTGTTCTGTGCACTCTATTATCAAAGCAACATTTCAGGTTTTACTATTAAGATCTGGTTCGTAATGAAATTTTTAGGTGATTGGATATGGTTTAGGATAATAACATCTTCTGCTTTCCGTGCGCATCATTGAAGTATATGTTGAAGTTTTTATATGTTTATGGTTTTCAGCCTTAGGCTTATAAAAATGAGAGTGTGTGAGAGCGGAAGAAAGTAGGTGGGAGAAAGAGAGAGAAAAAGAGAAAGTGCAAGAGAGTGAGAAAAGGAGGGAGGATGAAAGTGGGTGAGTTTGTTCCCGTGATAAGATTGGGTACGTTTGATGATTCGGCCATTTGACTTCAAGTCTTGAGAGGTTGTTGGTTTGCTTTGAAGTGGTGAATAGTCTGAGAGCGCGTGCGAGTGTCCATGTGGGAGAGTATATGAGGAAGTGAATGCACGTAGGTTTGGGTTTATATGGATAAGGAGGTAGAAGATGTAAGATAGAAATGTGCACGAGCGAAAGGGATCTTGGAAGAGCAAGCGTGCATAAGTACGAGTGTGTACGAAGTAGTTGTTGCGGGAGTGAAATTACATATTGAAGATATAATTGCGACCTTCAAGCAATACGACTCGACTGACTTCCAGGAGTTTGGGCAGAACATATGTGTATCTTTCTCCTTGGGCGTTAGGAGCCTAACATTTTGGTGCGTCTACCGGGAACTTATGAGCTAGTGCATAGCCATAAGAAGAATCCATTTCGAGATACTTGTGGGCTCTAGGTAATCCAAGTGGATCAATTGCGAGGGGTTTAAACCAAACAAAGTCTTGTATAATCACCTTTTCCGTGGGCTTTAGAGCCTGTTCGTTTTGGTGCGTTTGCCGGGAACTTATGAGCTAGTGCATAGCCATAAGAAGAATCCATTTCGAGATACTTGTGGGCTCTAGGTAATCCAAGTGGATCAATTGCGAGGGGTTTAAACCAAACAAAGTCTTGTATAATCACCTTTTCCGTGGGCTTTAGAGCCTATTCAGTATACCTCCATACTCTTTCTCAGGAACTCTTTGAATACATGGCACATCAATCTTTGGAAGGTGGCTGGGGCATTAGTTAGACCAAAAGGCATGACTCTAAAGGCGTATACTCCCCATTCAGTTGCAAAAGCGGTTTTATGTTGGTCCTCAGGAGCAATGGCTACCTGATTATACCCTGAAAAGCCGTCCAAAAAACTATAAACTTCCTTCCCTGCCACCCTTTCCAACAGATGATCCGTAATGGGTAATGGGTAACTATCCCTTACGGTCGTGGCATTTACTTTCTTCATATTGATGCACACTCTTAACTTCCCATTCTTTTTCGGTACAACCACCAAAGGTGATACCCATTCCGTGTGTTCGATCTCGTAAATGAATCCAGCATCTAACAACTTATCTATCTCTTCCTTTATCTTTGCTGAATACACATCATTGTATGTATACGGTCTTTGTTTAGAAGGTTTGGCTTCAGATGTCATGGGGATTCTATGGGCACATATAGATGGATCTACTCCTTTCAAGTCCTTATAGGTCCAGGCAAAGACATCCCGATATTCCCTTATGAGGCGTATTAACTCTTGTTCTTCCTCCATTGAGACGTCCTGTCCTATGAAAGTACATCATTCTTCTCCTTCCTCTAAGGTTACTACTATCTTCTTGGTTTGTTCTTTATTGTCATATGCTATTCCTTGCTGTGCTTCTCTTTTAGGCATTTGAATAACAATTTTTCTCTCTTCTACTTCATATTTTTTGAAGTGGGCTGGCACTTCAAATTGATCTTGTGGCTTGTTTTCTTCACCTTTTGATTCTTTATCTAACTCCAACTCTTCTTCCTGTGTAGGTTCTTGGTTGTTTTCGTTAGTTGTGACACCTATTTTTTTATTTTCATCCTCTGGTTCCATTGGTTCTTGCTCCATCTCAATGCTCTCATAGTCCTCCTTCCATTCTTTCTCTATCACTTCTCCTTCTTCAGCCTCCTGAAGGACTACCACATATAGACTAACGTCATATCCTTCCTCATCAATACATTCATTCATAGTTATTACTTCTTCGTTCACACATACATCGAGGGTCGCTAAAATCTCCATCCAACTGTGAGGTTCAAACTCTTCATCCAAAAAGACTTCAGGCATGTAAACTGGATCTTGGACAGACCTAGCTACTCCTTGCCTTTGCTTCCATCCCTTTCTCCTATCCTCTTCCTTTTTTGCAGTTTGGCATATCCATAGATGAGTGTCCTCGTTCATCCAAGATTGGTCACTAGAACCTATGCTGTGAATTGACTGATCGTCTTCCTCCTTATGAATTTGATTCCATTGTATGGGGGGAACATCTTGATATGTATATGTGTGGAGATTTATTCTCGTAGTGGTTCCTTCATGCTGTAGGTATACAACATCTTTTCCCCAATCTTGCACAACCTTTAGCTGTCTCATGAAAGGTCTCCCAAGTATCATTTCATAATTTCTCGCCCTTTCAAATTGACATATTGCTAAGGTGTGTTCAAATTCAACTCCGCATGTGGTAAAAACTACTTGTTCCAATAATCCCAAGGGTCTTTCTGTGTGTCCGTCTGCCATTTGTATCTTCATGCGCATTGGTCTTAAAGCTGGTTTTCCCCATTTCTCCTAGATTTCTCTAGTAGCAATGCCTACACCATCTCCGGAATCTAAGATGGCTTTGGTGGTATAACCCCTATAAGTAATTGGAAGGCAAGTTTTTCCTTCATCTCCCTCACTAAAATCTCCTACCTTATCCACTGGGATCTTTACTGTGTTTACTTCATCAAATATCTCTTGTTCTTCCGTCTTGATCTCCAATTGACTGGTCAATTTCTCCTTCAAATGTGGTTTAACCTTCAACAGTTCTTCTAATGTTAGGGTACAAGGCATTTTTACCTTTCTAAGGTGTTGTATGATATCCGATGTTTGGACTGATGGGTTCGGTTCTTTTTTCCTTATTGAGGGAATGCAATACAATTCTGAATTATGTTCGTACTCTCCTGTGTAATTTGGCAAAACCTTTACACTATCATTTTCTTGGATCAATTGGTAATATTTCATTTAAATTCAACTCAGGTATTGAATCCTCTATTCCATCTTCTGCTTCTAGCTCTTCAAAGGGCGGTTCAATTCCTTCCACTTTCTTCCATCTGTCTTCTTGGACTCTTGCCCACAAGTCTTTAGGCCATTCCCCTTCTACTTCGGGAACAATGGATCCTTCCCTTTTATCCTCACAATAATTGCCATTCTGTGTCTTATTTGCTTCGGGTTTTTCGTGATCATTAGTGATGACGCACTCTTGGAATTCTCTTTCGGAAATTCGGGTATTGGGTAATGGCAACGTAGGTTTTTCTAAGGTCTGTTGAGCAACTTCCATTAATTTTTTGCAGATCTCCAACCTCTCTTTCTCTAGGTCACCTCTAGGATATTCTCTTTCATGTTGTTCTATGGTAGGTCCTGCTCTTATTCGTGCCTTGTATGCCTGAATCCACATGGCTAATTCTTCAGGCATGGGATCTGCTAAAACTGATCCCACCTCTTCTTTTTTATACTTTCCATTTTTATTTTCTTCTTCAAATTTCTGTTCCTCTTTTGGGTTTTGTTCGCTCTTCTCATTTTCCTTCTTCTGCAATAACTTCTTTTCTTTTATCCTATCTCTACGGTTCTTCCATCTTTGTGTTCTTTTACTTACAACACTTTTCTCAGGCTCTTTCGAGTCTTCAACTATTTGAGGTGCAGGCGTATTCGTCTCCAGGTCACTTTGATTGTGTTTTTCAGGTTTTTCTGGGGTCTCTCTAGCTTTTGCTCTTGTTATCGCCTTCAATGGCACAGTGTATTCCTTATCACTCCCTGATGATTCTATTACTTCTATCACATTGATTTGCACATTGGAGGTAACCTTGTTGGGATTCTTGGGGCAATCTTTGAAAAAGATGTTCCTTACCACAGTCACTACAGTAGCCTTCCCAGACTCGTTGTGGTGGTGGTGGGTTTGGCAATGTACATTCTCTGATATAGTGATCACCTCCACATCTGTAGCATGGTCCTCTAGGCACGAGCGGTCTGTTCATGGGTCGGGGTGGTATGGTTGCTCTCGGAGCTGTGTACATCATTGGCACATAATCCTGCTCATATCCATAAGAATTATCTTGTGGTTCCAAGTCATAAACATATGGGTCGTACGTTTGTCCATACTCTATCATGGAGCTTTCATAAGAGGGATAGCCTCCTTGACTAGAGTCATAAGATGAGTCATATGATTCATTACCAATCAAAGGTGTAGCTGGTACTATTGCTCTCTCTAGGTTTTCTTCAGGACGAGCCACTTTCACTGAGACAACATTCTGGGGATGGGGCGGTTGTTGTCTTAGTACTGGTTGTGGTTGGGTGTATCCTTGATAAGCATATGGTCGTGGCACTGGTGCCTGCTGCTGATAAGTGGGGTACCTCCATGCTTCACCTCCTTGCTCTCTCTGAGGGTATCCATAAGGTCTCATATATGGTTGTGCTGGTCTCGATTGCCTATTGTAAGGGAAATTTTCTGTACTGTGATTTGTATATTTTTGTTCTACACTGCAATATTGTAGAGGTCCTCGGACGGTGGGTCTATTATAAGCATAAGCAGGTGGTGGGACTACTCCCCTAGTGCACAAGTGAGAGGGATGATCACCTCCGCACTGCATACATCTTCTAAGCATGGGCACTCTTATAGGGTTATTGGGGTAGTTCCTCTGTCCTTGAACGTTCAATTTCTTTGCTACTAAGTCGGCTATTTCCTCTACATTGTTTTTAGGGTTTGATGTGCTGCTGGCCGAATCTTCACTTTTCAAGCTACCTTGAGGTATTTTCAAATCCTTCGCAAGATTGTCTTCTAAATCAATACATTCCTTCATGCATTCTTGCAAAGTTTCAACTCTCTTTACATACAGCAGAGATCTTAATGATCCGTTCAATAATCCTTCCAAAAATAATGACACCATTTTATTTTGGGTAGGTCTCTCTTCCACTGGGCATCTGTCCACATACTGCTTGAATCTTCTTGCTGCCAATCTCACTGATTCTGTAGGGGCTTGCTTAAAGCTATGGATCAATGATGACGAGTTGTTTTTAATTCCAGACTTAGTGAATTCCTCAATCATTTCTTGATAGACTTGTTCCATGTTTTGTAAATTATTAGGATCTAATGGTTGGAACCATGCTAACGCTGTGTCTGTCAAAGTTAGACCAAAAGATTCATATTGGATCAAAAACTCTTCCACTTGTTCGGCTCTGATTACTTGCTTAAATTCAGCTATGTGATTGTAAGGTTCACTAGAGCCATCATAGTGGTTTCTCATGCATTTGGCCACTTGAATTGGCCTTAATCTTCTTCCTGCTTCAGGCGGTCTAGGCATTACGGGGAAAATTGGTCTTCCTACAGGTATGCCTGGTCCCCTTGCTACAGGTGGTCTGACTGGGGCAGGAATTCCATGTCTTGGTTCAACACGTCGGTAATTAGGGTTATTTGCAGGCATTGCAAACTGCACATGTGGTCTGACCGGGATTTGTGTTTGTTGTGTTTGCCCCGACTATTGATATGAATCATTCTGAGACGTTCCAAGTGGGTTTCGTGAAGTAGTGGCTTGGTCCCTAGGGGGCAATACTGGAATATTCTGATATTTCAACTCGGCTCTTTCTAATTCCGTTAAGGGCCAATATCTTCTCTGATTCTTATCCAAATATGTGATGATGGTGGGAAATCAAGATCTTGTAACTCATAGATGGTGACAGGATTAGGGGCAGCTTCCCATATTGAAGAATGTGCTCTAAGAAGAGGGTCCATTCCATTAATCAAGTATACATCCATAATGGAGTCATCTTGGGGAATCAGGTCTCCTCTCCAAACCCTAACAACCGTAGATCTCCCTCTAGGAGTAGTTACTTGCTCTTCATTCCCTTCTCTATTTAGGTTTGAAGCATTGTTTTCTTCCCCAAGTTCATTAATGTTTTCCGGGTGTTCCGTGACAACATACTGGATATCTCTTTTGTCCATGTAAAATCCTCCTGCATACTTGACTGCTGGCCTAGGCACTATGTAAGCCTCTGAAGCCTTCTTTAGTCTGGCCACTGATCTGTTCAGACCATCCAAGTATATGGGTATCTCATGTTGGTTGGTGGTCACATATTCTAAAGAGGTCCGGTACTCTCCCTCAATAATTGACATCATGCCAATCATTGGTACAGTGTTCTGCATATCCTCTAAAGCCATGGGAATTTCTTCCTCTGACCCATTGGAGGTCTCCGAGGAATGTGAACGGCTACTTGGCTCGGCTACACTACCTACAGAAGAGATTACACTTTTTCGGCTTCTTAGGGTTCTTCCAGATCTTAGGTTCATCCACTTAACAGCTCTGATCAGCCCTTGCTAACCTCTATCTTCTAGATTTCTTTACTATGGGTCAGAATTCTAGAGGAATTTGGCTGGAAAAATGACTGAAAAAGAAACTTTCAGGTCACGATACTTGACTCCAAAATTTCACGATACACGACCTTTCACTCAGACGATACACGATACTTGAGCAGCCTCGATACACGATACCTAACTATAACGATACTCGATACTTGGCCAAAGACGATACTCGATACTTCAAGAAAGACGATACTTGATACTTCAAGAAAGACGATACACGATATTTGACTCTCACGATACTCGATACCTGAGTGAAAATGATACTTGATACACGATACTTAATAAGTATCGTGATCGGCACCAAACAATACTCGATACCTCCGCAATCACGATACACGATCTCTGGCAAGTATCGCGATAGGTAGACAACGATACACGATACACGATCTCTGGCAAGTATCGCGATCGGTAGACAACGATACACGATACACGATACACGATCTCTGGCAAGTATCGCGATCAGTAGACAACGATACATGATACATGATCTCGAGCAAGTATCACGATCGGTAGACAACGATACACGATACACGATCTGAGGGAAATATCGCGATACTCAACCACAGGAGATCACGATACTTGTCAGGTATCGCGATACTCAACCGCGGGAGAACACGATACTTGACCCTTTTCAAAATTTTTTGCTAGATTTTTTTGGTTTTGATTGCACACAGATGTTTTCCAGGTTCTTCCACCCTCTCCTCACTCTCTGCATTACCCAAAACACTCTTTTTACCCCCTGTAAGTCCTCCACGATACCTAACATAAATCGTTTTACACTGATATCTAATTTTTGAGTGATGAAAATGATTAGCAAGTGAATGGCTCACCTTGGATGCTCTTTCCCAACTCTCCTATCACCCTCTCTTGCTCCGCGCAACTCCCAATCGCCTTGTTTATCAGACGCGATACCCGATTGGAAACTCCTCACGATACTTGTTCAAAAAACAAGTAACTTACAAAATGACACTTTTTGGGCTTTTATACTTGGAATTTTCCTACTTCACAAAAAAACTCTACTGAATAAAGACTGAATACTACTCTAATGACTTGACCTACTCCCTCACTTCTCCTACTCTACTCATTCCACTCACTTCCCTAGACTAACAACTCACTACACACACTCCAAGAATGAGAAGTAGTAAGTGCGGCTGAAAATGACTTACCAAAGAAGAGAAAATCACCACTCCTCCTCTCGCTTCAATGCAAAAAGCTACTTACCATCACACGAATGCCTCGGTTTGATTCGACACTCCCCGGCAACGGCGCCAAAAAACGTGTTGACCTAAGCACCAACTTAGGGACTTGTGGAGAAAGAGACTATACCTCAAACCCCTCAAGTGCATATAGTGGGGATTCACGCTTTAATTATCAATCCGATGAGGATAGAAACCTAGCCGAGTGTATGAAGACATGCATTCAAATGATGATCAATGCAAATGAACTACTCAAAGAGTGCAAACAAGGTAAAGACTGATCCAAACAAGCTTCAACTGTCAGTTATGATGTCACGATACTTGGAACAACAGCCAACAGTAAATTGAGCTTTTCTCTCAGCTCCAGACTCCAAATATAGCGAATAGCATATGCTTTTCGAAGCTCGCAAGAAGACGCATCCAATGGCGGTGGTTTCACTCAATTCTGACACTCCTACTTCAAGTTATGAGCAAAATACTGAGTCATGGGAAAACCTTCCTACACTTCAGCACTTCCTACACTTTGCACACACCTTAATAATAGCAAACAAACACTTTCATGGATAGACAACACTTCCTAACGCTCTTTCCAAGCAATACACATGCACACAAGCTCAAAAAGAAGAAGATACAGAGAGGAGAGGACACAAATTCGGATTTCTGTGCTCTTGATTCTCACAATGGCAAAAAGTCTTTACAAAGAGTCACAAATTGACTTATATACTTGTGCCCTAAGAATGGTCCTTTCACACAAGAGACCGGCACTTTATTCACTAAAAGACTAATTTCCTACTAATTTACATGGGTAAGCTTCTAATCTTCTGTGGGGATGCATCTAGAGGACTCCTCTAGTGCATTTACAACGGAAAATATATTACAAGAATGGTTATAATACAAAAATAAGGTGTCCAAATTGGAAAAATTTTAGGGCCCATCTTTTTCTCTGCCTTGTGCTCTCTTTAGCTCTGCAACAGTACTAAATGGATTTGGAAAGCTAAGTATAAAGCAGACGACACATTAGAAGAAGTATATCTTGCGGCCAAAGAAGAAGGTAATAGGTACTAAATGGATTTGGAAAGCTAAGTATAGAGCATACAACACATTAGAAGAAGTATAGGGCAAAATTAGTTGCACAAGGTTTTTCACAAGTCGAAGGATTTGATGTTCAAGAAACTTTTGCACCAACAACAGGCATGACAACTATTTGGATGGTACTTGCAGTAGCTGCACAAAAGGCTTGGCCTATTTTTTAGATGGATGTCTAATCTGCATTTTTGAATGGTCACCTCAAGGATGAGGTATATGTATCTCAACGAACAGCTTTTGAGGTGACCAATTTAGAAAATAAACTTTGTAGGTTGAAGAAAGCTTTGTATGGACTTAAGCAAGCACCACATGCTTGGTACCAATGGATAGATAATTTTTTCAAAAATATGGGTTTTGAAAGAATTATGTCTGATGCTAACTTGTATGTAACAAAAAGGGATATCAAGCTAGTTGTTGTCATTGTATATGTAGATGATTTGATATTATAGGAGATCATCAGGAACTCATCAATCAAACTCAGATCAGCTTGGGGACTGAGTTTGAAATGACAAACTTAGGTCTACTCCATTTTCGTATGGGAATTGAAGTATGGCAAAGAAAGCATGGCCTTTTCATCTCATAATAAAAATATGCTGAAGAAATTCTCAAGG
Organism: Ceratopteris richardii; assembly: GCA_020310875.1. Lineage (NCBI taxonomy): Eukaryota > Viridiplantae > Streptophyta > Polypodiopsida > Polypodiales > Pteridaceae > Ceratopteris > Ceratopteris richardii. The sequence goes on along the minus strand of CM035420.1, from coordinate 143,579,214 downwards.
CATTTGGAATGATGGACTGCAAACCAACAAGCACACCTATGGAGGTAAATCATAAGCTATCTATGGATGATAACATGCTTGATGTAGATGCTAAGAAGTATAGGAAGCTCGTTGGAAGTCTTATTTTCCTGTGCAACACTAGACCAGAAATTTGCTATGCTGTTGGAGTGTTAAGTAGGTTTTCTGACAAACCTAAGGAGAGTCATTGGAATGCTGGAATGCGAATTCTAAGGTACATTGTAGGAACCTTGGATTTTGGTATTTTTTATACCATAGCCGATACACTTCAAGGATATTGTGATTCAGATTGGGATGGAGATTGTGATTCTAGAAAATCAGTTTTTGGTTATTGTTTCTCACTTGGTTCAAGAATATTTTCTTGGGTAAGTAGGAAGCAACCAACTCTCGCCCTCTCCTCCAATGAAGCAAAGTGCAAAGCAGCTTGTTTTGCTTCTTGTGAGGCAATCTGGTTAAGGAGAATTCTTGCAGATCTATGCTTTCCATCAAATATGGCAACTGTAATCAAGTGTGATAATCAAAGTTGTATGGCCATTGCAAAGAACCCAGTATTTCATGCTTGCACCAAGCATATAGAAGTATAGTACCACTATATTCATGAGCTAATTGAAGATGAAATTGTGGAGCTATAATATTGTAGAACAAAGGCAAATTGTGCTGACATATTCACTAAAGCACTTGGACGAGAGGAGCTCAATAGGCATCTTCAACAGATGGGCATAGGATTGAGACCTACTTGATTTATCATTCGGTAAACATTGAGGGGGGGTGTTAGTATATGATCAATGTCTACCTCTCATGATTGTATGCACATTTTGTAAGGCCCCCATTATGAGGAGAAGCCAAGCGTGCATTACCCAATTGATGGGAATCCCAACTTGCATGTTGGATGAAGGTCATATTGGATCATGTAAGGTATTATAAGGAAAGGGAGTTACCAAGGTCCCCAATTGTGGGGTCCGGGGCAACGGTGAGCAGCCACGGCTGTGGGGTCCAAGGGGGTCAGTGGGCTCCCTGGCTGGGGGGTCCCAAGGGGCCAGTGGCCCCCTGGTGGGAGTTTGGGGGCAACGGCCCAGGCGTGATGGTAAAGGGAATATTCCATAGAATATTCCCTCTTGAAGTCAAAAATCATTTATATTTGTTAGTTCAGTTTAACCAACTTAAGCCATGTATGGCAACTACTCAGGTGGTGGCCACCCACACTCTACTACCCATGTATAGCCGTTCATGGAAGGTTGCCCAGTATCCTATATATACATGACTTCTGCACTACTTGAGACATCGAATCGAGCCAATATACCTCTACCTTGTAGCTCCCTATCTAGAGTTGTCTAGATCTCCATTTAAGCTCTACCTTGAGAGCCCACGGGTGGACAACACCATCATCTTTGTACTTGTTGTTAGTAGAAAATTGTTGAGATTCTCTTATATCTGTTATCTTCTCTACTGCTCCTGTGTTATGTTGCGTAACTATTGTCTTACAGTAATGTCTGTCTTTCACTCATTTGTGTGAAACTAGAGAGAAAGGAGACTCTATAGAGAACAATCCTGATTATGCATCACCCAATAGTCACTTAAGTGTTCACCCTGAGAAGAAAACTTCCCATGGAAATCATATTTCCAATATTTGCAAGGTCAAGGAGGGCGGAGTTAAAACTCAAGTCCATCCCCAATCAATGGAATCAACAAAGAAATAAAGTTGATCATTTGCACAACACTCAAAGATGGGTTCAAAAAGCGACATGCCGTCATACAACACCACAAGAAAAAGGTACGTACATCTTGGAGATGGTAGCAAAATAGTCAATCCCAAAGGTCATAGAAGCAAACAAGATCTCCATAAATTAGACAACCTAGATGGGTCCCATACACACTTGATGACAAAGTCCCTCAATTAAATAGACATGGGTTCTAAAGCAACTCCCTAAAGATCAGAGTGATCGAGCACAAATTTGGGTTCCTAAGACCCATATATCTTCATATCTTTAGGAAGGTCACAAGCCACTCCACCATGCAAAAACCTCAGTCATAAGAAACAACCATCTCCAAGAAATCAACGAGTACAGAGGGAAGCGTAATCCACACGTATTTGGATTCCTAAAGCCCATATATGTTCTTCAGATGGCTTTAAATATGTATGGAGGCCTAAGAATCCTACCTTGACTCAATAAAAACAACATCCAAATTGGCTACGAAGAACCGCACAATTCTTAGGTCCATTAAGCAAATCTAGATCCTCAAGTCCCATATCTTATTTGAAGAGGGAGTTACATACTTTTGGAGGCCTGAATAACAACAAAAGAGATCGACTAGGCCCAAGGTGTCCAAATCGCATCCCTGGCAAAGGCCGCTAGAACATAAGGAAGCTCCAATTTAGATGCAAATGCTAAAGTGGTAACCTAAGTCCAATTCACCCTCCACCAAACAATGCACTTAGTCACCATTATGTCTCAATAGGTATGGGCTCTTAAGTCAAAACCATCCACTTCAACTGTCACTATCACAAAGGATTGCTTATCCCTTTTGGAGAAGCGGCAATAGAGAAGGACAAGCTTCTTCATGCAGGATCCATGCGCTCACTACCCAACCTCCTTGTCTTGCACATATCTTTAGATAATTTGTACTTCAAGTATGCATCCAATTAGGGCCACAATACATAGCCTTGCGTGAGACGTAATTGTGATATCCCATGCATGTGAGGGTGATACATTGTAATGTGAAGTAACCTATCACCTGCATACTTTGATTTGTGTTGATAACCTTCATGTTATCAAATATCTTTATAGATAAGCCAAGATTCATACCTCAAATTGCATCAGCGACCAACGAAACCATAGTCCAAGATCCCAATATCCAAGGTTCTATCAGAACAAGCATGATGTGAAGCTATCTTGGAATAGCTCTTGGAGAGTGGACGGAGATAACTAGTATTGGTGCCTTACATGTCCACTTTTTTGCTCATAAAGACATTAACATAGTTCATGGTTAGTGTCAAAGATAATATAAAGATGCATAACCAATGTGGAAAAGTGGGTAATTGTGTCATCAAAGCCTTTTCGTCTACATGGCCTCTACATTCAATATCGACACCACATGGAGCTATCATCATGAGGCCAATCTCAATCGAACTTCCTCAGGTGAAATCCTTCTAATCTTTAGAAAAGGATGCCTCATCAACAACCACCCCTTAGGCACCTTGCTCAAGTACTCTTTTCTTTATTTTTTTTGCACCATTTCCTTTCATTCACATTATCTAGTTTGCATGCATAGGGCCACCCTACAAGGCCACACACAGACACTTTTCTTTTTCTTTTTGCCCATGCATTGCACTAAGTAGTACGCCCATAGTATCGTCGAAAATTCCAAGAAATATCACTTGCAATGTCTATAAAATTTTGTTTCATAGGAACTCCACAACCCTATTGTGCTTCAACACCCACACTTCCTCAAGGGCAATCCCATGCAGATTGTCTATCAAGGACGACATACCTAGGAGGGGGGGAGTGTTAGAGATGTAGACTCTCCGAAGTGTTCTTGAAAGAGAGAAAAGATGGTCCAAGTTGTGAGGTATTAAAGCAAGAATCATGGTAGATGCACTCAAGCAATGCAACATGCTAATGGTGCCTCAAAAATTCCAAAATTATCTCTCAAATGAGCTCTTTTTATGTACAAACACATCTTTAGGAATATGTTTGAAGTATTTCGATGGCGATGCACCATAGTGCATTCTCCTTCTCACGCTCTCCAGGATGATATCCTCGGAGTAGAAAACCGAGCTCTTAAAGCCGCACACGATTCTCCACACAAAGACTACAGAATGCGTAGAAAAACACAGTACATAGAGAGCACGAAGACAAACTTCTTAGGGCTTACGAATGTGGTTGAACTTGTAGTCTGTGACTGATCATGCCACTATATGTTTTATTAAAGAACATATACAAAGAAGTGTCCAGTGGCCATTTGGCCGTTCACATGTACACTAACGATAACAATCTCCCACTAAAGGCCAATATGGCCAAAGTGACTATGGGAGAAAAATAAAGAATGATAAAGAATACCTAAGTGTAAGTATACAAACTATACCTCCCACCTGATGGGCATGTTACACAGTATACAAGTGACTATGTAAGATCATGAATCAAGTAACTCCCATCAAGTGCCAACAATGTCAAAAGCTATCTTGTGGTAGAGCCGTAGTCAAAGCATTTGTAGCATTATCTCGAGTGTGAACCTTCTCAAGAATAATGTGCTCAGTGGCTAAGCAATCTCGAATGAAGTGATACCTCACCTCAATGTGCTTGTTCTTTGCATGATAGACCGGATTCTTAGCCAAAGTAATGGCACTCTGACTATCACTGAGCAAACGAGGTACATGCTGAGTTAACCCATATCACAAGCAAGACGAGAAAGCCATGATGCTTCCTGACATGCCTCACTTGCTGCAACATACTCTACTTCTGTGGTGGAAAGAGCTGTACATTCTTGAAGACGAGATCTCCAAGAAATAGCACCTCTAGCAAAATGAAAAATGTACCCTGATGTACACTTACGATTGTCTACACAACCAGCATAGTCAGAATCTGTAACCAATAATGGATGCTTTTCCTCTACCTAAGCATAGACACTTGTCCTTAGTGCCACTCAGATATCTTAAAATCATCTTGACCGCTTCCCAATGTTTCTTGCCAAGATTAGACATATATCTGCTCACAACTCCCACTGCAAATGCAATGTCTAGTCTCGAAGCTACCATAGCATACATGAGACTACCAATAGCAGACTGATAGGGAATTTTGTTCATGAATTCCTTTTCCTCATCTGATTTGGGGCAATCATCGTTGCTCAATTTCACATATGTGGGTAAAGGTGTACTCAATGCCTTTCCACCCTGCATATTGAACCTGTGAAGTACTTTGGATATGTACTAACTCTGAGACAAGTACATGCATCTTTTGCTCCTATCACGAGTAATGCGCATGCCAAGAATATGTTTGGCATCCCCCAAATCCTTAATATCAAATGTCTGACTCAACTTCTTTTTGAGAATTGGAAAATCGTAAGAGGACTTCCCAGCAATCAGCATATCATCAACATAAAGTATCAAGCACATCAAGTTGCCATCTGAGCATCTCTTTGTGTAGAGACAATGATCCTCATTGCTTCGAGAATAGCCTTGAGACTTCATAAAAGCATCAAACTTTTGGTTTGTCTAGGGGACTGTTTAAGTCCATACAAGCTCTGCTTAAGCTTACAAACTATACTTTCCTTACAAGGAATTACATAACCCTCTTGTTGTTCCATATAGATCTCATCTGTAAGATCTCCATGCAAGAAAGCAGTTTTCACATCCATTTGGACTAGCTCTAAGTCCTCCATTGCAACAAATCCAAGCAACATGTGTAAGGTAGTCATCTTGACCGCTGGAGAGAAGATTTCCTCGAAATCAACACCATGTTGTTGCTTAAAACCCTTTGCAACAAGTCGTGCTTTATACTTTGGAGAAGCACTATCTGATGTGAATTTCAACTTATATACCCATTTACATGGTAAAGATTTCCTGCCCTTTGGCAAAGGTACCAAATCCCAAGTATCATTCTTGTGAATAGAATCCAACTCACTCTTCATGGAACGCTCCCACTTGACATGATCCTCTGTCTGCATAGCCTCTTTGTAGCAAGAGGGCTCATCGACATCTGTTAACATAACAAAATCTAACCTGGAACATATCTATCAGGTGGATGTGAGACACATGCAGAACGTCTTAATGGTTGCTGAACATGAATATGTGTAGATTGATATGAATGGACATTCTCTTGAACATCCCTATGTGCAGCATTTTTATGCATGCTAACCGGAGGACTAGAATCATCAAACACCACTCTTCTCTCTTCAACCTCCTTAATGGAATGTTTATGCATCTTAGACTCATTGAAAATGACATCACTACTTCTGATCACTGACCGTGTTTCAGGATCCCATAAGTGATATTCAAATTGTCCTTCTCGACCGTATCCAAGAAAAATACATTTCTTTGGCTTATGATCCAACTTTTGTCTAAGATTCTTTGGTATATGAACATATGCTTCACACCTAAAAACTCGAAGATGATCATAATATGATGGCTTCCCTGTCCATAACTCTTGTGCCACTTTCAAACCTTTGGCAGTACTAGGTGAAAGGTTAATCACATGAATTGTAGTCAATACTGCTTCTACCCAAAAACCTTGTGAGAGGTTTGCATGATGCAACATAAAGACTACCCTATCTTGAATAGTTATATTCATCCTCTCAGCTACACCATTCTGTACTGGGGTATAAGGAGCTGTAAACTCTCTACGAATCCCTCTAGGCTGACAAAAAAGGCGGAATTCATGTGAGGTATACTCACCCCCATTATCTGAACGTAAAGCCTTAAGATTAGTTCCTTTTTCGGTCTCAACTAAAGCAATCCATTTTTTGAAAGTAGGGAATACCTCATCCTTGGATTTGATAGGATATACCCAAACTTTTCTAGTAGCATCATCTATAAAAGTGACAAAGTAAAGAGAACCACCTAAGGACCTAGTCAAAATAGGACCACCCACATCTGTATGAATGAGATCTAAAGGCTGAATTGAAGAGTCAATGTGCGTTCTATGCACATTTCTAGTTTGCTTTCCATATTGACAATGCTCACAAAATGAAAAGTCGGAGAAAGATAACACAGGTAAGTAGCCAGAATGAGAAAGATTTTCCATTCCACTACGAGATATATGGCCCAAACGACCATGCCAAATACAAGCCATAGGTTGTTCAGTAAAAGCTAACAAGTGTTCTTTTTGTGATACGAATAAAGGATAAAGTGAGCCAACTTTGCTTCCTTTTGCAATAACCATATTGCCCTTTGATATGCGAAAGGGGTGAGCATAAAAGACCACCTTGTAACCAAGGTCATCAAGTTGATCAACTGACATCAAACTGCGTGATAACTGAGGTACATGGCGTACATTATGCATAGTAAATTTTGAACCATCAATGAATTACACAACCACATCTCCAATCCCCACAACATCACACTGGTAAGAATCACCAAGTCTCACGGTACCAAGAGACTTTGCTACATAATTAGAGAACCATTCTTGATGTGGTGTCACATGGAAAGAAACACCAGAATCTAGCAGCCAACTGTGGGAAAGAGAATCAACCATAAGAGCCTCCGTTGGCACAGTACTATCAAGTGTCAACACATCAACATCATCATAAATAGCATTAATTTCTTCAATCTTCACACTCGAAGTAGATGGTGCAGGTAACTGTTTAACATGCCCATCAATATTTTGTCCTTTACCTTTAGCATTCTTTAATGCATAACAATCTTTCTTCATGTGTCCTTTCTTATGAAAATAATGGAATTCGATATCCCTCTTCCTTGATTTACTTCTACTCTTATTCTGTTGACCATTCTTTTCCTTGTTCTTGCTCCTGCCACGTTGTTGATTCTTTCCTTGGTAAGAATCATGAACATTATATGCATCTCCACTCTGAGTGCGAACCATGGATTTTCTACGAATCTCCTCACTCAAGAGTGCTCCACATATGTCATCATAGACGAGTTTACCACCAGGTGTGTTGATGTATGAAACACCACAAGAAATGAATTAAGGTGACACTAGAACACCTCTATGGTCACCATTAACTCATTGCCACTCCAAACTTTGAGAAATGATAGCCTAAAGTGAGAACTTTGCTTCTACAGAAATTCCTAGTCACTGAAATGACATACCTTCCGTATTTTGCTAATTTCTCCTAGATCCAGTGTGCTTTCTCCATGAAACTTTATAGGCTGAAACTAGAAGAGTAGAGCTTTCCAACAAGCTATCATATGCATCAAACGGACCTCTAGAACTCAAGTTATGGCCTTCACAAGATGACCCTGTATGACCTTCCAAAACTGGAAATTTTACCTGTTTTAGTAAGAGCGCCTGTTTAAAATTAGAATTCGATGCCTAGCATCGACTTGCAACGAGAATTCGATGACGGGCATCGATTTGGGATGTTTTTGGCCACTTTTCAGCAGGGATTCGATGTCGGGCATCGACTTCCCGCATAAAGTCTTGATCTTTTGGACACCAAAACTATAGGTGATTTCATGCACACTTAGAATATGACTTATCAACTGGAATTCGATGCCAGGCATCGAGTTGCTCCAACAACATCATGTTTTTTAAACACTTCAGTACTGAATGAAAAATATAAAAGAAAATATGACTTATCAACAGAGATTCGATGCCAGGCATCGAGTTGCTTGGAAAACTTGATCTTTGTAACTCATCACACAGTAGGTAATCATGGAGATGATGGAGAGAGGCTCATACACAGAACTTTACTCAGTTCTTCTCATAACTATAAAAAACTTAGAAGTTTTACAGATGCTTTCTCACTCAGAGAAGCCTGACTATACTCAGTCATACAAAAATGAGTTCTTCTCACTTTCTCATTGTCTTCCACCTTCTTCTTCTCATCGCGTCAGTTAATACTAACTAACTTATATAGATTTTCTCATTCCCGTGATTTTTAAAAAACTTCTAGAACTAAAGTGAACTAACTTTACAAGTATGATACACTTGTGAATTTGTCCCTTCACATAGGCATGGGGTTTTCTTTCTAAAATTTGACCTTCAAATATATGTCTAATTAGTGATTGTTTCTCCAACAGCTCCCCCTCAATCACTAATTGACATTCCCTGTTTCTTCATATCTTCTTCTTTTCTTTTACTCCTGCCATGCTTTTGAATCTGCTGGTCTTCACACCATCCAAGCTCTTTGTCATTATGTCTGCTAACTGATCTTTAGTAGAAATGTATTCCACTTCAATCTCCTTCTCCATTACCTTTTCTCTAAGAAAATGATATTGGATCTCTATGTGCTTTGTCCTTGCATGAAATACTGGATTTGCTGCAAGATAAAGTGAACTCATATTATCTCCATGTATTGTAGGTGTACCTTGAACAATGCCTAAGCTCTTGAACAATGTCTGCATCCATATGACTTCCTTAGCTGCTTCCACAAGTCCTTTGTACTCTGCTTCAGTTGATGATAATGCTACTGTATGTTGTTTCTTTGAACACCAACTTACAAGCTTATCACCAATGTATATCATGTAACCATGAGTTGATCTTCTGTCATCTTGGTTACCTGCCCAGTCTGAGTCACTGTAGGCTCTCAACTTCAAATCTGATGTAAAAGGATAATATAATCCTTCCTTTATAGTTCCTTTGATATATCTGAGAACTCTTTGACCTGCAATCTAATGTGGGTCCTTTAGACAATGCATGAATTGTGACAAGACTCCCACTGCATAACTAAGATCAGGTCTTGTTAGTGTAGCATAAATCAAACTACCCACAAGAGATTGATACTTCCTCATATCTTTGTAGTCTGCACCATCATATTTATTGAGCTTGTGATTAACTTCAAGTGGAGTTGAAGCTTCTCTGCAATTTTCCATATCAAACTTCTTCAACAAGTTCAGAAGATACCTTTCTTGTGACACATATATGCCATGATCTGTATAAGTAACTTCCATTCCAAGAAAGTATGATAACTTTCCTAGGTCACTGATCTTAAACTCTTTCTCAAGTAATCTCTTTACCTCCTTGATTCCTTCATCTGAAGTACCTGTGATTATAATGTCATCTACATAAATACAAATGTAGATTGTACCTTCCTCTGTTCTTTTGATAAGTAGACTTGAATCTGCTTTTGAACTTTGATATCCAAGATCATTGAGATACTTCACCAGTCTATAGTTCCAAGCTCTTGGAGCTTGCTTCAATCCATACAATGCTCTTCTCAACCTGCAAACAAAATTTGGATACCTGGAATCTATAAATCCTTGAGGTTGTTCCATGTATACCTCATCTGATATGTATCCATTCAAAAATGCATTCTTTATATCTAGTTGACTCAAAGTCCATCCTTTTGAAGCTGCAATAGCAATGATTGTCCTTATAGTTGACATCTTAGCTACGGGACTGAATGTCTCATCATAATCTATGCCATAGGTCTGGGCATAGCCTTTCACCACCAATCTAGCTTTGTATCTGGCTATACTTCCATCTGCAAGCTTCTTCACTTTATAAACCCATTTATTTCCAATTACTTTCTTACCATTTGGTTTAGGAACAAGTTCCCATGTCTTGTTCTCCTCCAATGCATTAAACTCTTCCTTCATTGCTTCTTCCCATTGCTTCTTACCTTTAGCTTCATCATAGTTCTGAGGTTCTTCATCATCTTTGACCATATATGCATAGTTCTTCTGAGTTATGTAAGAAGTATCATAAGAATACCTTTCTGGTTGTCTCCTTGTCCTGCTTGACCTTCTTGGTTCACATTCTTCATAAGTTTCTGGATACACCTCTTCATCAAATATAGGAGCTTCTTCATTCATTCTTGTTAATCCACTTGTGGATGTACTTGCTTGCATATAGTCTTCATCTCTATTTACCTGCACAATTGATTTTCCTTTCTCACATCTTCTTACCTCTTCTTCAAATTCTTCAGCTGTACGACTTTGATCTGCATACCAACTTTTCTGTTCATCAAATGTAACATCTCTAGAAACAATAAATTGTTTGGTTAGAGGATTCCACAATCTGTAACCCATCTGCTTTTCATCATAACCAATGAACACATATTTTTCTGCCTTTGGTTCAAGTTTATGCCTAAGTTGTGATGGCACATAAGCATATGCAATTGATCCAAACACTCTACAATGATCTAGTGTTGGTTTCTTACCCCACCAAGCTTCATATGGAGTCATTCCATTCAGAGCTGCACATGGTAATCTATTCACAAGATATGTAGCTGTATTTACAGCCTCAGCCCAAAGATAATTTGGACAGTTTTTCTCCTTTAGCATAGCTCTAGCAAACTCAACCAAAGTCCTGTTCCTTCTTTCTGCTACACCATTTTGTTGTGGTGTATACCTGCAAGTTATTTCTCTCTTAATACCTGCATTCCAAAGATAATCATTGAACTCTTGGGAGAAGTATTCTCCCCCTCCATCAGACCTCAGTCTCTTAAGCTTTTGACCTGTGACTCTCTCTGCATATGCATGAAAATGCTTGAAAGCTCCAAACACTTCTGATCTTTCCTTCAAAACATATAATGTTATCCATCTTGTAGCATCATCAATGAAAAGAACATAATACCTTGAGCCACTGATAGATCCTTCTTTTGTTGGTCCCCATGAAGACACAAGGCATCAAAAGATTACTTTCGAAGTATCCTCATACACAAAGAACTTCAAAAGGTATTATCCTTTATCCTTTAAGCTCACAGGTTGCAGCAGAAGGAAAGAACTATGGCAGATCATATCTCCATTGACAAACTGGACAGAGATAATTACCCCGCATGGGTAATGAGAATGGAAGCCTTACTTATGAGTAAGGATCTCATGGTATATGTAACAGGTGAAGAAGAGAAGCCAGTATTTGAAGATGAAAGCAGACCAAAGAAAGAAGAACTTGATGCTTTAAAGCATTGGCAGAAGAAGGATGCAAGTGCAAAAGCCTACATCTACAATACAATCTCAGATCATTTGCTACCACACATCAGAGGATTGGAATCATCAGAAGATATATGGAATGCATTGGAATATCATTTCCAAAGCACTACTAAAGCACGGAAAGCAAGTCTATGGTCAGAGTTTACAACATTCAAGAAGAAGCCAAGTCAAACCATTAGTGATTATGTCACTAAGATGAAGGATCTAGCAGATAGTCTTGGATCCATAGATGAAGATGTTGAAGATCACAGATTGATTGCTCAACTACTTGCAGGTTTGAGAGGGGATGAAAGGTGGAAACCTTTTGTCTTATCAACAGAACTTTCATTAAATCATTATGTTCCAGATTTGAACCAGTTGCTTGGTTTGATGCTCACATATGAGCAAAACTTGAAGGGAGATGGAGATAAAGGTCAAAGTTCTGCAATGTACATGAAGAATAAGAAGAAAGGAGATAAAGGTAAAGCAAAGGATGAAGAGGAGTCTAGTTCTCAAGCTTATTATGCAAGAGGTAAAGGCACTGGTAGAGGAAGAGCAAGAGGCTTTGGAAGAGGAAGAGGTAGTCAAAATAACAACAAGAAGGCTTGCTGGATCTGTGGATTGAGTAATCATTTGGCTCATGACTGTTGGCACAACCAACAAGGATCAAACCAGAATCAAAACAACAATAGCAGAGGTCGAGGTGGAAGATATCAAAGTAATTTTCAAAGAGGTAGACAAAGTCAAAGAGGAGGCTACGGTAGAGGTGGAGGAAGAAGTTGGGGACATAATCAATCCTACAACACCACCTACTACAACTATGCAAATGACACACAAAATGAAAGTCATACATCATTGATGATGAACTCAATCAACACATCAGATAAAGAAGATCTAAAGGTATTTTACATTGACTCTGGATGTTCTAATCATTTGTCAGGAAACATAGAATTGATGTCAGAATTGGAAAAAGGTATTTCGAGTCACACAGTTCAAACTGGTGATAATACAAGACATAGTGTACATTCAATTGGAAAAGTGAAATGCAAGAGTGGAGCAGATTTGCTAACCAATGTTTTGTATGTTCCTACAATACCTAAAAACTTGATTAGTGTGGGACAGATAGTTGAAAAAGGTTTTCAAGTTAGGTTTACAAATGAAGGAGTATTTGTGGAAGATCCAGAGAATGGATATAATTAGATTGTCTCTGGTAAGAAAGAAGGTAGACTCTTTACTTTAAGAGTGCAAGGGAACATTGGTCAAGCTTTGCTCACACATGGTGAAGCAGTGATTACAGAACTTGATCTCTGGCATAAGAGATTAGGTCATTTCAATGAAAGAGGAATTAAAGCTATGGTTGCTAATCAATCTGTACTAGGATTACCAAATGTGCAAAGTCAACATATGGTTTATAAATGTGAAGCATGTCAAATGGGTAAAGCACACAGGTTACCATTTCAGAAGAAAGGATTCAAACATGATGGAGTACTTGAGCTCATTCATGCTCTGATACCACTTGTTGATGTATGAAACACCACAAGAAATGAATTAAGGTGACACTAGAACACCTCTATGGTCACCATTAACTCATTGCCACTCCAAACTTTGAGAAATCATAGCCTAAAGTGAGAACTTTGCTTCTACAGAAATTCCTAGTCATTGAAATGACATACCTTCCGTATTTTGCTAATTTCTCCTAGCTTCAGTGTGCTTTCTCCATGAAACTTTATAGGCTGAAACTAGAAGAGTAGAGCTTTCCAACAAGCTATCATATGCATCAAACGGACCTCTAGAACTCAAGTTATGGCCTTCACAAGATGACCCTGTATGACCTTCCAAAACTGGAAATTTTACCTGTTTTAGTAAGAGCGCCTGTTTAAAATTAGAATTCGATGCCTAGCATCGACTTGCAACGAGAATTCGATGACGGGCATCGACTTGGGATGTTTTTGGCCACTTTTCAGCAGGGATTCGATGCCGGGCATCGACTTCCCGCATAAAGTCTTGATCTTTTGGACACCAAAACTATAGGTGATTTCATGCACACTTAGAATATGACTTATCAACTGGAATTCGATGCCAGGCATCGAGTTGCTCCAACAACATCATGTTTTTCAAACACTTCAGTACTGAATGAAAAATATAAAAGAAAATATGACTTATCAACAGAGATTCGATGCCAGGCATCGAGTTGCTTGGAAAACTTGATCTTTGTAACTCATCACACAGTAGGTAATCATGGAGATGATGGAGAGAGGCTCATACACAGAACTTTACTCAGTTCTTCTCATAACTATTAAAAACTCAGAAGTTTTACAGATGCTTTCTCACTCAGAGAAGCCTGACTATACTCAGTCATACAAAAATGAGTTCTTCTCACTTTCTCATTGTCTTCCACCTTCTTCTTCTCATCGCGTCAGTTAATACTAACTAACTTATATAGATTTTCTCATTCCCGTGATTTTTAAAAAACTTCTAGAACTAAAGTGAACTAACTTTACAAGTATGATACACTTGTGAATTTGTCCCTTCACATAGGCATGGGGTTTTCTTTCTAAAATTTGACCTTCAAATATATGTGTAATTAGTGATTGTTTCTCCAACAAGGTGCACTATTGCTAATAGTTGTGCAAAATGTATCCCATGATGAAGGCAAGGTGCAAACAACAATACTGCTTTCATTTTCATTATCCATATCCATTTTCTGAGCTTGTAATTGAGAGAATATCGCATCAAACTCATTTAGATTAGCAGCAACACTATCTGTGTCCTTCATATGAAGATCATATAATTTTCTCATCAGATAGACTTTATTTGATGCCGTCTCTTTTTCATATGTATTGCATAACTTCTTCCAAAGCTCCTCTGCACTTTCACAGTCTAATAATGTAAAGTAAACATTATATGCCAGGTGGAGGCGAATGGTAGACCTGGCCACTTCATCTAAATCATCCCAATCATCTTCATCCATGTCAATTGGCTTCTTTGAAATTCCATTTATTGACTTCCATTGGCTCCTTTGAATCAGCACATCTTTAATCTAACTCTTCCATAGAGCAAAGTTTGTGCCATCAAATTTTCGGATCTCAAAATGGTCTTTGCCCTGCAAGTTATAGCTCCTCCTCAAAACACTAGCACTAGACCCTGATCCACCGGATGTGCCTGAGACCTCTGATGCCATGATGGTAGAGAACTGAATGGAATGACAATGGAGCTAGAAGAGTCTGAACACCAACGAATAAGTGTATCAAGGAGTAAATCGACCACTGTATAGTTGATAAAACCAAAAATCTAGAAAAAAATTTTGCCAGCGTATCCTCAGCAAAATGAGCATATGACTAGTGTCAAAATATATAAAACTACAAGTACTGACATGTTTGCCTGCATAATGAATCACTGACTCCACTGCATATATATCAGTTACCCAATAGAAGTCAACTAGGCTTATCTAGCACCTATGAATAACTATCATACATCTCCTATGGCGAGGCTGGGTAAGTCTTCCACCTACATCACCGAAGAGACCCCGACATCTGGGTGTCTCCCAGTTAAGAAAAACCTCACCACGACCCTCTTTATCAAACGTAAAAGGCCTTATGCAAAGAACGTAACTCCTATATCAATGATCACATGGACGTACATAAGCGGTCTCCACAGAAGCGTACATAATGTGTATGTGCTCAATATATGCAGTAAAATGACACTAAAAGGCTGAATGCACAACCCAAAAACTAACCAATAACACCTGCAAGTGTCTATCAACTCTGATGTTTTTGGCTCAAAAAACCTGCATAAATTTGCAGTGGCTGCTCCCACCAAAACTGAAATCTTTCAAGAAACCTGTAGTTTTCGAGTGTGGCTGAAAACACAGCCCCAAAGGTTGATATTTAATGTCGGAGAAGTACAAAGAACACTCTTCTTGATGTTCTTGGACCCGTGTAAAGAGAACTATGTGCAGAAGTTCTCCAAAACGGCTCCAAAAGATACCCCAAAAATGCTTCAGAAATAAGCTTTGAAAGCAAAGAATGAAGCTTTGAGGTACCAAAACATGTTCAAGGTAATGTCAACCTTAGTCTTTCCCCTTCTTTAGACACCACAAGAGTGTAGCTTAGTGGCAAGAGATTCCCATGGATAAGCGAGCTCCGGGGGGAATAGTACTGGGATGGGTGACCTCCAGGGAAGTACCGGGAACCTCTATATTCCTTGATCATTGAGGTCCTCCTTCGCGCACAGCCAACGACACCAACGGTGACTTCGGTGACTCGGATGACAAGGTATGCCAAGGTCTATGCCTTGGTCTCCGCCTTGGTCGTAAGCCTTGGAGAAAGCCCGAGGGGGGGGGGGGGGGGTGTGCTCGCTTCGCTCACTCAAAAGGAACAAAGCTTTTGCGTCGAACTGCTCTGATACCAGTGAAGTATTTCGATGGCGATGCACCACAATGCGTTCTCCTTCTCATGCTCTCCAAGACAATATTCTTGGAGTAGAAAACCGAGCTCTTAAGGCCGCACACTATACTCTGCACAGAGACTGCATAATACACAGTAAAACACAGTACACAGAGAGCACGAAGACAAACTTCTTAGGGCTTATGAATGCGGTCGAACTTGTAGTCTGTGACTGACCAGGCCACTATATGTTTTATTAAAGAACATATACAAAGAAGTGTCTAGTGGCCATTTGGCCTTTCACATGAACACTAACGGTAACAATGTTCAAAAGCCATTTCTTGTAATTTACTCCATATTGTGTGCAACTTGAGGAGTCCTTGAGCTCAAGAAGTGATTCCCTAACCGTCGAGTACTTTATAGGATTTTTTTTGCACTCAAATCAAACATCAAAAAGAGGGTTTAGGACCTAGTTTTAACTAGTGCGGACACTCGAATGTGAATAAAGTCGCTTTTTGAAACTCACCTATAAAAGTGAAACCTCATATGTAAGTTTCTTTTTTTCTTGTTCATTCTCTTTTCTAATCAAGTGAGAGTTTCTTTGGGAGTTGTTGTGTCTTTTTTTTATGAAGGAGACTTGCTTGCCTGTGTGTGCATGTATACATGTGCACGTGTGTGAGTCTGTTTGTGTGTGTCGGTGCATGACTCTTAGCATGGTCATTGGTGGAACTCTTCATACCACCAACTCATCTCTTGAATTGACATTTTGTGGCAAGATTCCATTTCTTGATGCCGGTTGGTACGTGTCGTGCGAGTGGATCTACATAGAACAACATTCAAGTGATGATTACATTGCATCTCCACTATCAAAATACTAATAGATGAGCATGAATAAAGAGATGGTGCAACTCTTTTGCATTCCTTTTTCATTGATGACCCACTCTCAACCAATGCCAAAAGTTTTGTGTACACCATTTCATTTAGACAATGGACAAGGAAATTTCATGAGGACAAGCTTTATTGAAAGAGGTCATGGATCGTTATTCTCCATTATGAAATGCTACCTAAGGGAAAACTATATAGAAAATATAAAACGACATAAAGATCTCTTGTCTTGACAACTCCCTTTCTTTGCTTTACAAAAAGCTCAAGAGCTCTAACAATGTATCCTCCTTACACAAAAAAAAAAAGTTTTCTATGATCTTCTTGCTTTCTTTTTTGTTTTGTTTGAGAAGAAAGAAAATTGTATTACTGCTTCATTTCTGCACTTCCAAATGTACCACAGAGCCTTAACTCTCCAAAGATCAGAGGGGCAAGTCCAGATGTCTGTATTTACCAACAAGAACCTCCATGGAAGACCACAGTGAGGATGACCAGCAGCACACCATTGGTAAAGGCCATCCCAATTTTCTCTGGAAGGAGCACAATATAGAAACAAATGTTGCAGGTGCTGAGTGCGGCCACATCTTCTGCATAAGCCATTACCAAATCCATGCTTAGCAGCCCTGTTAGCAGTCCAAACTCCACGGAATCTGTATTGCCGTTGCTGGCTACTCCACAAGAGTTTCCATCTCAAGTTGAGCTTAGCAGTTATTTGATTGAGCCTCTGTCCGTCAGGTGAATAATCCTGGAAATCGATAATTGGAAGGCGTGCTGTAACAAGCAACACTGTCTGTGAGCATGTGTTTTGTTTTCAAATTTTTCTGCTGAATCGCTGATCATCAAATTCTATTGAATCAAATGGGTTCTTCTCTGACCATCTGATCGAGGCTTTTGATTTCCTATCAACTGCTGACATCACATTGTTGAACCGCTTCTCATATGCGGAACCTGGAATCTGGATGAACTCTTCCGATCGTAGTCATGGTAGACCCGTACAAGAAACTGATGTCGCCAAGAATTGAGACTGATTTGCCAGTACTTTTGTAAGGGACTGGTGTCGGCAAGATCATCGACTCGGGACATGGAAAATTGGAAATGTCCTCCAATGGATTTTAACAGTACTCCATGACGAGGAATGACTTCCTTCCATCTTCATGGTGGCGTCAATTTCTACGACCATGAAAAGGGGTCTCTTGGCGCATCTAGATTCCCAGGAATCCAAGAAAACTCAATTTTCCTCTCTTGGCACAGTCGGAGCTCGCAGAAAGTGTCCTTGTCGAAGTCATGCGTCATTGCTTTTCTAAAGCTTGATGCTCCTGAGAATCCATATTCAGGGGATCATAGCAACTTACAGGCAGAGATAGTCTCGCTTGTGGAGGATAGAAACGATGAACGTGATTTCGGTTACCATTACCGGCGCAAAAGTTCGCATGATGTGGTTCCAAATTATAAATGTTCTCTCCAGCTGGAGAAGAGAATACCTTCTGAGACCAGCTTACCGGAAGAAAGAATTTCAAGGGTACTGGAAAACGCGCGCACCCATAATATGCTGTGCAACTCATCTGAGACCGCTTCACCTACTGCAAACACAGAAAGCCGTGTTGTTGACTCTGAAATAATTATGGATGAGAAAGGCGCTTATAGTCCATTCTGTAGTCCAGACCATCCGTCACTGCATTATGAAACTCATATTTACTTTCCCTTTTCAAATGCAATCCCTGAGTTGTCTTCTGTGGATGATCTCATTCGTTTTTTCAAGGAGTGGAGGCGAAAGAATGATCCACTTTTTGCTATAAAAGCTCACTTTCATGCTTGCTACCTAGGCCTAGATACTCATAGAGAGCTGGGAAATCACCTCGTTCCTATGTTTGTGGACTGCGGTTGCTTGTCAGAGGGCCAGAAAGTCTTTAACAAGCTGACTTTTCAGAATGAACACTCTTGGACTTCTCTCATACAAGGATGCATCAGACAGGGGGACTGTCAGTATGCATTTAACCTGTTCAGATTGATGGAACAATCACAGGTAGTAGCCAGCAGTCATACTTTTGTTGCTTTGCTGCAAGCATGTGCTGCAGAGAGGCTTGTAGAAATTGGTTGGGAGTTACATGCTGAAATAATTAAGCGTGGACATGATACAGACCTTTTTGTTGGAAATGTGTTGTTGGACATGTACTTCAAATGCTTCTTTCTCGAGGAAGCCCACAAGGTGTTTGATGTGCTACCATCCCATGATGTTGTATCTTGGAACACTCTTATTTCTGGTTATGTAGGCCATGGTCATAATGAGGAAGCATTGAGGTGCCTGGAGGACATGCAAGAACAGGGTTTGTATTGCAATGACCTGACATTCATTGTTGGCCTGAAAGCTGCAACAAACATTGGAGCATTCGACAAGGGGCTAGCCATACATGCAGAAATAGCTAGAGAATGTCATGAATATTCTTTCAATCTAGGAAGCACTTTGGTAGATATGTATGCCAAATGTGGGGCACTTTTAGAGGCTAAGGACACATTTAATGACATAGTGGACCAAGATGCTATTTCCTGGAACCCTCTTATCACAACATATGGAGAACATGGACTTGAAGTAGAAGCACTTGAGTGCTTGAAAGATATGAAGATTAGAGGATTCGTTCCTGATGTAGTGGGATTGATTGGTTGCATGAAAGCTTGTGGTAAAGTAGGAGCAATAAGGAATGGCCATGAGTTACATGCTGAGTGTACCAAACGGGGAATCGAAAGAGGTGCTCATGTTGGAAGTGCTCTTATTGACATGTATGGTAATCTTGGTGCAATAGATGAATCAGAGAAAGTTTTTAGTGCATTGACGATTCAAAGTGTGGTAACATGGACTGCGCTTATTGCAAGCTATGCAGATTCTGGTTTTGCTGAGGAAGCATTGCATTCCCTTGAACAGATGCAGATACATAGTATGGTTCCAAATGATATCACCTTGGTATGCTGCCTGAAAGCCTGTGGCAGTATCTTAACTATAGAAAGGGGTAGAGAGATTCATATGGAAATAGTGAAATTGGGGTTTGAAAAGGACTCATTGGTTGGAAGTTCTCTGGTAGATATGTATGGTAAGTGTTGTACGCTTTCCGAGGCAAATAAATCTTTCTCAATGCTTCCTGAACGAGGTGTAGTTGCATGGACTGCACTTATCTCGGGATATATTGACAGTGGATTCAATGAGGAAGCTCTTTGTGCATTCAAGCAGATGCAGTGTGAATATGTGATGCCAAACATAGTTACCTTCATATGTGGTCTGAAAGCCTGTGGTAATCTGACATCTTTATCTACAGGCCTTGAGTTACACAAATGCATCATTGTTCAAGGGCTTGAATCGGAACCTCTAGTCAGTGCAGCTTTGGTTGATATGTATGTCAATTGTGGTTCTGTTTCTGATGCATTTAGAGTGTTTGAGGAACTTCCAGCACAGGATGTTGCCACATGGAATGCACTTATGGCAGGCTGTATTGATAATGGGTTGTATGAGGAAGCCATTTATCACTTCAGTCAAATGCAGCTTGAGGGAATATGCCCTAATTCCATAACTTTTGTGCTCCTTTTGAAAGCTTATGGCATCTTGCAAGCTGTACAAAGAGGTGAAGAATTATTTATACGGATTACCAAACAGGGGCTTGATGAAGATCCTTATGTTGGAAATACGCTGATTGATTTTTTTTCAAAATGTGACCGCCTAGCTGATGCTCAAAAGGTACTGAGTAACCTGCCGATACATAATGTGGTTTCATGGACATCCCTCATTTCAGGCTATGTTGAACATGGGTATTATGAGGAGGCAATGGAGTATGCAAGCATAATGAAATCAGAAGGTATATTGCCAGATGGTGGGACATTCATTTGCTGCTTAAAAGCTTGTTGCCACATGGGGGCAATAGACAGAGGCTATGAAACGCACATGGAACTGATCATGGAGAGCTTTGACAATGATGTGCTTGTCGAAAATACTTTGGTGGATATGTATGCCAAAAATGCATGCCTTGAAGAAGCAAGAGATGTATTTTATGAAATGCAAGTCCAGGATGTTGTTGGCTGGACTTCCCTCATTGGAGGTTATGCTTTATACATGGATGGACATCAAACATTGGAAATTTTTCAGCAAATGCAGCTAGCAGGTGCGGCCCCTGATGCGATGACCTGGAACAATGTTATCCTGGGTTTTGCAGAAGAGGGTGAAAGTTTCAGAGCTTACACCCTCTATGGGCAAATGCTAGAACAAGGCTTGCTTCCAAACATGGTGACATCTACAAATGTTTTAAAAGCCTGTGGCAGCATAGCAGCTCTCCAGATTGGCAGGAGGATAGCTGCTTCTGCTTATGGACAAGCTGGATTAGTGCAGGTAGAGACTGCTTTGGAGAATGCCATTATGGACATGTATGGAAGGTGTGGGAGTATGGCTGATGCACAGAAGCTATTTGATTTAATGCCCAGTAGGGAGCTGATAACGTGGAATGGGCTCATCACAGGATATGCTCGTCAAGGACAGAGTGACATTGTTTTTTCTCTCATGTTAAAAATGAAAGATGAAGGCTTTCAACCAAATCAAGTAACATTACTTTCTGCACTCAATGCCTGCAATCATGCTGGCCTTTTAAATAGGGCTAGGGAATATCTCAAGAATATGGAGGCAGGGTACCAACTTGATGCGAACATCATGCATCACAACTGCATGATTGATATGCTTAGTCGGGCAGGTCGTTTTGGTGAGGCTTTGGCATGGATAGAGAAGATGCCTGTTCAACCAAATCTTGTCTCATGGATCACTGTTTTGAATTCATGCCAAATATGGGGAAATGTAGAGCTTGGCAAATATATTTTTGAGAATTTGCAGAGATCAGATGCAGGGAATAGAACTGCCTTTGTTTTGATGGGGAATATTTATGCAAATGCCAACATGTGGGATCAAGTAAGAAAGATTGAGATTATGCGAGAGAGCTTAGATTCATCAGAAACTGCAAGTTTGACAAAGAAGCCTGAAGCCTTGCATCTGATCACAGCCAGCTGAATAATTCTTGGCAAGAATGAACCTCTAGACACATTTTTATTTTCTTTGAAGTCAGGTTTACAGAAACATGGCATATTGTTCTATCATGTAAATTGTTTTTGATTCTTCACTGTTCAGTAATTGCACTAATGCAGAAGGTCAGGGTTTGTAATGACAGATATTGTGAGGATGGAAATGGAAGAGAATAGGAAGTCCTGTTCCTTGCTGCTCCCACACCTTCAAGGATTTCTGCGTAGATCATGGTTAGTCATGAACAGGTTAATGGCTTAGCACAGAAGCAATCATTGCTCATTCTGTTGGCATGAAGAATCACAGATACATTCAAGAGCAAGGACAATCAGGAGATAGGTTTCTTTAGTCAGAACAAGCAAGGAAGTGAAGATGAGCCTTTGGAAGGCAGATTTATGGGGAAAGGTTTCCAAAAGTTTGGAAAGAGTACATACCATCATACATTCTGAATCAGGATTGACTTAGACAAACTCAGGAATTGGAGTTTTTAGCAGTCGTACTGCTCAGCATGACTAAGATGAACATATTCGATTTTTTGATCGGAGATGTAATTTAAGATTCCTGTGATCAATCAGAAGCTCCCAATCAATCAGGATTTCTCTCCTCTTCAAGAAACTGCAGAATCAAGACGATGGTTGCATGTAAGGTAACCATTGATGTAATGTTGTATCATTCGTAAAGAGAATAAACTTCAGTATCAGATTGATATGTACAGTATGGTGCACTTGTGAAGAACCAAGAGGCATTGTAAAAACTGACATGCTATTCCATTGAAGGCTAGAGGTTGAATGAACCCTCCTATGGTTGTAGCATTATGTACAGCATTCTTTGGGGACAATATATTATCAAACAAAATGATTTAATTATGCAGGATATTATACAAAGTGTCCTGCATTAGGGTAGCAAACATGGAAGTATGATGCTCCTTCAGAAGTATGGTGGATGTTTGAAACCTTTGTTATAGAATAACATGTCCTGCTTTCATATTGACCAGAAACGTTGAACTAAAATTACCCCTGATCACATTTTGGAGCAGAAGGGGTCTAACCAGATTGCTGTCAAGATTTGTAATCATTTTTTACATACGTATTCAAGCATTATGGAGCTTATTATCAATGCTCTATGTAGAGAAGGCATGTTCTTGATTTACTTTTAAGATTTACTTTTAAACATGCTGTAAAATAACTGCCAACTTGACACTAGATTCATCAAGGGTTCTTTCCCCTTAGAAGCATAAGACTTCCAAACTATTCTATAATGACATGGATCAGAGTTTTGTCGTTATTAAAACATTCCCAAGAATTGGAGTCAAAGGGTTAGTGCACATTTCAATATGCTCCGTTCAAATCCAAGTCATATTTTTCTGCAAAAACCAAGTTGCCAACTTAGGCTGTTGGTGTGATCTGCCATTTGAGATGGTGCGCTACTGCAGGATAATGTCAATGTATTGTTCCCATCTATTGAATGTACTGGGCTTGCTGTTTACCCAAACAACCTAGAGAAGTTGAAGAGAGGCATTTTTGTTATCAGCCCTGTAATCGTACCCAAAGTTAGAGATTAAAGAGAGGTATTTCTGTTATCAGCCCTGTACTCGTACCCAAAGTTCCAAAGTAGACATTAATGGGAGGGTGAGGGATAATTTGCAAGGACAGATGCTTCATAATGAATATTTTCTAATTTAGAAGACGACGACACTCAATTGGCATATTATCGCCTATGCTAGGTAGGAGATCCACAAGGGTAGCATTTCCCTTGATAGTTGCGCACAAATTAGCTTTGGTTGGCATATCCCTTTTAAGCACCATGGAGGGTTGGATAGAGATCCCAAGAAGAAAAGGATGAAGTGCCTCTTGTGATACCCCATTTGTCCTCTCTGTCCACTAGGATTTCTATGCAAGAATATACGGAACGATTTCTATCTGGTTTGCCTTAGGGCACCAAATCTACCCAACCATCAAATGGGTTTGGGATCCTCCCCTCAGTCCACCCTTCATCACGCCCCTCCCTCCCCCCCTTCCACCCCCCCCCCCCCCCCCCCCCCCCCCTCCCCCCCCCCCCCCTCCCCCCCCACCCCCCCCCAAAAAAAAAAAAAAAAAAAAAGAAAAAAAAAAGAAGAAAAAAAAGAAACCCACACCGCTCCTTCACACATGAGAGTGATTTTGTTTTGAAATGCCTTGGTATGATTGATTTGATACTGACTTTGAGAGCATTCCCTTCACTTAGTTCAAGTAAAACAGGTGTGGCTGCTTATAGGCATGTTTTGCTGTTATGAAAGCACTCCCAAGCATTGCAGCCGAACAGGTTCTGTTCGCATGACACTTGACTCAAGCCAAATCTAGGCGTATTTTAATGCTTAACCAAACATGTTGGCTTAGGTCCTTTGTCTGATTGTCATTTGAGAAGGTGCACCAAAGTAGAACGTTGTCACCACGTAATTCCCATCTCCTTACAATAAATTTTCTATTGATGTTATCTATCCAGCGATGTGAAAGAAAGGCGTTCTTGTTAGCACTCCTCTTCTTGGACACTAAAGTCCAAAAATAATATATTTTTGGCAAGGATGAACTCTTCATAGTAAATATCTCCAATCAAGAGGACACGAAGGCCCAGCTAGAATATTCTAGCCCACGTATGTAATCATGCATTGGAATATACATGCTAAGTTGAAGCTCTCCAACAGGAGAACTCAACTCAATAGTTGCAAAAAATTTGGCTCTTCTTGCTATACCATCCAAGCACCATGGAGAGTTGGGTGGAAATTCCAAGAAATGGTGGTGGAGTACCCTTTGGAATTCTCCCCCTCCACTTTCTCTCCAACTCTAACTAGTATTTTTATTTAGTACCTTGATTTGATGTTTTGCTTAGTGCATAAAATTCTCCAAGCATCAAATGGACTCCCCCCCTTCCCCTTCACCTTCCCCTCTCCCCTTCCTCCTCCCCCCCTCCCTCGCCTCCTCTTGTCTACATTCCTTCCATGTCATTCCTCTTCCTCCACCCCAACTAGAGGAGTGATTTTGTTTTATTTTGGTGTTGCATCTATCCAAACTCACAAATCTCTATGCCTTTGTGGTGATATAATGGTGGACCCAAACGATACTCATATTTTTAATCTAGAGAACAAATCCAATTAGTGCATAGAAACATGGTGCGTTTGTGATGGTAGTCCAAATCTACTGCTCAAATGTCCAATGTATACCTATTATTATGCTTCAAGCAAATGTTCATAGAAGGAAATTTTATGGCAACCAACACTAAGAGTAGCATAATTTTCTAACTACAAGTCCAAACCTAGTAAAAAGAGGCTCCACTATAAAGAAGAAAATTCACAGTAGAGAATTCTCTCTAGTTATTTGCCAAAGAGTTAAAAGTCCAAAAGTCCCCCTAAAAGAAGTTATTTAGATTCACACATTAACTCTTATAATCTACTTTTTTTTTTCTTATACTTGAGACTGAAATCTAATGGTTCTCTATTAGCTAATTAGTTAAAAAGTGGTCGGAAAATCACTCGAAGGACTCCTCTATTTCCATTACAAGCATATATATGCATATATGTTCATTGTCCATAGAATCTCCGTCATTCATATGCTTACTCTCCAATTGTTTTCGGAGGTAAGGAACACGAGCCTTATTTCTTGCTTGGTATAAAGTGGTAAGTGTATCCCAATCATCCTTTGTTGTTTTGCACGAGTGAATATGAGGGATAATGGCACATTTGATAGACAAAGCTATCAATGCATGTGCTTGAGAATCTTTGCCATCCCATGGAAGTTGCTCTATAGTAGATGCAACAAGAATGGAAGCATGAACATGAATTCAAAGATCATCATCTTCAATGCCATATGCATCACCTTCAATAACCGTATTTGTAGGTGTAGTGGGTCATTTTTCAACACCCTACACACATGATGCATCATATATGCCCATAACGGGTAATTAGTGCCATCCAACTTGTTCTCAACAACAAACATACCGAATACATCATTCCTTTCAGCATGGCCACATACTAGAATACCTTGATGCAAAAAAGTGATTGTATCTCAAAAGGTTGAACATAACTGCCTTGTTGAGCTCTGCTAAACCTATAGAAGACTTTGAGGTGCTTGTACTAGAAAACCAGAACTTGTATATATGTTTGGCACAAAAAGACAAAATTTCTTGCATAGGTGCTATGATAGTGTGTTTGGAGGCCGAAACAAGCTCAAATCAAAATATTGACACCATAGAGAGATGCAGTTTTGAACTCCTAATCGTGCTGAGTATGATCATAATTTCTTTTTGTGATTTTGAGACTGTGACAAGAGGGGTGTTGATGAAATCTTAAATGAAGTGATGACCTTCTCTGATACCACATTAGGGCAAAAAATGCCCGAAAAAGGGCCGTTTTCTAATGATGGATTAAGAAATTTGACAAATAGGGTCTTTCCACGTGTACAAGAATATAACATTCCTGTCTCTTTTAATCATATGAAGAAATGCTTTTTTTTAGAAAGTATGCTTAAAAGCGCCGATAAAGTGATGCAATTTCTTGTATTTAGTGTACAATTTTTTGATTTCATACAAAAAAAGATATTTTTTGCACACCACACAATGCAAATCCTTAAATTTCCAAGGGAGAAATGATTTTTGAAGATACAAAATATTTTTGAGTTCACAAAATTCAATGATGTTTCAGTCACAGTTGATACATCAAATCGAAAGATTGCGATTCGCTTCCATGTCTACAAAGTTTTTTTGTCTATAAATAATCATGAAGTTTGTGAATCTCAATTTCCCACTTTGATCATTCTATTCTATTTCTTTGAGCGTTTGAATGGCTTCTACTTCTCATCGTCCTTCCAATCATGTAACCTCATGTGAGGTTTACAATAGAAGAGAGAATTCTTTATGGAAACCTCTTTCTGTGAAGCTAAATGATTGGCTGACTATGCTTCCTAGTTGCAGAGGTGCCCATAAAGTCAAGCGTAGTAAAAGAGACAACACAAAAACACATTGGAAAGGTCGTATTCTTAGTTTCAAATCGAAGAGAGACAATTGATTTGCAAAAGTTCAACATGTGTACAATGCTAAGGATCTGGTGCTAGACAATCATCTGCGATTCCCGTTGTATTGTAAGTGAGTCTTAACAATGCTCTTTTATCAATTTCATTTGTTTTTGTATTACAAGATGTATGTTTTTGTATTGTAGATACTTTTCCTTCCAATATTCTGGAGTGGCAACCTATTGAATGTTTAATAGGAACATTCAAAGTCCTTCATAAGGATTATGCAGAACTTATGTATGCAAAAAAATCTGTTCAATTTTTCTATAGCATTCAATTATTTGTCTATTTTGTAGATTATCAGGTGCCATCAGGGAGGAGTGCTTATGGAAATCTTGTACATCTACCTACTTCTTGCATCTCCTCATTAGATTGGGATGCTCCTGATCATTCAACAGTTTCAAGTTTTCTATGCAAAATGAAAGATGATATCCAAAGGGCAATGCGAGCAAGCTGAATTTCTCAAAGGATAAAGATTCAATGGTTTTTTCCTCTTCACGTTTTTGTAGCATGTTTTAAAAACGTGTTATTACAGAAAACAAAAACAATGTGGTTGAATAGGAGAGTTTCAATCTCAGAGATTGATGATGTTCTAGGTAGGGAATGGGATAGCAAAGAAGCTCAAAAGCTAAGAGACATCATTTTATGTAAAGTTAGTCCAAATTCTCCCTCAATTTCATATCAGATATCTCGACAATCACTTGTTTTACAATATGATTACAGAAGGTGGAAAAAAAATCTTGAGCTCTGGATACCCTTGGATTCAGAGGAGAGTTGTCCAGAATTTGAGTTAGAAATATTTATTCATCTAGATTTTCAACATAAGAAAATAATTGTCACTGCAAATTGGAAACTTCAAAATGTAAGGGATCTCCTAGAGTTCCTTGATGAGGTTTCACCACAATTCAGATTCTCAATTGATGGTGCAATGGTAAACATTAGATTAGAGAAAACACTATATTGCATTACTTGCTTGCCAACCAAGGTGATCAAGTTCCAACCCTTAAGAATGTAACCAGTCTTGCCCTTTTTCTTCTACTAAATACATATCTTTTTTATGTAAACTCATGATATTCATATTGGCATTGTTTTGATTTATATCATCACCCTTTTAAGGTTTCTATTGTGCAAAGACTTTTATAGGTTAAAGAATATCTCCATTGAGCAAAAACTTTTATCATGGTCTCAAACATGCAATTGCTGTGCAAGGTTACATCTCCTTTTTATGTAAACTCATCATATTGATATTGGAATTGTTTTGGTTTATATCATCACTCTTTTGATGTTTCTATTGTGCAAAGAATTTTATGGGTTAAAGAATATCTCCATAAAGCAAAGACTTTTATCATTGTCTCAAACATGCGATTACTCTGCAAGGTTTCTATTGGTCAAGATAAGGATAAGAAGTTCTCCATGTTACTTGTTCAAACAAATTCTATTGTTCAAGATAAGGTTTAGAAGTTCTTCATGTTGCTGCTTAGTTATATAGAGTAATAAGGTAGGAATATTACAAAGAGGGGAAGCTTGGAGGATAGTACCAATTCAAGCAATAAAGAGGCAATGAAGGTTCTCCAAAGGCCCTTATCGCTTGAGTTGGTCGTCTTTATTTTTTTATGTTAATGGGTGATGTATGAAAGTCACAACCAATTCAAGCGATAAGTTCCATTTGAAGTCCTTGGACTGCTCTCATCGTTTGAATCGGGTGTGCCTTTTGTGTGAGTGATAAACAAAGTTTAAGAGCAGGATTACAATATTGAGAAGATTGGAGGATATGAATGATTCAAGTGACTAGGGAAAATGGAGGTTCTTCGAGTGCCCTAATGGATTGAATTGGTCTTGTCCTCCAATCTTCTCCATTTTCCTTCAAAAGCCCAAGTTTTTCATTCAGATATCATCAAATCATGATATATCATAACAATAAAAAACTAATGATAAACCACTTATTATCTTAGTTTATCTCATGAATCCAGGACATACCACATTTTATATTTTAGAAAAACTACTACCAACATTAATAAGTTGAAACCATTTCTTTGTAGAAACATGGGTTACATTTACTATCTTCTAGATAAAGATAGAATGGCATCGTTTATCGATGCATATAATGCTCTAAAGGTTATTTTGTGTACAAAATTGTATTTAAAACAAAGATCATATAAATATCTTCCAACATATGTTGAAAGTAATGGGATAAGTATCAAGATAGATACAAAACTCTATACATTTTTGGAGCCTTCACCTTTGTGCTTATTCTTCTTCTTTTTGGAGCCTTCACTTTTTTTCTGATTCTTTGAGACATGCTTCAATGGAGAGTGAACAAGAGGTCCTTTCTTCTTACCTTCAATATTCTTATGTCTTGATGGTGGAGGAGAGTTTGGATCATAAGGACAGATAGCATCTTTTAAGATGGCATGAAATGCTTTCTCTCTGACCAAAAGGATCCATGCATCTGGATAGTCAGATAGATTTAGACTAGGATTGTAAAATTTGTGCTCTAAGAACCTTACTGCATTGGAAATTACTCTCCATCCGCATAATGTACTGTCTTTCTGTAGTGGCACACGAATTTGCATATAACCAAACTTTTTTTCTTCATTCATTTTGCTTGGATATTTCTGATCAATGTGCATTTTCAGAAGTTTTGCAACACTACAAGGCTAAATAAATATTAGAATGCATGGCAATGGAAGTGTAAAAGAGCAATGGAAGTGTACAAGAACTTATAGTTTGCAGTTCCCATGCTGTGATTGGAGAGAGTTCATGAATAAGGCTTGGTATTCAACAAAATCAATAATTATAAGACTCCAATGACCCCCGAAAATGTGGCACATACTTATAAATAAAACCACCATTAAGAAAAGAATGACTTTATATGAAATATAGAAATGAAAACTTACTTTTCAATATATGGATAAACTATATATTCTATCTCCTCACTAAAATTCTTGAGAAAATGACCAATTTCTCCATGCTTGTATAATATACATTGAGTCACAAGGGAATACAAAATACAGACCTTCCTCGAGACTGACTCCTCACATTGCTGGAGTAGGACCCTACAATATAAAACTGGTAGCAAATGCATCACGGAGATCAACTACTGATAAAACGGAGCATATTATGGCTTGAAAAATACCTAAGAGCTATAGTGACAATGTTGTCAGATATCTTAAAATTGAAGTCTCTCAACATTTTGTTGTCTTCAGGCCTTATGTCAAGCATGAAGTCTTCCTCCCACGACATTGAAGCATTTACAATTACGTGGCCATCTCCTTTCTTTGAAAGCTCTGAGTTAGCCTTCTTCAGCTTCTAAATGTCCTCAAGGATAATAGATTCTTCTGACATAAGATTCATCCTTCTACTCCTCCTCAAACTCTGCTGCATTTCTTGTTGAATGTTCATGAGAAGGGACCTCTTCAATTTTTACTATAGATGGCTTAGGCTTTCTTGCTAGAGGTATATTAAGAATACCAAAAGTTTTTTGATCATGCTTGTCAAGAAGGACAATGGCTTTAACAAACTTGTATCTTAGCCTAGACACAACAACATAGTCCTTGGCCATAAGTGTCACCCTATGACAATGTGCTGCACATAGATAAGCATCATTCATAAAACCAATTGCAAAATCTTCTGCTGCTTCTTGCAAGCATAGAAGAGCCTAAGTCTGTCATTTGACATTCACAAATGAATTAGTCTTCATCATAGAGCAAAGATTGGCAGAAATCTCCTTAACCACTCTCATGAAAGGAAGTCTTGGGATGAGAATTCCCACAGAATTCCGAGCTCTTCTAATTTCCCTCAGTGATTCGACATGATATTTAACTCTCCTTTTAGTGTATGCATTCTATGGATCAACCTTATCTTGGCTATTTGTGGTCTCTAGAGTAGGTCCCTGCCCCTATGGAATAGGTCCCCCATACTATTGCTCCTGAGGGTACAACTTCCTAGCTATCTTCTTTACCCTAGCCATGATCTGTAAAAAGAAGGATTAGAAGAGGATCAAACACATGGAAATGAGAGAACACAACAAGAAAATCAAGAATTCAATAGATGACTAATTCAAGTGATTAGGGTCATCGAAAAAATTGGATTGTTCTATTTGCTTGAATCAGTCGTGTAAAATAAGTCAAGGTTTCAACCACATTCATGTGAATTTCATGATATTTTTGGGATAAACTTTGTCTTTTATGATAAAAATACAACAAATTGTCAAAAAATATGTTTGAAGGAAATGAGCGATTCAAGCGATTAGGGCCATCCAAAAATCTCTGATTCCCCTAAGCCCTTGAATTGATCGTATCAGAAAAATCAAGGCCTTCACTTTCTTTTCATGTATTCCATGAAGTCTATAATAAATCTTTCTATGCTGAAAAAAAAATAGCACATAGACATGCTTTTGACTAGACGTGACCGATTCAAGCGAATACATATATCCAAAAGTCTTTGATTCCCCTAATCGCTTGAATCGATCATGTCAAAGCCATGTGAAAGAAATAGAATCATCTTATCTTTTGCCCTAATCTTAAAAGAATAAATAGATCTCAAAAAGCTTTTTAACTAGGCATGACCAATTCAAGCGATTGGGAAAATCCAAAAATCTCTAATTCCACTAATCGCTTAAATCAGTCGTGTGGAACATTCCAAGCTCAGGTATATTACCTTGCACGCCAAGAGAGCTCAAGGACAAGAGGAATTAGAGAAATTCATAGAAGAGGCTTGGAGCATGAAAACTACTGGGAGTTGGGGGAACACGTAGGTCACAAGAAAAATGCCACAAATGAAGGGAGAAGCTTAAATAGGTCTCTAAGTTGTTCATTGGTGCCACATGGCATCATATGATTGGTCCACATCATCTACCATTGCAAATCCCAACGTACATTTCCACGTGTCACCTTTTCAGTGATCATTTGATCATTGAAAATTTTGAATTCAATTTTACCACATGTGACACATTCATTGGTCCACGTCATGTGATCATTTCTTTCTCTCTTTGCCTATAAATATTAGTTGCCTTGGTCTTTTTTGATTTTCAACCTTCAAGAAATTTTTGCCTCCATAGCCAAGCACTCTGAGCTCGAATCCTATACACAACCGATTCAAGTGGTTACGCTAGTTTGACTCTCTTTGACTACTTCTATTCGCTTGTATCCATCGTCTATTGAGATGGAAGAGAAGAATGTGATTCTAAATGTTTCTCCATCTGAGAAAATTCTAGATTTTATGGTTCAAGAGGGATTGAGGGTGAATCATTTTCCAGATGCAATGAGAATCTTCAATCCCACCTTTGATTTTGAGGCACTTGTGGAGAAAAGCAAGGCATTTCTTATGGATGAATGAGACACCTTCATTAGGATAGTAAATCGTCAAGAAGTTATCATATCTAACAAAAATTATATCCACTTAATTATTTTTGGGAAGGATCCTTTGGATATGTCCAGAATGACTAGAAAATATAGGAAGATTTCCCCCTTGCAAGGCAAGATAGAACTTCGCCCAGAACACCAAAACAATTTTTGGTTACTGCCCTTGAGCATAGGGTTTCTGATTTGGCTTGATCACATCTCAATTGGGAAGAATGAAGAAAAGGAACATGATGAAGAAAAAGGGGCATCCCTAGATGTTTCTCTTGAGAAATATTCACAAAGTCAAGTCAAAGAGATTGTTGAAGAGCTTAACCTCCAAGTAGAAGAAGAAGAGGTTAGAAACTTTGATGTCACTACTTTCAAAGGAGAGACTACCATTAGCGAGCCATCACAACATGTGAAAATCTCAGAGAAATCACTCTTTCTCCCAAATCTCCCATATTACTTTATCTCTAGGAAGGAATTTGTTCCTCTGTATTGCATTCAAGAGCTCTTCAATATTAGAGAAGACTACTGCCTTGTTGTTATAGCTGAATTAGAAGAAGTTGCAAGGAGGTTTATAAATGAGAAGGACGGAAGTAAAGATGAATTTTTGAGCCTAGACTTATCCTTGCCAAATAAAGAATTCAAAGACTCATCCAAAGCTCCCTCATGCTGCTATGAAAGAGTGCTTTCACAGAGGCCAACCCTTGCAGATGAAGATTTTGACCAGCAACAAAAAGATTTAGGGATTTACTCATTTGGATGAGAACATTCATTTGTGGAGGTAGCTAAGGACAAAGGAACAATAAGGATTGATGAGAAAGAACTGATCTAGGAGGAAGATGAGGTCAAGGTACATCCAAATAAGAAAATTGTGAGACACGACCAATTCAAGCGATTAGGCCCATTGAAGAATTTTTGATGAGCCTATTCGATTGAATTGATCGTGTCTAGAGTTCTTCTTTTTTATGCCTTTTTTAGCTTGTCCCTTATGTAATATAATCCAATTAACATCTATTTGTGATCATTTGGAAGACATGACCAATTCAAGCGATTAGGCCCATCCGAGACTTTCTGATGAGCCTATTCGCTTGGATCAGTCGTCTCATCGATTTCTCTATTTCATGATTTATTTTCCTCATCCAATACCTATTCCTCATATTCTTGGTGTGTATATCACAGAAGGGCCAAGTTTACTAGTTTCTCTAATGATAATGACAATCTTTCAAGCCCCATTGATTCAAGCGATTAGGCTTATCCGTTTGCTTGAATTGGTTGTGTCTATTAAGTTCTTCATTTGCTCTTTATTAAAGGCCTTTATCTCTCAAAATTAATATATGATGGCATGTGATGGTAGATTTGCAATGATTCTGATGAACAACTGATTCAAGCGATTAGGCCCTTCCAAGATTTCTTGATGAGCCTAGTCGCTTGAATTGGTTGTTGTTGATATATTTAGGTAGTGATGTGTGTGAACACTCTAGGACCGTCGGGGCACTTTTTTCCCTCTTTAGGAGGTTTTTTCCCCTGGATTGTATATATGCCTATTGCCCTAACGGGCTATGTATCTTTGTAAATTCTAGTGGTAATACATTCAGTATTCTGTGTTGTGCTACAAGCTTCTTGTTGTTTGCATGCTTCCATAGACATCTAACTCCAACAATTGGTATCAGAGCAGGTCCCCGCTTCATCTAGGACATCGTCAACACCTCTCCAGTTGTTGACTCAGAATCACATGAAATTTGGTGAGCATACTCAGGGTGTTTTAAAGATCAAAACAACTTTGCTATGTGGTGACGAAATCATGATATGAGCTCATTTCGACCTTTGAATTGACTATCGTAGTGCTTGTGCAAGCTATTTTGTCTTTTTATGCCAAAGATATATACCAATTTCGGTTCGCCAGTATAAGTATCTCAAAGTTTGCTACATGTTTAGTAGAATTTTTCTAGGCACTTCTGTTCAACTTTTTGGGATACAGTCAATTTTTTGCATCAAGGTATTTTAGTCACCGGCCATGGCGAAAAGCAGTGATGTATTCCGTATGTTGGCTGTTGAGGATAAGTTGGATGGTACCAACTACCCATTATGGGCTTATATGATGCCACATGAATTGGTTGCAAAAGGATTGTGGAACATTGTGGAGGGTGTTGAAAAAAATCCTATCACACCTGCGACTTGTACAACTACAGGTACTGAAGCTGATGCAGAAGGTGTTGAAGATGGTGATATTCTGCAGATTCCTATTTTGTATTGTTGTCTCCATTGCACCTGCTACAGAGAAAATTTGTTGGGATAGCAGAGATGCTCAGGCACATGCATTGATAGCTTTTTCTATCAGACGTGCCATTATTCCTCACATTCGCTCTTGTAGAACAGCTAAGGATGCTTGGGATACACTTACCACATTGTACCATGCTAGGAATGAGGCTCGTGTTGCTTACCTTTGAAAACAGTTGGAGAGTGAGTATATGAATGAAGGTGATTCTATGGAAAATTTTTGACAAAGATCAAGGATTTGAAGGAACAATTGATTTCTGTAGATGAAGTTGTTCCTGACAGTTCACTTGTGTAGACTGTTCTGAATGGTCTTCCCGATTCATATCAGAGTTTTGCTTCTACTCTTCATTTGATGATGAAAGGCAATCTAAATGCCTTAACATTTGAAGAGTTAGTTTCTATTTTGTTGTAGGAGGACCAGTCTAGGCAGAACATGTGTATTATGCGTGTTGCAGACCAAGCTTTCTTAGCTAGTCAGAAGGGAAAAGGAAAATGGAGCTCTTCTACTAGTAAGCAAAAATCTGCAAATGCTGCACATTCAAAGAAGGAAGACAAAGATGAGAAGAAATCAGAAAAGCAGAAATTGTTTTGCAAATACTGTAAAGCAAATGATCATGTCATTAAGAGCTGTCCAAAACTGGCTGCTAAAGAGGCAAAGAAGAAAGAAGCCGGAATGATTGTTGCAGAGGCCTCTACACCGAAAACAGAGTGTGCTAATCTTGTGCAGGAAGAAGAATGGGCGTTTACTATTGTTTGCAATTTTGACCGATCTTCTCATGAGCAGTGCATGTGTGCATTAGACTCAGATGTTTGGTACTTTGATAGTGGGGCGACCAAACATATTACCTCACAGTGCATTTTCTTCTCTTCACTCGAGCCTGCCCCTACACGGAATACTGTTACATGCGTCAACAACTCCTCTTATCCTATTATGGGAGTTGGTAAGATCATTTTGACTACTAATGATGGTAGTTCTTTCACTTTGTCAGATGCTTTGTTTGTGCAAGGGATCAAGAAAAATATGTTATCAGTTTTTGCATTAGCCAAGATTGCCTTGGTTGTGAAATTTGTTGATGACAAATATAGAGTTCATGATCTGTCAAATTGCGATGTCATTATTGCTTCTGGCATTTTGTGTCGTGGGCTATATAAGCTCATAGACTATGAAAGATTTGTAAATGATTCGGCATGTGCAGTACATGATTCTCAGGCTATGTCAGATGCAAAGCTTTGGCATGCATGCTTTGGTCATATGAATTTTGCTAGTTTGCTACGCCTGCAAAAATCTAAAATGGTGTCCTCTTTTACCAAACTTGAGGCACTCGGAAAACATGTTTGTGAAGGCTGTAATTTGGGCAAAATGCAGCGTTCTTCCTTTCCAAAAGATGTTTCAGTTCGGGTCACTCAGAATTTGCAGCTTGTACATAGTGATGTCTGTGGTCCTATGCAAACACCTTCTTTTGGGAACTATCTTTGCTTCGTGACTTTCTTCAATCATTTTTCTAGGCATGCATGGGTATATCCATTGAAGGCAAAGTCCGAAGTGTTTATGTGCTTCAAACAGTTTTTGGTTTTGGCTGAAAATGTGTTAGCATGTAAAATGGGCACTCTCCGTTCTGATCAAGGGGGGGAATATATGTCTTTTGACTTTAATGCATTTCTGGCTGAATGTGGGATAAAACATCAGTGTACAATGCTATATACACCTCAACAAAATGGATTTGCTAAACGAAAGAATAGTTCACTCATGGAGATGGAGAGATGTATGGGCAAGAGTCAGGCTTTACCACATAGTTTCTAGCTTGCCACTGTCATGTGTGTAGCATATGTACTTAACAGGTATCCCACTAAAGCGTTGTAGTCTATCACTCCATATGAGGCTTGGCATGGTTGCAAGCCATCTGTTGCTCATCTGCATGTTTTTGGTTGTATGGCATATGCATTAGTGCCTAAACAACATCGCAAAAAATTGGATGATAAAGTAGTAAAATGTATTTTTGTTGGGTACAGTTCTAAAAGCAAAGGCTATCGTCTGTATCATCCACAGACTAAGCGCATTCTGGTTAGCTGTGATGTTGTTTTTGTGGAAGATGCTATTCAGACATTGCTTTCATGTACTAAAGAGACATGTGTTAGCTCCAAAGACATGTATGATACTTTGCTGCCTCTTTTTACAGGTGGACAGTCTAGTGCTGGTCCTAATGAGGTAACTTCTCAGCCTTTGCAGGTTTCATGTGATGATGCAGATCATTCCATTTCTGATGTAGATTTACATGATGCACTTGTTGATGAGAGAGCTTATATTGAGCAAGCAAAAACTATTCCAAAATGGCTGGTGTAGACTTTGCATGACAACAAATTAGATGCACCTCAGTTATATCAGACTCGGACAGGCTCTGATAGTGCCTCTTTTGCATCAGATTGATATGCTATGGCTGCCTCTAGTCTCTATGATGAGACTGAACCTGTTTCGTTTGATGAAGCATAAAATTCTGAACATTGGATGGCTGCAATGCAATCTAGATATGATGATATCATGAAAAATGGTACCTGGTCTTTATGTGAATTGCCTCCTGGCAAGAAGGCCATTGACAGTAAGTGGGTATACAAGCTAAAGCATAAACTTGATGGAATAGTTGATAGGTATAAGGCTAGGCTTGTTGCAAAGTGTTATGCACAGGAAAGAGGCATTGATTTTGATGAAACCTTTGCTCCTACTTGCCGAATGACTACTGTTGGTAGCATCTGTGCACTTGCATCTCATCATGATTGTAATGTACATCAGTTGGACATTAAATCAATATTTTTGAATGGTGACTTGCATGAAGAAGTGTATGCTTTTCAGTCCCGTGGCTTTGTGCAGAAAGGGCATGAAAACCAGGTGTGCAGGTTAAAGAAGGCATTACATGGTTTAAAGCAAGCAACACATGCTTGGTATGAAAAAATACATGCCTATCTCATTGCACATGGTTTTGAGAACAATCCAACTGAAAGCACCTTATATGTTAAGTGTGTTAATGATCTGCTTCTGATCATTGTGGTGTATGTTGATGACATGCTGCTCCTTGGTCCTCATGACATGCATATTGTTGATTTTAAGGCTGATTTGCATGCCTCATTTGAGATGTTTGATTTGGAGCATTTGCATCACTATTTGGGCATTCAGTTTATGCAAGTTGATGATGGAATGGCTTTGTGTCAAATGAAATATATTGACACATTATTGTAGCATTTTGGCCTTGAAGATTATAAGCCTATTGCCATTCCTATGGAGATAGGTTTACGATTGAGTTTTCATGATTGTAGAGATGCATTTGATGCTGTTCTCTATCAGCACGTTGTTGGATGCTTGATTTATTTATGCATTACTCAACCAGATATTCAGTTTGCTGTCCCATAGATGAACAAGTTTATGCATTGCCCATGTGTCAAGCATTGGCAGGCGGTTAAGTGCATCTTTCGCTACTTGAGTGGTACCCGACTACTTGGATTGTTTTATCCCAAGGGGAGATCACTACCACTAGATTTGCATGCTTTTTTCGACAATGATTGCACTGGTTGCTATGACACTCGTGTGTCCACCAGTGGCTTTTGCTTCATGCTTGGTAGCTCATGTATATCTTGGTTGAGCAAGAAGCAGCTTACTATGGCCACTTCCAATTGTGAGGCTGAGTATACGACATCTTTCAGAGTGTCTATTGAGTGTGTGTGGCTCAAACGCTTTATGGTTGATTTGGGTGTTGGTCAGTCTTCTGCCACCACCATCTTCACTGAAAGTCAAAGCACATTGGCAGTTGCGAGGAACCCTGTGTTCCATGCTCGCACTAAGCACATTGAGGTGCATTATCATTATGTTAGGGAGAGGTTCTCTACTGGGGAGATAAGCTTGGCATATGTTCCCATGTAGGAGAACATTGTAGACCTTTTTACGAAGGCTCTGCCTAGGGAGAAGTTTGAAGCTTTCAGCAAAGCTTTGGGCTTACTTCCTTTTGTGGATTGATTCCACATAGCTTGGCACTTCCTTATATATGGTTTTTTCCCTCGGCTTGTATATATGCCTATTGCCGTGACAGGCTATGTATCTTTGTTTAAAAACACATCAGGTATAATGGTGGAGTAAATTTCTTTGAAACTCACTAAGTAGTAAGTTATGTCTTTGACAATTCATGCCTCTCTGATGGTTTCTATAAGCTCTATCATTGCCCTTCTGAATTCAATCACATAGGTATCAGATGTTACTTGTTGCTTCATGATCTTCAAAAGTTTATCTAGTCTAATCCAAAACTCCATTCTTTTTTTTGCTATTTCTGGATTGCTCTTTAATTTGTCGTAAACTTGCAAAATTGTTTCTGTTGGGGTTCAACAACACATACTGACTAACTCAAGTCAAATTCACTCACAAGAACAAATCCTAGTGCTGATCTTCTTCTCACACAGAAACATTAATTGCGGACAAAATTTCAAAGTCACCACTATTTGATTTCAACAATGCAAAAACAGAATAACTCCTCTTGGACAGAGATCATTTACACACTTGCGCAGAAAAAATATGATGAAAGTACTTCATTAACGTCTTCATTTACAGAGATTTCAATGATGAAAATAAAAATTTACTGCTTCTAGACAGGTACAAAGACTCTCCTCTTCTCTCCATTCGTCTCTTTCCTTAAAGATGTTTTTTCTTCCCATTACATACTCATGAGAACAAAAATACAACTACCATAATCACACGACATCCACACCTAACTAATTTGTAACTGCTTCTTTTAAAATTCTGATGAAGCAAAATACAGATTCAACAAAACTTTGAGTTAGCAACATCCAATTTAGCAGAATTCTGACTGACTACTTATCTTCCAATTTCTCGAGCCTCAACACCTAGCACTGCCTAGTGGGGGATTTTTTCCAAAAATCAAGGCCGAACTTACAATCCCTTGATAAAAAACTATGACACTAAGTTCCCAATGAAGATTTTCTTATTGAACTTCACTTGCAATTGTAGTATGTTTCTAAAATTCTCTCCCACTTGCATTTCCTCTTGCTCCAAAATCCTTTTAGAAACTACTTCTTCTACTGCTATACTATCTGCTGAACTGGATCTTTCAACTCGTTATCCAAAGTCTGTTGAACTAGCTTCTCCTTAAGATCTGCAATTTGTTGTAGCAAGGCTTACTTCTCACTTTTATGTTGCTCAATAACTTGTATCAACTGACTCTATAAACTGATGCAAATCCATCTTGTATCTGCTCATATGGATATCTAATAAGTGCTTGCATCCTTTATTTAATTCGAGTCCATAACTCTTGCATGCACTTATACATTTGCTGCTTTAGAGTCACCATATCCATCTCAGTCATCAGCATTGCATCCATCTCAACCTCCTCATTTTGTAACATCTATTTTTCAAGCACAAGTAATGGATTAATTCTAGACTTCAATACCTCGTTTTCCACTTGCAAAGTTGTATTTACTACAACTAAGTTCTGTATCTCTATGTCCACCAGTTGCTGCATCTTTCCTATCCACTCATCAAATTCTTGTAATGACTTCTTAACCTTGAGTATTTCCAAAGCCTGCTATTTGTGGAACTGGGACAACACTTGCTCACGCTCCTGCACCTTCCTCTACAATTCATCTTGTAAAATTTGTACTTGAAATTTCTACAACTGATCCTCATCGGAATTAAGTATATTAGTAAGTAGTTTTTGCTCCTTCACTAATCCATCCTGTCTCACTATAAACTTGTATACCTTATCCAATTTTTGCTGTACTTCATGCACTTCTGCACTAACCTCAGCTTTTGATGGAGACAATTGTTGCACAGATACTTTATCTATTACTATCTTTAACACTGGTTCCAATTTACACTTTTTTGATGATTTAAAACTTCTGCGAACAATCTTGTGTTGCTCAACATCCTTTGATATATGAATCGACATCTCATGAAAGCTCATACCCATAGAAGTCTCACTCTTCAATTTCTTTACCATCGAAGCCACCTCAACTGCCTTATATCCCGCCTTCAACAAAGTATTGTATGTGTCGTCTTGCTGCTCCTCTACTATGACACAATCCCGGTTCTTCTACTTAATAATTGGGGAAACAAGCTGCTGTTCCTGAGCGTTAGGCCACACAACTTCATTCCCTTCTACTTTCTGTAAAAATTGAAACAACTATGCTAGATATGCAGCTAGCCTACTATTCACCAGGGTCTTTTTCTTATCTGAAGAGAAAATCTCACCATATATTCTGTAAAAAATCCAATGATTCCAACTCTCATTTTCTCCCTTCTCGGCCCAACACAACACAAGGGCACATAGTTTTCCTTAGACATATAATCATATTTAACTATGAAACATAATCTCTCAAGATATGCATTTTTCAACATATAGTACTAATGGCCTCCTTCATGAGGAGCAAATTCTTTTCTTAAGGCCTCCTCTGAACATTTTGGCACAACAGGCTCCTTGAAAATAGGTAATTTAAAAACTTTTGCAACTCGCTCAGGTGAGAACTTTACCTGTTGTGACAATTGACCTTTTGTTTTCTTGTAATGTTGTAGCCAGATAACATTAAGTGGAACACTCACACCAATCTCGACCTTGAAATCAGTAAACGAATCCATGAGTGATTGTGTTATTTTACTAGCTGATGTAGGTGTTTGGGTTTCATCGTCCTCGTCCTGCAACTGACTATCACTATCCTCTGTTGAAGACTCCTCCTTACACACCATAGCTTCTTTTCTCTGTGCTCTGTCCCTCATCTCTGGAGTGTCCATGGTCTGGAATATAGCAGCTAGAGTAAGTGTCTTGCTTTTGGGCATGTGGCAGCACTTAGCAATCAACCTCGACTGCACTAATCCGACATCAAGCGATTGTATGACACAAAGACTCACACACTTAATGCTATGCTTCCATGATGCATAAAGTCGGAAAAAAATTCTACAAAATAATTTGAATTTTTCCCACATATTCACATACACATATATATGCACAAGAATACACACATACACATGTTTTAGGTCTAGGTCTTTAGGATTAGGGTTTTTACACATGCATACAAATATTTACACATACAAATATACACACATAATACATATACACATACACATGTATATACACAGGCATACACACATATACATGTGTTCTAGTTGTTGTTTATAAATATCATGTCTGTGTCTCATTTCTTTGTACATGGTTCATGATTCATTTTGCTCAGGTCTTTTGTATTTGGCAGTATGTTTTGCTTTATCAAATCATG
Organism: Ceratopteris richardii; assembly: GCA_020310875.1. Taxonomy (NCBI): domain Eukaryota; kingdom Viridiplantae; phylum Streptophyta; class Polypodiopsida; order Polypodiales; family Pteridaceae; genus Ceratopteris; species Ceratopteris richardii. The sequence continues at coordinate 143,537,437 of CM035420.1, read as the reverse complement.
TTTTTTTTGCTTGTCATACATCTCACATGTACTCGAGTTTTTCTTGGGCAGAGTGTATTGTCTTTTGCTACACAACAACATGGGAATGTTGCTGTGGCAAGAGACAACACACTCTGCCCAAATTTTTTTTGCAGATATGGTCGTCGGTATAAACGACGGTATAAGCATCAATATCCCTAAGCACATACCGATGCTTATACCGACTATTTTGCCCAGGGGCATACCATGGCTTATATCGATGCTTATACCGATGCTTATACCGACGCTTATACCGACACTTATACCGACGCTTATACCAACGCTTTGGTTCCGATGCCTACACCGACCCTTACATCAACGTCGGGGCAGAATCGTGCTCGTTCATTTTCCTCGGTAGAAGCCTCGATATGTGCCTAATATGTTGTAGTGTGAGATGGTCCTAGCAAAAAATTCATTTCTTTCATGAGTTTTTGAAAAATAAACCATTTCAAGCATACATTTTCATTCAGTTTCAATAGTTTCAAAACATCACTCTAACTCATAATTTCATTACAAAAAGGACATGCTCAAAACTGCTCAACATGTTTAAACCTAGCACATTTGTTACATGATCTCTTACAATTTTCATTCTCTTTTTCTCTAGCCAAAATTTTCAGTCAAATCTAAAAAAGGTTTTACTTGTTTTGACTAAATTCTCAATCCTATAGGAGTTTCTTTCATTTGATTGAAAGCTTCTAACTCAGAAGACAAATGCAACAAATTTTTTTCTAGATCCCTCTGATGTAAGTCTCTTTAATGTATAGTTCTTTTAAATCTCACAGAGCTTTGAACAATAGCCATGTAAACCGTCATCATCATCTCCTACAAATTTAATTAGATCATGAAGATTATGAAAAGGTGGATACCTTCTAGTTTGTGGATCAATTGGATAAACAACTCCATCTGCCCGTATGTTGATATGTTTTTTGCCTTCTTTGCATAATCCATCAACTTCACAAGATCGAAGAGCTCTTCAGAATGCCTTTTTTGTTGTTGCATACTCTTGACTGATTGCAATGTTGATATGGAACTTATCATGCAGACTTTGACTGGATGAGAGTTCAGTGAGAGCGTTTGGATTGAGGTTCTCCATGGCAAAATTGTCCACATTCACGAGAAAGAGAGAAGTAGGTCTACTATGGAGAGTAGATTAAAAAAGTACAGAATGTCCTAAACACACATTATACAAGTTGTAGAACAAGAGGGAAGCTTGAAATTTGGTGAATGTCTGATGAGCATAAATTATGAGGCATATCACTTTTCATGATTATCACACAAACTTTCTCTCTCTTCCAAAACTAATATATTTGCATAAGATATGTTTTGAATGAACGTACACAAAATTTTTTGAAACGGTTTGACAACATTAATCTAGCACGGTCCTTTTTTTGCCCTTTTTTACCCTAATGAATTGTTGGAGTTTGAGGTCTACGGAAGCACACAAACAACACAAGGAAGAAGAAGAAGCTTGAAGCACAACACACAATACTGAATGTATTACCAAGTGAATGTACAAATATAAGTGACCCATTAGGGTTATGGGCATATATACAATCTGAGAGGAAAAAAATTTTCTAAAGGGGGAAAAAAGTGCCTCGATAGTCCTAGTGTGTTCACACACATCACTACCAAAATATATCAACAATTTATGCAATTATTTGAATGACTTCCCAAATATTTGATATAGCTTTTGGATTGATTGGATTTTGGATATGATGTTTATTAATTGGCTTTAGATATGTCTGAGTATTTTAATGGAATTAGGAATATGCATAGTTTAAGAAGAAACTACATTCAAGGTAAGAAGCGACTTGAAATTTGCACGTTTGACCACTCCAACTTTGATGTATGTAAGAATTATATATGTGGTATCTTGATTAAGATGAGAAAATGGAGACAATGAGGTGATCTTGAGAAGAAATCTCTTTACAATGTAGATAATGACTTGGAAAAATCTTGATCAAATGGCCATGTTGCAATACTTGAGAGAAAAAGATTGCTTCGAATAAAGTTTAGTTACAAGACGTGCATGGTATTACAAATCATTTAATGGAAGTATCTTACAAAAGCTCTATTTTCTAACAAGCTAACCTGAAAAATGAGCTCTCTAGCTCTTTTTATAGTTTTTTGACTAGTTTTGGCCTTGTCTAGACCTAGTGTCCGACCTAGTTAAAATTAGGTTCCAAGGCTTATTTGAAGGGCTCAAACGAAGTCTAAAAAATATGAAAATTGGTAGGATGATACTTCTAATACTCCTCAAGCTCAAGAACTCCTTGGCTTGAACAAAATGGAGTTAAAAAAAGGTGAAATGATATTTACAATGGTTTGAGTGATCAAAATCACTGTTTTTGTAGAGGATTCTTTTGAAAATTTGACATATACTTCTTGGAGCTCCCTAATTGCTCTTTCTTCTTCTATGTCCACTTCTTTGATGTGCTTCCATGCTTTATGCTCGACCTTGAGTTCCAGCACCCCCCCCCCCTCTCAAGTCTGTCATCCTTGACAGACCCTTGTTGTAATGGTTGTTCCATGTAGTGCTTTGAGAGGTAGTGTCCATCCTAAGAGCCATCTATCTTCCACTTGTACAAGGTTCTATTGTCTGCTTTCTCATTTGTCATTGCGAGCTTGTGCAAGTTGTAGTCCCTTGGTATGTGCTTCTTCCTTGGATTCCAGCATGAATATGTCATTGGTGGCTTCCATTGATGTCCTCTAGATCTTCCCAAGTTGATGTTCATAGTAGTCATGCCAAGTACTCATAACCCATAATGAGTGATGGATAAGTGTGTTTGTGCGTGGGTTGAGAAAACTATATGCCTTGTGCATGACCTTGTAATGTAGCCCTATGTATGCTCAATTGGAAAATGCATTGGAAGAAGTATGGTGCAAAAATTGGGGGTCTTGAGCTAAGTGCTCAAGGGTATGCCAATGAAGAGGTTTCCTAATCTATCATGGTTATAATGTTGCCCAAGTAGGAGATTCCTACCATGGTGAATGGTCAATCGATGCGGATCTCTTCGTCTTGTACACCCGTCATTGTGATGGACCACCGACTAGTCTTTCGTTGTCGATGAATGTCCTTGTTGATGGTCCATTGATGGAATTCTTTGAGTGCCTGGTCCTGTTCCCACTCTTCAAAGCAATATTTGCCAAATACTGAGAATTGAATTTCGTTATATTCCTTGGCAAACAGCGTTAGGTAATTACACCAATCTTACTCTCACATATTCTCTTTAGCTCACCCTAAGCAGGAGTCTTCTCACCTAGTATACATACAAGGATTTGCAAGGTACCAGAACTACCCCTGGTAGATATCTTTTGGATGCTCTCATACATATAGTAGTTAAGCATCTCTCAAGTTGCAGACCTTCAAGCTCTTCCCGCCTACCATGGATTCCCTATTCATGCCCAATCATCAATGATGCCACCTTCAACTAAGCAAAGAATCATTCATGTTCCATGGGCCAAACTTGGGAACAAACACTTTTTTTTTTAACAATGTCACAACCAAGAAGACAGATGTTAGTATCAGAAAAAGTAGTTGACATATGTCAATTTGCTCTTGTGCATGGGACTCTCAAATGTGTCTATGCATGGCGTGTAATGTGGCCCTATATCAATGCATACTTTGGAAATGCCTGACTTGAATGGTGCAAAAGATAGGGTTGTGCAAGGAGCACATGGTTGTCGTTCGTCGAGGCTTTCGATGTTACTTGCGGATGTTGATGACAACTGATCATTCTTTCGATGTTACTTGCGGATGTTGTGCAAGGAGCACATGGTTGTCGTTCGTCGAGGCTTTCGATGTTACTTGTGGATGTTACTTGAAATGATGTAAACGATGGATTTTTGACTGACAACTGATCATTCTTTCGTATGGAGATCCGTTTGAGAAGAGTGTTTGACTGGGAAGTGATCACCTTTGGCCACTTCATGTTTGGAAGGTTTCTTGATTTTTGCATCCCTTGTGATTGGCCCTTTGGTTTTGTAGAGGTCTTGGGTGTTTTTGGCTTCCAAAACCATATCCTAGATAATTGTCTTCTTACCATTGCCAAAGAGGTGAGGTGATCTTCTTTGGCTCTTTGTTCCAGGTTCTGACCCTTGCCTTTCCTTGACTTCTTTGTTGAGACTTTACGCATGTGGGAGAATATAGGTTCTTGTGTACGTAAGAGCTTCTTGGGTACCCATATGCGTGACTGACCTTGTTGAGCTGCCACTAATTTCTTAGGCACCCAAACTTGTCAGATACCTTGTGGTTGAACCTGTCCTACTTGCTTGGTTCTTGTTTTGGCATGGTTGGCTTGGCCAGATGGGAATTGTAGTGGCAAGGTTGGTGGTTGCTCTCCTTTTTGTACCCAGATTTGCGTCATGCTCGACATGAATTTCTTCTTGAAATCCCGTTGTCTATTTGACACAGCAGGTGTCATGTACTATTTCTCTTCCTTGTGTGATTGAACTACTATAGATGGCTGAGACTTCGTACAAGAAGGGAGTCTCAATGGGTCTCCAACTCTTTTGTTGGAGGCAGCATCCTTCTGCATCATAGAGCTTTGGACACATACAACTTCTTCTTCTCTAAGATTAGTCCTAAGAGAATGTGTGACACCTTGATCTCTGAGCATGCAGTTTTCTAACTCTAATGTAATGCATTGTTCATGAACCCAAACTTGAAGAAGTTGGCTCCTTAGGTTTAAGTTGACTGCATGGTCATAGATCCAATCTTGTCCCAAGACAAGTGGCTCTATAAGGTCCTCATCATGACACACTAGCATTTTGACTATCATTGGAATAACGTGAAGGTAGATGGAAAGTCCCACCTCGCCCAAACAAGGGATTTCCACACCTCCCACTCCTATGAGATAGGCTTCTATGGGATTGATGTTCAATTGCAGATCTTGGCAGTAGGAAAGTATAACTGCACTAGTTGCTGCACCTGAGTCAATCAATGCTTTCACAGTCCTCGCACTCTTTCCTTGTCCTATCTCTATGGTCACAAAGGGACGTCGGCCAATTATTTGAGAAGTAGTTATGCTCGATTTTTAGCACATGTCCATGTGATATTTTGGGGCTTTTGGGTTGACATCTAGGCCTAGTCGCCTTAACTTATTTTTCCTAATGCGCTCTCTGGCCTGTGCTTGTGCTTCTTCTCTCACCCTTAAATCTTCTTCTTTTCGCTGCTTAGTAGTGTTGAGTCTCATTAGCATATCCTCTGTAAGACGTTCTTGATACATCTTGACTCTACATCTACTAATATAGCTTGGCAAGATGTCACCTTCTAGAGTGGCCAATTGAACTGCACCGCTAGTGGAAATTCTATTAATGATCATGGGTCCATACCTCTTTTCTCCAATTTACGGGCATGTTGTTTTAGTGTGTAAACCAACACTATGTCTCCCTCTTTCAATCCTTTATCCTTGATGTGTGCATCAAAATATGACTTTTGCCTTTTCTTTGCAGCATAGATGCCTGCTGTCGCTCGCAGTCTCGTCTCACCTAAGCATTCTAGATCAAATATCCTAAGAGGACAACTCATGTCCATTCCACTCGTATTCTTGTGCTACTTTCAAGGCTGGGGTTAGGAAGTCCAATGGTAGCACACCATTCTGTCCAAAGACCATCTGAAATGGGGTGGCATTGAGTACCATTTTATAGGCAACTCAATAAGCCCAGCCAACATGATGAAGTTGTTTGTCCCAATCAGAGCGTTTATTATTTACCAGTTTAGTCAAGAAATTACATAGGATCTTGTTTGTGCTCTCAGCTTGTTCGTTAGCTTGGGGATGATAGGGGGCATACTTCTTATGTATCACCAAGAATTCTTGGAGAAGATCTTCAATGAATTCGTTCAAGAAATGTGTACCTCTATCGCTTACCAACTCTATTGGTAATCCATATCTTGTGAACACGTTCTCAAATAAGAATTTTGCCATAGTTTGAGGATCATTCTTTGTTGTGGCTTTAACTTCTACCCACTTGGTAAGGTAATCTGTGGCTACAATAATGTACTCTGCATGGGAGTTTCTAGATGGGGGGTTAATAGGACCTATAAAGTCTATACCCCACTTTGAAAATGCATGCCTTCCCATCATTGGCCTCTGAGGATCATTCTTTGGTGTGGCTTTAACTTCTACCCACTTGGTAAGGTAATCTGTGGCTACAATAATGTACTCTGCATGGGAGTTTCTAGATGGGGGGTTAATAGGACCTATAAAGTCTATACCCCACTTTGAAAATGCATGCCTTCCCATCATTGGCCTCAAATGCATCTCATCTTTCCTAATTGGATATTGTGCATGTTGGCATGTGTCACATTTCTTCACATAGGTATGTGCATCCATATGAAGAGTGGGCCACCAAAGTCGGAAGAATAGAATTGTCTTAATTACTCCATCAGGACCAAAGTGTCCACCTGAAACACCACTGTGTGCAGTTTCTAAGAATTTTAAATAATCTGATTCATGAACGCACAATCTTAAGTAACCATCTTTGCCTCTGCAATATAGGTTTTCTCCTACTAAGGCATAGTCTTGAGCCTCTTGCCCCATGCTTCTTCTTCTTGCTAGACTAGCCTCTTTGGGGAATGTCCCGGATCTCATGAATTCTACCAATGGAGCACTCCAGTCTGGAATTAATGATACGTGATAAAGAGTCACATGCTCCACTGTGGGTTTTTCCTGGCACACTCAATAATTCTTAATCCTCTCATGTACTTGTTTGTCCATACTAGGCCAATACACTCCTAAATGTTTCAAATTCTGCATTGTTCGTTGTTTAGAATAGTGATTTCCTAGCAATCCTTCATGGGCTTGTTGCAACCAACTGCTATGTTCATCGTCCTCGACACAACAAGCTAGTACACCTTTTGTATCTTGTTTGTACATGCTTCCTTCCAATATTTTATAGTTTTGTGATTTTACAATTTCTTCTTTATTTGTTCTCACATCCTTATGCACGGGTCCGAAGGTTAGGACAGGTACCAACTTATTTTGCCCATTTAGGAAAAACTTCTAAATTGAACAGATAAGCATCAGGTAGTTCATCAGATACTCCTTGCGGTGGCTCTCCTGAAGTGATGCGAGAAAGGTGATCTGCCTTGAGGTGGGTTCTAACTTTCCTAACAACAACTTCAAAGTCATATTCCATTAGTAAGATGAACCATCTTACTCAACGTCCAGTATTGCAAGGTTTATTGACCAAATATAACAAAGCTTGATGATCAGTGAAAAACTTGAACTTGTTGGCCAATAAATAGTGTCTAAACTTCTTCACAGCATATACCATGCCTAAGCCCTCCTGCTCAGTGGTGGTATAGTTTCGTTCAGCTGTAGTTAGCTGTCTGCTAGCATATGCTATGGGTAAATCTAAATTTCCTTCACCTGTGGATTGTGCTAGCACACATCCTATGGCATGATTAGAGGCATCCACATGGACATGGAATGGTTTATTCTAATCAAGAGTGGTCAGTATTGGTGTTGTGCACAAACATCTCCTCAGTTCATTGAAGGAATTTTCACATTCATTATTCCACTCAAAATTTGTCAATAAGGCATAAAGAGGTCTAGCTATGATCCCATACATGTGGATAAACCTATGGTAATATCCACAATGGCCCATAAAGGCTTGTACCTCTTTAACATTCCTTGGCCTCGGCAACTCGCTATAGCTTGGACTTTGTCCTCATCTGTTGATATGTCGTTCTTCGAAACAATATGACCTAAGATTTTACCTTGATGCACCATGAACACACACTTTTCTTGGTTCAGAAAAACTCGATATTCTCTACACTTGTTGAAGATATGTCTAAGCTCAGGGATGTGGTCTCTTCTTACTTAGGAATGAGAACATAAATCATCCACATATACTTCTAAGCTCTTTCACAAGAACTCCTTGAAGATCTAACACATGAGCCTTTGAAATGTTGCAGGTGCATTGGTGAGCCCAAATGGCATCACACAAAATGCAAAGATTCCCCATTCTGTGGCAAATGCCGTTTTTGTGTTGATCTTCAGGGGCAATGGCTACTTGGTTGTAACCTGAAAATCCATCAAGGAAGCTATAAACTTCCTTGCCTGCACCACACTCCAATAAATGTTCAGTGATTGGAAGCAGATAACTATCTCTAATCATAGCAGCATTAACTTTTTTAAGGTTAATACACACTCGCAACTTTCCATACCTCTTGGGCACCACTACAATGGGGGATACTCCTTCAGTATGCTCAATTTCGTAGATAAATCCAGCTTCAATCAGCATGACAATTTCTTCTTTTATTTTGGCTGCATAAGTATCATTATATGTGTAGGTTTTTTGTTTGGTGGGCTTGGCATCAGCTATCATGGGGATCGTATGAGAGCATATTCTTGGATCTACCCCCTTCAAGTCTCTATAGTGCCACGCAAACACGTCCTTATATGTGAAGAGATGGATAGATATGTGCTTGAAGATGAAGTGGTGTTGCAAAATCCTTGATCTACACCAGCCAAATGAACTCTAGGAGTATGTGGTGGTCCCTTTTAGCTTGCCAATGGATGTGTTAGACACCCTATGTACCTTGGAAGTTCAATCTCAAAAAGATAGATCAAAACAGATGAGCTGGAATAAATTCAGAGGTGAGAAACTTGCTACTTTGATTCATACACCTGTCCAGTGTTTTGAATAATTCTCTAAGCACAACAGTAATTGGCTTAATTCCTTTTGGGGAACTCTAATTAACTTAGAGAGCTAACTTTCAAGAGTAATCTCATAAAAAATAGTGAATCACACAATGAGAATGAAGTTTAACAAGTTATGACATCATCCCGATTTTCATGGGCTGCAATAGTACTTAGACCAATGAGTAGAAAAATGATCATAACTCAAGATTCAGATATTCGATGACTATGCAATTTTGTATGCTGATACTAGAGAGTATAGGAATCTTACAAGCTTTGAATCATGCAATTGGATGAAGTATACACGGAGAACCAGCTTTGCAAAGTTGACTGAAAAAAATAAAAAATCTACAGAGAAGTGAATATGGATAGATCGGGTTGACTTCAACTGAACATAACTCAAGATTGAGAACTCCAATAGCAATAAAATTTTGTGCGCATATATTAGAATCTAGAAGAAAACTTTAGCAAGTTAAATCATTGAAAATTATGCACCACATGGAAAGAAATGATCTCTGAAATCTGACTGAAAAATCTAAGAAGCATAACAGAGAAGAGTAAACTCACACAACCATGAAGATATGAACTTGTATGATCATAAATATGAATGTATATTGATTGTAGAATACAATGAACTTACAGATACATGTGTGTGTGCCTTGTATCCACACTTGATATAGCATATAGATCAGCTTATGGATGCCTCTAAAGTGCGACTAAATTGCCATGTATATATAGAGAGTTTTGGAGCCAAAATTTGAATTTGAATCTTGCTCCTAAAAGTAGTTTCCTAATTTTTAGAGATTGATTGATTCTTCAACCTCCAAATCAAGAATTCATGGCTTCTCTCTCTATTCTTATCAAGTGAACTCAACCACTTTGATTCCTCTTACTTGTACATCAAGTAAATGATCAAACAATTACAAGGGTGAGTTCACAAGTGAACTCTTAGATTTCCATACATTTTCTTCTCTTACTACTTTTCCTAAAACACAAGCCAATACTTAGGCTTGTAATGGATTTGTTCCAACAGCTCCCCCTCAAGCCAAGTATGCTTCATGTCTTCAATCTTCAAGAATAACCTGCAATCCAATCATAGCCTTGAATTTGCAAAGTTTTGTACCATCCAATGCTTTGGTCAAAATATCTGCACATTGTTGATGAGTGGACACATATGATATCTAAATCTCTTTGCTTAGAACCTTTTCTCTTACATAGTGATAATGGACTTCAATGTGTTTAGTCCTTGCATGAAAAATAGGGTTAGCAGCTAAATGAATAGAACTCATGTTGTCACAAAAAATAGTTGGAGTTCCAAACTCCAATCCAAGATCTTTGAATAATGTCTTCATCCACATAGCTTCTTGTGTAGCTATGGCAAGATCTCTGTATTCAGCTTCAGTAGAAGAGAGAGCATGGGTTGCTTCTTGGATGACCATGAAATAAGCTTTGAACTTGCAAAGGTAAGATAACCTAAAGTGCTTCTTCTATCTTCTTTGGAGACAACCCAATCTGCATCAAAAAATAGCTTCAACCCTGGATCAGATACATAAGGATAATAAAGTCCTTCATTTATGGTTCCTTTGAGATATTTGAGTATCCTCTTAGCAGCATCCATGTGTGGTTTCCTTGGCGTGTGCATGAAATGACTTAGCACACTCACACTATAGCATATATCTACCCTTGCCAATGTCGCATAGTTGAGACTACCCACAAGGCGTTGATATGATGTGATGTCCTCTATGAGTTCACCTTCATGTGAGCTCAATTTATGGTTGAACTCCATTGGAGTACCTGCAATTTTACAATCCTCCATCTTGAACTTTGCTAACATATCCTTGATATACTTCCTTTGAGTGAGAAATAAACCATGATCTTTGTAAACAACTTCCAAACCTAGGAAGTAGGTAAGTGAACCTAAATCACTTATCTTGAATTCTTCTCTCATCTAATCTTTTTTGATCTTCTTCATACCATCTGCATCATTTCCTGTCAATATAATATCATCTACATATACACATAGGTAGATGACCTCAGAATTACTCTTTTTAATAAAGAGTGAAGGATCTTCCTTGCTTGGTTGAAAACCTCTGTCTTGCAAGAATGAAACAAGTCTGAAATTCCAAGCTCTTGGGGCTTGCTTGAGACCATACAATGCTTTGTTAAGTTTACACACATAATCAAGATAAACTTGATTCTCAAAACTAGGTGGTTGTGCCATATATACCTCTTCTGTTATCCAACCATTCAAGAATGCATTCTTTACATCTATTTGGAGTATCTTCCAATACTTGGAAGAGGCAATACTAAGCAAAACCCTAATAGTAGGCATCTTTGCCACAGGAGAGAAGGTCTCCTCATAATCAATTGCCCGAGTTTTTGCAAAGCCTTTTGCTACAAACCTTGCCTTATACCTGTTTATGGAACCGTCAGAATTCTTCTTGAGTTTATAGACCCATCTTGAGTCCATTACCTTCATAGATGAAGTCTTGGGCACCAAATCGCAGGTGTTGTTTTCCTCAAGTGCTTCAATTTCTTCCTTCATTGCATGCTTCCATTTTGATTTTGCTTTGGCCTCTTCAAAGGATGATGGCTCCTCTTGATTTATGTCCTCTGCTATGTTAATAGAATGTTTAGTTACTAATGAGGTGTCAAACCCATACCTTTCTGGTTTTTTTTTCCCCTTATAGATCTTCTTAAGTCATCTTGTGATGATTCTGCCTCATGTCCAAGTTCCTGCAATTTTGCTTTACCTTAAGACTTCCATGCTTTGATTTTTTGCATCTGAGTTTCTTCATCATCTTCTGAAGTATCATGTTCTTCAATCTTTGGCTAATGTTCTCTGCCAAGCTTTGGAAAATCTTCTTCAAGGTCATATGGCAATTTTACCTTCCTCCATGAATCTTCATACCATGAATTGTTCTCATAAAAAACTACATCTCTGCTTACCAAGAATCCTTTGTTGGTAGGGTTGTATAACCTGTAACCATTTTGATTGTTGTCATATCCAATAAATACACACATTTTTGCCTTTGGATCCACCTTGCCTCTAACCTGTGAAGGAACATGAGCAAAAGAAATGCATCCAAAAATTTTACAATGATCTAAGCTAGGTCTTCTTCCATTCCAAGCCTCATATGGAGTCATCCCATCAAGGGATTTTGAAGGCAACTTGTTAATTAAGTAAGTGGCTGTAGATACAACCTCAACCCATAGATAATTAGGCAAATTCTTTTCATTTAACATGGACCTTGTAGCTTCAACAATTGCCCTATTCCTCCTTTCTGCCACTCCATTTTGCTCAGGAGTGTATCTTGTAGTTACCTCTCTTTTGATTCCTCTTTCTTGAAGAAAAGAATCAAATTCATGGGAGAAGTATTCTCCCCCTCCATCTGACCTTAACCTTTTTAGTGATTTACCTGTTTGATTCTCCACAAGAGCCAAATATCTTTTGAAGCATGGAAAAACTTCATCTTTTTGTTTCATAAAGAATAGGATAGTCCATCTGCTGCAATCATCAATAAAGGAGGCATAATACCTTGATCCAGATATTGAAGCATCCTTGCTAGGTCCCCACACATCTGTATGAACCAACTCCAAGAGATCTCCATGCATATATCCTTTCTTCATGAATGGTAACCTGTGAGACTTTCCAAATTGACATGCACTGCACTTATAAATCATGTGTTGTTTTGACAAGTTAGGGAGTCCAAGTACGCTTTGGTCGCTGCAAATTTGCTTTAATGATCTTTCACCAATATGTGCCAATCTCTTGTGCCATACCTCTAGTTATGTGAGTGTTTGATTACCATAGTTGAAGAGAGCTATGTTCCTTGTGACTTGCAACTAAAAAATGAATAATCTACTTGTTTTTTCTCCCTTTGCTATTCTTCTGAACCCTTGGCTAGGGTCTTCCACATATGTTCCTCTGCTTATGAACCTGAGTTGCAATCCTTTTTCTACTATTTGCCCAAAATTTATCAAATTTTTTGTAATGGTAGGGACATAGAGTACCTTACTGAGTAAGTTGATGTTTCCATCAGGTGCTTTGACATTTCCTATTTTCTCCACAAGGTGTCTTGTATCATCTCTTGTTTGTACCTCATGCTTGTTCCTTGGATCTTCTAAATCTGATAGGAGGGCCACATTTCCTGCCACATGATTTGAACAACCTGAATCTATGTAGAAAACATGCTCATCAGATTTACCTTGTGGCATAGCCATGTTCATGATTGATAATGAATCCTTTTTGTTTGAGTCTTCTGTGTAGTTATTGAAGTCTCTCCTTCCTTTGTAGCCTCCTTGATAGTTTGAATGATTTAGTTGTTGTAGTTTCCATGATAATTGTTGAACCTTCCTCTTGAACCTTCCTCTTGAGTAGCCATAACTTCCTCTATTGTATCCTCTACCTCTTTGATTCTTGGAATTCCTAAAGCAGTTTTCAGTTGTATGATTAGTTAATCCACAAATAGAACATGGGTTGGACTCTTGGGATCTCCCCCTGCCTTGTCTACCTCCTCTTCCTCTACCTCTGCCATGTCTTCCTCTACCTGCATAGTTAGCTTGATATGTTCCTGCTTCATCATCCACTTTCTTTGAATTTCCTTTGTTTTCTTTGGACTTGCTTTTATAAGTATATAAAGCTGAAGATTGATTACCTTTAGAGATTTCTCCATTTTTGATAAGCTTTGCCTCTTGAGTGAGTAATTGTCCATTGAGTGTATTGAAATCAGGTACATGCATGTCCATGTACAAATCCATAGCTATGGTGAATGCTTCCCACTTGTCATCTACTTTCAATCCATTGATGACCTGCCTTAAAATTTTCTCTTAAATCTATTACCTCTCCAATGCTTCCCAACTTATCTGCTATGCCCTTGAGCTTTGTGACAAAATCACTCACATTTTGTTTGGGAGATTTCTTGAGAGTTGTGAAATCCAACCATAGTTGATGCTTCCTAGCTTTGATACTTGAAGAAAAGAAGGCTTCAAGTGCATCCCACACTTCTTGAGATGTCTTACAACTTCTAATGTGAGGCAACAAAAAATATGAGATAGAGTTGAGGAGATAAGACCTTGCAAGTGCATCTTTGGAGCACCATGTGCTTAATCTTTCTTTCTCTTCTTGTGTTGGTTGACTTTTGTTCCTGAAACTTGGCATAACTTCATCTCCAGCCACATAACCATATAAAATTCTACCTTGGAGATAAGCTTCCATCCTTAATGACCAAGCTGAGTAATTACCTCTATCCAATTTGTCAGTTGATGAAGGAAATCCATCTACCATCTTTGCTCTGATACCACTGTGAAGAGATGGATAGATATGTGCTTGAAGATGAAGTGGTGCTGCAAAATCCTTGATCTACACCAGCCAAATGAACTCGAGGAGTATGTGGTGGGCCCCTTTTAGCTTTCCAATGTATGTGTTAGAAACCCTATGTACCTTGGAAGATCAATCTCAAAAAGATAGATCAAAACAGATAAGCTGGAATAAATTCTGAGCTGAAAAACTTGCTATTTTGATTCATACACCTGTCTAGTGTTTTGAATAATTCTCTGAACACAATAGCAATTCGCTTAATTCCTTTTGGGAAACTCTAATTAACTTAGAGAGAAAAATGAGAATGAAGTTTAAGAAGTTATGACATCATCCTGATTTTCACGGGCTGCAACAGTACTTAGACTAGTGAGCAAAATAATGATCATAATTCAAGATTCAGACATTCAATGATTATGAAATTTTGTATGATGATACTAGACAGATACTAAATCCAACAAGCTTTGAATCATGCAATTTGATGAAGTACACACAGAGAACCAGCTCTGAAAAGTTAATTGAAAAAAATCAAAAATCTGCAAAGAAGTGAATATGGACAGATAGGGTTGACGTCAACTGAACATAACTCAAGTGAGAACTCAAATAGCAATGAAATTTTGTGAGCATATAGTAGACTCTAAAAGAAAACTTTAGCAAGTTAAATCATTGAAAATTATGCACCACACGGAGAGAAAGGATCTCTGAAATCTGACTGGAAAATCTAAGAAGCATAACAATGAAGAGTAAACTCACACAACCATGAAGATATGAACTTGTATGATCATAAATATGAATGTATATTGATTGTAGAATACAATGAACTTACAGATACATATATGTGCCTTGTATCCACACTTGATATAGCATATATCTCAGCTTATGGATGCCTCTAAAGTGCGACTAAACTACCATGTATATGTAGAGAGTTTTGGAGCCAAGATCTGAATTTGAATCTTGCTCACCTAAAAATAGTTTCCTAATTTTTAGAGATTGATTGATTATTCAACCTCCAAATCAAGAATTTGTGGCTTCTCTCTCTATTCTTATCAAGTGAACTCAACCACTTGGATTCCTCTTACTTTTACATCAAGTAAATGATCAAACAATTACAAGGGTGAGTTCACAAGTGAACTCTTAGATTTCCATACATTGTCTTCTCTTACTACTTTTCCTAAAGCTCAAGCCAATACTTAGGCTTGTAATGGATTTGTTCCAACACTATATTCCCTTAATAGAGCTACGAGCTCCATTTCTTCTTCTGCACTTAGGTCATCTCCTATGTATGTACATCTCTCTTTGTTCTCCTCAATGGTCACAACAATCTTTTTGGTCTTTTCTTTATTATCATATGATTCTCCTATGATGGCCTCTCTTTTAGGCATTTGTACCAAAATTTTCCGGTCTTCAACTTCATATTTCTTGAAGTTTTTTAGTACTTCAAACAATGATTCATCCTCTTCTTGTTTCACATTTTTTCTCTTCTTTTTCTTTTGACCTCCTTCACTTCCATCCTTTGAATTTACAGTCTTGATGCTTCTGAGAGGTTCTTCTTGTTTTTGAGTAAATACTCCTACATCTTCTAGATAGTGCTTCTCTGAGTTAAAGCAATTATCCATCACAATGGACTCTAGATCATCATCATTCTCTTCTTCTTCTATGACCTCACTACGATTACACTCTTCTAGCAAGGGTTGACACATGAACACTAAAATATC
Organism: Ceratopteris richardii; assembly: GCA_020310875.1. Classification (NCBI taxonomy): domain Eukaryota; kingdom Viridiplantae; phylum Streptophyta; class Polypodiopsida; order Polypodiales; family Pteridaceae; genus Ceratopteris; species Ceratopteris richardii. The sequence goes on along the minus strand of CM035420.1, from coordinate 143,521,739 downwards.
ATAACCCTCCTCATCACAATGAGGTGTCCACTATTCTTCATTGACAACAATGTCCATGGTGGCTAAGATTTCTGCCCAACCATGAGGTTCAAATTCCTCATCTCAAAATATCATCGGTGTATAGGCTAGGTCTTTAATTGGTCTATCTTCTGGAGAAGTTCCTTCTTCTCTCGCTTTTAGGTGTCTTTCCTCTTGCTCTACAACCTTGCACATCCACAAATGAGTATCTTCATGCATCCATGATGGATCAGATGAACTTCCAAAATGCACAGAGATAGAATCTTCTTTTGCTTTGTGGATAGGATTCCACTGTAGAGGTGGTACATCTCTGAAGGTATAATCCTTTAGATTGACCTTGGTGGTGTCCCCTAAATGCTGTAAGTACAAGGAGTTGGTTCCCCAATCCTATACTATTTGCAGTTGTCGTAGGAAGGGTCTTCCTAGGATCATCTCGTAGACATTATTTTTTTCAAAGTCATATATAGCAAATGTGTGTTCAAACTCTACACCACAAGTGGTTAAAGTTATCCCTTTGAGAAATCCTAGAGGTCTTTCAAAATGGCCATCTGCCATTTGAAGCTTCATTCTAGTTGGTCTTAATGTGGGTTTGCCCCATCGCTTCCACAAGGAGGTGGTCACAATAGCAACACCAGCACCTGAATCTACGATTGCTTTGGTTGTGTAACCCTGGTAGGTGATTGAAAGATAAGTATTACCCTCTTCACCTTTGCTCATGTCTCCTATTTTATCAAGAGGTATCTCTGGAACTTTTTGTTTAGAGCTTGCTTTTGGCATATTGGAATCAAGTTCTGGGACCTGATCCCTCACATGATTCCATAGATCAGGTTTTACTTTTAGCCGCTCTTCCACGGTGAGATGACACTGAACCTTAGTGTTCTTCACGACATCAGTGTTCCTTCGAACCACTGAGTCTTCATGTCTTACCAATATTGTGGGAGCTCTGATATGAAGAGGTTCAGATTCCCATGGGCCTTTGAATTGTGGCAACTCTTGTAAAGAATTAGATTCAAATCTACTCTTTCATCTTCTTGTTGCTCTAATTGGTCTCCGTAGATAGATGGAATGTCTTAGGGAAATTGATCATGAAGATCATCAATCTCTGGAATAGGAGGGGGATTACCCTTCTCCTTGGCCCATTTCTCTTCTTGTATTTCCCGCAAGAACTCTTGAGAGTACTGTTGAATTGAAAGAGGTGCTCCCTCATCCACGGAATTAGGGACATAAGCCTTTGTTGGTGGTGAGCTTTCTCTTTCAACAATTGGTTGAGCCTGTGGAGGTAAAGAAGCCTGTAGTTTGTTTACCAACTGCTCTAATCTTTCTAGTAAGCCCTGAAAATGCAAATCCGATTTGACAGAGTTTGTCTGATTAAACAATTTATTGGTCTCGAGCATAGCCTGAGCTAACGCCACCATTTTCATGCACATTTCTGTTCGTTCAATCTCTAAATCTGCTCTAGGGTAACTCTTGTCTAGGTTTGCAGCTGTTGGCCCTTCGTAAAGTCGAGCCTGGTAGGCCTTGAACATCATGTCCAGGCCTTCTGGGATTGGATCTGCAAGAATAGACCCTGGTTGCAGTTTATTTACAGTGGGTGGTGGGGTGGGATGAGGTGGAGTGGGTGAAGTTTTGACGTGCGAGGGGGTTTGAGATGCAATGTCTTCTATTTTTGTTTTTGCATCTTTCAAGCTTTCTTCTAGTTCAGATGGATTTTTATTCCACTTGTGATTGGCCTTCTCCCTGGTATCCTTCCACGTTCTTGTTTTCCTCTTACTAGGCTCTCTTGATTCACTTGACTCTGATTGTTCAGCTAGTTTATCCTGTTAAGGCTTGTGCTCTAGTGACAACTTTTATAGGAGCCGCATTACTGCTACTAGCACTTGAATCCACCACTAAGCCTACCACATTAATGGGTGTAACCTTGGGTGCACTAGAGGGGTTTCTTGGACAATCTCTGGGGAGATGGTCTTTGCCACACTCAGGACAAAAGGCTTGTATTGTGATGTTTTGTCCTTGTCTCGGAGTCAATGAGTGGGGACATTCACGAATGAAATGGTTGCCCTGACATCTAAAACATGGTCCTCTAGGGGCTTGGGGTCTCACTTGTCTCAATTGGGGCCTAGGGTTAGGAGTTTTATACATGACATTGGAGTACTCTAGCTCTCAATTTTGTTCCATAGGTGGTGCCCCGTATTGATATGGATAAGTCTCACTATGCTTAGGTGACTGTGTAATAAGCTTGTGTGTTAAAAATAAAGAAGTAAGGTCATATATATTTTTGCAAAAAGGATTTTCTTCAAGTAGAAGGAAAATACAAAAATGAAAAATGGAAGCATTTAATTCAGCAAGTAGTGGAGGCCAAAAGAGAATCAATCAAAAGAGAATCAAATCCAAAAACTGAACTGTAAGAGGAGTGGCTATCCAAAGTAGTGGAGAAGTTGTGGAGAAGACCTCTCAAACTCATCATGAGAGCTCATGGTCATTTTTCTACAAAAAAAGCAAGGGAGGACACTCAAGAACAGAGGAAGAAGGCATGGAAGTCCCCTTGTAGCTAGTTCATTTGGTTTGAGTCATTTCGTTCTCTTCACTCTCATAGACTATGTCCAGCCGCATACCAATTTCTGGGTAGTCTACTTGTGAGAGACATATCTCTCAATATATATATCCAATTTTAGAGTTTAGACATTCCTTGGAAATCTATCTTGAGTACTTTCTCTATCTAGAATAGTTTTATCAATTTCTTTATGTTCTGTGAGTTATTCAATTTTTAGTGAAGTCCAGTTTTCAGCTTAATTGAGTGGACAGGTAGCCTGTTTTGAGGCAAAGAGTTTCCAAACCAAAACTAGTCCAAATTGAGTGCTTGATAGCTCATTAGAAAGCTATAAGTGTCTAGTTTGAGTGACCAAAGTTTCAAGCTCATTGCAGTTTTCAATTGGTACCAGTTTTCATTTGTAGGTTCAGCTATTGGCAAAAGTCTTGATCTTGAGAAGGTTTTCTAGACTTTCTGCTGTGAATAGGAGAGGAATTCTCCAACAATCGTTATTAGAGCATTGGATGTTGAAGAGGAAAAGTATTGGAGCTGAAGTAAAGCAAAGGAGAAGCTACAAATCAAGGGGGAGCTTTGTGAATTCAAGAAAGAGTGCCACAACATACTTGAGGTAAACTTCAATCTTGGAAGTTTTCAATGGCTGATTTGAGACAAGAAGTTGAGAAGTTAGACAAAGACAATTTTCAATCTTGGAGGTATAGAATGACAAATTACCTTAAAGGTAAAGGTTTATGGAGTCTAGTTACTGGAGATGATCCACAACCGGTGGACCTTCAAGATCCCAACATTACTCTGGCACAAAGGAGACAATTTGCTGATTAGGAAGAGAGGAATCAATGGGTGTTCCTCATCTCACAAGTTATTTCTAACACTATGATTGGTCATGTGCAAAGCTTAGAAACAGCCAAGGAAGTTAAAAAGCATTGGAGAAGGTGTATGCTACCTCAACAAGGTCTCGGAGGATGCAACTCAAGAACGAGCTCAACAACATGAAGAAAAGCCCAAACCAAAGCATTAGTGAGTATACATTGAGGATCAAGGAGCTTCGAGATCAGCTAGCATCAGTTGGATGCAAGATAGAAGAGGAAGACATCGTCCAAATAGCCCTCAATGGCTTGAGGAGTGAAAATGGAAGCCCCTCATCACAAACATTCTTTATAGAGATCCTCTCCCAACATTCGATGAGATTATACCAAATCTTGTGGCTGAAGAGGTTGCTCAACAAGGAGAAGGCAACAAAGGTAAGGAGAGACATAATCAAATGTTATATGCAAGTCGATGTAGAGGAAGGAACTCAAGAGGAGGCTCAAGAGGAAGAGGAAGAAGCTACAACAACACAAATTTCAGCCAACACAACTCGGAGCACAACAAGGGCAACTCAAATGATAACACACATGGAAGAGCTCGAGGAAGAAATAGAGGAAGAGGTCGAGGTTCATACAATCCTCATAAAGGTATCACATGTTATCATTGTGGTAAACTAGGACATTATGCAAATGATTGTTGGCAAAATAATGGAAGGCTGAATGGAGGCAACCAAAGGAGCCAAAATAACTATGCGAGTACATCAATTGAAGGAGACAAGCAAACCATGCTTACCATGAAGCATGAGTACAACAACCCGAGAAGTGATAATAAAAAATGGTTCATAGATTCAGGTTGCAGCAACCATATGACACGCCAAGGAGATTTATTCACAAATCTACAAGCTCCAAGTGGAAAAGGATGTGTGGAGACTGGTGATGAAACTCAACACACAATTGAGCATGTTGGAGATATCAAGCTTGGAGACAATAAGGTATTGGCTAATGTTCTTCATGTTCCTACTATTGCAAAGAATTTGATTTCAGTAGGACAAATGGTAGAGAAAGGATATCATGTTAGCTTCAATGAAAAAGGTTGCTTTATAAAGAATCAAAAAGAAAGATTCAAGGTCATTGCTCAAGGAAGGAAAGAAGGTAGGATGTTCACTTTGGACATTCAACAACCACATGGAAAGGTGATGTATATTCAATTTGGAAACAAGAGGATTGCTGAAATTGATTTGTGGCACAAAAGGTTTGGACAAATCAACATTTCCAAGCTCAAGGACATGAGCAAAAATGAAGTGGTAAGAGGTCTTCCAAGCTTCAATGATGTTGGACTACATGAGTTTTGTGAAGCATGCCAACTAGGAAAGCAAACTCAACAACCATTCAAGAAGAGAAACTATGTGGCAAGGAATGTCCTCGTCTTGATGCACACGGATATATGGGGACCATCACAACAACCATCAGTGGCTGGTAATAGATATTTTGTCACTTTTATTGATGATCATTCAAGAAAAGTATGGATGTTCTGCATAAAACAAAAATCAGATGTGTTCTCCATGTTCAAGAGATTTAAAGCACAGGTAGAAAAGGAAACATGATGCTACATAAAGACCTTGGAGGTCTGATGGAGGAGGAGAATATTTCTCCAAAGAATTTTCATATTTTCTTCATGAAAATGGCATCAAACAACAATTTTACATGTAGGTACACACCTCAACAAAATGGAATAGCCGAAAGGAAAAATAGGCATATCACAGAAGTTGCAAGATGCATGCTCAACGAGATGAAGGTGCCACTAAACTACTAGGCTGAAGCAACTAGTATGGTTGTTTATTTGATGAACAAGTGTACAATGGCTAGAGTGCATAATCTAACTCCCAAGGAGGTTTATTCCGGTAAGAAACCCGACCTTACACATCTCAAAGTTTTTGGATGTGTGTGTTATGTTCACATTCCTCAAGAAATAAGGACAAAAATGGAGGCAAAGTCAGAAAAATGTATTTTCATTGGATATTCATCGGAGCAAAAGGGATACAGGTGCTACAATTTGGTGACAAAGGAGATACGAGTCTCACGAGATGTGGTATTTGATGAGCTAAGACCATGGTTTGGAGACAAAGGGAAAGAGAAGATTCTTGAAGAAGATTGCGAAGATGATGGAGGTGCTATCCAAGAAGAATTTTAGCAAACAAGCACTCAAATGTCAGGTCCAGAAGCTTCTACATCACATGGAGAAAGTTCAACATGGAAGGGGAGACTAAGGATTCATTCCTCATCACCAACATCAGGTTATGAAATAGTGATTCAAATGCAAGTGAAGAAGAGTATGAAGAGGTGATTACACCAAAGGTAAAGCTGAATCGATTGAAGAAGCAATATTCAAAAGGAAATGAAAGGAGGTCTTCGAAATCAAGGTATGCAATTCAAAGGCTGAGCTATGATAGTTTTATTGCAAATCATTTTGCATATATGACACATGTGACCAAAGACAAAGAACCGGATGCATATGAAGAAGCATGTACACAAAAAGCATGGAAAGAAACTATGCAAGAAGAGATAAAAGCTCTCAAGGACAATCACACATGGGAGCTAGTTCCAAAGGCTGAAGATATGAAGATTGTTCCAAATAAATGGGTGTTTAAAATAAAGAGAATTGCTGATGGTTCTCTATCAAGGCATAAAGCTAAACTAGTAGCAAAAGGATTCAAGCAAACTCACGACATCGACTATGAAGAGACTTTCAACCCGGTTGCAAAGATGGGAACAATTAGAACCTTGATTCCAATGAGTGTAGCAAGGAGATGTCCATTGTACAAAGTTGACATAAAAAATGCTTTCCTCAATGGTGAACTTCAAGAAGAAGTATACATGAGTCAACCGATTGGATTTGAAGATAAAAAGCATCCAGATTTTGTTAGATTGAAGAAATATTTGTATGGGCTGAAGCAAGCATCACGTTCTTGGAATCAAAGATTGGTCGAGTACCTCACAAAGTGTGGGTATAGTCCAAGTAGTGTAGATACCTCTCTATACATGAAGAAAGAAGAAGGCAAGAAAGTATATATTTGCATATATGTTGATGATCTCATCATAACAAGAAGTAATGTTATAGGAATACAAGAGATAAAAAGAAAAATCGGTAAGGAGTTTAAAATTTCAGATCTTGGTGAACTGAAATACTTTTTACGCATTGAGATAATCTATAGGAAAGATAGCATCTACTTGATGCAAAGAAAGTACTTGTTGGATGTTCTTTTCAGATTTGGAATGAGTGAATGCAAACCACTCACTCAACCTATGGACACAAATGTGAAGCTATGCTCAAATGATGGAGAGAAGTTACATGATGTAACTACATACAGGAGTATTATAGGTTCATTGATCTATGCTATGATCACAAGACCAGATTTGTGTTATATGTTGGAGTTCTTTCTCAATTCATGCAAGCTCCAACAAGTGAACATCTAAATTCAGCCAAACGAAGCTAAGACATGTGAAACACACAGTCAATCATGCCTTGTTTTATAGATATGATGAATAATTGCAGGTAAAGGGCTTCAGTGATGCTGATTGGGCTGGTTCGAAGGAAGATAGAAGATCCACTTCAGGTTATGTGTTCATGATAGGTAGCAAACCGATCATATGGAGCTCGAAGAAGAGCTTGAAGAAGCAACCTACTGTTGCACTATCATCTACAGAAGTTGAATATAGAGGATTAGCCTTTGCAACTTGTGAAGCTATGTGGATTAAGAAGATCTTGGCTGATCTTGATGTGTAGGTAGAGACCATTCCAATTTATGGTGACAACATTTCAAGCATTCACTTGATAAACAATCCAATGTTTCATGCACGAAGTAAGCACATAGAAGTGCATTATCATTATGTTCGACAAAAAGTTTTGAGCAAGGATGTGGATATAAAGTTCATTGGAACTAATGACCAGGTTGCAGACATGTTTACAAAGTCCTTAGATGCTTCTAAGCTAAAGAGGTTCAAGGATGAAATCAACTTGCAGGATATGGCTGAAGGTGCAAGCTCACATGTGATCTTGAGGGGGAGTGTTAAAAATAAAGAAGTAAGGTCGTATATATTTTTGCAAAAAGGATTTTCTTCAAGTAGAAGGAAAATAAAAAAATGAAAAATGGAAGCATTTGCTTCAGCAAGTAGTGGAGGCCAAAAGAGAATCAATCAAAATAGAATCAAATCCGAAAACTAAACTGTAAGAGGAGTGGCTGTCCAAATTAGTGGAGAAGTTATGGAGAAGACCTCTCAAACTCATCATGAGAGCGGATGGTCATTTGGCTACAAAAGAAGCAAGGGAGGACACTCAAGAACAGAGGAAGAAGGCATGGAAGTCCCCTTGTAACTAGTTCATTTTGTTTGAGTCATTTTGTTCTCTTCACTCTCATAGACTATGTCCAATCACATACCAATTTCTGGGTAGTCTACTTGTGAGAGTCATATCTCTCAATATATGTATCCAATTTTAGATTTTAAACATTCTTTGGAAAGCTTATCTTGAGAAATTTCTTTATCTAGAGCAGTTTTATCAATTTCTTTATGCTCTGTGAGTTACTCAGTTTTTAGTGAAGTCCAGTTTTTAGCTTCACTGAGTGGATAGGCAACTTGTTTTGAGGCAAAGAGTTGCAAACCCAAAACTACTCCAAATTGAATGTTTGATAGCCCGTTGGAAAGCTATAAGTGTCTAGTCTGAGTGATCAAAGTTTATAGTTCATTGAATTTTTCAGCTGGTACGAGTTTTCATTTGAAGGTTCAGCTATTGGAAAAAGTCTTGATCTTGAGAAGGTCTTCTACACTTTCCGCTACAAATAGGAGAGGAATTCTCCAACATTGTGGACTATCTTCATAAGATTAGTAAGAACTCTGAGCATGTTGATCATTTTTTGAGACCAAAGAGGTCACGGGCACCAAAGCTCTATTAAGGTTCTCTTTTGCCCTTGCATAGTTAACTGGAATCACATTGGCAGGAGCTCGCAGTTGGTTTCCTAGGACTGGTTGTGGCCTATATGGTTCCTGATATTGCTGTTGTGGTCTATAATATGGTTGTTGGTATTGGCTCTGATACCTACCTTGTTGGTAAGACTACTGATAAGTTTGTCTAACAGCCTGCCTATTGTATGGACAATCTTGAGCCATATGGTTCGTGTATTTTCTCTCAATAGTGCAATATGGAGCATTCCTTTCTCTTATGTTCGGGTTTTGCATCGGGCATATGTTAGCCATGTGGTCCCCGTCGCAAGTGTAACACCGGTTCAATGAGGTGACTCTTGGTGCTTGCCTATTTTGGACTCCTAGCTTCTTAGCAACTTGCTCAACTATCTCATCTATTTCCGTGGAGATTCTCAAAGTTAGGCTAGTAGAACTATCGAAATCCTTATAGAGTTTGGACAATCCTAACTCCTCACCTAAGTTGTCTTCTATGTCTATGCACATGCGCACACACTCCTCTATGGATCTAGGCTCTTTCAAGTACACGTATGATCTTAATTTGGTGCTTAGTAAGTGTTGGAATCATCTGGGAAGAAGCAAGTACGGGCATACACACAGATCTAGCACAGAGGCAACCCATCAAATTTTTTAAATCCTTACATTATTTTAAAAGTGATTCTCATCATTGAAAACCATTGTAAATACCGTTTCACCTTTTTGCAGCTCCATTTTGTACAAGGCAAGGAGTCCTCAAGCTTGAGGAGCTTTAGAAGTAATTGCCTACCAAATTTCATAATTTTTAGAGCTCGTTTGAGCCTCCAAAGTAGCTTAGGGACCTAATTTTTAACTAGGCCAGACACTAGGTCTGAATAGGACCAAAGCTACTCAAAAACTATAAATAGAGCAAGGAAACTTAGGAAAAGAGCCAAAAACCGCTCAAGGCAAGTCGATCGTGACGAGAATAATCACTCTAGAATGGGTTCCCCAGGACAATAGGAGCATAGACTTACTCGTGAGTCGAGAGACGGATGAGGCTTTCTAGAGGTACAAGCCTAAGAAGCCTAACGAACTGGAAGCACTTACCATCTATGAATTCAAAGATCCCGACAGCCCAGGCAAAGTGACCTACTTAGATGATGCTTTGGAGAGGATCTTTGTGGTCTCAGAGCATGGGAGACATGCCTACACTTGGAAGGGTGAATTTGTTTTATCCCAATCTCGATCCACTATGTCTTATGGTCACCAAGGAACTGGAACATCTCAAGCTCATGGGACTCAAAGAGAAAGGAGTAGAGATAGACCCGAGGTGAGCTTTGCCAAACCCCTGGGAAGAGAAAGGATGAGAACAGGAATGGATAGGGAAGAAACTGAGAGATATAGAGCCCCAAGAAACCAAAGAAATGCTGATGATTTTCCTTTGCCAAGGCCTAGAGAACACACTAGGACCTTGAGGCCAACCCAGCTGGTGAAGCCCATGAAGAATTAATTCGATGGCACTAGAGACCCTTACGAGCATGTCACAGAATTTAGGCAAGTCTTGAGAGCTGAACAAGTTGAGGACCTATTCACATAGTATAATGCTTTTTCCCTAACCCTTAGAAACAGAGCCCTTACATGGTTTCAACCACTACATGAGAGGCAGTTTAGGAGCATAGACCAACTTTTGGAAGCTTTCGTCACTGAGTTTTCTAAGAGTGGTATACAGCATAATACTTCCTCATTGATTCATAGCTTTAAGCAAACACCTCAACAAACAATTAGACTGGTAAGAAGACGGTTTACGCAGTACCTAGAGAGGTGTCCTGTGCCTGAGGTACCCACACTAGCCAAAAAGGTGGCTTTGTTCTTAGATGGATTGTTGAGCACCAAGCTAAGATTATATGTGTATTTGAAGGACCCCAGGATCATAGACGAATGTGTGCGCATGTGCATAGACATCGAGGATAATCTGGGAGAGGAGCTGGAGCTTTCAAAAATCTACAAGGATTCCAATAGCTCTAGTAGTCTCACTTTCGGTCAATCCACATCTATCGAGGAACTTGCTGAGAAGGTAGCTCAAAAACTAGGTGTCTCTAGCAAACAAATCCCAAGGTTTGCCCCAGTTAAGCGGTGCTATACTTGTGGAGGAGACCATATGGCGAGTGTATGTCCCATTATGGCTCAACCCCAAGTGAATCCTAGTAACCACTACTGCACCATAGAGCGAAGGTACACCAACCACACCGCACAAGACTGCCCTTATAACAAACAAACTATCAGGCAAAATTACACTCAACCATATCCACAATAGGGTAGATTCCAGACCCAGTACGCACCACGGCAATATGGTAGGCCCCATCAATCCTACCAACCACCCTATTAAGGGCAGTAGAGACCTCAACGAGTCCTAGCACAACAACCCCCCTACTCCAACCAATGTGGTTCTAGTGAAATATGCATCTGCAGAAGAAAATTTGAACAGAGCCATAGTCACAGTAACATCATTGCTATCAGAAAGTGACCCAATCTTGGGATACAGTTAACACTTTATACCAGCTAAGGAATGAGGCTTGTGTTGCTTACCTCCGAAAATAGTTGGAGAGTGAGCACATGAATGAAGGAGACTACATGGATAGTTTTTTGACAAAGATCAAAGATTTGTTGGAACAATTGATTTTTCTTGATGAAGTCTTACCTCAGACTTCACTTGTGCAGACTGTTCTAAATGGTCTTCCTGATTCAAATCAAAATTTTTCTTCTACTCTTCGTTTGATAATGAAAGGCAATCCAAATGCCTTAACATTTGAGGAGTTAGTCTCTATTCTATTGCAGGAAGATCAGTCTAGGCAGAACAGGTCCATTATGTGTGTTGCAGATCAAGCTTTCCTAGCTAGTCAGAAGGGCAAAGGTAAATGGAGCTCTTCTACTAGTAAGCAAAAATTTGCTACATCTACACAATCAAAGAAGGAAGACAACAAGAAAATAGAAAGGCATAAAATTTTTTGCAAATACTGTAAAGAAAATGATCATGTCATAAAGAGCTATCTAAAACTGGCTACTAAAGAGGCAAGGAAGAAAGAGGCTGGAATGGATGTTGCAGAGGCCTCTACACCCAAAATAGAGTCTATTAATCTTGTGCAAAATGAAGAATGGGCATTTACCACTGTTTGCAGTTATGGCTCATCTTCTCATGAACAGTGTATGTGTACAATAGACTCAGATGTTTGGTACTTTGATAGTGAGGTGACCAACCATATTACCTCGTAGCACAGTTTCTTCACTTCACTGGAGCCGGTCCCCATAGGGAATATTGTTACGTGCACCAACAGCTCCTCTTATCTTGTTATGGGAGTTGGTAAGATCATTTTGACTACTGCTGATGGTAGTTCTTTTACATTGTCAAATGCTTTATTTGTGCCATGGATCAAGAAGAATTTGTTATCAGTTTCAGCTTTAGCCAAGATTAGCTTGGTTGTGAAACTTGTTGATGACAGATGTACAATTCATGATTTGTCAAATGGTTATTTCATTACTGCTTCTGGCATTTTATGTCATGGGCTATATAAGCTCACAGACTATGAAAAATCTGTAAATGATTCAACATGTGCAACACATGATTCTCAAGCTTTGGCATGCACGCTTTGGTCATCTGAATTTGCTAGTTTGTTATGCCTGCAGAAATATGAACTGGTGTCCTCTTTGCCCAAACTTAAGGCACTTGGTAAACATGTCTGTGAAGCTTGTATTTTGGGCAAAATGGAGCATTCCTCGTTCCCAAAGATGGTTCAGTTCGAGCTACTAAAAAATTGTAGCTTGTTCATAGTGATCTTTGTGGTCCTATGCAAACACCCTCTTTTGGAAACTATCTTTACTTCGTGACTTTCATTGATGATTTTTCCAAACATGCATGGATATATCCAATGAAAGAAAAATCCGAAGTGCTTATGTGCTTCAAACAGTTTCTGGTTTTGGTTAAAAATCTATCAGCATTTAAAATGGGCATGCTCTATTCCGATCGAGGGGGGGGGGGGATACATGTCTTCTGACTTTAATGCAATTTTGCCTCAACATGGGATAAAACATTAGTGTATAGTGCCATATACACCTCAACGGAATGAATGGATTTGGTGAATGGAGAATAGGTCACTCATGGAGATGGTGAGGTGTATGGTCAAGAGTCAGGCTTTACCACATAGTTTCTCGCTTGAGGTTGTCATGTGTGCAGCATATGTACTTAATAGGTGTCTCACTAAAGCATTGCAGCCTATCACTCCATGTGAGGCTTGGCATGGTTGCAAGCCATTTGTTGCTCACCTATGTGTTTTTGGTTGTCTAGTATACACATGAGTGCCTGAACAACAATGCAGGAATTGGATGATAAAGCAACAAAATGTATTTATGTTGGGTATAGTTCTGAAAGCAATGGCTATTTCCTATATCATCCATGGACTAAACACATTCTAGTTAGCCATGATGTTGTTTTTGTAAAAGATGCTATTCAACTAATGAGGTAGATTCTCAGCCTTTATAGGTTTCATGTGATGATGTAGATCATTCCATTTCTGATGCAGATTTACATGATACACTTGTTGATGCCAAAATGGTTGGTGCAAACTTTGTATGATACCAAATTGGATGCACCTCTTTCATATCGTACTTGTTCTAGCTCTCATAGTGCTTCTTTTGCATCAGATTGCTATGCTATGGCTGCCTCTAGTCTTTGTGATGAGAATGAGTTTTTTTGTTTGATGAAGCACAAAATTCAAAAAATGGATGGCTACTATGCAATCTGAATATGACGTTATAATGAAATATGGTACACTACAAGGAATACGGGCGTATAGCGATGGTTAAGGCGATAGAATTTTGTCGCTATAAAATTGCAACATGCGTCGTAATTAGCGTCACGCATGGACCGTCGATTAAATGATGATTTTTGCGACTTGTGGCATGACAGGACTGCGACGCTCCCATATAGCATCGTTAACACGACGCTATTTAACAGCGTCGCATAAGCGACGCTCTTCTGCGTCGCATAGGCGACGATCATTACCGCCGCATAAGCGACGCTGAAAAGCTATCCCATATGCGACGATGAATAGCATCGCTTACACGATGATCTGTTGATGGACAAAAATTAAAACGTTGGAGGCTCTTCGATCGGCATTTTCATGCATCCGATCGAAGAGCTCTCCAACGTTCGCAATTGCACTACGCTTACGAGCTGAAGCAAGTATATGCAGAATTGTTGTTTTGCGTAAGCTCTCTCTTAGTGTCTCCCTCTGTCTCTGTTTCTCTCTTTCTACATCTTTCTCTCTTTGAATTCTCTCTCTCTCTCTCTTTATTGTAGGTTATTCAAGAAGCTAACCAAGCAAAAAGTATGGCTAACAATTGTAAGTACAATTTCTATTCTTTGTATATCATTTGAATTGTGTTATTTTCATTACATAGCATACTCACACTTATTGATATGAACTTATACACTTATACATGATGAAGATGCACTTTCACACATATACACATATACACATATACACATGCACATACACACACATATATACACACAGATACATGTGCACATACACTTAGACATACACACATATACACATGCATATGCACAAACATTCCTACAACCACATAAAAAGACTTACATGCATGCATTATTGCATATATATATATATATATATATATATATATATATATATATATATATATATACATATATATATATATATATATACACACACACACACACACACACACATACACACATTAACATATATGCAAATACATGTATATGCACATCCACATGCATGCACATGGATGCAAATGGAAATGCATCCACATACACATGCATGTTTCATACATATATACATGCATATACATACACAGGCATATACATATACACATAATACATATACATATACATATACATATACATATACATATACATATACATATACATATACATATACATATACATATACATATACATATACATATACATATACATATACATATACATATACATATACATATACATATACATATACATATACATATACATATACATATACATATACATATACATATACATATACATATACATATACATATACATATACATATACATATACATATACATATACATATACATACATATACATATACGTATACATATACATATACATATACATATACACACATATACATATACATGCATATACATATACACACACATACACAAGAACATGCACATACTCATACACACATATACACTTATACATGCACATGCACATACATACATATACACACACATACACATGCACATACATACATATACACACACATACATATACACTTAGGTACACACATATGAATGAATTATATAATTAAAGTATTAAAACACATATACACATGCACACACACATGCACATACCTACATATACACATATACATGCACATACACACACATACACATAGAGTTATACATATACATGCATATACATATACACACACATACACATGCACATGCACATACTCGTACACACATATACACTTATACATGCACATGCACATACATAAATATACACACACATACACATGCACATATATACATATACACACACATACATATACACTTAAGTACACACATATGAATGAATCATATAATTAAAGTATTAAAACACATATACACATGCACACACACATGCACATACCTACATATACACATATACATGCACATACACACATATACACATAGAGTTATACATATACATGCATATACATATACACATACATACACATGCATATGCACATACTCATACACACATATACACTTATACATGCACATGCACATACGTACATATACACACATACACATGCACATACATACATATACACACACATACATATACACTTAGGTACACATATATGAATGAATTATATAATTAAAGTATTAAAACACATATACACATGCACACACACATGCACATACCTACATATACACATACTCATGCACATGCACATGCACATGCACATGCACATGCACATGCACATGCACATGCACATGCACATACTCATACACACATATACACTTACACATGCACATGCACATACATACATATACACACACATACACATGCACATACATAAATATACACTACATACATATACACTTAGATACACACATATGAATGAATTATATAATTAAAGTATTAAAACACATACTTAATATAAAGAATAATAACAATTAATAGAACAAAACTCTTCATTACTTAATACCATACACACAATTCAAAACATAGCTGAAATGAAAAATATATATAATATATATATATATATATATATATATATATATATATATATATATATATATATATATATATATATATATATATATATATATATATATATATATATATATCAATGTAAATACATATAATCCAATGTCATAATCAACTAAAATCCTAATCATCATCATCATGATCATCATCATCATCAGCAATATCATGATCATCTTGATCTTCTTCATCCTCATCGTCATGATCACCATGTGATGATCGAGATCGTCCCTCGTGTGTCTGTCTCTCCACCTCATCCATATTTGTCTCTCCATAATACTCCTTATTACATATAACAAACATAAATAAATAAAATAATTAAACCATCCATAAAAACAAAATAATTATATAAAATTCAAAAATACTCACAAAGGCATTAGGATGATCTTGCATATACTCGCCCAAACGCTGATATCCAAAATGTGTAGCATACTCGATATCATGTTTCGTAGGATATCAGCCATAATCCCTCCGCTGCAATGAAACAAATAAAAAACATTAGTTGCGTGCATTTTAACTAAACTAAAAAATATACTCACAATAACACATATACTTACAAACGTAGCTACAAAACCATTATGGCCCATTTGGCCTAGGTGCGATGTGTGGCCCGACTCCACTCTCTTCTTTGCAGCAGCCTATTTATTCAAGAAAAAAATACATAAATTAAATGTAAAAAATTACTAAAATATATAAAAATTATAAATATAAACTATTAATTTGTGTACCTTCTACTGAGGAAATGACTCCTGAAGATGTAGCTGTCTACGAAAAAACTGCCACGACTCAGGTGGTATGTTAGCTCGCCTCTTATTTTTTTCGACCATACAATATCTCCTGTTAATTTAATCTCAAAAAGAAAAAAAAAATTAGAATACATACACATATATACACACACATACACATACGCATATCCACATACACATATACATGCAAACATATACGCATACATATATGTATACACATACATATATACATACATATAACATAAACACACATATACATATCCACATATATATGTACACACACATGCATGCATATACACTCATTCATACAAAATACATGCATTTATCCCACAATAATGTGTAGTTGTGTATATGTGAATACGTGTGTATGTGTAAATGTGTATATGTGAATATGTGTGTATGTGTAAATATGTATATGTGAATTTTTTGTGTATGTAGATAATCAGATTATTAATATCAAATACCATTATTTGTAGATTCTGATCAATCAGATGGAACTCCACCACCGTCTCCTCATCGTGCAACGACTTTATACTGTAAGTATATCAAATATTTAATTTTAAATATATTTGATGGATACATAACTTATTTTTTTTTGTTTCTTATTATGTGCAGATTCTGATCAATCAGAGGGTACTCCACCACCTCCTACCCATGCAACGACTTCACATGTGTCCTCCGATAGGAATTATGATGAATTTTACTATGAAGAGCATATTATATGTTGGTGTAACTCTTGTTATGGCACATATCGAAGACCACGATTGGAATGTATTGAACATGAGGCAGAGTATGGTACTTTTGAGCATGCACCATCACCTAGTCAACATGATAATGCTTGGGTATGTATTTTCTATATATATTAATGTCATTATTTTATTTAAAAACCATATATAAAATCAAATTATTGTTGATATACAAGAATACTTGCTCGATGATGATGATGATGATGATTTTTCTCATAATGTTCATATACCTCGTACACGTCATGGACTTGCTGTTCATCAATTACAAGCAGAGGTTTCTAGAAATCCTCTACCTCCTGGTTTAGAGAATGAAACGGCTGGAGATTATCCATTGCCAGCTTGTGATCGTTCTTTAGTACAAACATATGATAGAAGAAGATATGGAGGATGGAATAGAGGACCACTTCCTTTAGATGGAGAGGTTTTCAACTTTTGGGGTAATCGCTATATGATTGCCCCATCCACTATTAGTAATGTTGGTCGTGGTCTCTTTATTGTAGAGGATTCCTATGTGCCTCCGAACTCTGAAGTCACTCTTATGTCATTTTGTGGTCCTATATATGGATGGGAAGATTGGCATCGACTTTCACGTTATGTTCAAAGCATGAGTACTTATGGAATATGCTTGAACGCAGCATCCCTTACTAGTAGAAGGATTTTAAATGAAGAAAATAAAAGATTATATATTGATGGAAGACCTTACACACATGGAAATATAGCAGGTTTAATAAATAGTAGTCGAGGGTTACATAAGAGTTCAAGGACTAATTGCACATTTGAGGAGCATGAAAATAGTCATGAATCACCATACATGAGTAGAAATGTATCAAGATACATAGTTGTCAATGCTATTACTACATTACATGCTGGTGATGAACTATTAGTGAATTATGGATGGCGTAGACCTCCAAGAGCACCTTTTAGCTAGAGAGAATAAAAATTTTCTATCCATATTTAATAAGTTATATACTTAATTTTATATTTAAAGTTTACTTTTTATTCATTTATGGAATACTAATGATTTTTATTTATATGTGTAGATTCCAATGTATGATATTGAGGATATTCGTCCACACATTCACAATTACCAGCAAGACCTCATTTATCAGAAGCTTCCATGAAGAGGCTACGCAAAACTAATCCTGTGCAATATGCAAAGTTGAAAGATCTATATTCAAAAGACGATAAAGTACAAGATTTGTGTGATAATGATGAAGATGATGGCATGGCAGATTTTATTGAGGATTGGTATCAAAATGACAGTGAGAGCATTGATATTTCTAAAAATGAGAAATATCTTCGAGAGGAATGTCTAAAGCATTTATATGAAGGAAGTCGTTTGACACGACTAAGTGCGAGCTTACTTATTCTCAACCTTCAAAATCATTTTGGAGGGAGTAATGTATCTATTTCGACACTATTAAGGTATAGTTTTCAATTTTCTATCTATTTATATATATATGCATAAATATATATATATATATATATATATATATATATATGCAAGTTCTTATTCTTACTTTAGATAAGGTAAGAACAAGAACTTGAATTGAATGGACACTTTTTGTCTGTGCATCTTTTAAAACTATTAATGCATCTTTTAAAATATTCACAAAAAATTTGATTGTTTGGATGGCAGGATATGATTGTTTGTTTTGGAGGATATGAAGTATGTACCTTCATTGAATGATTTGTCGATTCATGCATATGTTCAGTTTGAAAAGTGAACTAAGTACGTATTTTTTATCCCTCTCATCATGCTCACTACAAAAATAAAAAACATAATGTAAAATCTTTACTTACTTCCACGGTAAGTGGATAAAGCGCAGGTAAGAGTCGCATAGTGCCCGAATTCTTCTCTTGAACTCCAATCCATTCCCTATGTACACAATGTTCCCCTCTGGCTCTATGTCGCACTCTAGTCCTAAAGTGCCTATGCATGTCCTCATAGGCAACTCTGCTCTGCTATCACGATTTGGAGGTGGTATAGGTGTCCTGAAAATAGATAGATAAAAATAAATAAAAATATGTGGTATAATATCATTAAAAAAGTTTATGAAAAAGAAAACATACCTATGAGCAGATAGCTCTCTTCCTGCATGCGGAGCCACAGAAGAGCCCTCGTCTGATCGCTGGGTAAGCATCTGGATTGTATAGTCCAGCTCCTCATCAGACATCTCTGAGTAATCACGCATTATGGCCCCTAGAGTATCAGACGGAACTCTTGCTCTCATAAGACTTTTTATGAGAGTGAGTTTCACCTCTGTCTCTTTACTGGGATCCATAATACCTAACATATAAAACAAAATTGTTAGAAATCAATATATATACGTGTACATATGTAAGTGTGTATGCATTAAGTATGTGTATGTATGCATGTGTGTGTGTATGTAGGTGTGTGTATGTGTGTGTGTATGTGTGTAGGCATGTGTATGTGTGTGTATGCATCATTATGTGTGTATGTGTCTATGTGTGTATGTGTGTGTATATGTGTGTGTGTATGTGTGTGTATATGTGTGTGTGTATGTATGCATGTGTCACTATGCATCTATGAGTGTGTATGTGTTTATGTGTATGTGTCTATGTGTGTGTATGCATTATGTATGTGTATGTATGCATATGCATTATGTATGCATATGTATGCATGTATGTGTTTGTGTGTGTATGTCTCTCTATGTGTGTGTGTATGCATATATGTGTGTGTATGTGTGTATGTGTGTATGTGTGTGTGTATATGTGTGTCTATGTGTGTATGCATGTGTATGTGTGTAAATGCATCATTATGTGTGTATGTGTCTATGTGTGTGTATATGTGTGTGTATGTGTATGCGCGTCTATGTGTATGTGTGTGTGTCTATGAGTGTGTATGTGTTTATGTGTGTGTATGTGTGTGTATGTGTCTATGTGTATGCATGTATGTATGCATATGTGTGTGTATGTGTGTGCATTATGTATGCATATGTGTGTGTATGCATTATGTATGTGTATGTATGCATGTGCATTATGTATGCATATGCATAATGTTTGTAATTATGCATGTGAATTATGCATGCATATGTGTGTGTATGCATGTAAGTATGTATGTATGTACGCATATGCATATGCATTATGTATGCATATGTGTGTGTATGCATGTAAGTATGTATGGATGTACGCATATGCATATGCATTATGTATGCATGTATGTGTATGTGTGTGCATGTCTCTCTATGTGTGTGTATGCATATATATGTGTGTATATGTGTGTGTATGTGTGTGTATGTGTGTGTATATGTATGTGTATATGTGTGTGCATGTGTATGCATTATGTGTGCATGTGTGTATGCAACATTATTTGTGTATGTGTGTATATGTTAGTGTATTTGTGTGTATGTGTGTGTGTGTCTATGTGTATGTGTGTGTGTCTATGTGTGTATATGTGTGTGTGTAAGTGTGTGTGTGTGTGCGCATACCTTCCTTCAAGTAGATGTCTCTCTCTCTCTCTCTCTCTCTCTCTTTCTCTCATGTGCGCTCTCTCTCTCTCTCTCTCCCTCTCTCTCTCTCTCTCTCTCTCTCTCTCGCTCTCGGTCTCTTCTTGCTCTCGTGACCAAATCCCAGCACAAATGTGCCAGGAGAAATCGATTTTTTTTTTTTACATTGTAGAGCATCGCATATGCGACGCTCTTCAGTTTTCCAACGTCGCTAATCACGTCGCTAGTCAGCGATGATATTTGCGATGCTGTTAATTTAGCATCGCTTATGCGATAAGTGTCGAAGAAAAAAAAAATCAAAAAAATGTACCGTCGCTTATGCGACGATAGCATCACATAAGTGACGATGCCCGTTTTTTTTCAATTCGGGGGCGTCGCTACGCCCCCCTATTTCTTGTAGTGGTAGCTGGTCTTTATGTGGCTTGCCTTCTGACAAGAAGGCCATTGGCACTAAGTGGGTATACAAGCTTAAGCATACACCTGATGGAAAAGTTGAAAAGTATAGGGCTAGGCTTGTTGCAAAGGGTTTTGCTTAGGAAAGAGGCATTGATTTTGATGAGACCTTTGCTCCTACTTGCCGAATGACTACTATTCGTGGCATTTGTGTACTTGCAGCTCATCATGGTTGGAATGTACATTAGTTGGACATTAGAACTACATTTCTGAATGGTGACTTGCATGAAGGAGTGTATGTTTTTTAGCCCCATGGCTTTGTACAGAAAGGGCATGAAAACCAAGTTTGTAGTTTGAAGAAGGCACTATATGGTTTAAAGCAAGCACCACGTGCTTTGTATGAAAAGATACATGCCTATCTGATTGCACATGGTTTTGAGAAGAGTCCAACTGAAAGAACCTTATATGTTAAGCATGCTAATGATGTGCTTCTGATCATTTTTGTGTATGTTGATGACATTCTGCTCACTGGTCCTCATGAGAAGTATATTGCCGATTTTAAGGCTGATTTGCATGCCTCATTTGAGATGTTAGATTTGGGGCATTTGCACCATTATTTGGGCATTCAATTTATGCAAGTTGATGACAGAATAGCTTTGTGTCAAACAAAATATATTGACACATTATTGCAACGTTTTGGCCTTGAAAACTGTAAACCTATTGCCACTCCTATGGAGGCATGTTTACAATTGAGTCTTCATGAAGCTGGAGATGCATTTGATGTTGTTCTCTATCAACAAGCTATTGGATGCTTTATTTACTTATGGATTACTTGACCAGATATTCAGTTTGTTATCTCATAGATGAGCAAGTTTATGCATTGCCCAGGTGTCAAGCATTGGCAAGTGGTTAAGTGCATCTTTCACTACTTGAGTGGTACTCGACTACTTGCATTGTTTAATCCCAAGGGGGGATCACTATTGCCAGATTTACATGCTTTTTTTTACTCTAATTAGGTTGGTTGCTATGACACTCATTTGTCCACTAGTGGTTTTTGCTTCATGCTTGGTAGCTCATGCATATCTTGGTTGAGCAAGAAGTAGCCTACTATGGCCACTTCCAGTTGTGAGGCTGAGTATAGGATAGCTTTCATAACGACTATTGAGTGTGTGTGGCTAAGATGCCTTATGGCTGATTTGGGCGTTGGTTAGTCTTTTGTCACCACCATCTTCACTGATAATCAGAGTGCATTGGCAATTGTGAGGAACCCAGTGTTCCATTCTCACACTGAGCACATTGAGGTGCACTATCACTATGTCAGGGAGAGGTTCTCTGCTAGAGAGATCAACTTGGCATATGTGCCCATGCAGGAGAACATTGTAGATCTTTTCACAAAGGGTCTGCCTAGGGAAAAGTTTGAAGCTTTCCACAAAGCTTTGGGCTTACTTCCTTTTGTGGATTGATTCCACATAGCTTGGCACTTCCTCATACATGAGTGCCAGCTCCTTGTTCACCGCATCACTCCTAGGGGGGATTTGTTGATATATTTAGGTCGTGATGTGTGTGAACACATTAGGACTATCGATGAACTTTTTTCCTTCTTTAGGAGGTTTTCTCCTCTCGGCATGTACGCTTATAACCCTAATGGGTCACTTAATTTTGTACATTTTATGGTAATACATTTAGTATTATGTGTTGTGCTCCAAGCTTCTTCTTCTTCCTTGTGTTGTTCGCGTGCTTCCACAGACCTTGAACTCTAACATACCTCACACAAAGTCAGCCTCTTCTATGACTCTAGAGGAATTCATAGAGAGTTATAGACCCTTATAGCCCATTACAAAATGGTGTAGCCAAAAGGATAAAAAGAACTATTCATGATATATTAGTTTCTATGCTCCATAATGCAAACTTTTCACAAGGCTTTTGGGTAGAAGGAGTATTGGCTGCAGCTCACATGATTAACTTTTCATCTAGTATTGCCAAAGTTTTGAAAGTGGCATAAGAGTTAGGGATAGGGAAGCCACCATATTATGATCATCTTTGAGTTTTTAGGTGTGAAGCATATGTTCATATACCCAAGAATCTTAGACAAAGGCTAGACCATAAGTCAAAGAAATGCATTTTTCTTGGATATGGTCGAGAAGGACAATTTGGATATCGCTTATGGGATCCTGAAACACAGTCAATGATTAGAAGTAGTCATGTCATTTTCAATGAGACTAAGATGCATAAACAACCCATTAAGGAGGTTGAAATGAGAAGAGTGGTGTTTGAGGATACTAGTCCTCTAGTAACCATGCATAAAAATGTTGTAGATAGGGATGTTCAAGAGAATGTCCAATCAGGTCAGTCTACAAATGTTCCTATTGAGCAACCACTGAGATGCTCTGCATGTGTCTCACATCCAACTAACAGATATGTTCTAGGTTTGGATTTTGTTATGATAATAGATGTTGATGAGCCTTCTTGTTGCAAAGAGGCTATGCGGGCAAAGGATCATGTCAAGTGGTGTTTGTGAGCCTTCTTGCTATAAAGATGCTATGCAGACAAAGGACCATGTCAAGTGGGAGCGTGCCATGAAGAGTGAGTTGGATTCTATTCACAAGAATAGTACTTGGGATTCAGTACATTTGCCAAAGGGCAGGAAAGCTTTACCATGATGATGGGTATAAAATTTTAAATTCACATTAGATAGTGCTTCTCCAAAGTATAAATCATGACTTGTTGCAAAGTGTTTTAAGCAACACCATGGTGTTGATTTTGAGGAAATCTTCTCTCTAGTGTGTCAAGATGACTACCCTGTGCATGTTGCTTGGATTCGTTGCAATGAAGGACTTAGAGCTAGTCCAAATGGATGTGAAAATTATTTTCTTGCATGGAGATCTTACAGATGAGATCTATATGGAACAATTAGAGGGATATGTAGTTTTAGGCAAAGAAAGTCTTATTTGTAAGCTCAAGAATAGCTCATATGGACTCAAACAGCCCCCTCAACAATTGTACCAAAAATTTTGATGCTTTTATGAAGTCTCAAGGCTATTCTCAAAGCAATCAGGATCATTTTCTCTACACAACGAGATGCTCAGATGGCATCTTGATATACTTGATACTTTATGCTGATGATATGTTGATTGCTAGAAAGTCCTCTTATGACTTGTCAATTCTCAAAAAGAAGTTGAGTTAGACATTTGATATGAAGGATTTGTGGGATGCCAAGCATATTCTTGGCATGTGCATTACTCCTAATAGGAGTAAAAGATGCATATACTTGTCTCAAAGTGAGTACATATCTAAAGTACTTCACAGGTTCAATATGCATGCTGGAAAGGCATTGAGTACACAGTTCACCCACATATTTAAAATTGAGCAAGCATGATTGCTCAAAATCAGATGAGGAAAAAGAATTCATGAACAAAATTCCTTATCAGTCCATTGTTGGTAGTCTCATGTATGCTATGGTAGCTACGAGACCAGACATTGCATTTGCAGTGGGGGTTGTGAGCAGATATATATCTAATTGTGGCAAGAAGCATTGGGAAATGGTCAAGATGATTTTGAGATATCTGAGTGGCACTAAGGAAAAGTGTATATGCTTAGGTAGAGGGAAATCATCCATTATTAGTTACACAGATTTTGATTATGGTAGTTGTGTAGAAAATCGTAAGTCTACATTGATGGGGGATGATTCTAACACCCAAATGCAACAATGGAAGATGGTTGCCCTCCACTAGGTCCACAAGCAGTGATATATGCTCACTATTCTAAAATTTTCTCTGCACTAGTATAAAGACTTATAATGAAATTTTCCAAACCTACAGAAGACTATAAGAGCTACCTAACAAGCCTTAAATCATCCATAATGGATATTCCAATTGGGAGAACCACTACAAAATAGGCTACCTGTTTCCAACACTCTCTTACTATGTGCAGAGATATACCTTCACAAAGTTGGCAATTTCTCACAACTCACTCAGTCAAATAACTTGAAACTTTGGGAAAGTTTATGGAGCTATATGAGAGAAAAAATGAAGCTTGAAATCAATAAAAATGAGTACAATGAGAGAGAAAACAATGCTCTGAAATCTAGTACAATCAGATTTGGAAAAGCCTAACTAGACCTCTAGATAGGGAGGAGTGAAGTCATGAGAAAAATGAGGTAAGCAAGCAAGGGGGCTGCTTGCTAGAGTTTATGACTTCATTAAACTAAGTGGGAAACTCATGGAATACATACAACTCAAGAAACAAAGGTGGGATGATTCTTATAAAGAGTTTTACTTTTCTTACAATTTAGCTAACCACCCACCAATCAGTGTAGATGCACTTTTTGGTGGCTGATTTGATGAGATTTGAATTTGATTGAGTTTGGTGGAGTTTCTAACTTTATTCCATGACTTTGGGTCCTCCTTTTTGATTGGTACACTTGCAAAACTTGTGGTTGAGCCCTTTTGCATGATTGAGATTTGATTTTCAACACTCCCTCTTAAGTCTTAATCCTAGGTCCTTCATTCCAATGCATGCCTTGAAGTGTTGTAGCTTTACTCCATCCAATGGTTTGGTAAACATATTCGCATATTGTTCCTTTGTATTGACATGCTCCACCTTTACATCCTTTGACATGATCTTCTCTCTAATAAAGTGGTAATGCACTTTTATATGCTTCGGCCTTGCATGGAACACCGTATTTTGAGCCAAGCATATGCTACTTATGTTGTCACAAAAAATAGGTACTTGCTTAACCTACGAATCAAGATCAACAAAAAACTTCTTGAGCCACATAAGCTCACATGAGATTTGTGCTAAGCCTCTATAATCATCTTCGATCGATGAGAGAGCCACTGTTGGTTGTTTCTTTGACATCCATGAGATGGTCTTCAAATGAATAATATAGACCTTCATTCACTGATCCTTTGAGGCAGCTAATATAGACCATCATCAAATGGATAATATAGACCTTCATTCACTGATCCTTTGAGGCAGCTAAGTAACCTTTTGGCTGCAACAAGATGAGGTACTCTTGGTGCTTGCGAAAATTGAGATAACACTCCAACTACATCTGCAATATCTGGTCTTGTCATAGTAGTATACAAGAGAGAGCCAATTATTGACCCATACATGGTGACATCCTTCACTTCTTCACCTTCATGAAAACTTAGTTTAACATTTACTTTTAATGGATTTGAAATGGGGTTGCAATCACACAAGCCAAACTTCTTCAAAAGATCTAGAATGTATTTTCTTTGCATCAAGTATATACATTCCTCTTTATATAGTACTTTGATCCCAAGGAAGTACCTTAAAATCCCTAAATCTGAGACTTTAAACTCACATCCAACCTTCCTCTTTATGTCCTTGATGTTGGCTTCATCATCCCCTATAATGATCAAATCATCAACATATATACAAATGAAAACAGTTTTTGCTACCTTCCTTCTTCACAAAGAGTGATGGGTCTGCATGACTCTGATTGTATCCAAATTTTACCAAGTAGTCCACAAGTCTTTGGTTCCAAGCTCTTGGGGCTTGCTTGAGTCCATAAAGGGCATTCTTTAGCCTGCATACATGATGTGGAAACCTCTCATCTTCAAAGCCTTGGGGTTGGTCCATGAAGACTACCTCTTCAAGCTCTCCATTTAGGAAAGCATTCTTCACATCTAATTGGTACATCTTCCAGCCTTGTGCGACTGAAATTGCAATCAAACTTCTGATGGTGGACATCTTAGCTACTGGACTGAATGTTTCCTTAAAGTCTACGCCATATGTTTGAGCACAACTTTTGGCAACCAGCCTTGCTTTATACCTACAGATGCTCCCATCTGCATGCCTCTTTACCTTGTACACCCATTTGTTGCCAATGAATTTCATGTCCTTTGTTCTTGGAACCAATGACCAAGTATCATTTTCTTCAAGTGCCTTGACTTCCTCCTCAATGGCTTCAATCCATTCCCTATGCTTATTTGCTTCTTCAAAAAAGTTAGGTTCTTCACAAGTTATAACTTGACTCATGTAGGCATAGTGTCTTGCAATGAATGAATCATAAGTTAACCTTTGAATAGGGTATTTAACCCTATTGGATGACCTTACCTCACCATTAGATGGTAGAAATCTCCTCCTCCTTGGTTTAGATGCTTTAAATCTTCGAGTTTCTAATTTTTCCATATATTCATCACTTGTAGATTCCATATCTACGCATCGATGGTCTTTGTCATTTGCCTTTTCCTTTCCTTTGCTACTCCCTTCACTTGAGTGAGCTTCATTCCTTGTCCTTCTATGCCAACATGATGTAGTACTCTCCTCTGATGGTCTGCTTTAAGTGGTTGGACCACTTATCTCCATGCTTTGTTGTTGCTCTTTGAACTTCTTATTGGCTTCATATGCATCATGAACCTGTAACACATATTTGCTACCATTCCAAGGCAAAAAATCATCAAGTATTACATCCATAGACACCTTAAGTTCTTTGGTTGAATGATTATAGTATCTAAAACCCTTTTTCTCTGAAGAATATCCAAGAAATATACACCTATCTGCCTTCGGGTCTAACTTGTGTATCAATTCTTGAGGTATGTGAACATAACACACACAACCAAATACTTTGAGATGTGAAAGGTTGGGTTTCTTACCACACCAAGCTTCATAAGGTGTAACTCCATGTACTTCTGAGGTTGGACACATATTCATAATGTATATGGTTGTATTTGTTGCATCAGCCCAATAAGAGTTAGGAACATTCATTTCATTTAACAAAGCTCTAGCCACTTCTGCTATGTATCTATTCTTCCTCTCTGCCACCCCATTTTTTTGAGGTGTATACTTGCAAGTGAATTTCCTTTTGATTCCATGTTCATGTAGAAAATATGAAAATTCATTTGAAAAATACTCTCCCCCTCCATCCGATATGAGCCTTTATATACTTCATTGTTTCCTTCTCCACTAGGTTTTTGAACCTCTTGAAGTGGTAAAACACTTTTGACTTTGACTTCATGCAATACATCCAAACAAAACTTGAATGATCATCTATAATTGTGACAAAATATCTATTACCTCCAATGGATGGCTCCCTTGTAGGTCCCCATACATCTGTGTCTATGAGATTCAACGCTTCATTGCTTAAATGTGCTCCCTTCTTGAATGGCAATCTGCCTTGTTTCCCTAATTGACAATCATGGCACAAATGTTGCATATTTTGAGATGTAAGATCAGGGAGATCACTCACCAATCCCTTCCTTTGCATGTCCTTCATCCTTTGTAAGTTTATGTGTCCAATTCTTTTATGCCATAAGTCGATGTCTGCAATCTATTTATTTCCAATTGACAAGTAGATAGTGTGAGGGATTGATGGCTTTACCTCCATGGTGAAGAGTCTTCCTTGCTTCTTTCCTTTTGCTCTGAGCTTGTAGTCCTGCATGGGGTCTTCAAAAAAACATCCTTGATCATTGAACCTCACCTCATAAGCTCTTTCAACCATTTGACCTACCGAAACCAAGTTCTTTGTGATGGTTGGCACATGCAACACATCCTTCAACACCTTGGAGCTTTGAGATCCATTCAATGCAACATCTCCCACATGCGTAATCTTGTGCTCTCTGTCATCCCCTATCTCTACATGTCCTTGAGTGATGGGTGGGTGTAAATTAAAGAAAACATCTTTATTGCAACTCATATGGTTGCTACAACCACTATCAATGTACCATGTAAAATCTGAATTGACTCTTTCACTTGAACCATAAATCATAAGAAAGTTCTCATTTTTTGAATTTGCTGAAGTAATAACATAATTACCTTGGTTCCTTTTGTATCCTTGATTGCCTCCTCCTTTGGACCAACAATCTCTTGCATAATGGCCCAGTTTTCCACAATTGAAGCATTCTCCATTGGATGCTTCTCTTCTATGTGATCTTCCTCCTCTTCCTCTACTCCTTCCTCTTCCTCTTGATCCATAGCTTTGGTTGGAGCCTTCTTGGTTGCTCTAGCTTGTGCTTGACCTTCCTCTCCCTCTACCTTGGGAGTTTTATCCACCTCTTTTGCCTTTGCCTCTACCTGCATAGAAAACTTGGCCTTGGCTGCCCTTTGATTGCAAATCTCCTTGATTAATCTCCTCGGTCACCATCAATGTGACTAATTGATCAAATTCTGGTAGGGAATCCCTCACATAAACTAATGTGGTGAATGCTTTCCACCTTTCCTCCTCTCTCAAACCATTGAGAGTGTGCGCCACAAGATCATCATCTTTGATTGGGCTCCCAATTTAGCCTAAGGCATCCGCAAGCTCCTTAACCTTCAAAATGTACTCATTTATTTTAATACTTGGTGTTTTCCTAAGATTATTTAGCTCATTCTTGAGATAAATCCTCCTTGTGATGAAGAATAAAATCTCTCCAAGGTCTCCCAAACCTTCTTGGATGTGTCCAAGTCTTGTATATGCCCTATCATGCTATTGCTTATGTGTTGGGATATAATGAATATGACTCTTCTATCCCTTTCTATCCATTCATTTAGTGCCTTGACCTGCCCTTGAAGTGGTGGATCATGTACATGAGGCATTGGCTCTGTGCCACTCACTAATCCCCACAATCCTTTCCCCATAAGGTAGTTGCTAACTCTAAATTTCCATGGTTGATAATTGCTTTTCTCTAACTTCTCTATTTGTGCATTATACTCAGCCGTACTAAGATCTAAGATGCTCCTCTAGCTTCTCCTCAAGTGTTTGTATGTTTTAGAAGGTGTTTATGTTACCTTTTGATAGCTTCTCCCTTGCTAATCTTCGACTAGTTGAGATCTCGATCGACATAGCCCCCTTTCAATGTCATCTTGCTTTGATAAGTCCTCCATGTGCTTCCAGGAGTTGTCTTGATCCCTTCAAGTCTTCAATATGATTCCCACTGATGTTTCCAAGCCTCCAAAATGTTTCTAATACTACTGATGGGGGATGATTCTAACACCCTAATGCAACAATGGAAGATGGCTGCCCTCCACTAGGTCCATAAGCATTGATATATGATCACTACTCTAAACTTTTCTATGCACCCGTACAAAGACTTAAAATGAAATTTTGCAGACTTATAGTATACTCTAAGAGCTACCCAACAAGCCTTAAATCATCCAAAATAAATATTCCCGGTGGCAGAACCACCCTCTACAATACAAGCTACCTGTTTGCAACACTCTCTGCCTATGTGCAAAGGTATACCTTCACAAAGTTGGCAATTTCTCACAACTTACTCAATAAAATAACTTGAAACTTTGGCAAAGTTGAGGGCACCATATGAGAGATCAAATGAATCTTGAAATCAATGAAAAAGAGTACAACGAGAGAGCAAAGAATGCTCTGCAATCTGATACAATCAGATTTGGAAAAGCCTAACTAGACTTCTAGATACAGAGGAGCAAAATCATGAGAAAATGAGGTAAGCAAGCAAGGGGGCTGCTTGCTGAAGTTTATGACATCACTAAACTAAGTGGGAAACTCTTGGAATGCATACAACTCAAGAAACAATGGTAGGATGATGTTTATATAGGTTTTACTTTTCCTACAATCTAGCTAACCACCCACCAATCAATGTAGGTGCACTTTTTGGTGGCTGATTTGATGAGATTTGAATTTGATTGAGTTTGTTGGAGCTTTTAAATTTATTCCACAACTTTGGGTCCTTTGTTTTTATTGTTCCACTTGCAAAACTCATGGTTGAGCACTTTTGCATGATTGAGATTTGATTTTCAACATACATTAGGGTACATTTTTCATTTTGTTGGAGGTGCTATCCTTGGGGATCTCGTCTTCAAGAATGTACAATTTTTCCACCACAGAAGTAGAGTATGTTGCATCAAATGAGGCATGAAAGGAAGCATTGTGGCATTCTCGTCTTGTTTGTGATATGGGTCTACCTCAACATGTACCGGGTTTGCTTAGTGATAGTGAGAGTGCCATTGCTTTGGCTAAGAATCTGGTCTATCATGCGAAGACCAAGCACATTGCGGTGAGGCATCACTTCATTAGAGATTGCTTAGCCACTGAGCGCATTATTCTTGAGAAGGTGCATACTCGAGATAATGATGCAAATGCTTTGACTAAAGCTCTACCATAGGATAGTTTTCGACACTATTATCACTTGATGGCGGTTAATTGATTCATGACCTTACATAGTCACTTGTATATTGTGTAACATGCCCATTAGGCGAGAGGTATAGTTTGTATACTTACACTCGAGTATTCTTTATCAGTCTTTATTTTTCTCAAATAGTCACTTTGGCCATATTGGCTTTTAGTGGGATATTGTTACCATTAGTGTCCATGTGAAAGGCCAAATGGCCACTCGATGCTTTTGTATATGTTCTTTAATAAAACATGTAGTGGCCTAGTGAACCACGGACTGTAAGTTTGATCACATTTGTATGACCTAATAAATTTGTGTTCATGGTTTTTATACTCTGTTTTTTCTACATATGTTACAACCTTTGTGCAGAGTATGTGTCTGGCATCTAGAACTTTGTTTTTTGCTTCGAGGGTATCTTCTTGTAGCTCTCGAGAAGGAGAGTCCACTCTCATGCATCCCCATTGAATTACTTCAAGGAGTCCTCTCATTTTGTGCATACATGGGAATGAATTTTGAGATAAGGGTTGCAGCTACCTTTTCGTAACTGCATGGAGATATCATATTATTAATTTCCCCCCATCCATGTACGAATATCAATATATCCTTTTTGTCTCATGTTCCATAAATGGAACCATGTGACCTCTCGCATGGGTGCAGCACGGAACTCATGTGAGAGTCCACCAATACATATCTTTAAGGGAGATTTCACACACCCGTTCCCTTAAAGAGTCTTAGCATAGCCATTTTGGTTAACCTATCCATAATTACCCAGACTATTCATGCCCTCTCTATGTCTTAGGTAATCCCATTATAAAATCCATGGAGATACTCTCCCACTTCCCATTGGGAATATCCAATGGGTGGAGTAGCCCTCCAATTCTCAACCTCTTAGCTTTATTGAGCTGGAATTTAGTGCACTTAAGCACCTACTCTAGGACATCATTAATAAGTTCATACTCGTAAAACTACCTTTTAACAAGATCATAAGTCTTCTTAACTCCTAGTTATAGGTGTCCTTCTCTAGGTGTTTCATGAGACTCATACAATATGTGTCGTCTCATCTCAAAATCTCAAGGGACACATAGCTTAGCTTTATACAACTGATATCCATCATGGATACTATAATTCTTGCACTTGAATCCTTCTTGAGTACCCATCGATACTCCATCCTCATTTGAAACCCATGTATCAAGATCCCCTTCCTATATGGCTTCCCAAATCCTGTTATATGTAGGATCAAGCCTACATTTTCCTCTGATGGACTCAAGTAGCTCACTAGTGATCTAAGTAAAACTCAATCCTTTAAGCATAGGCATGTGGTTAAGCAAGTCAGCCACCACATTAAACATTCCCTTCCTATATCTAAGCTCATAATCAAACTCTTGAAGGTTCTCTACCCAACAAGCCTTATGAACTATAAGGTTTGTTTGATTAGAGAGCCACTTAATGCTCTCTTGGTCAAGCACTATCATAACTTTGGCACCATATAAATAATGATGCCACTTCTTCAAAGCACAAACAACTACATACAACTCTTTCTCATAAACAAATTAATTCTTCTAAGTGGGTTCTAGATTTTTTCTCTGTAAATCTATTGGTGGACCATCTTGAACTAAAGTCACTCCTATATCAAAATCACTCGTGTCAATATAAAAAAAAATGGTTTATTAGGATCTACTATATGTAAAAGTGGAGATGTAGTGATTGCTACCTTCAAATTTTCCATACTTTTCTTCTATTTGTCTCCCCAATGAAATATTTTCCCTTTCCCTTTAAGCTACTCCATCACTTGGCATAATTATTAATGAATCTCCGATAGAAACCTGATAAACCTAGAAAAATCTGAAGTTCTTCTAGGTTCTTGGGATGTGGCCATTCATAATAGCCGGTATTGTATTGCGATCCATCTGGATTTTGTCTTATGAGAGTATATGCTTAAGGTATCTAACCTTTGTTAAGAAAAATTCACACTTTGATTCCTTAGCAAAGAGTGAATTTTCCCTTAACACTTGGAACAATTTTCTCAAGTGTTCCAAATGTTCTTATTCTGATCTACTATAGATGATAATATCATCTAAGAAATCTACTATAAATTGCCCTAGATATGGCTATAGAACACTATTCATGAGATTCATGTGAAAGTGACGGGAGCATGGGTGAGACCAAAAGGCATCACCAAAAAGTCATAGTGCTGATATCTAGTCCTAAAATCAGTTTTAGGTACATCTTCTACTCTAATTCTAATTTGATGATAACTTGACCTAAGATCAAGCTTGGTGAAGTACCTAGCTTAATGTGATTGATCAAATAGGTCTTCCAAACTAGGCATTGGAAACATTTTTTTTATCATTATCGTATTTAATGCCCTATATTCTATACAAATTCTCATTGAGACATATTTCTTTTTTACCAAGAGCATTAGTGATTCCCAAGGTGAGTTACTATGTCTAATGACACCTTTTTCTAGATAATCATGAAGCTACTTCTCTAGTTCCACTACAACAGATCGATGGTATACCGAGGTTTTTACCGAGGAAAATGAATGCGTCTTTATTTGCCGCGATGCCGGTGTAAAGGTCGGTTTCCGCGTCGGTACCAAAGAGTCGGTATAGGCGTCGGTCTAGACGTCAGTAAAACGCTCCCATGAAACTACCGCACCGCGTCCCTCCAAGTCCTGCAATAGTGCAGTCAACCCATGACTATATCCATAAGACTCCTCCAATCGTGTTGGAGGACGACCCATTGCAAGCTCCTGAAACAAATATAAAAAGGTTAGAGAAATATATATGAGAAATTTAACACAAATAAATTCAATAAATGAAATGGTACTTACAAACTCATGACGCATCATGTCATATCCGTCACTGCCCAAATGTGACGGTCCAATCGTGTCTAGACGTGTGGCTACGGCATTTCACTGCTAGCGATATCGATCAAGAGTCTGCTGCTGCTCATCACGAATCATGTCCCACTCCTCAGCATCTAACCACACAGGCTTTGGTAAGCCTTCTCTGAATGCATCACGAGCCTCGGATTGTCGATGCAACATGACCTCATGTGCGGTATGCAGAATCCACTCTGAACTGACAATCAACTGTCCATCGGCTGGTCGGAACTCTTGGTAAATTGTCTATGTGATATAATTCTTCCGATCTTTATACTGTTCACTCCATTTCCGCATGATGGAGTGTCCAAACTGGATGGAGCAAAGCTGTCGTATGCGTGCACGCATTGCTTTGCCAGCCGCATCCATCACTGGAGCTCCATCTCAGATACTATACACCTTGGAGTCATCATGGTCATGAGCACCCCAAGGTGTACTGCGTGGTGTACTGCATGTCGTACCTACATCTGAGGTACTCGTCCTAGGAGTAGAAGCGGGCGACACAACGTCCGTCGCACTGCCTCCACAACAACCACCTCCTCCGCCTCCAGACCTACCTGTAGATCCACTCCTAGAACCTCCTGCTCCAGAGCGTGACCTCGATCTATGAGACGGGCCAGACCTTGTATCGCACTGAGGTGTCGAATGCACATGTCTACTAGTAGATCCAATAGGAGATGGCTGCAAAGATGGTCGTGGTGGAGTCACAAAGCTAGGAGACATACCTCCTACGGGAGTAGCACCACCCTCAGGAGTGACACCGGTAGGAGTGACACCGGCGGGAGTGACACCGGCGAGAGTGAGGCCAGCGGGAGTGAGGCCGGCAGGAGTAAGGCCGCCAAGAGTGAGGCCGGGAGGAGTGCTACCACGAGCGATCCAATACTGTGATGCAGCGGCCATATACGCAGGAGGAACCTGAGAGATGAACTCCAAAAACTGCTCCTCTGTCGTGGACTGTGGAGTGACTGGAGGACTGTCTCCCATCGTGCTCTATAATAAAAGAACTCAAATAATTAGCATGCGATAAGAAAAATAATATAGGGAATAAAAAAAAACCAAAAATTAGTATGTACAAGTCTTTTATTCAAAAGTCCTCTATTCTAGCATCCTCTTGAAGATCCGATGCACCGAGAATATCTATCTCTAAATTGATGGCTTCTAAATCGCTTGCTATGCTGGTTCCCTCCTGATCATCATCTATTGCTTCGTCTTCTCGAACAATGACCTCTTCTTCAATGACCTCTTCTTCTGGAACAATGATCTCTTCCTCCTCAACTATCGAATGAATCTCTGAGTCCACTAGAGATGGACTTTCTTCTACAACTGCATTTTCAAAAATTTGTCTACTGCATGGAGCGACTTGTAAAACAAATAGCCACTCTGGGTCTTTTGAATCTGGTATAAAAACAAATTTCTCACAATGTTTGGGAAGTACAAATGTATCCCTTTCATCTGTCCATAATCTTGTGGAATCGACTTGAAGCAAACCGCTCTTATCTCGTCTCACTGTTGCGTTTCTTCCAGAGGTGACTACTTTGAGCCATTTCACGTCAAAAACAAAGTAATCAAACTTTCTGAAAGATAGTTTCAAGATGTCTTGAATCACACCACAATAATCTAACTCGCCTTCTAGAGCATTATCATCTCTTGCACTCGCTCTACTTTTTTGCAAAAAATTCACCATCACTCCACTATCAAAAGTAGACCGGTTTTGATCGATTCGTGTGATTCGAAAGTGTCGTCCATGAGACCATAGTGCACCATATTTGATATACTCCCAATCACATCCTTTTGCGAGTTCTTCTTCTTCTTCAGAGATATCTTCACCCGCTGCCTTTGCTTGTGAAACCGCTGCATCTAGCCATCTCCTGGTTGGAAAAGGTGGGAGAGGTCGAAGATTTTCTGGAAGAGGCAAAAATCGAGTGGAACGATTTCTTCGAAACTGAGCTCTTTCCTTTGCGTTAGTTTCCTTGGCAAGTTCATACCTTTCTAACCACTTTTTCATAGGCTCAGAGTTAACTATGCAAAACTTCATTGCCTTCTCTCTGAAAGCTGCATCCATTTTTCTTTGCAATCCTTTACCTTGTGGTTCATCGCCTACGAGACGAACATCTTCATCATCGCTCCATAAGCGAGGCATTTTGGGATCCGATATACGTAGAAACTCAGTAATGAATACAAGAGATTCTTGTACAAGCCATCCCTCTGCCATGCTACCCTCTGGACGTGCTCTCTGTCGAACAAACCCTTTTAATGTCTTCATAAAGCGCTCTAAGAAGAACATCCATCGACTATGGACAGTTCTTGCTATTGCAACTTCATTTACTACATGAACCAGTAAATGAAGTTGAATAGTGAGAATACTTGTGGGAAAGTATTTCTCTACCATACAAACAACCTCGATAGCATTGAGTTTCGCACTCTCTATGCTATCTCTACTTATCTCTTTAGAAGATATCCACCGTACTAAAGAACTAATTTTATAAATGGTTTTTCGTACATCCTCTGAAAGACAATCTTTTAGGGATACAGGGAGCACAAACTATAAAAACTTGTGTCAATCATGAGACTTGAGTCTTGCAAGATCGTCGTTTCGTGTGAAAGCAGTCTTTAGACATCTCATGCATCCAGTAGGTGTACGAAACTCTAAAATTGTTTTCTTCACTTGTTGCTCTTCCATCCTGCGAAGCACCCAAGGAGCTCTTGGTAACGATACTGTTCCGTTGGGCTTAGTAATTGCCCCACAACTCTCGCATACGACCTCGCTCTTCTAGGTCGTCCCTTTGTGCTTTGCTTTCTTTCTTTCCGATCAAAGTTTTCCAAAGCATCTCTCCCACATTCTTGAAAATATGCATCGGGTCTACCAAATGATTGATCACCAATTCACTCCAATAAGGGAGTTCATGAAAAATGGACAACCGTTTCATGCCAGCAACTGGATTTTCTGAATCCCACAGTTGTTTCCAATCGATAGCTTTCATTTGGTGTTGCGCTTGTCGACCAATTTGTCCTTCACGTAAAACATGCCCATCAGGCAAATATCTATGATGTCCTTCATAGAAAGTTTTACGTAGTGCTTTGGAATAGTGTGCTTCGAGTCGTGGTCCGCATAAAGGACAAGCATGGTAACCCGAAATCGATAAACCTGAACATTCACCATAACCAGGCCAATCATGCATTGTCCACATAAGTATGCCTTGCACTCGCACGTCTCGTCTTCTTATAGGTTGAGACATGTCACGCATAGTGATCCCATCCCATAAAATGCACAGTTCTTCTACAAGTGGTGCAAGATATACATCCATGTTTTTTACCTTATACTTAACTGGTACAATAAGAGCTAATAATAAATGACCTTTCTTTGTGGCCAACCATGGTGGGATATTATAATTGACCAAACATACAGGCCATGTGCTCCATGAAGAACTGCGTAATCCAAATGGATTCACTCCATCCATACCTAGGCCTAGACGTATGGACCGAGGCTCACTAGCAAACTCTGGCCACTTACTATCTATGTGCTTCCAAGCATCAGAGTCAGCTGGCACTCGCATTACATTATCTGTAGACCTGCTCTTTGTATGCCATGACATTAACTCAGCTATAGATTTGCATCTAAACATGTTCTTAATTCGTGGAATGATAGGAAAGTGGCGAAGAACCTTTGCGGGGATTGCTTCACCTATAACATCTTCTCTAAATCTATTTGCTCCACACTTTGGACATACGTGGAGATGCTCATACTCATTCCAAAAGAGAATGCAATCATTCGGACAAGCATGAATTTTCGTATAATCCATTCCAATGGACTGTAAAAGTTTTTTCGCATCTCCACGTGTTGGAGGCATGTCATTGCCCTCTCGAAAAATTTGATCTTTAAGAAGCCTGCAATAAGCAATTAAAGTGATATTAGTAAATGAAGTTGTTGTGATACAACAATGAAAGCCAATTTGTTCTCCACTTACCTGAAGAATTCAGTGACACTACTATCTGACCATCCATAAATGGATTGCAGATTGAGCATCGCGAGTGAAGCACATAGTACAGATATCTTTGCTCCATTGTAAAGTGGTAAACGAGCTAATCTTCGCATGTTTTCATATTCTTCATCAACTTCTAATCGTGGAATTTCTGTTGTGTCCATGAAACTCTCGTCGACACCTTCTTCACCATCATGATCTTCGTCCATCTCATAAAATGCTTCAAGCATCTCTTCCATATGTTCATTCTGTGTAATATTATTAGTGCTTGCTTCTACGTCTAAGTCCTTTTTTGCTCTCTTTTGTCCACGAGATGTTACCGGTGCAATGTCATTTGGATCCATCTGCTCACCTGGGGGACCATGCGAATGATAGCGTAGGTTTTCCAGTTGACTCCTATCAAAGGATCCATACTCTCTAACATGTGCAGTACAAATCCGTCGTTTCCGATAAATTTGATACTTGCACTGTGTGCAAGGACATGCCATTCTCTCTTCAGGATCCAAAGAAGCCATCTGCTACAATATGGACATTTTAGAACATTTCTTTTTTTTATTAAACCTAAAAATCTAACCCTTAAAGACCCGAATACTTAAATACCTAAAAAAATTAAAATCCTAGTTTTAAAACCCTAATCTATATAGCTATCCTATTTTATCTATATATGCGGATTTTTTCTTGATTGATCCTATTTTATATATATATTTATTTATTTATTCAGATTTTTTTCCTCTTAATTAAGTTATATGTATGCCTAAACCCTAAAACCCTAATTTTAAAGATCTAGACCTAAATTATGTATATTTCTATACACATGTGTATATACATGTATATATGTATTATATGTGTATGTGTATGTGTGTATATATGTTATGTGTGTTAAAACCCTAAAACCCTAATCCAAATGACCTAGAACTAAAACATGTATATATATGTATGCATGTGTATATATATGTGT
Source organism: Ceratopteris richardii (assembly GCA_020310875.1). Classification (NCBI taxonomy): domain Eukaryota; kingdom Viridiplantae; phylum Streptophyta; class Polypodiopsida; order Polypodiales; family Pteridaceae; genus Ceratopteris; species Ceratopteris richardii. Next base: position 143,482,824 of record CM035420.1, on the reverse strand, counting down.
ATATGTATATATATGTGAATATAGATAGGTATATAAGTATGTGTGTTTGTGTATTTATATATTTATTTATATATTCAGATTTTTTCTTTACTTAATTATATTTGATTATATATATTTAATTAAATAATTTAAAACACTAGTTCTTTTTATATTTATTTATGTATATAATTATCTTATTTTATATATATATTTATTTATACATTCAGATTTTTTTTTCTTACGTAATCCTATTTTTATATATTTAATTTTATATATTTAATTATATATATTTAATTAAATTATTTCAAACACTAGTTCTTTTTATATTTATTTATGTATATAATTATCTTATTTTATATATATATTTATTCATATCTTCAGATTTTTTTTCCTTACGTAATCCTATTTCTATATATTTAATTTTATATATTTAATTAAATTATTTAAAACACTAGTTCTTTTTATATTTATTTATGTATATAATTATCTTATTTTATATATTTATTTATTTATATATTCAAATTTTTGTTCCTTACTTAATCCTATTTTTATATATTTAATTTTTCATATTTAATTATAAATATTTAATTAAATTATTTAAGAAACTAGTTCTTTTTATATTTATTTATGTATATAATTATCTTATTATATATATATATATATATATATATATATATATATATATATATATATATATATATATATATATATATATATATATATATATATATATATATATATATATATATATATATATATATATATATATATATATATATATATATATATATATATATTCAGATTTTTTTTCCTTACGTAATCCTATTTTTATATATTTAATTTTATATATTTAATTATATATATTTAATTAAAACCCTAATCTTAAAGTTCTAGATCTCAAATACTAAACCCTAAAACCCTATTCTTAAATATGTAGACCTAAAATATGTATATTTATGTATATATGTGTATATACATGTATATATGTATTACATGTGCATGTGTATGTGTGCATATATCTTATGTAGGTGTTATAAACCTAAAACCCTAATCTTAAAGATTTAAATCTAAAATATGTATATATTTGTATGCATGTGTATCTACATGTATGTATGTATCATATGTATATGTGTGTTTGTGTATATATGTAATCTACGTATTAAAATCCTAAAACCCTAATCAGAAAGACTTAAACTTAAATCTGAAATTCTAAACCCTAAAACCCTAATCTTAAATATGTAGACCTAAAATATGTTTATTTCTGTATACATGTGTATATACTGTGAAGAGAGATGGTGGATGCAATCCAAAGATGAGTAGGTGCCGCTACAACCAGCTTCACACCAGCCAGCTGAGACTTCAGAGTTGATTAGTAGACCCTTTGAGCTTCCTAAATCCACCAAAATATCAGCCAAGTACTTTGGAACATGTATCCCAAAAGTTTAAGTCAAGACAGGCTAGTTGCAAAATGACTAGCTCCCAAAACTTGCTATTTTTGGACATACACCTGCTGGAAAAAATGAACAGTGCTCTCAACCTGGAAGGAATTAGAAAAATTCCTTTTGGGCATAGCAAATAGACTTAGCAAGCTTCCTATTCCAAGTTAAAACACTTCAAATGATGGACTGAGCACTGAGAACAAGTTTCATCAAGTTTTGGAACATTCCCACAATTCTCGGGGCTCTGCAGAGATAGACCAGTAAGCAGTAAAATGCAGATATCTCCAAAAGTATAAATCCAATGACCTTGAAACTTTATAGGTAGAAACTAGACAGTGAGAGCTATCCAACGCACTTTAAAACACTGAAAAAGGTTCAGTAAAACTCGAGATATGACCTTCTGAAGTTACTGCTCTGAGTGAGTATAGCAGAGAACAAAACAGAGAGGTAGATGATAATAAATGTATAGATTCACATATGATTACAACCACATTGGCAATGAATCTTTGCACAATGGGAGTAGAATGATAGAGCTATGGAGTAAGCTCTTCAATCTCTACAAAATGACATGAAGTGGTCACGTACAAGGCTTGCTAATCGCCTCTTCCTTCTTGCTCCTTTTATAGCAATTCTTGGAGGGAGTTTTGAATTCGAATTCGAATGGCTCCACCTAAAAGTGATCCCCAAAGTTAGGAGAGATTCCCTCAGCTCAAAAATTCGTGATTTTGGTAGTTGGAGCCACGAATTTGCTTTTACATCATGGATGAGGTAAGCCATCCTTTTACTTTTTTCTTTTTCCATTTACAAGAGATAAAATGTACTCTTTTACAAGAGGTGTTCACATGACTACTCATGTGACTTACAAATGAGGATAATATCAAGCATATCAAGCATGTAGGCTTGGGCAAAATGCACCAACAGCTCCCCCTCAAGCCTAACATGCTTGGCCTCCAAATAAGTCTTCAATTGTCCTTGATTTCCTGCAAGCCAATCATCAACTTGAATCTACTTAACTTCGTACCATCAAGAGCTTTCGTCAACATGTCTGCACATTGCATATCTGTAGAGACGTAGGATAGTTGAATATCCTTGCTCATTAGCTTCTCCCTTACATAATGGTAGTGGACTTCAATATGCTTGGTTCTAGCATGGTATACCGGATTAGCTGCTAGATGTAGTGAGCTTGTGTTGTCACCAAAAATGTGAGGTGTTGAAGAATGAAGTCCAAGATCTGTGTAGAAAGATTTTAACCACATGATTTCTTGAGTTGCATTAGCCAAACCTCTATATTCTGCTTCAATAGAAGATAATGCCACGGTTGGTTGCTTCTTTGATGACCAAGAAATGATTTTTGAACCTGCAAATGATATATACCCTGATGTGCTTCTTCTATCATCTTTAGATCCGGCCCAATCTGCATCTGAGTAGACCTTTAGCTCAATATTTGAAGTATATGAATAAAACAAACCTTCATTCATGGTCCCCTTTAGGTACTTGAGGACTCGCTTGACCGCTTCCATATGTGGTCTTCTCGGCTTATGCATAAACTGACTCAATATGCTAACACTATAGCATATATCCACCCTTGTGAGTGTTGCATAGTTCAAACTTCCAACCAAGCTTTGATAGCTTGTGATGTCTTCAATTGGCTCTCCTTCATAAGCACTAAGCTTATGATTTTGTTCCATAGGTGTACCTGCACACTTGGTATTTTCCATCTTGAACTTGACGAGCATGTCATGGACATACTTCCTTTGTGTGATGTATATACCTGAATCTGTGTAGATCAACTCCAATCCAAGAAAATAAGTGAGTGGTCCGAGGTCACTTATTTTGAACTCCTCCTTCATTTGACTCTTTACCTGTTTGATTCCTTCAAGATCATTGCCTGTGATAATAATATCATCAACATACACACATAAATAGATCACTTCAGATCCATTCCTCTTTATGAACAAAGAGGTATCCGCCTTGCTAGCTTTGAATCCTTGGTCCTGCAAATAAGTAACCAATCTGAAATTCCAAGCTCTTGGAGCTTGCTTCAATCCATACAAAGCTTTCTTTAGTTTGCATACATAGTTAGGATGATGTGCATCCTCATATCCAAGAGGTTGTGCCATATACACTTCCTCAGAAATCCATCCATTCAAGAAAGCATTCTTTACATCAAGTTGATAAAGATTCCAATTTCTAGATGCAGCAAGACTAATGAGAACCCTAATTGTAGGCATTTTTGCAACAGGAGAGAAAGTCTCCTCATAATCAATACCATGGGTTTGAGCAAACCCTTTAGCAACTAACCTTGCTTTGTGTCTATTTATACTTCCATCTGGATTCCTCTTGATTTTGTATATCCATCGAGATCCGATTATCTTCATAGATGGCTTGTTAGGTACAAGCTCCCAAGTGTCATTCTCCTTCAAGGCTTCCATTTCTTCATCCATTGCATCTCTCCAAGCTTTCTTGCTTTGTGCTTCTTCAAATGTGGTAGGTTCTTCATTGGTTGAATCCTTTGCAATGTAGATTGAGCGCTTGGTGACCAAAGAAGTATCATAACCAAACCTCTCTGGTTTCTTCTTCTCCCTCGAAGACCTTCTAAGTGGTTGATGTGAGCTCTCGGGTCCATATGTAGCATCCTGCATCTTTGCTTTACCTTTGTTCTTCCATAGCTTTAGTCTTTCCAAGTCTTCTAGGTCAATCTCCGAATCACTTTCTTCAATCTGCTTTGGCTCCTTTGGTTGAAGTGATGGAAAATCTTCATCCAAGTCATATGGCAGCTTCACTTTCCTGTCATCATCAAACCATGATTTGTTTTCATCAAAAATTACATCTCTACTCACAGAAAATCCTTTATTGGTTGGATTGTACAATCTATATCCTTTTTGGTTTTGATCATAACCAATGAATACACACTTCTCTGCCTTGGGATCCAATTTCCCTCTTACTTGAGAAGGAATGTGAGCATAGGCTAAGCATCCAAAGATTTTACAATGCTCTAGACTAGGTCTTCTTCCATTCCACACTTCATATGGAGTGGTTCCATCTAGTGACTTAGATGGAAGTCTATTTATGAGATATGTGGCTGTCGACACAGCCTCTGCCCATAGGTAGTTCGGCAATCCCTTTTCATTGAGCATGGACCTTGCAGCTTCGACAATAGCTCTGTTCCTCCTCTCTGCTACACCATTGAGTTCGGGTGTATACCTTGTAGTGACTTCCCTTTTAATGCCTCTTTCATGCAAGAAGGCATCAAATTCAGAAGAGAAGTATTCTCCTCCACCATCTGATCTGAGTCTTTTTAAAGTCCTACCTGTTTGGTTTTCAACAAGAGCAATATACTTCTTAAAGCAATTAAACACTTCATCCTTGTGCTTCATGAAAAACAGAATGGTCCACCTGCTACAATCATCTATGAAAGACACATAATATCTTGAGCCTGATATAGATGGCTCCTTACTTGGACCCCACACATCCGTGTGCACTAGATCCAAAGGATTTTGATACATATATCCTTTCTTATTGAAAGGTTGTCTATGAGCCTTGCCGAGTTGACAAGCTTCACACTTATAAATCATGTGTTGCCTTGTGATATTAGGCAAACCAAGTACACTTTGGTCCCTGCAAATCTGTTTGAGTGTCCTCTCACCAATGTGAGCAAGCCTTTTGTGCCATATCTCCAACTCTGTTAGAGTTTGAGATCCATAGCTAAACAAAGCTATGTTCTTTGTATCTTCCACTTCAAAAGTGAAAAGCCTTCCTGTCTTTTCTCCTTTGGCAATCCTTCGAAAGCCTTGCCTTGGGTCTTCAACATATGCTCCAAATCGATTGAATCTAACCTGCAATCCTTTTTCAACAATCTGTCCAACACTTATTAAATTTTTGGTAATTGTAGGGACATACAAGACTTTGCTTAAGAGGTTCATATTCCCATCTGATGTCTTCACATTACCTATCTTCTCCACTGAGTGCTTTGTGTCATCTCCTGTCTGCACTTCATGCTTGTTATGAGGATCTTCCAAATCAGAAAGTAAAGCCACATTTCCTGCTACATGGTTCGAGCATCCCGAATCAATGTAAAATATGTGATCATCATCCTTACCCTTCTTTGTTGATAGATTCATAATCAATAATGAATCTTCTTGACTTTGGTCCTCTGCATAGTTATTGTAATCTCTTCTTCCTCTATGGCCACTTTGATAGTTGTTGTTGTTGTTGTAATTGTTGTTGTAGTAGTTGTTGTTGTTGTAGCCTCCATTGTACCTACCTCTATTTGATCCATAGCCACCTCTATTGAATCCTCTTCCTCTTGAGTTCCTTGGATTCCTGAAACATTCTTCAGTAGTATGGTTAGATAAGCCACATATGTTGCAAGGTTGAGATGATTGGAATCTCCCCCTGCCTTGCTTTCCACCTCTGCCTCTTCCTCTAGCTCTTCCTCTACCTGCAAAGTTTGCTTGGAAAGAGCTTCCTTCATCTTCATTCTTCCTATTCTTTGACTTGTCCTTGACCTTAGCTTTATCAGAATATAAGGCAGAAGTTTGATTACCTCTTGAGGACTCACCACCTTTGCTAATCTTTGCTTCATGAGTGAAGAGTTGGCCCATGAGTGTGTTGAGGTCGGGTACATGCATATCCATGTATAAATCCATGGCTGTTGTGAATGACTCCCACTTGTCGTCTGCTTTGATTCCATTCATGATTTGTCTTATGATTTGCTCCTCTTCAATTACCTCTCCAATGCTTCCAAGTTGGTCGGAAATCTCCTTCATCTTTGTGACATAATCAGTCACATTTTGCTTTGGGCTTTTCTTCATTGTTGTGAACTCCATCCACAATTGGTTCTTCCTTGCTCGAGTGTTGGAAGAGAAGAAAGAAGCAAGTGCATTCCAGGTTTCTCTTGATGTCTTGCATCCCTTGACATGAGGTAAAAGAAAATCAGAGATTGAGTTTAGAATATAGGACCTTGCAAGTGCATCCTTCGAACACCAATTCGAAAGTCCTTCCACTTCTTCATGTGATGGTTGCCCTTTGTTCCTCATGGTTGGCATTGCTTCATCTCCGGATATGAATCCATATAGATTCCTTCCTTGAAGGTAAGCCTCCATCCTTAGAGACCATGCCGGGTAGTTGTTTCGATCCAATTTGTCAATTGTTGATGGAAATCCATCTCCCATGTTGCTTGACTATGCTCTGATACCACTGTGAAGAGAGATGGTGGATGCAATCCAAAGATGAGTAGGTGTCGCTACAACCAGCTTCACATCAGCCAACTGAGACTTCAGAGTTGATTAGTAGACCCTTTGAGCTTCCTAAATCCACCAAAATATCAGCCAAGTACTTTGGAACATGTATCCCAAAAGTTTAAGTCAAGACAGGCTAGTTGCGAAATGACTAGCTCCCAAAACTTGCTATTTTTGGACATACACCTGCTGGAAAAAATGAACAGTGCTCTCAACCTGGAAGGAATTAGAAAAATTCCTTTTGGGCATAGCAAATAGACTTAGCAAGCTTCCTATTCCAAGTTAAAACACTTCAAATGATGGACTGAGCACTGAGAACAAGTTTCATCAAGTTTTGGAACATTCCCACAATTCTCGGGGCTCTGCAGAGATAGACCAGTAAGCAGTAAAATGCAGATATCTCCAAAAGTATAAATCCAATGACCTTGAAACTTTATAGGTAGAAACTAAACAGTGAGAGCTATCCAACGCACTTTAAAACACTGAAAAAGGTTCAGTAAAACTCGAGATATGACCTTCTGAAGTTACTGCTCTGAGTGAGTATAGCAAAGAACAAAACAGAGAGGTAGATGATAATAAATGTATAGATTCACATATGATTACAACCACATTGGCAATGAATCTTTGCACAATGGGAGTAGAATGATAGAGCTATGGAGTAAGCTCTTCCATCTCTACAAAATGACATGAAGTGGTCACGTACAAGGCTTGCTAATCGCCTCTTCCTTCTTGCTCCTTTTATAGCAATTCTTGGAGGGAGTTTTGAATTCGAATTCGAATGGCTCCACCTAAAAGTGATCCCCAAAGTTAGGAGAGATTCCCTCAGCTCAAAAATTCGTGATTTTGGTAGTTGGAGCCACGAATTTGCTTTTACATCATGGATGAGGTAAGCCATCCTTTTACTTTTTTCTTTTTCCATTTACAAGAGATAAAATGTACTCTTTTACAAGAGGTGTTCACATGACTACTCATGTGACTTACAAATGAGGATAATATCAAGCATATCAAGCATGTAGGCTTGGGCAAAATGCATCAACATATACATGTATATATGTATTACATGTGCATGTGTATGTGTGCATATATCTTATGTAGGTGTTATAACCCTAAAACCCTAATCTTAAAGATTTAAATCTAAAATATGTATATTTTTGTATGCATGTGTATCTACATGTATGTATGTATTATATGTATATGTGTGCTTGTGTATATATGTTATCTACGTATTAAAATCCTAAAACCCTAATCAGAAAGACTTAGACTTAAATCTGAAATACTAAACCCTAAAACCCTAATCTTAAATATCTAGACCTAAAATATGTATATTTCTGTATACATGTGTATATACATGTATATATGTATTACATGTGTATGTGTATGTGTGCATATATGTTATGTAGGTGTTATAACCCTAAAACCCTAATCTTAAAGATTTAAACCTAAAATATGTATATTTTTGTATGCATGTGTATCTACATGTATGTATGTATTATATGTATATGTGTGTTTGTGTATATATGTTATCTACATATTAAAATCCTAAAACCCTAATCAGAAAGACTTAGATTTAAATATGAAATACTAAACCCTAAAACCCTAATCTTAAATATCTAGACCTAAAATATGTATATTTCTGTATACATGTGCATATACATGTGTATATACATGTATATATGTATTATATGTGTATGTGTATGTGTGCATATATGTTATGTAGGTGTTATAACCCTAAAACCCTAATCTTAAAGATTTAAATCTAAAATATGTATATTTTTGTATGCATGTGTATCTACATGTATGTATGTATTATATGTATATGTGTGTTTGTGTATATATGTTATCTACGTATTAAAATCCTAAAACCCTAATAAAAAGACTTAGACTTAAATCTGAAATACTAAACCCTAAAACCCTAATCTTAAATATCTAGACCTAAAACCCTAAAACCCTAAATATTTAACCCTAAAAGCCTAATCCTATTTAAAACCCTAAAACTCTAATCTTAAATATTTAACCCTAAAACCCTAATCCTATTTTTATATATTTGATGTAAAACAAAAACTTCAAAATAAAAATAGGATTATATGTGTGTATGTATGCATGTGTGTATATATGTGTGTGTATGCATGCATGTGTACATGTGTGTGTATGTATACATGTGTATACATGTGTGTGTATGTGTATGTGTGTGTATGTAGGCATGCATGTGTGTGCATGTGTGTGTACGTGTGTGTATGTATGCATGCATGTATGTGTATGTGTGTGTATGTGTATGCATGCGTATACATGTGTGTGTATGTATACATGCATGTGTGTATATGTGTGTATGTATGCATGTGTGTATATATGTGTGTATGCATGCATGCCGGTATATGTGTGTGTATGTATGCATGCATGTGTGTATATATGCATGTGTGTATGTATGTGTGTATATGTGTGTGTGTGTGTATGTGTATGTATGCATATGTGTATATATGTGTGTATATGTATGTGTATGCATGTGCGTGTATGTATGCATGTGTGTAAATTTATGTGTGTGTATGCATGCATATGTGTATATGTGTGTGTGTGTATGTAAGCATGCATGTGTGTATAGGTGTGTGTATGTAAGCATGCATGTGTGTACATGTATGTGTGTATGTATGCATGTGTAAATTAATGTGTATCTTCCTTTCTCTTCTCTCTCTCTTTCTTTCTCTCTCTCTCTCTCTTTCTCTCTCTCTCTCTCTCCCTCCTTCTCTCTCTATCAATAGCGAATAAAAGAATCACTTACAAGTATGTCTCTCTTTGAATCGTTGTCGTCAAAGCGTAATGTAGGTCGTCTCTCATCCAATTCCAAACAATCGACGCCAACGAACTTCTGCAAAATCAACGAAAAGAGAAATTAGAAACCCTAAAGCATAGAGAAACACAAATGCTAACAGTACGCGTAGCACGTACCAAGATGTGAGAGCTAAGCCGAGAGAGAGTGTGTGTAGAGAGAGAGATCCGTGTGTGTGTGTGTGTGCACAAGACAATGCAGATTTGCGTGCGCAAGTTCGACAGTACTCAAACATGCGTAGAAATGTGAAGTTTTGCTCTCGGGTTCGCGGTATGTTTAAAAATTCGCCGCCGGTATAGGTGCCGGTATGGACGTTGGTATACGCCTCGGTAGTTGCCAGTAAGTTACCGACGCTTATACCGACGCTCATACCGACGCATATACCGACGCCTATACCGACGCTTATACTGGCGGCTGTGGGCCACACCGACGATCCGTTTAAAACGGTCATACCGACAGTCACTTGACCGTCGGTATCTCTTAGTGAGATTTTTCGAGGGCTATACCGACGCCGACTATGACTGTCGGTATGCCCCTCATATGTTGTAGTGTTCCTTATGTTGAGATACATTAAGCCTATAAGGTGTTTTACAAATAGGGTTGTGTTAGTAACTACCTGAATGGCATGGTCAATGTCCCCTCTCTCACGTGGTAGCCCTCTAGGTAAGCTAGTGGGAAAAGCATATTTAAACTCAAACATTAAATCCTTAAAACTTTTAATCATACACTCTTGCAAAAATGAATAATGGAAATTCTTTTCATTATTTACATTATTATCATGAAAAATAAAAATCAGATGAGGTGCCTATACAATGGTCAAAATCATGACTATGCAATAAAAAGATCTGCTATACATGTTGAGAATGAAACAAACTATGTGACTCTAAGGATGAGATGAGAGGTGCACTAGGTACATCTCTCTCTCCTTGAATACAAAACTTACTTCCGTTTTTCACAAATTCAAGAGTTTTTATAGTTGCTTTTAACTTGCCTCCCAATCCCCAAAGCCACTCTGTACGTAAGACAAGGTTTGTCATTTCCATATTCATTATTTCAAATTCCATATGATTTGCATATCCTTGTATTTTGACTTCCAAAATGGATACCATAGTATCGCATATCCTCTTATCCTCACCTTGCATCATAGATATGATGTATTTATGTGCATTGATTTCTTGGGGAATCTTCAATGTCTTGACCAGAGCATAGTTTACGAAATTATGTGTGGCAGATTCATCTATCATGACTCTCACCTTGGTCCATAAAATCTACAATGAAGCATAAACAATTCATGTGGTCAAACTGTGGTGACCACAATGATTGAGTTAAACAACAGGTATGCTCTATGCCCTCATGCATCACTTCCACCTCCTTGTAGCTAGAGCTTCCATGTATTGAATTGGTTACAATCAATAGGGATGAATTTGACCTCCTTGAGACTCATCCACCACTTATAAACTCGTGGGCAAATCAAGAGACTCACTTTTAGCACACAATACACTAAAGGGGTTCCCTTTAGGTCTTTGTAAGAAAGTGTAGAATGCATCCTTGTTTCTCTCAGGGTCATCCCTCGTAAAAGTGGGTGGCTTGAGGTATTTCAAGAGGAGATTCCCCTAGATCTTTCCCCCCTTTTTTTCTAGGAAGGATCATCTCCCTCTTAGCCATGTCAGGTATATGAAGACAAGATATCTCTTTTTCCTTCATATCAAGGAAAGAGGTAACTTTTGCCTCAAGAGGGACCATCTAGTCTTTAAGTTGCTCAAAAAGTGAGGTCATACCACTTATGGAAGCCTCTAACTATCTTGCTCTTCTAGTTTTTTTTCATCATATGATGATGTGTTTCTTTCCATCTCTTGGCCCTCTTGTGTCATGTTTCCCCCAAATATAAAACTAGAGAGCTAGAAATGACAATGCAAGTAAATTTCGTAACCGAAAAGAGAGAAATATAACATGACTACTTTTGTGATGTATTCTAAATTTTCCAAAGATGACTTCACTTTATGTGTGAAGTGTTGAAGGTCTGGTTTTAGCTCCTCACCATGCCCAAAATCAAATTTGATACATCCATTTGATAGCATATGCACATCATTTTTGACTCCAAAAATTGATCCAAAGCTTCTCAAAGATCAAAATGAACAAAAAATAAGCACTTTGAGACTTCTTTCCATTTCATATCAGGGTTCTAAAAGCACTTCAACACTTATTTTTCATCTCCACAATGCTTCTCCAAGTTATGGAAGTGAATTTTGGTTGCTAAAATCCCATGAACAATGGTTGAGAGTGATTGGCTACTTCCTATTGAAACATTGTAGACGTCTCTTCCCTTATAAAATCTTGTACGAATTGTTGAAATGCAAAGTTTATGGGAAAGACCAAGATTTTGCAAAATGGAGCTTTGGACACAAAATGGAGCTCCAAGATGTAGGAAAGAGTGGCGCTAGGTGAAATGAGATAAAAGAAGAAAAGTTAGTTTTCCAAGATCAATTATGCATCAATTACAAGATTCTTCAAGTGAGTTCTCTATCCCATAGGCATCTCAACAACTCATTGGGGGGGGGGGGGGATGATGCTTCACCTTAGTGCAACTTGGGAATGCTCTTTGTGGAGTCTTGTTTATCCCATATACAATCTAATTCCATCAAAAGTGGGGTTATATAATTTGTGAAGAAGCAAGCTCATTATCACATTGTGGAGGAGGATGATGAAGTAAGAGCTTGGATCTTCCTTGGGTGTTCGTGTAGCCATGGAGTTGAGTGTAAAGATGTCGTCTGCATGAGTTATCCTTTGCAAGTTATATGCGCCATCATGGTGCTTCTCCATGCATGTAAGGTTGCCTTCTGGATTGGATATCAATGTTAGCTTCTCCTGATGATCCTTCTTTTTTTATGAGAGGTCACTCTCAACTTGGATCTTGAAGAAGAAGACATTTCTTGACTATAATCATGGACCTAAACCACACAAAGAGTTATGCATCGAATAATCCTCCTAGCCACATACTAGTCATCCACTGTCTCTCTCTTTCCATGTGGTGGAGCATCCACATGGCTCCTCATATGGGTGCCACATGACACTCATGTGAGAGAGCATGTGTGCATGGCTCTAAGGGAAAGTTCACATCTCCATTTCCTCTTGTTGCCATGTAAAGACACAATAGTGACCATATGAAATTGATGATGAATTTCCCTTATGAATCCCTTGTTCTCCTCAAGTTGGACTCAAATTTGGAACAACCATCCTTTTTGAACTTCAGTATCTAGATAATGATGCATGCAATGCATTTCCACTGGATCTTGAATCTTTGAAATACATTGGATATGTATTCACTTTGAGACAACTATATGCATCTATTATATCAAAACAAGTAATCCTCATGCAATAATATCTTTGGCATCTTCTATATTTTGCATATTAAATGTCTAATCAAATTGTTTTTTTCAAAAGTGATAGGTCTTTGAAAGACTTTCCAACAATCAGCATATTTTCAAGATAAATTATTGAGCACATCAAGCTAGACTTGTAGATTCATAAAACATAAAACTTTTATTATCATTGTCTAGAGGATTTTCAGGCCCATGAAAAAAAATCTTAAACTTACACACTAGATTCTATTTGCCATAAACTATGTAACACTCTAGTTTCTCCTTGTAGATCTTGTTTATAAGATCCATACAAGAAAGAATTATTCACATACATTTGAAACAATTCTAATTCTTCTTTTGGAACTAACCCAAAAGATATGCATCATTTATTCATCATGAACATTTGATAAATGATGTTTGCAAATTCCACTTCTTCTTGTTGCTTGAACCACTTTGCAACTAGTGGTGATTTATGTTCTTTTAGAAACATTATTTGATATGAATTCTAATTTGTAAACCCATATACAAGGAAAATTTTTCCTTCATTTTGACGATGGAACCAACTCCCAAGTCTCATTTCCATGGGTAGAGTCTGATTTTATTTTGATCACAAAATTCCACTAAACATGACCATCTACCTACATAGTCTTTTTTTAAGAAGAGGGCTCACTAACATCTATCAATATATAAAAGTCCAATCAAGTGGATGAAAGATACATGAACATGGTTGTTGATCAAGAACATTAGCATGCTATCCTTGTGGAACATTCTCATCAACGCTTTTATGTGTAGCATTCTTTTGCATGCTAAAATACTGCTTGTCTCACTTGAACCTCCTTTATACGTCCTCTATACATGTTTCTTTCATAAAATATGACACCACTAGTTCTTCACTAATTGTATTCTAGGATCCTATAAGAAATATCGAAAGTGGCTATGGGTTCATATGCATGAAAAAATCATTTTCTAGATCTAGAACCCATATTTTTCTTAAGATCTTTTTAAACATAAACATAGGCTTCAAAGTAAGAAGAACTCTTAGGTGATCATGATGTGGTAGCTTTATATCCATAACTCATGCATCACTTCCAAACCTTTGTCAAAACTAGGTGACAAGTTAATCATCTAAACTAAAGTAAGACGTTATGTAAGAATTGCATAATGAATCATAGATAGAACTAAATCTTAATTCATCCTTTTTGTTACAACATTTTGTACTAGGGTATAAAGAGTTTCAAATATCTTTAAATGCCTCTCGATTAATATAACTAGTTGAAATCAAGAGAAGTATACTCTTCACCACTATAAAAATAGTATTCCTTGAGCTTCAAGCCTTCTTTAATTTCAATTGAAGAAATCTATCTTTCAAATAAAGGAAAAACTTCGTCCTTATACTTGATAGGATACATCTATACCTATTTCACAACATCTTCTACGAAGGTGAGAAAGTAAAGAGCACCAACCACCTCATGACTTGGTGAATAGAGAATTGAACGAGATTTAAAGGTTGAATGAAAGACTCAATATGTGGTTTATGTATATTTTTAGCTTGTTTTCCATATTGGAAATGCTCACAAGTCCGAAAATAAAAGACAATAAGATCAATAAGTATCCAAAATGAGAAGGATGTTGCATTATATAATGGGATATATAACACAAATAGAATTCCTTTAGTAATTATAGGCTTCTTATTAATGTCTAATATGTGTTCTTTGTGAGATGAAAACATGTGCCTTTTTCAATCGAGATACTTACTTTCAATACAAAAATGGATTGTGCATAAAAAAGATAACTTTATATCTCATGTTATCAAGCTAAATAACCAACATTAAACTATGAGGTACATGAAAAAAAATATGCATAGTAAATTGAGAAACATCTAGAAAATAAATAGTGATACCTTCAATCCCATTTACATCACATTGGTACAAGTTTCCATGCATGACTATTCCAAGGGGATTTTCTTCATAAGTTTCATTCCACATGGCACGCCATATGAAAGAAACACCGAAATCCAACAACCTCATATGGGAAGAAGATTTACTTGTAACGCCCTTGTTGGAACTCAAGGTCGAGCATAAGGCATGGAAGCACATCAAAGAAGTGGACATAGAAGAAGATAGAGCAAGTAGGGAGCTCCAAGAAGTGTATGTCAAATTTTCAAAAGAATCCTCTACAAAAATAGTGATTTTGATCACTCAAACCATTGTAAATATCATTTCACCTTTTTGTAACTTCATTTTCTTCAAGCCAAGGAGTCCTTGGGCTTGAGGAGTATTAGAAGTATCATCCTACCAATTTTCACTATTTTTAGACTTTATTTGAGCCCTCAAATAAGCCCTGGAACCTAATTTTTAACTAAGCCAGACACTAGGCCTGGAGAGGGCCAAAACTAGTCAAAAAAACTATAAGAAGAGCTAGCCATTTTTCATGCATTATTGTGCAAGAAGGAGTTAGGAAGTGCAAGGGAGAGCAAGAACCTGTGTTTTTTCATGATTTTCTGCACATACAGAGCTCGCCATTGCTCGGCGCTCAGAAATTTGAATTTCTTGCCAAAAAAAAAGGATTCTGACTGAAAATCGCGATTTTCATAACATTCAATTTTTTTCAAAAAAATGTGATTTTCTATTTCTCGCCTAAAATCTTTCTGAAAAGAACATGATTTTGAGGTCATTCTCAGAATCACGATTCTTTGGTTGTGCTCAAAATTGCAATTCTCTAAGTTTCTCAAAAACACGATTCTCTAGTCAATCTAAGAAGCGTGATTTTTTGGCAATTCTAAAAAAAAACATGATTCTAAGGCAAAATTGTGATTTTCATATAAAAAAACATGATTCTGAGCAAAAAACACGATTTTGGGAAAAAAACACGATTTTCAGTTGGCTTAAAATCACGATTTTCAAGAACACGATTTTCACAAAACACGATTTTCAATCAAAATCGTGATTTTTTGGTCATTCTCAAAATCGTGATTTTCAAGCCAAAAACACGACTTTGACCAAACACGATTTTCGTTCAAAATCACGATTTTCGTGTCAAAAACATGATTTTGAGAAAACACGATTTTCATTCAAAATCGCGATTTTTTTTATCATTCTCAAAATTGAGTTTTTCACGATTCTCACTCAAAATCGTGTTTTTCACAATTCTCACTCAAAATCGCGTTTTTCATGATTTTCAATCAAAATCACATTTTTGGGGCTTTCTCAAAATCGCGATTTTCATGATTTTACAAAATTATGATTTTTATGGTTGCTCAGCATCGCAATTTTCATGATCCCTCAAAATCGCGATTTTCATAAGTGCTCAGCATCGCAATTTTCATGATTTCACAAAATCGTGATTTTGACGGTTGCTCAGCATCACGATTTTCATGATCCCTCAAAATTGCGATTTTCATAAGAGCTCAGCATCGCGATTTTCAGACCTCCCAAAATTGCGATTTTCACACAGAATCGTGATTTTCACACAAAATCGTGATTTTCTCATAACTTCTTGTTTGTCTATTTTGACCCCCAGGAGCCTAATTTGACATAACTTTTTTACCAAAAGTCCATTTTTTGAGCTCTATAGCTTCTTGGAAAGCTCGTTTCGAATCCTACATGGCCTCAACTGACTTTTATAAGAATAATGCATTGATTTTTAGATAGACTAATTTGAAGTTGACCCTCATGTGGGATTAGGAAATCAAGGGGGATCCAAAGGATTTTGAGCAATATAAAGAGGAATTTTGGGACAAGAAGACAAAGCTTATGAACCTGAGATCTGGTAGACACCTTGGCAAGGATAGAAAAAGCAATAGATCTTTTGAGGCTAGTGTCAACCATACAGCTAAGTCTTGGGCACAACAATTAAGTGGTTATCCTTACGTACTAAGTTCAGACATAAGTGATTCAAAAATGTCTTTTAGCATGGGGAAACCTGCAGGTGGCTCAGGCACTGCCTATCTACAAACACCAGAAGGTCCCTATAAGACACAGTTGGAATATATTCGGACCAACCGATTAGGTGCTCGCATCTATGAGGATGGCCTGAGGCGATCAGTGGTCCAACTCAAAAATCTTGATCAACCCTTCGGACTTGAACACCCAGTGGTCAAGTTTGAAGAGGGTTCATACATTGATAAGGAAGGAACCATGTATGTGGTCACCAACTTACCAGACATGATAGATGAGTTTGGAAACATCATTCCTGAGAGTGAGATAGGAGACCTAGAGCAAGGAGATGTAGGACGAGAACCCAAGACTCCCAGAGGTAAGTCAGTTTTGACCAGAGTGATCACTCCATATTGGATGCCTCAAGACAACAAAAGCATAGAATTATTCTTAAATATAGAAACAGAGGAAGCCTTTTGGAGATTTAAGCAAGATCAACCTAGCCAATTGGGCATACTCATCATCTATGAGTTCAAGGATCCAGAGACACCAGGCAAAGTTGTCTACTTGGATAACACGTCAGAGAAAATGTTCTTGGTAACAGAGCATGACATGCATGCATATACTTGGAAGAGTGAATTGATCTTCCCTCCATCAAGGCCTAATGTTCTCCACGGCCTCCAAGGAGTAGGATCATCCCAAGATCATGAAACCTAGAGGTAAAGAACTAGAGAGAGACCTGAGGTAAGCTTTACACACAATGTGGGTAGAGAAAGATCAAGATTTGAAGGTGAAAGACCTAATAGAGAAAGACAAAGAGCACATAGGCAACAAAGAGATGAACACATTTTTCCATTGCCTAGACCCCGTGAGCACCCAAGAACCCTTAGACCCTCTCAAGTGGTCAAGACAATGAAAAACTACTTTGATGCATCAAGAGATCCTTATGATCATGTGGCCGAGTTCAGACAAGTGTTAAGAGTTGAACAAGTTGAGGACTTGTTCACCCAATTCGAGGCATTTGGTTT
Source organism: Ceratopteris richardii (assembly GCA_020310875.1). Lineage (NCBI taxonomy): Eukaryota > Viridiplantae > Streptophyta > Polypodiopsida > Polypodiales > Pteridaceae > Ceratopteris > Ceratopteris richardii. The sequence continues at coordinate 143,465,083 of CM035420.1, read as the reverse complement.
GACTCTTAAGGGTACTGCCCTAGCTTGGTTTCAACCCCTGAATAGTCAGAACTATCGTGATATAGGTCAACTACTAGAGGAATTCATTGTAGAATTTTCCAAGAGTGGTATCAGGCATAACACATCATCCTTGATCCACAGCTGCAAGCAGACACCCCAAGAAACTATGCGACTAGCAGGAAGAAGGTTCAGACAGTACATAGAAAGATGCCCTGTGCTAGAATTACCCACGTCGGCCAAACAAGTGGCTTTGTTTATAGATGGATTATACTTTAAGTGAACGGGGGCATGGTCCCATGTTCGGAGCATCTCTGGATAAGTCGCCAATAACTTTTGCCAGATGGGTTGGAAGATGGCACCTTTTCTGGCTTCTTTCGGGATGTCCTCTGGTTGGAACTGTGTTGCAAATGAAGGAAACTGATTGGTGACTTGTTTGATCTCAGCATTGTAATCTGCCAATAGAACAAAGTAAGGCTTATACTGTAATTCTAAACTGGTTATGAGTCGTTGAGGAGCCAAGTGCTTGAAATATGTTGATTGAAGTATTGTCTCTTCAATAGCTTTCATGGCCAGCATTTGAGTGGATATGCGCTCTTCGTGAGTTTGGCCCATCTCTTCTACTTGTTTCATCCATGAAGGAGGGGGTTCCTCATATGTGCCTTGTCCTTCATCAGTGACCCTGCCTCCTGGAAGAGGTTGAGGTTCATAATTGTCTTCAAAGGTATCTTCAATTGGAATGGTAACTACTTCTTCTTCTAATGGTTAATCGGGTGGCGATGGTGGTCTTTCGTATTGTAATAACTTCATGTTTAGCTCAGTGACCTATTGTAGGAGCGCGGGCAGCTCATTGTCGGTTGAAGATTTTGGCGGGGGTGAAGTAGCGATACTCACCATCTCTCAAGGTTCTGTTGTATGTGGTGTGGGCACTGTTTGTCTTTGTAATTCCTTCACCTGGTATGCAAGTCAGTCATGCGCTTCCAAGAGATTTGCATAATTCTCTAATATCTGCTCAATATTTTCTGAGGGAAGAGCCTGAAACTTAGCTGGATCTATGGGTGCCCCTGGAGTGTTTTCGATGGCCGCTTCCAAATTTTCTTGATTTTGTTGTTGTAGCCTTCTATTCTCTTCCTGGGCAGCTACTAGGTGTCGGCAAAGTAATGCCATGTTTCTTTGTAATCTAGCATTGCGGGCTAGTTGATCTCTGAGTTGCTCCTTAGTCACTTTACCTACCTCTGTATATTTGGCCTCAATCTTTGCATAAGATTGTTGGAGTGAGGTATATTGTTTTTGCAATTCAGTATTACGAAACTCCAAAGCCTCAACACGTGCTTGGAGGTGGGAAGACAGAGTACATAATTATTTGTTGTTCTCTTCCAATAATTGATATTCCTGTTTTAGCTACGTGGCCGCTTCGAACATGGTGTCTAATGCATGACTAAATGAAGTGGATGTAGAGGTAGTGGCCGAAGATGCAAGGGTTCGGGAAATGGTGAAGGGAAAAGTGGATGTTGTGCTTACAGTGGGTGTACTTGGTGATGTGAGTGAAGTAACAAGTGGTGATGTTGAGACAAAAGTGGTGGTGGGTGGTCCTGTGGAGGGTGAAATGTCCATGGGGTCAGACGTGATTATGTGTGAAGTGTGAATCATGAATACTGGAATGGTGGGTGGTGTGTCCGTGGTGGGTGTGAATGTGGGTGAGGTGGGGTGGGAAAGGGGATTTTTACTAAAATCATCAAGTTGTATAATATTTACAAAGTTTGCCCAAAATTGGGGATTGGTGGTTGGTATCACTTTTGAAGAGATGGAGGGAGGCATTGTGGGTTGTGGTTGAAAAAGAGAGAATGTTGTACAGAAGGGGAATGATGGAGTTAATGTTTGGGTAGAGGCAAGTGGATATCCCAGAGCTAGTAGATAAGAAGGGCGGCCTATTATGGTTTGATGAGTGGTGGGATGACCTATCTGAGGTTCGGAAAATGGGCTAGCAATGGTGGAGGTAGGGAAAGGTAAGGATGGAAAAAGGGAGGTGTGTGATATAGGTTCACTAAAGGTGACTATTGGTTGTTCAGGAAGGCTAGTGGTGAGGGTTTTGGTGACTATCTGTGTGCTTTCGTCGGGGGAAGTAGTGTCAATGGGGCTGGTCATTTGAACATGTTCTTGAGCTGTGGTAGGGAGTGAGGTAGAAACTTCCATGTGAATCATCTTACCCCTTCACGGTCTTGTGTCCAGTCGCCGTTGGTCGTATTGAATAGGAGGACAATGTATCATAGACCGCATTGCTTCTACAATCCCACAAGTGTCTGCCAAAAGATTCAATGATTCGACAAAGTGAGGGTCCAAGTTCTCTGCTTGTAGCATTTGGTTCACCATTGCTCTATTTGCCTCCTCTGACTTATGTCTTTTTTCTACTTGTTTGATCGTCTCGTATAACCGTTTGATTTGGGTCGTATATGCAGGGGCTTCCTCTTCACTCTCCTCTGACTCATGCTCCTGTGCCTCCTCTTGTTCATGTGTGTCTTCAATGTGCGTGTGTTGTGCTTCCTCCTCCCAATGTACTCGGCGTTCTTCTCGATGTGGGCGTCCTCTATGGGATGATGATTTGGGACCTTCAATGTCTAAAAAGAACTCCCCATCGGATAGTTGCGTTGTTTGCAAGAAGGTCTCAAAATCAAAGGAAGTATCTTCCGCTACTGCACTCATGGAGGCAAACTCAACATCTATGGGTAACGGAGGGGCTGACAAAGTGGCTTGTGTAATGCCCTCTGTGTGTGTTTGTTGGAGACAGATAGTGAATGGGGCCACCTGACCTTCTTCTCTAACGGAGGCTTCTGTGGTGGGCTCCTGAGGAATTGGGACATGGAAAAGTGATCCGCGCATGCGTTTAGCTGGTTGAACCCCTAGATTTTGTCCTTGGAAGAATTGTAGCTGTGAGTATGTAAGTGCCCATGTGATCAACACATCATAAGCTAGACATTTGTATATGATTCTGGTAATGGCACAACAACCATTCAAAGAAGGCTTCCTTACCCCTCGTTTGCCTGCTTCATACAATTGATCAAGAATCCATACTGGCATTTAATGGGCAGGCTCCTTGTCTCTGGTAGGTATAGACCGTACCAAATCTTCTTTTGGGGTTGTGTGAATCGATCTTGAGCAAGGAATGTGAAGTGCTGAAGACACATGTGCAACGGGACGACAATGTTTGGAGTGAGGGCACACATATCTTTCAACTTCTTGAGCTTATTGTTCTTCATAGACTCCGGTATCAAAGGGTCTTGATCAGAGGGCACATGGATGTTGTACATTTGGAGGGCCTCCTTAATTAGAGGAATGTGCATGACTGATCACGATCTCCTATAGCTTTAAGAGTTGCAATGAAATAGTAACATCTGAGGAAATCTGGCTTAGGCAAGGATGTACTAAGGTAGTCCTTCAGACCCGCTTTCTGCCAAATATCTTGACGAGGCGCTGCGTTTTGTAGTGATTCAAATTCTCTTGAGAAGAACTGAAATGTCCACCACACTCCTCCAAATTCCAACTTAGACTCCCAGATGTGGTGTGCATCCCCCAAATCTCGTGGCAGTGTCCTTTTACTCTTTCTGTTAAGCAACTTGGTGGATCCAAGATGGGAATTCGGCTCACATTTAGATACTCTTCAGGTCTAGCTATCAATGGGGCCTCCATGGCATGGTCTCCCAATCAACTTGAGAACTAGTGCCTGCCTGGGAACTCGTGCCTATTGCTACTGCCATGAGACTTCTTATAGCTGTTGATGCTTATCTGCTAGAAGAAGAGAGGCACATTAGTGTTGCATAGGAAATAGGATGTTATGGTGTTCCCTCCACAATACTAACATGACATTCCAAGTGGTTATTTGTTAGGGATGAAGTGTTTGTGATGGGTGTGAATGTTGGTTAGCAGGTTAGTATCATCCTAGATGCATACTTTGGATGTGCATTGTACTCAGAATGCACCTACATCAGAGTGAATGGATTTACAAAATTGGGTTAGGGGGTTTGATGCAGGGTTTACGTCTCCAAACTTTGATTGTGGAATCATCGCTTTGAGAGGTACAATTTGCACATGGCACATGGTATGTCTAGAGGGTTGCCTAGGGGACTCCGTCGTAGTAATCCTCGAGGGTGTAGCTTGTTGGCATCCTTGAGATCCTGTCTCTAGAGTAGTGGGTTTTCCACCCTTGTGTATCCAATATTTTTGTAGCTCCATTTTGTGCAAGCAAAAGGAGTCCTTGAGCTTGAGGAGCATTAGAAGTACTTGCCTATCCATTTTCATATTTTTTAGACTCTGTTTGAGCCCTCAAATAGGCCCTAGAACCTAATTTTTAACTAGGCCGGACACTAGGTCTGGATAGGGCCAAAAGCTAGTCAAAAACTATAAATAGAGCTAGAGAGCTCATTTTTGGGGGTAGCTTGTAATAGATTTGAACTTGTATGAGCACTTTTGAAGTAATCTAAAGAACTCCATTGCTTCTCTCTTTGTCTTGCCGTGTGTGCGCATGTGTGTATGTGTGTTCATGTTGGTGTGCTTCTCACTCACGCACTTGTGCCTTCACTTGCTCGAGGTCATCATACCATCCTCACGTCTTCCCGGATTGACATTAAAGGAGGTGCTACTCATCACTGAGCTACACCTCTCTTCTCTAATTTCCGTGCATGTTGCTTCAAGGTGTAGACTAGGACTAGGTCTCCTGCTTTCAAGCCCTTATCCTTCACATGTGCATCAAAATAAGCTTTTTGTCTCTTCTTGGCTGTATAAATTCCTGTTGCAGCTCTCAATCGTGTTTCACCTAAGCGTTCAAGATCAAAGATTCTAGAGGAGAGCTCATGGCCTGTCCAGTCATGCTCTTGTGCTACTTTCAATGTAGGTATCAAAAAGTCTAATGGTAGCACTCCATTTTGGCCAAACACCATCTGAAAGGGTGTGGCTTGGAGTATCATTTTATAGGCAACTTTGTATGCCCAAACAACATGATGTAGCTGTTTGTCCCAATCAGAGCGTTTATTATCAACCAATTTTGTCAATACGTTGCATAGAATCTTATTTGTGCTCTCAGCCTGTCCATTAGCTTGTGGATGATAGGGGGCCAACTTTTTATGTATCACTAAGAATCCTAGGAGAAGGTTTTCTATGACTTCATTCAAGAAGTGTGTGCCTCTATCACTTACTAGCTCTATTGGCAACCCCGATCTGGTGAACACATTCTCGAATAAGAACCTTGCTGTCATCTGGGCATCCTTCTTCGTTGTAGCTTTTACTTCTACCCATTTAGTTAGATAGTCTGTGGCCACAATGATGTATTTGGCATGGGAACCCTTAGCCGGGGGATTAATAGGACCAACAAATTCTATTCCCCACTTAGAGAATGCACGTCCACCTATCATAGGTTTCAAGGGCATCTCATCTTTACGTATGGGGTACTGCATTCGCTGACAAACATCACACCTCTTCACATAGGTATGTGCATCCATATGAAGTGTGGGCCACCAAAGTCCTGCAAATAGTGTTGCCTTGATCACCCTATCTGGCCCAAAGTGTCCTCCTGCGATCTTGAGATATTCACTCTCGTGGACACATAATCTAAGATACCCATCTTTTCCTCTTCTGTATAGATTATCTCCAATGAGTATAATTTAAAGCTTCTTGTTCTAAGCTCCTTTGTCGAGCCAATGTCATATCTTGGGGAAAGGTTCTCGTCCTCAAAAAGGCTACTAAGGGTTCACTCCAATCTGGCACTAAAGACACTCGATAAAGAGTGGCATGTTCCACTGGTGGTTTAGAGCGCAGATAGGGCATTCCTTGCACATCTTATGGACATATGCTTCCATAGTTGGCCAGTGCACTCCAAGTCTCCTCAATGTCTGTAAGGTTTTTTGCCTTGAGTAGTGTTGCTCTAATGCACCCACATGTGCTAATTGCAACCATTTTGCGTACTCATCCTCTTCCACACAACAAGATAATATTCCCTGATTTGTATGCTTGTACATACTTCCTGCCATGATATGGTACTTTTGGGATTTTACTACCTCCCTATCTTGAGTTTTTACTACTGGATGTTTAGGTCCATATGTCAGTACGGGCACTAAAGTCTTGGCCCACTATGGTACAACTTCCAAATTAAACAAGTAAGCAGCAGGAAGGTCATCTGATACTCCTTGAGGGGCCTCTCTGGATGTGAGCCTCGAGAGATTATCTGCTCTCAAGTGAGTCTTGCCTTTCCTCACCACTATCCCATTAGTAAGAGGAACAATCTTACTAATCTACCTGTATTTGCATGGCTTGTTTACCAAGTAAAGTAGAGCTTGATGATCAGTAAAAAATTTAAACTTATTTGCAAGCAAATAGTGTCTAAACTTTTTAACTACATATACCATGCCTAATCCTTCTCTCTCAGTGGTGGTATAATTTCGTTCAGCTGCATTTAACTGTCTACTAGCATAGGCAATTGGAAGATCCATATTAACTTTGTCCATAGGTTGTGCAAGTACACACCCAATAGCATAGTTGGAGGCATCCACATGGACATGGAATGGCTTGTTCCAATCTGGTGTAGTCAAGATTGGTGTTGAACACAATTGCCATTTAAGCTCATTGAAAGATTTCTCACATTCATCAGTCCACTCAAAATTAGTCAAAAGTCCGTACAGAGGCTTTGCAATGATGGCATACATGTGTATAAAACGTCGGCAATAGCCACAATGCCGCATGCAAGCTTGCACTTCATTGACATTCTTTGGCCTAGGTAGTTCTGCGATGGCTCTCACCTTCTCTTTGTCAGTGGATATGCCATTTTTTGACACTATGTGTCCTAGAATCTTGCCTTGCCTAACCATGAAAACACACTTTTCTGGGTTCAGGCAGACTTGATAGTATCTACATTTGTCAAAGATTTGTCTGAGTTTATGACTTGTGGGAATTGATCATGTGCGTCATCCACAAGTTCAATTGGAGGTGGGTCTTCACTTTCTTTAGCCCATTTCTCTTCTTGAATCTCATGGAGGAATTTTGGTGAATACCGATTCATAGAAGAAGAGGTGTCCGGTTTAGTGGAGTTAGGCACATAAGCTTCCTGGGGAGGAATGCTTATTCGATCACTTGCCCTCTCCTTAGCCTGGGAGATGCCTCCTTTTCCAGACTTTGCAAGTAACCTCTCCAATCTATCTAATAGACCATCAAAATGCAATGATTTTCTAGTGGAGCTCGAGCCATTGAACACGTGATTGGCTTCAAACATGGCTTGCACCAATTCTACCATCTTAGCACAAAGTTTTGTTCGTTCGAGCTCTAGTTCTGCTCTAGGGTAACACTTTTCATGATCTATTACATTTGGCCCTTCTTGGATTCTGGCATGATATGCTTTAAGTATCATGTCTAGATCCTCAGGAGTGGGATCAGCTAAGACTGATCCTACTCTGGGTGGTGGGTGGGTTATGTGTGGTGGATTAGAAGGTTGGGGAATGGAAGGTGATGAATTGGAGGGAGATGGAAATGGTGGTGGTGGGGTAGTGTGAGAGTGAGTTTGAGATGTGAGTTCACTTATCTTTGCTTTTGTTTCTCTCAAGCTTTCCTCAAGTTCACTCATTTTTTGTGACCATTGTCTTTTCATTCTCTCCCGGCTATCTCTCCAAGCTCTTGTCCTTTTCTTGGTTATACTCTCTGACTCGCTAACCTCAAAACTCTTTTCTTGCCCTACACCTAGAGTTCGCTGCAAGTCTTGAGCTCTATTGACCACTTGCACTAGGCTGATGGAAGTTATGCTTCCTGTAGAGTCTACTATTAGCACAATAACATTGATAGGAGCAATTTTTTGCATGTTGATGGGGTTCTTCAGACACTCTCGTAACAAATGTGGGCAAAAGCCTTGAATTGTCACAGATTGGGTTCGTGTAGGTGTCGGTAGAGGGCAATCATGAATGAGGTGATCTCCTTGACATCGGAAGCATGGCCCTCTAGGGAATGGAGGTCTTACCTGCCTAGGCTGAGGTCTAGAGTTGGGGTTTGCATACATGACATTCATATAATCTGGCTCCCAACTAGATTCACTGGGTTCTTCATAATAGTATGACTCATTATGCTCGGGTGACTGCATGTAGTAAGCATGTGGGCTATCAATGTGTAGAATCAAAACTATGGTCGATCTTTCTTCATGTGTCCTTTCTTATGGCGATAATGGCATTCGATATCCCTATTCCTTGATTTACTTCTACTCATATTCCGTTGACCATTCTTTTCCTTGTTCTCGCTCCTGCCACATTGTTGATTCTTTCCTTGATAAGAATCACAATAACTATATGCATCTCCGCTCTAAGTGCCAACCATAGATTTTCTATGAACCTCCTCACTCAAGAGTGCTCCACATATGTCATCATGGAACAATTTACCACAAGGTGCAATATTGCTAATAGCTATACAAAATGTATTCCATGATGATCAAAAGGTGCATAACAACAAGATTGCCTTCATTTCATTATCCATCTCCATTTTTTGAGCGCGTAACTGAGAGAACATAGCATCAAACCCATTCAGATGAGCAGCAACACTATCTATGTCCTTCATGCAAAGGTCATATGACTTTCTCATTAGATACACTTTATTTGATGCCATTTCTTTATCATATGTATTGCATAATTTCTTCCAAAGCTCCTTTGCACTTGCACAATCCAATACTATAAAGTAAACATTATATACCAAGTGCAACTGAATGGTAGAACTAGAAATTTCATCATTTACTAGCTTCCATTAGCTCCTCTGAATCAACACATCTTTTATGATTCTTCGTTGATCCACTAGACGTGCCTAATATCTCTAGTGCAATGATGATAGGGAACTGAATAGAATGATAATGCAACTAGCATCCTATTTAAGAAAACCTCAACACGACCCTCTTTATCAACAACAAAGGCTTTATGCAAATACGTAACTACTATATCAATGAACACACGGATGTACATAAGTGATATCCACAAAAGTGTACATAGTGTGTATGTGCTAATATGCAGTAAAATGGCTCTGAAAGGCTAAACTCATAGCCCGAAAAGTAGCCAATAAAATGTGCAAGTGTTTGTCAAGGCTCGAAAACCTATATAAACTTGCGGTGGCTACTCCCACCATAACTAAAAATCTTTCAAGAAACTTGTAGATTTACTAGTGTGGCTGAAAAAACATCCCCAAAGATGAATATTCGTTGTTGGACAAGTACAAAAGAGCACTATTCATGATGTTCTTGAACCTATGTAATGAGAACTATGCATGAAAGTACTCTAAAATGACTCCGAAAATTATCCCAAAAATCACCCCAAAAATGCTTCAAAATAGGCTTTGAAAGTAAAGAATGAAGCTTTGAGAGCCAAACCATGTTCAAGGTAATATGAACCTTAGTGTTTCCCCTTTCCCAAGCACAACAAGAGTGTAGCTTAGTTGCAAGAGATTGTCGGTTATGCGAGCTCTAGGGGGAACAAACTAGGATGGGTGACCTCCCAAAAAGTAACAGGAACCTTTGTATTCCTTGATCATTGAGGTCCTCCCTTGTGTGCAGCAAATGGTGCCAATGATGAATTTGGTGATTTGGATGACAATGTATGCCAAGGTCTATGCCTTGGTCACTACCTTAGACGTAAGCCTTGGAGAAAACCTTGGGTGGGTTGGTGGGTGCTCGCTTTGCTCACACAAAAGGAACAAAGCTTTTGCATCAAAATGTTGTGATATCAATGAAGTAATTCAATGGTGATGCATGACAGTGGACTCTCCTTCTCAAGAGCTACACGATGATAGCCTCGAAGTAGAAAACTGAGTTCTAGACACAGTACTCTGCACAAAGCAAAAAACACACAATACATAGACCACGAACATAAATTTCTTAGGTCATACAAATACGATCCAACTTACAATCCATGGCTGACCAGACCACTATATGTTTTATTAAAGAACATACGCAAAAGTGTCGGGCATCCATTTGGCCTTCCACATGGACACTAATGATAACACTCCTTGGGGAATTCAACAAGAGAAACGAAGGCATATTTAGGTAGGGAAGAATAATCTTCTTCTAGTTCTGATATACATAAAGAGAATATAAAACAATGACCTCATACAAAATACAAGATGTACAATATATAAAGATCCTTACCTATATAAAACCTTAATGTTCATGAACGTGAATTGGCGAGAAACAAATGTGCCATCACTCTCGTTAGCATCACTATGAACAAGTTGTAATTTCTGAGTAGCTCGAACTGAACCACCTTTTGGGAACGAGGAACATTGCATTTTGCCCAACATACATCCTTCATGAAGATGTTTACGAGGTGCCTCAAGTTTGGCCAGAGAGGAGACCATTTCAAATTTCTGTACGTATAGCAAACTAGCGAAATTCAGATGACCAAAGCATGCATGCCAAAGCTTTGCATCTACCATAGCCTAAGAATCATGTATTGCACATGCCGAATCATTCACAAATTTTTCATAGTCTATGAGCTTATACAATTGATGACATAAAATGCCACAAGCAATGATCACCTCGCCATTTGATAGATCATGAACTGTACATCTATCATCAACAAATTTCACAACCAAGCCAATTTTGGCTAAAGCTGAAACTGATAACACATTCTTCTTGATCCATAGCACGAATAAAGCATCAAACAATGTAAATGAACTACTATCACTAGTAATCAGAATGATGTTAGCAACTCCCATGACAGGATAAGAGAAGTTGTTGGTGCATGTGATAATATTCCTTGTAGGGGTAGGCTCGAGTGAAGTGAAGAAACTGCACTGCAAGGTAATATGTTTGGTTGCCCCACTATCAAAGTACCAAACATCTGAGTCTACTATAGACATACATTGTTTAGGAGAAGATGGGTCAAAACTGCAAATAGTAGTAAACACCCATTCTTCATTTTGCACTAGATTAGTAGCCTCTGTTTTCGGTGTAGAGGCCTCTGCAGCAACCATTCCAACCTCTTTTTTCTTTGCCTCTTTTGCAGTTTTTGGTCAATTCTTTATGAAATGATCATTTTCTTTACAATACTCGCAAAACAATTTCTGCTTTTCTATTTTTGTCGTCTCTATCATCCTTTGTTGATTATGTAGAATTAGTAGATTTCTGCTTACTAGTAGAAGAGCTCCATTTACCTTTGCCCTTCTGACTAGCCAGGAAAGCTTGATCTGCAACTTGCATAATGGACCTGTTTTACCTAGACTGATCTTCTTGCAACAGAACAAAGACTAACTCCTCAAATGTTAAGGCATTTGAATTGCAGATTTTTTCAGCCTTTAAGTTTTGAATGATTATGTAGATCGTTCCAATTCTAATGCAAATTTACATCATGCACTTATTGATGAGAAAGTTGGCATACAAGAGGGAAAGACTATTCCTAAATGGCTAGTGTAAACTTTGAGGGATAGAAAATCAAATGTATCTTTGTCATATCACACTCATTTAGGCTCTCATAGTGCTTGCTTTGCATTATCTTGTTATGCAATGGTTTTCTCTATTCTTTGTGATGATAATAAGCATGTTTTTTTAATGAACCACATAATTCAAAAACTTCTATAGTTTCTATGCAATCAGAACATGATGCTATTATGAAGAATGGTACCTGGTCCTTATGTGATTTTCCTCCACACAAAAAGGCCATTGGCACTAAATGGGTACACGCTAAAACATAAGCATTATGGATGATGGATATAAGGCTAGGCTTGCTTCAAAAGTTTATGCTCAATAAAAAGTAATTAGTTTCGATAAGACATTTGCTTCCATGTGCCACATGACCACTCTTCGTAGCATCTGTGCACTTGCAACTCTCAGGGTTGGAATGTATATCATTTAGACATTATAAAAAGGCAATTTTGTACAAGGGAATATCTCCAAATGGTGAGAAATATATAATTCAAATGGTTTAAAAGAAGTTTCTTAATATAGTTGCAAGTAAGTACATGGGTCATCCAAGATTTCAAAATGTGCAAAGATTCATAAGATTAAAACTTAACAATACAATGAACTATAAAAAAGGCAAAGCATAAGTTTAAATAATCCTTGATGTAGCACATATTTACAACAACACCAATCCTTATCAAATAAGTAGATGAAAATAACAAAAACATCCTCAGTTTAAGATCATGGATAGAAATTATCCTAAATAGAAGGGTCCCCTTCTAAAGAGGGCTAAATGCTTCCTTGGGTCATGTTTAATAAAGCATGAAATCATACCACCCATAATTATCTGGGCCATAGGATAAAAATGACAAATAACAAAGTATGTATATTTGCATGTTCAACCTTCTAGAAAAGATCTATTATAGATTATATGGTATCATGAATCATTGTATCCAAAAGAAAATATAAAGTAGAAGATACAAAGAAACACAAATAAAATGGAAGCTCATCTATGATCCAAAAACACCTTTGATTTCATAAATAAGATTGAAATTTAACAATATGTCAAACACTACAATTCATATCTTCAAGTGTTATGAGATCTTAGACTTGTCAAGATGAAGAGCACCACCTTTACATACGTGCCAACCAACTCAAACAAGAATGTTAGTAAGAATGAACATTTTGAGAGGATTCATAGGTATAAAAACCATGGTTGGTTGTTATCCCAATCAAATCTTAACATTGTAATAGCTTGAAACTTAATAGGTGTCAAAAGAAACAAAGAAGATAATCAAGTTATATTTATGGCTATCAAAATATTCCAAAAGTGGTTAGACAAAAAGTTTTAGTATAATTCTAGTGTAGTTCTCACTTAGAATGTAGGTGTCCCACGTGTCCTTGATTTTAGCCCTCATGGGTTTAATGATCACAAAGTGTGTATAAATTGTATAAATTGTTTAACAAAAAATGTAACATTATAGACAAAAAATTTTAAAGTATTTAGGAAAATATCTTAAATAAAGTATCCAAATTTTCATCCCAATAGTTAACTTATAAGACTTCGGCTCAAACAAGTGTTATGGAATTAACTTAAACAATATGCAAAGAATTAATTAACCAAAATCCAAGAACTATACCTGCATTATTGTGATATTCCCAAAAAAAAAATTTCTCGATTAAGAAACACTCTTAGAATGTGAGTTTTAATCATATAACTATATGTGTTGACAAATGTGTAGTATATCTGCGTATCCATATACATTTATGCTTATTTCCTGCAAAAATGTATATGTATTTATGTTTGTTTTGTTTATATGTATGGGTGTGTATGTAGGTGTATGTGTGAATCCAAGAGTGTATGCTATGTATGTTCATGATAATGATTTATATGTATGTATGCATAGTAGAGTGTGTGAATAAGCATGATAATAAATGGGAACACTAAAATCAAAACTTTAGTAGGAATCTATGAGATCAACTTTGCATTAATAAATTATAACGCACTTTGTTGGTGCACATAGGAAACCTAAGTGCTTGAACATATTCTTTGGACTTCAATGAATTATGAGAGAATTCATATGTACACATATGCATTCAAACTCTACTTCAAAGGTTAAAAGTCGTCTCATTTTTATCCATTGTAAAGGGATCCTTTGAGGATAGAATATTGTGAGTTGTAGTTACTCTAAAGAGAGCCAAAAATCATGACTCTCATTTGAATTAAAAATTTAAACAAATACCTAAAAGTGAGAAGAATATCAAGTGGAATCTATCAAACAGTCATCTTCTAAAATCAAGAGAAAAAGTGTACATATACTTCATTGGTTTAGTCAAGGGGTGTGTGAGTCCTTCCAATCATTTCTTGATTGCTTATTGTACTCATCTTATAGCCTTTGGAGTCCTCTAACACCTCCATGTATTGTAATTTAAACCTCAATATATATACATGAATTTTTTATCATCTCCATCTACAATTCACTATTGTAGTGCATAGCTCAAGTCTTCCACTTCTCAAAGTGATTAAAGTGAAGATATGGTCTCATTAACTTATCTATTAATTGGATAATCAATTTAACACTTTTTTAAGCATTTCTGCAAAATATTTTGGTCATTGGAGCTTTGTGTGCAGAGAAATGGATATATCTCTATAATTGTTTATATGCATCATCTGCTTCCTAAAAAGTAGGGATCACACATGTGGCTTTTTAGATATATAGATCACTACATATTCACTCTAAATTCATGAAATTACTTGTGTTAGCTCATTTACCTTCCTATTTGAAGCTATGCAAAATTATTTTACCCAATTCTTAGCAATTGTGAGCACTTAACAATGTTTTGAGTGGCTTCTTCTATAAATAGAAGGTTTTTTCTACTTGTGTAATTTTTCAAAGTTGTCTATCTTGACTCAAACATTTGAGATCAATGCTCAAGGTCATATGGTCATATTTATTGCATATTTTGGAATCTTAGGAAGTCTATTAGATTTTCCAAGCAGGAAATAGGCTAGCCTAGAGCAAGTCTTTGCAAAGACCCTCTCATCTCTGCAATCTGCATCACTCCTCATAGTGGTATCATAGTATCATCATAATATATACATTATGGGTGATGATTTCCATTCTTCAATTGAAAAATTGGATCAAAGAAACTATTAAGCATGGTCTCTAAGGATGGAAGACTTGCAAGGAAGAAAACTTTATGGATACATCTTTGAAGATGAGTTGATGGCTATGTTAAGGACCAAAGGACAAACAACACAGGAGGAGCAAGACTCAGGTTGAACACATGGTGTGAAAAGGATGCTTTGGTAAGTTCATACATTCCAAACTCTATTTTTTAATTCTTAATTCCACACATTATGATCCTTAAGACTTCACAAGAAACTTGGAATGCTTTGGAAGCATTCTTCTCTTCAAGCACTAAGGCTAGGAAGAATCAACTATGGATGGAGTTCACATCTCTCAAGAAGAAGTTTGTTGCAGAGCAAAGAAGCATAAAAGAAGAGCCCCAAAATTTTCAAATTAATTGGCATGATTTTTCTTCTTCAAATTCTTAGAGAATTCCCTTAAGCCATGTAAATTCACTAGAGGAGTCCTCTAATGGCATAATCCCATCTTGTTGTAAAATATCCCTTGTAAATTAGTAGGAAATTCAGTTTTTAGTAATAAAGTGCCGGTCTCTTGTGTGAAAGGGCCAAATTTAGGGCACATGTATATAAGTCACTTTGTGACTCTTTGTAAGGACTTTTTGCCATTGTGAAGAAGGAGAGCTCTTGAATCTCAAATTTACCTCTTTCCTGCAGATTTCCATCTTCTCTTTGATCTTCTATGTGTGTGTAATGCTTGGAATGTGTGTGTAAGATTGTTGTCTACCCCTCCCCACTATTTTTGAGCTGCCGTAGTGTGTGTGTGAGCTTGTAGGAGTTGTGGCGTGAGTGTGGATACTTCCCACCTTTCACTATTTTGGTCATAACTTGAAGCAGGGTTGTCAAAACCACTTCTAATAGATGCCTCTCATCGAGAGCTTCGAAACGAGTACCCTATTGACTATATTCGGAGTTCGGAGCTGGGAGAAATCCTTGATTTACTTAAAACTGTTGTAAGTGGCTTCAGAGCAAACACTTTCATTCTTTCAGTGAGTTAGAGAGGTGAATTAGTCTTTTCTTACACATATCAGCTAAACCACTTCATTCTCCATCATGTGTGCACGTGTCCTCATACACTTGGTTAGGTCGTTTGATCGGATTGACATATAAGCGTGTGTCAATTTCCCACTATATGCACTTGTGTTGCAAATGAGGTTTAGTCTCTTTGGCACAAGTCCTTGAGTCTTCTTGACTTAGGTACACAAAGTTCAAGAAAAATGTCACCAACTTTGTCACAAAGATTAAGGATATAGCTGATCAATTAGGAAGCATTCAAGAGTTCATAGATGAAGAACAAATTGTTAGACAATTCATCAATGAAATAAAATGATGACAAATGGGAAGCATTCACCACTACCATGGACTTGCACATGGAAATGTAAGTACCATATTACAACACACTCATGGGACAACATGAAGACAAGATAATGAAGAATGGTGAGGCACAAAAAGTTAATGAATCCTTTGCCATTTACATTGATAAAAGTAGAAGTAAAGATGTCAAAGGAAAAGGCAAGAAATATGATGAAAAAGCAAGCACCTCCCAAGCTAACTTTGTAGGTAGAGCTAGAAGCTCAAGAGGAAGAGGAAGAGGTGGCAGACAAGGTAGAGGGAGGTCTCAAACTTCTTGCCTTGTGCCATATGTGAATTAACCAACCATATCACTAAGCATTGCTTCAAGAAACCAAGAAACGAGAGAGGAATAGGATACAAGAAAGGAGGATATGGTGCTCCTTGAGGCAGGTACAACAACACTTATGGATACAAAAACAACTAATACTACAATAACAACTATCAACATTACTACAAAAGGAAAAGAGACTACAACAACTACATTGATGATCAATCACAAGACGATTCACATCTACTCATAAAAATGATAATGAAAGGAGGTGAATAAGATGAGCATGTATTCTATATTGATTTTGTATGTTCAAACCATGTAGCAGGGAATGTAGCACTAATCTGAGATTTGGAAGACCCCAAGAACAAGCACGAGGTAAAAATAGGAGATGACACAAGGCACCCTATAGACAAGATTGGAAATGTGAAGATATCAAATGGTAGCATAAATTGGTTGAGGTGCCGTAGTGTGTGTGTGAGCTTGTAGGAGTTGTAGCGTGAGTGTGGGTACTTCCCGCCTTTCACTATTTTGGTCATAACTTGAAGCAGGGTTGTCAGAATTGAGTGAACTTCCAATAGATGCTTCTCGTTGAGAGCTTCGAAACGAGTACCCTATTGACTATATTCGGAGTTCAGAGCTGGGGGAAATCCTCGATTTACTGAAAACTGCTGTAAATGGCTTCACGGCAGACACTTTTAGTCTTTCAGTGAGTTAGAGAGGTGAATTAGTCTTTTCTAATACATATCAGCTGAACCACTTCATTCTCCATCATGTGTGCACGTGTCCTCATACACTTGGTTAGGTCATTTGATTGGATTGACATATAAGCATGTGTCAATTTCCCACTATATGCACTTGTGTTGCAAATGAGGTTTAGTCTCTTTGGCACAAGTCCTTGAGTCTTCTTGACTTAGGTACACACGTTTTTGGGGCCGTTGCCAGGGAACACTCAGCCAAGGTGCCTTTGTGATGGTTATAGATCGAGTGTGATGAAATCGTACTTGTAGAAGTGAACTCGTTCAGTGGCAAGTAGTCAATCAATTCAGCACTTGTTACTTCACATCCTGGAGGTGTGTGTAATGAGTTCTTAGGTTTAGGGTACTAGGAAGGGAGAGAAGGAATAGTTAGGGTTGGGTTAGAAGGGGAGGAGAGGAGAAGAGAAGTGAAGTAGGAGTAGGCCAAGATCACCAAAAAGTTCCAAAAAATTGCCAAAATTAGTGTAGTTCAGGTTCAGTCATCAAAAAGTATAAAAACCAAAAAATTCCAGTCATTTCTCACTTGTCAGAGAACAGTATCATTGAGAGCCAGCGACCGGTATCGCGCATGAGGTATCGTGCATTTCAGGCCATCAAAGCTAGATATTGAGCTCAAGGTGCAAGCAAGACATCACAAAGGTGAGATTTCATAAGATTTCTTTGGCAAAAACACATTGAAAGTGCACCAAAACGTGATTAGTTTCGCAATCGGTATCGCGAGGAGGGACTGTGTGTTTTTTGAGCTTTCTTGAAAGAGACAGTTGGCTAGAAGTGAGGAGGGGTGAGAGAGGACCAAGGGGTTGTAAAAATTTTTGCATTTGGAGGTATTTTGGCTTGAGTATCGCGATCGGTTGAGTTTTTGGTATCGTGATACCAAAAATTCCCTTGTATCGCGATACTTGCCTAAGTATCATATCGCCGGTTACCAGCCCTTGTATCACGATACCACTCGTGGTATCGTATCGCCGGGTTGGTATCGCGATCTCACTTTGCCAAAGTGGTATCCTATCGCGGTCCACTTTTGGTATATAATCGCCCGCTTCCCTGTTCAGTATCACGATACCATTTCAGTATCGTATTGTGCGGGTTTGCGGTATCGTATCCTGCCCCACTCTGGTATCGTATCGTCCAGTTACCAAGTATCGTATCGTCTCACTTCCAGGTGTCATATCGCAATACCAAGTTGGTATCGTGTCGTCCTCTTGCCGAGATATCGCGATACCATTCCAGTATCATATCGTGTGAGGAGGCTAGTATCGTATCGGTTATTATTCAGGTATCGTATTGGGGAAAACTCCAGTATCGTATCGTGCCCTTTTTGGTATCGTATCATCCAAAAAGTGGTATCGTATCGTTTGGGTTTCCAATATCGTATTGTCCAACTTTTCAGTATTGTATCGTTCAACTTTTGGTATCGTATCGCGACTAGACATTGATATCGTATCGCCTACTCTGGTGGTATCGTATCATCAGGGAAGTCGGTATTGTATCGTGCCCAAGTGCAGTATCCTATCGTTTGCTACTACAAATATTGTATCGCCTAGGTTTCAAGTATCGTATCGTGCCCAGTGTGGTATCGCCCGGGGCAGTATTGCTTGGTGCAGTATCGCCTAGAGTGGTATCGTCCAGATCTTTTGAAGCATTTGTAGGGCAAATTTGAGGCATTTGAGGAGTCACCTAAGGAGAGTGTTAGAGACCTAGAGAGCCTTAGGTGGGTGAATGAACTTGAGGTCAGGGAGAGTGCTAAGTAGCCGAAGAAGTGTCATATCTTCTGTAGGGAGTGCCGCTCAGGTCAGTCACCACTCTGTCTATTCAGATACCTCAGAGGAGGAGATGCCCATGGCTTCTGAAGATATGCAGGGTCCAACTCCAAGTAGAAACTTCATGACCGCTGTGGAAGGTGACTACCGTACCTCCTTACATTATGTTTCTACTAATGCATTTGAGATCCCCATTTACCTGGATGGCTTAAACATATCTATGGCTAGAATGGTAACTTCCATGGATGCCACCATTGTGCCCAGACTTGCTGTTAAGTATGAAGGAGGAGCATACATGGACAAGATAGGTCACATATACATAGTGACTGAATTTCCCGAGATGATCAATGAAAGGGGAGAGTTAGTGGAGCAAGAAAACACAGGAAGACCAAACCCTGAGGAGCTAGTAACGACCCCTAGGGGTAGATCCCAAGTAACTCGAGTCTTGAGAGGAGACTTGATACCTCAAGATGACTACTTGTTGGAAGTTTATATGATCCATGGATCAGAATTATTACTTCAGACAGACTCACTGGCTCCAGGAAGAGAAGAAAGCCCGATGACATTTTATGAGCTGAAGGATCCAGAAGACAAAACTAGAATCACATACCTAGACAAGAATCAGAGAAGATATTGGTTGGTTAATGCCTTGGACAGAGCTCAACTGAAATACATGGGTTTGCCTGTATTCCCTCAGAGAGATCAAGCAACTACTTCGTAGAACCCCTTTGGAAATCAACAAGAGGCAGAACACACCATGTCAGGACAAACCAGCCAACGGAGTGTTGCAAACCGTACTCATGTACAATTTGCGACTCCAGGAGTGCAAACACACAATCAGACCCACCCAGGAGTAGGTAATCAGTATCGACCACCAGTAAGACCACGGCCACCAGTAGGAGGACAGCCTGAAATACTCCCAGTTAGACCAACTATTCCTGCCTTTCCCCTAATACTGAGACCGCAAGAACCAATGAGAAGATTGAGACCTATCCAAGTGGCCAAATGCGTAAGAAATCATTATGACGGATTGGGAGAGTCCTACGATCACATTGCTGATTTAAACAAGTCCTAAGGGCAGAACAAGTAGACGACTTCTTTGTGCAGTATGAGTCCTTTGGACTCACCCTCACAGAAACGGCTCTGACTTGGTTCCAACCTTTAGATCCTAATGAGTTTGGAAACATGGAGCAATTTTTTCAAGAATTCATTGGAGAATTCACTAAAAGAGGGATTAAACACAATTCTGCATCTTTAATCCATAGTTTTAAACAAAGCCCTAATAAAATAGTGAAAACAATTGCTCGGAGATTCAATCATCATGTGGATAGATATCCAACTACCGAGAGGCCCACTCAGCAAAAAATGATTTCATTGTTTTTGGATGGACTCACAAATGGAACCTTAAGAACTTTAGTTTACGTGAAGAGATTACAAACCCCTAGTGAATGTCTTCAAGAATGCATTGACCTAGAAGACAACCTAGCGGAGGATCTCAAGAGCACTCCCAGTCCCACTAAATCAGAAGACTCTCGGAGTACCATTACATCCAACTCCAATAATGTGGAAGAACTAGCGGAGCTATTAGCAAAGAAGCTAGGAGTCCAAGGGCAGAGAACTTACCAGCACCCAGCCTTAAGAATGCCCATGTTACGGAGATGTAGTCTATGTGGAGGAGATCACCCCACACACATGTGTGCACGAGGAGGAGTTGGTGCACATCTGACATATCCTTACAACAGACAGCTCCAACAAGGGACTGCCTTGTACTACCACATAGAACAAAAATACGCCAACCACACTACAGAAAACTGTCCATTCAATAGGCAGTCACGCCCCTTACAACCACGACAGTATCAACCATACGGGTATCCACCTAGAGAGCCAGGCAGAGAGATGCCCAGATACAATCTCTATCCAACACCAGCAGGAGCACTGAGACCTTATGAACAAGCACCATACCCACCACCCCAACCAATGTTAGGGCCACAACTGTCACAACCTCAACAAGTGGTACCTGTGAAGTATGCTCAGCCAGAAGAAAATTTGGAAAGAGCCATAGTGCCAGCATCGACGACGATCAATGTAGAATCAGCAAACCCTGGATATGAGCTAACCTCAAGAGATTATTATCCCTATGAAGCCAACATGTTAGCGTATGAATCAGCATATGATTCGGCTTACTCTAGATATGATGGTTATGATCAGGCTTATGGAACGGAGGTAGCAACTTTGATGTATACTATGCGTAAAGCACAACCACCCATGAGACCACCCATTAGACCACCTGTGCCGAGAGGACCCTACCCTGTTATAGATGTGGAGGAGACCATTTTATTAGAGAATGTCCTCGGCCTTATAATCCACCACCCCCTAGGACTTGGGAAGGATACTGCAATGATTGTGGAAAGGAACATCTTTTTAGATATTGTCCAAAAAATCCTAATAAAACCCAGGATACAACACCTGTTAATGTAATCGAAGTGATAGAAGCACCGAGAAGTGATAAGGAATACAAAAACCAACTAGAAGCACCGAGAAGCACCGAGAAGTGATACGCAAGCTCAAATGAAAGAACGAAAAGAAAACCAACCAGATCGGGAACAAGAAGCCAATAGGAAGGAAAATCTCAAAAACCGAATAGTTGAAGATTCTGAGAACCCACGTGAGAGTACCCAGAACATTAAAGCACAGAAATGGAAGGAAAGAAGAGAAAAACTCAAAGATAAATGGATGAAAAACAAAAGTCAAGATAATAAGAAACAAACTAGAAGTACGAAAGAACAAAAAAAACAGGAAATTCAGAAAGAAGTGCCCATTCCACCGCTTATCCAAGAAGCATAGAAACCAGGATCCATTTTAGCTGACCAAAAACCCGACGACCTAGATATGTGGCTAAAAGCTTACCAAGCTAGAATTAAGATGGGACCGAATGTAGAGCAACACGAAAAGATTTACCCACAAGGAGAATTAGAAAAAGAAAGGCTAGCAATATGTCGAAAGCTGATAGAGCTTGCACAAGCAACCCTAGAAAAGACTATTCCAGCCCTCCCAGAGATGAGAATAATGGATAATCAATGTAAAGAGCATGTAAGATCCACAGATAAAGAACCTAAAGAGAAGGATGATAAGCAAGAACGAATAAGAACTCCGAACGAACCGATGTCAACCATACCTGACCTAGAGGCTGAATGGCCGAAGGAGTTATGGAATAGAATCCGAGAAGAACAATGGAAGAGGAATGGAGTGAGTAAGCCTCCGTTTGAGGAAATAGAGGTAGAAGTTTATCAACCAAACCCCAACCTGGAAGAAGTATATGAGGAAGTGCCAAGACTCGATAGAAATAGAGAAGGAACCGAGAGCATTTCAACATTGCCTAATTACATGGGAGAATACGAAAAGGAGTCTATGATAATACGAGCACCCACAGCACATGGAAAAGGAATAGGAAACTTAGAGAAGAGTTCACACAATTTTACAGAACTCAAGAAGACAAAAGTACAATGCAAATTAACCGTGGAAGAATTACTTGAGGTGAAACCACAATTATGGAGGCAATTAGCGAGTCAATTGGGATTAGGGCAAGAGAAGGAAGAAAAGGAAGGAAAGGGAAAAGAAGAAACTCCTAAAATACAAATCCCAATTGATAAAGTGGGAGAATTTAGTGAAGGAGACGAAGGTAATACTTGTCTACCTGTCACTTACAATGGCTACATGACCAAAGCTATACTATACACGGGAGTTGGGGTAGGAATCACCACCAAGAAAATTTGGGAGAAATGGGGAAAGCCTGCCTTACGACCCACCTGCATGAAACTTCAATTAGCAGACGGTCACGTGGAAAAACCCTTAGGAATACTGGAAAGAATCAAATTGACTACCTGTGGAGTTGAATTTGAACACACACTAGCAATTTGTAAGTTCAAAAAGGCTAATAATTACGAGATGATATTAGGACGACCCTTCATGAGACAAATGCGAGTAGTACAAGACTGGGGAAGAGATTCGTTGTACCTACAACATCAAGGAAATACAACCAAGATAAACTTGCATACATTTGCATATCCGGATGTCCCGCCACTGCAATGGAATCCCATACACAAGGTGGAAGACGACCTATCTATTCATAGTGCTGGAACAAGTGACCAATCATGGATGAACGAGGACGCCGAGTTATGGATGTGCAAAGAAGCCAAGAAAGAGGACAGTAAAAGACAGACGTGGCCAACAGGACATCCTAACTATCGACCTGTAGAGGACCCAAGGTACATGCCTCAAATCTTTCCTGATGAAACCTTTGAACCGCATGGATGGATGGAAATCCTAGCAACCTTAGACGTGTGTGTAAATGAAGAAGTACTAACAATGAACGAGTGCATAGATGAGGAAGGTTATGATGTGAATCTTTATATGGTTGTCCTTCAAGAAGTAGAAGAGGGAGAAATCTTGGAAAAAGAGTAGAAGGAGGAATATGAGAGTATCGACATGGAACCAGAATTTGATTCAGAAGAGAGCTATCTAGACACCATTCGAACCAAAGAGAGATAGGAACCGACAAAGATCTTAGCAATAGAAGCCGCTCCTAGAGTATAAAAACAAGAAGCCGAAATGAGTAAAATTGGACCAGACCGAGACTTGTTTGAAGTTCTTGAACATTTTAAAAGATACGAAGTAGAAGAGCGAAAGGTAGCCATTCAAATGCCTAAACGAGAGGCCAGAGATGGAGAAGCATACGACAACAAAGAACAAACAAAAAAAATTATAGTAACAGTGGAAGACGGAGAAGAACGATGCACATACATAGGCAAAGATGTATCAATCGAAGAGGAAGAAGAACTCATACAACTAATCCGAGAATATCGAGACGTGTTTGCATGGACATATAAGGATCTCAAAGGCGTGGAACCCTCGATTTTTTCTCATAGGATCCCAATGACAGTAGATGCAAAACCATCAAAACAACACCCTTATACATACAATGAGATCTATGCTGCTAAAATTAAGGAAGAAATAGACAAGTTACTAGCGGCAGGATTCATATATGAGATAGAACACATCGAGTGGGTATCGCCATTAGTAGTTGTGCCTAAGAAAAACGGAAAATTGAGAGTGTGCATTAACTTGAAGAAAGTGAACACAACCACCATACGTGACAGTTACCCACTACCCATCACTGACCATCTATTGGAAAGGGTCGCAAGAAAAGAAGTCTATAGCTTCTTAGACGGATTCTCAGGATACAATCAAGTAGCTATTGCTACTGAGGATCAACATAAGACCGCATTCGCGACCAAATGGGGAGTCTATGCTTTCCGAGTGATGCCTTTTGGACTCACAAATGCACCAGCTACTTTCCAATGATTGATGTGTCATGTTTTCAAGGAATTCCTGAAAAAGAGCATGGAAGTATATGTAGATGACCTAAGTACATACTCCAATCAAAGACACGATCATATTCCTGAGTTGAGGAAGATATTTAATAAATGTAGACAGTACAGAGTCTGTTTAAACCCAGAGAAGTGTGTCTTCATGGTAAGACAAGGAAAGATCCTAGGACACATAGTCTCTAGGAATGGAATATCCACTGATGAGGACAAGATTAAGGTTATATTAGAGCTTCCTAGACCAAAGAATGCGAAAGAGGTGCAAGCATTTATGGGACATTATGGATATTACCGTCACTTTATCCACATGTATGCCATAATAGCCAAACCTCTGTATGGGCTATTAACTCAACTCACTTGGACAGAGGAATGTGAGAGGGCATTCAATGAGTTAAAGAAGAGGCTTAGCACGACTCCAATTCTGAAAATGCCAAATTGGAACAAACCTTTTCATATTCATGTTGATGCTTCTAATTATGCAATAGGATGTATATTAGCCCAACCAGCCGATGAAGGAAATTAGATCATCCAATTGCCTATGCAAGCAGACAACTAAATCAAGCTGAACATAATTATACCACTACCGAGCGAGAAGGATTAGGAATGGTCTATGCAGTGAAGAAATTTAGACACTATCTCTTAGCCAACAAATTCAAGTTCTTCATAGACCATCAGGCCTTATTGTACCTAGTCAATAAGCCCTGTAACACGGGAAGACTGATAAGATGGTTCGTACTATTATTGGAGTTCGACTTTGAAGTGATAGTAAAAAAGGGAAATACCCACGTAAGAGCAGATCACCTTTCAAGGTTAACACACGGAGAACCACCAAGTGGAGTACCCGATGATCTGCCAGACACTTATTTGTTTAATCTGGAAGTTTGTCCAAAGTGGGCAGAGAAATTAATTCCTATACTCACCCATGGCCTACAACATTCAATCAATAAGGATAGCAGAAAGGAAATTCTCCAATCAAGAAACTTGCATATTATTGCAGGAAGTGTGTACTATAAGGAACCCAATGGAGTTTTGCTAAGATGTGTCGAATCCCTAATGAATGAATTTTTAGTGATCCACAAAAAATCAGCCCCATACCATCCCCAAGCCAATGGTCAAGCGGAAAGTTCCAATAAGGTATTATGCACAGTATTGACAAAGATTGTCAATAATGGGAGGTCTGATTGGGACAAACAATTGCATCATGCAATTCGGGCCTTCCGAGTCACATACAAGACTGCCATTGGAACTACCCCATTCAATTTAGTGTACGGGCAGAATGCAATTTCGCCAATTGATTTTTTAATCCCAACATTGAGAGTAGCCCAACAGTATGAGTGGAACGGACATGAATTGTCCCAACAACTAGACCAAATCGAGAAGTTACATGAAACTAGGTTACAAGCGATAGCAGGAATCTATGCAGCTAAGAGAAGACAAAAGGCATATTATGATGCACATATAAAAGGAAAGGGACTTAAAGAAGGAGACTTAGTCTTGGTTTACACCTTAAAGCAACATGCCAAGAAGTTACAAAAATGCGGATATGGACCTCTGATCATCAATAGGATCTCTACTAGTGGAGCAGTTAATCTGGCCACTTTAGATGGAGACGTTTTTCCTAACTATATAAGTGGATGCAAAGTGAAATGGTTCATGGAGCCATTGACGGATCAAATGTTAACACTTTTAGTACGTGCTCAAAATAGGAAGAAAGAGGAGGAATGGATTAGAGAGGAGGCTCGACAAGAAGTGCTAGAACGCATCAAGAAAAGGAAAGAATGGATTAGGCAAAGGGATGAACGGTATCTCCAAGGAGAAGAGCCTATCCCTATGGCTAATTACCAAGTCCATAAATCTGACACGACAAATTCCTACATGGCACAACCTTATTTAAACCTAGGAATTGGCAAGACAGTGTACAAATTGATAAATGCCTTAATAGACTCACGAGTAGGACTTAGTTGCATACGTAATACGGTCATAAAATATCTTCAAATGATTATGAGTCCCACAAAAGCCCAAATGATAGGAATTGGAGGTCAAGTCATAGAATGCATGGGAGTAACTAACGTATCCCTGCACCTAGGAAATTCTTCCATGGAACGACAAGTTTTAGTGTGCAGAGATGAAGATTTAATAGAAGAGTTGATCCTAGGACAGGATTGGATAATTGAAAATGAAGTCAGCATCAACCTAGCTCAAGGCTACACTTCAGCCAAGATAGGACACAAGGAAATTTTTAGTCTATTAGGAGAGAAGCCTTTACCACAACCAAAAACCATCGAGAGTGCAGAAGAATGCAGAGAAGAGCTAGTGGAAGATGACTCCAGCCCCAATACTTCGGAAACCAGAATAGAAGAAGCAGGAAGCTTAAACCCTAATGTATCCAAGAAAGAGGTGACATCACCCCATTAAGTGGATGAACAACCAGACAATAAGGAAACCAATTTTCATGAAGTCTTTCATATGACAGAAGGATTACCAATGGGGAAGACAACATTCAGATACTCGCATCAAGGGAAGAACAAATTCAAATGGGTACGCAAGGATCAAGTGCAGAAATCAGCAACGCCAACACCAACTCATGAGGAGAAAAAGAAGAACAAGAAAGCAACATCACTGAAATCTGCAACAAAACGACTCTTGCAAATATGGCTCCCTAAGCCTTTGATTGAAGCTCAGAGGGTACGACAACAGATATGGATTCCCAAGAAGGTCAGACAAACAGCCAAGCAAGAGATAAGCAAACAGACGGATTCATTACATCGCGACATTCAAGTAATGCAGCCAAAACAAACTCATCATAGAAACATGAAGAGCAAAACCTCAATCACTAGGACATCAAAAGAAAAACATGAAGTTCGACGGACTAGAGAGAAGACACAGAATGTCATGACAACGAAGTGGATTTGGAAGTAAAAGATACCACACGGAATGGACCATCAGATTAGCAAAGATTCCAATTGCACTCATGAAGTATCAAATGCACCTAAAGTATGCATAATAGGGCCACATTACAAGGCCAAGCATTCGACACATGATTTACATGATAAAAGTAGTGGTGCACATTCTCCAATGAGAATTAGGGCATAGCTTCCAATGTCTTAGGAATGGACCTACTATGTACATAAATAAATGCTTCGGCTACACTAATACTTGTTTTCTTTCAGGAAAAGAAATAAAAAGACGTGGTAAGAGATCTCACTTATAGAACCATGGGAAACGGAGCGATAGAACGACAACAAATCACTGCAATGCACTACACAATTGCTATACTTTCCATTGAAGCTAATGCACTTTTCCTTAAAAGTGCAGATGGCTTCTGAAGATTCTGAAGCAACAGTACAAGAGGAAGTATTGGAATTTCCTCTCCAGAGCATCACCAAGGCAAAGGGACACTGGTTTCAAGAAGATCAACCTGCTGGGGAGTATCTCTTCCTGGCAACTATAAAAATCATGGATACAGATCATCAATTCGAGCATGTCCCAAGACTTCAAAGTTTTGCATGAACTCCCATCTACAATTGCCATCATGAAGAAAGCAGGCATTCATAAATATTTTGAATTGCCAATCTATAAGCCCGACTTTCAAAGGTGCACACAGGTCATGAACGCATTATAGCCAACACTGCATGATCCATTGGTGCCTGAGGCTAGAGTGATGGATAAAGTAGGTGAATGGGTAGTCATCCAGTTTACACATGAATTGATTAAGGAAGCTTTTGGATGGGGAAAAGATGGAACCACGGTAGTGAAAGAAGAGAGTCGAGGAGCAAAAACCAGAACGTTCACAGACATTAACAGAGGAGACATAGAAGAAGAAGTTTGACTTATCCACCAGCACTTCTGCTTCCCAAATATGCATCGATACATGGCTCCGCAAAAGATCATTGTTCAACTGCTCTCACATGCGATCAAACAGATTGGAAATAAAATTAATATGACTCCTTACATACAGGAAAGACTATTCGAAGCAAAAAAGCAATGGAATAATAAGAAGTTCCTCAATGGAAGTGTCGCACTGACAATATTGATTTACCATGCTTTAGGCATTAGAGAGCACCTGCAGGAATTGCCACCTTCAACTGCGATAGCTAAGTATGCCAAAGTCGCCACATTTCCTAAAAAGAAAAGGGGAGTCAAGATTGCGGATGAGGCGGAAACTAGCTCTCAACCCAGAATGAGAGGCACAAAGAGATTAAGGGAAGTGAAGCAAGTGGAAGAGGAAGTTCCAACCATGAAAAGAATGCACGTACTTCCAAAGACAAGCATTGAAGAGCAAAGGCCGATCACAGAGGAAGATTTAACTCAAGCCTTTGAGGATACACATCAATATATAGAAGGGCAAGTCAATTTACCAGTGCAAGGGCACCATTATCAGCAGTCCCACCAAGAGATGGAAGTGGAAAAGAAACTCACAAAAGTACACCCTTACAGAGAAATCGGGTTGGATAATTCAAGCTCATCTTCGGATGCACAAGAAGAACCTGACACTTCATTATTGAATGTGGATATTCAAAGTGAATCAAAGGATGATGGACAATGGGAGGAGTTGAATGCAGTTGACTACACGGAAGCAGACGAAGGAACAAAGGTAAATGACAACTCCATCCACCCCACTAAAGACACCGCAAGCAAGGAGGCAAACCAAGAAGGGACACATGTCCTCAAAATCAATGAGACTTCCACCATCCTTATCAAAGAGGCATCACCCATAAGCGAGGTGTCAATGAAGATACCAAAGAAAGAGACTCAAGAAGCGACAATAGAAGAAGAGGAACCCTTCACACCAATAAGGGTCGTGGCAGAACCCTCCCCCATGGATGTCACATTTCAAGGAAGTGCCATAAAAGCCATTGATTTGGATGAGGAAGAAAAAGAACAAAAAATACAATTACAAATTAGACAACCCCACAACAAAACCATCCATGTAGAGCAAGGAAAATATGTGCAAATTGGAGAAGCTCCAAGCATACCTAGGACATGGTTGAATGTCGACATCGCTCAGCTCAAGCCAGTAGTGCAAAACATGATCATAACTGCAATGGACACACAACAATTAATGCTTGAGGTTGATGAAGACTACAATCAAGCGATGCAGGACAAGCATGAACTTCAACAAATTGGTAAGAATCTTTCTAATGAGTTAAAGATGGCAAAGGAGCAGCTCCTACAGAAAGAAAAGGAAGTCCAAGAGATCAAAACGCAAAACAAAACTCTAGAGACCGAAAATGATGGATTGAAAGAACAACTACAAGAATTAACAAAGAAATATGAAGCTAGCGAGGTTGAGAAAGCGCGAATGAATGCACGGAGTAAAATACTAGAATCACAAATAAAGTTATACATGGAAGAGGCCAAAAATCTAAGGAATCGAAATAAAGAGCTCATGATAGCCCTTCTAAGTGACCAACCAGTAGAAGTTCAAGGAAGACCAGAAAAGGATATCAAAGAATTGGAAGACGAGATAGCTAAGTATGCAGATCAGCTCAAGCAGAAGTAGACCACCATTGCCGAGTGGGAAAAGAGGTACATGGAAGACACCGCGGCTCTTGGGGCAAAATGGAAAAAAGCTGAGAATAGATACCTACTGCAGTGTAAAGAAGACACAGATCAACTAGCAATAGTGGTAGAGGAAATCCAAAAGAATAAGGAAACAATTTTGCAGGCACAGGAAGACATTAAGCAAAAGAAGGAGATGATAAAACAACTACAAGATCAACTAGCACACAAAGAAATTGAGGGGACACCAGTAGTTCCAAAATCTGCCGAGGCTACTGAGGAGACTGAGGTACGTCCTCTCTCTCCCCCCTTGTATCATTCGCCACTAAGGGAGGAACAGGAGGTCCGAATTGAACATAATACTCGGGACATTGCAAAAATGAGCCGATCGGAAAGGGCATTACTGGTGTCCCAGCTTACTGCTGAATTCGAAGATCAGATAATCCAGGTAATGAAGGAGGCCCAAATCGAAAGCAAAAATCTGGATCAAATTTTGAAACCTTTCAATGTACCATATGGGCTACTTAAAGAACAAACGCGACAATATATAAAGACTACGATGAATAAGGATCCGAACCACAACCTCCAGTTCAGCCAAGATACATTCAAGTACACTCAGGAAGAATTTGAAAAAGCCTATCCCATATGGAGATGCAAAGTTTTGGAAAAGAATCCTACATTGCGGGTACAATGGGAAGCATCAGCATACGCGCTTCAGGTAAATCCAGCATTTTGTCCAATACCACGCAGACACTCCTGGTCGCAATTTTGGGAAGGACAGAGACTGGGAAGCATCAATAATCAATGGCTGAATTACCCATTGTTACCTAGTCCGCCACATAATTACCTACCAACGGAAGAATATATGGTCAAAACAATGGAATTTTGGATTGCACGATATGCGACTGTCAGAGACTTAGCAGTTAAAATGACCAATAAGATTTTCAGCATGTTATTAACTGTAATTAAAGTCTTCCAGCATGCAAAGTACACTTTTTTGAATTTCATCAGCATTACACAAGGATCCAAAGCGCTCATTTTTTATCTCTCTACTATTCCGAGCTGCTTAACCCTGATGGCGTATTATTCAAGACTTATGTTTTTGCCGTCAACATACATGTAGACTTTCGAAGAAGCATTTTTCATCGGCTTCTTCGAAATAGATTCGGAAATTTTTGTCAAGATGACTTCAGACCTTAATGCACGTCTGGTGGCTTATGAAACAAGTTTTTTTGCGGATCACCGACAAGCACTAGAGGATGGCGTCAAGTCACAACAGCGGAAAGAATTTATGCTATGTCACGCTAATTTGCTGAATCAAAGAGAGCAGGCAATCATACAAACCTATTCACGTCGCCACAAAAAGCCTGTCGGGGACGACAGAGTTCAGGAGGAGGGACGTGTGGAAGGGGAATCAAGCAAGAAGAGAAGAAGAAGAAGAAGATCAAAGTCAAAAATTGCTCAATAAAGAATGAAGCTCATAAAGTGAAAGAACTACCCTCTGCCCAAAGCCCCGCAGGGACACGCATCAGGCAACAACGCAAAACAGCCAGGTCCTAGGGAATGGAATTAAAGAACAATCAGAACCACGACATTTCATGGGAAGGATGGACCAGGGCTAGGAACTATACATGAAGAAGTGCAAGACAATATTTGGCAGGTAGTAATCCTTCCGCTGATAGCGTGCGTTGTCAACAAAGTAAACAGGCTCAAAGCAATACAACAGGTCAGATGTGTGAAGACAAAGACAAATCAGAAGACCAAAAGTTAGAAAGAGGCAGAGGCTAAAAATTTGAAGAGGGTGACTAAGAACAGCACATTCTTAGTCACTGATGGCGTGCATGGCAGCCCAACTAAATACAACAACCCAGACTTTTGATATAAGGAATACCAAGGGGCAAACTAAAGCAAAGGACATACCTTGGATAAGATAACCAATTGTCTGACAGTCCTTCTTGCCGCTTCGATCGCTGGGTGCGTGTATTCAGAACTCTTAAACAAGCTGAGGACAAGAAGTAAAGCCTATCAAGGGACGATAGAGACAAAGAGGGGGAGAGTGTTGGAGAGCAAAGAAGCACAAAAGAAGAGCCCGAAAATTTTCAAATTAATGGGCATGATTTTTCTTCTTCAAAGTCTTAGAGAATTCCCTCAAGCCATGTAAATACACTAGAGGAGTCCTCTAGTGGCATAATCCCATCTTGTTGTAAAATATCCCTTGTAAATTAGTAGGAAATTCACTTTTTAGTAATAAAGTGCCGGTCTCTTGTGTGAAAGGGCCAAATTTAGGGCACATGTATATAAGTCACTTTGTGACTCTTTGTAAGGATTTTTTGCCATTGTGAAGAAGGAAAGCTCTTGAATCTCGAATTACTTCTTTCCTACAGATTTCCATCTTCTCTTTGATCTTCTATGTGTGTGTAATGCTTGGAATGTGTGTGTAAGACTGTTGTCTACCCCTCCCCACTATTTTTGAGCTACCGTAGTGTGTGTGTGAGCTTGTAGGAGTTGTGGCTTGAGTGTGGGTACTTCCCATCTTTCACTATTTTGGTCATAACTTAAAGCAGGGTTGTTAGAACCACTTCCAATAGATGCATCTCGTCGAGAGCTTCGAAACGAGTACCCTATTGACTATATTCGGAGTTCGGAGCTAGGAGAAATCCTCGATTTATTGAAAACTGCTGTAAGTGGCTTCACAGCAAACACTTTCAGTCTTTCAGTGAGTTAGAGAGGTGAATTAGTCTTTTCTTACACATATCAGCTGAACCACTTCATTCTCCATCATGTGTGCACGTGTCCTCATACACTTGGTTAGGTCGTTTGATCGGATTGACATATAAGCGTGTGTCGATTTCCCACTATATGCACTTGTGTTGCAAATGAGGTTTAGTTCCTTTGGCACAAGTCCTTGAGTCTTCTTGACTTAGGTACACAAAGTTCAAGAAAAATGTCACCAACTTTGTCACAAAGATTAAGGATATAGCTGATCAATTAGGAAGCATTCAAGAGTTCATAGATGAAGAACAAATTGTTAGACAATTCATCAATGAAATAAAAATGATGACAAATGGGAAGCATTCACCACTACCATGGACTTGCACATGGAAATGTAAGTACCATATTACAACACACTCATGGGACAACATGAAGACAAGATAATGAAGAATGGTGAGGCACAAAAAGTTAATCAATCCTTTTCCATTTACACTGATAAAAGTAGAAGTAAAGATGTCAAAGGAAAAGGCAAGAAATATGATGAAAAAGCAAGCACCTCCCAAGCTAACTTTGCGGGTAGAGCTAGAAGCTCAAGAGGAAGAGGAAGAGGTGGCAGACAAGGTAGAGGGAGGTCTCAAACTCCTTGCCTTGTGCCATATGTGAATTAACCAACCATATCACTAAGCATTGCTTCAAGAACCCAAGAAACGAGAGAGGAATAGGATAAAAGAAACGCGGATATGGTGCTCCTTGAGGCAGGTACAACAACACTTATGGATACAAAAACAACTAATACTACAATAACAACTATCAACATTACTACAAAAGGAAAAGAGACTACAACAACTACATTGATGATCAATCACAAGACGAATCACATCTACTCATAAAAATGATAATGAAAGGAGGTGAATAAGATGAGCATGTATTCTATATTGATTATGTATGTTCAAACCATGTAGCAGGGAATGTAGCACTAATCTGAGATTTGGAAGACCCCAAGAACAAGCACGAGGTAAAAATAGGAGATGACACAAGGCACCTTGTAGACAAGATTGGAAATGTGAAGATATCAAATGATAGCATAAATTGGTTGAGCAGAGTTCTCTATGTACCTAGCATCACTAAGATTGATAAGTGTAGGACAGATTGTGGAAAACGGTTTGTGGGTGAGGTTCACAAAATATGGAGCTTAAGTAGAAGACCCATACCAAGGATTCAAGAAGATAGTCAAAGGAGAAAAGATAGTTAGGTTGTTCACTTTTGAACTCAAAGACACAAGGAACATAGCAATGTTCAACTATGGTACTCAAACCGTATCATAGTTAGAGGTTTGGAAAGAAATGTTGGCTCACATTGGAGAGAGGAACTAAAAAAAAATGATTAGAGATCAAGGTGTACTTGGACTACCTAAAATTTCAAAGCAACATATGATTTACAAATGCAATGCATGCCAATTCAGAAAATCTCACAAGCAATCATTCACAAAGAAGGGGTACATACATGGAGACATCTTGGAGCTTGTTCAAAATGATGTTTGGGGACCAAGCAAGGAACCCTCTATCTCAAGGTCAAGTATTATGTGTCTTTCACTGATGATTCTAACAGATGGACCATACTTTATTTTATGAATCATAAAGATGAATTGTTTACTTTTTTCGAAAAGTACCTACCACTAGTGGATAATCAAATAAGTAAAACATTGAAGAGGCTAAGGTCCGATGGAGATGGAAAATACTTCTCCCATGAGTTTAATTCTTATTCGCGAGAAAGGGGAGTCAAAAGAGATATAACTACTACATATACACCCAAGAAAAATGGGGTAACAAAAAGAAGAAATAGGACCATTGTGGAAGCAGTTAGGCAATGCTAAATGAAAAGAAGTTTCAAAATTATCTATGGGGAGAGGTAGTATCTATTGCCGCCTATCTAGTAAACAAGTTACCCTTAAAGCCTTTGGAAGGAATTTCTCCCTATGATTCTTGGAATGGAAGAAGACCAAGCTTGGACCATTGCAAAATATTTGAGTGCATTGCCTATGCACAAATACATCACAAATCAGAGGCAAACTTGATCTCAAGGGAAATAAATGTGTCTTCATTGGTTATGACCAAAATCAAAAGGCTTATAGGCTATATAACCCTAATAACCATGGATTCATAGTAAATAAAGATCTAGTATTTGATGAAAATAAGTCTTGGTTTGAAGATGATTTTAGGAAAATCAAATTGCCCTATAACTTGGAGGATGATTTCCAAAACTTTCAAGTAAAGGTACACATACACTTGAAGAGTCAAGTGATTCAGAGGATGATCAGAAGACACTTAGAAGGGAGATCAATTCTTCGGACTCCAAAGGTAAATAAAAGTTATAGAAGTTATGAGATGTAGTTGAATTGTCTCAACAAACTATTAGAAGATCCACAAGGGAAAAGAAGAAGCCAGAAAGTTAATGATATGACACCTCATTGGTAATTACACGCTCTATTTATATATCTCGAGATGGACTCTAAAGAGACCTCATCTTATGAGGAACCCAAGGAGAAACCATACTAAAAACATGCCATGGAGAAAATAATTGAAGCCTTGCAGGAAAAGTTCAACACTTGGGACTTAGTTCCCATGACCTCAAGCATGAATGTCATTGGATCTAGATGGATCTATAAGGTAAAGTAGAATTATGATGGAAACATTTATAGGTACAAGGTTACTTTAGTGGCCAAAGGATATGCTTTGTCCCAAGGCATTGATTATGATGATACTTTCTCTCTTATAGCAAAGATGCCTACAATCAAAGTACTCATGAGTATTGCACCTGCAAAGAATTGGAAGATATATCAAATGGATGTGAAGAATGACTTTCTCAATGGATGGATCTCAAAAGAGGTATACATGGCTCAACCCTCAATTTTTGAACACTCAAATTATCCTAAATACATTTGTAGATTCAGGAAAGCCTTATATGGGCTAAAGGAAGCTCCAAGAGCGTGAGTCATATGCTTGTAACCTACTTGTGGTATAAAAGGTTGTGGTGAGCAAGTTAGATCCTTCCCCATTCATTAAGAGATCACATGCAAAATTTATATATATCTGTGTATATGTGGATGACATTATAGTAACAGGTAATGATGTTGAAGGCATTCAAAGAATCAAACATCAAATGAAGGAATAATTCAAGTTCACTTATCTAGGGAATCTCATGTACTTCCTTGGATTGGAGGTAGTATATATAGAGCATGGTATGTGCCATACTCAAAAGAAATACATCAAAGATATCCTTAAAGTTCAAGATAGAAAATGCTAAGCTTGGAGGTACATCTATGGAAGTAAACTCAAAGTTAAGTGCTCATAAAGGTGAGCTCATTGAAGATGTGACAAGCTATCAAACCTTAGTGGGAAGTCTCAACTATGCTACTCTCACTAAAGTAGATATGTGTGTATGTATGTATGTGTGTATGTATGTATGTAAATATGTATGAACATATGTATACATGCATGGATGCACAAACATGTATGTATGTATGCATGTGTGTATGTACATATGTGTGTACTATACATCACTATAATCAAATAGTCAAGCATCGTGTACATCACAATAATCAAATACTGAAACATCATAAGATAAGTGTATGTATTCTATGTATGCTCAACTTCCTCGAGGCCTTTGATTGAAAATGGATGCTCGAATATATGTGGATGTTGGTGAATGGAAAAGAAAGAAACCATAAACAAATACATAAACAACAAAATAAACATCCAAAACATATAAATCATAAAGATTAAAGAGATAAATAAATAAATAGAGAAAGTAACAAAGTAAATAAATAAAAAATAATCAAAACAGAAATTTAACTATATCTTGAAATTCAATAAACCAAATATAAAGAAGAAAAAATATTTTTAATTATAAAATAAAATAACAATACAGATTAAATTAAGAATAAAAAGAACCCCTCTCTCTCTCTCTCTCTCTCTCTCTATATATATATATATATATATATATATATATATATATATATATATATATATATAAGAGAAATGAATGTATGCATGTGTATGTATGTACATATTTATGTATACAATTTTATTCAAATCTTAGTTGAAGATGTTACTTTATTTCAATACATACTAGATTAATTTATTTTCAAAGTCACTTGCAATCCTTTGTCAATGTTAGATGGTTTATGCATTCCTCTCTTGCATCGTGTCCTCTTTGTAATCATTGAGATTAATCATCAATATAATATCTTCTTCATAATTTTTGTTTACTTCTTTCTACTCCTCTCTAACCAAATCATCTACTTTTTACTATTCGAGTGTGGATCATCGTGATTTTCATTATATGATCACGACCAAGAAGAAGATCTCTATCATTGGATATGATGAAGTAGTCTAGTCATCACAATCTTCATGTATCATCACAAGAAGGGTGTCAAAAGATCATCGACATTAGGTTGAACGTGTACAACTTGTCACAATGGATGAGAATTTGTATTCCTGTAAAGAAGAAAATGCTTGCTCAACTTGCATTAGCATAATTTATGGCTCTTTCATTACCCAAGTCAACTTTGAAGAATCAACTAAGCAAACTATGGTTCTGTTCGCATTGTTGTAAAGCATCAAAAAAGAGATAAACTAAGGATGCACCAACTTAGGGAGTCAATTGGAGAAGGGCATTTGTTGAATGATATCAGTTCAATTGAAAGAAGAAAACATTCTTAGATGGAATAGGTGCAGAATAGAAGAATAAAGAAAAATTAAAGACATCAACAACACTTGTACTAGGTTGTATTATTCGTTATTCAAGAATTTGTTTATTCGTGAATAATTACGGAATTTTACGGCAACCCTCCATTATTCAGCCGAGTTATTCGGTGCCAGATCAGCTTATTTGGAGATGAGCGAATACTTTTTGCAAGGTAATTTGATAATTTTCGATCGAACATGCTTTCGATGGAAAACGTTTTCGATCGAAAATTTTATTGGTCAAAAAGTCTTCGATCGAATTAAATTTCGATTGAAACAAGTTCGATCGAATATTTTTTTATAAAGCAACACAAGTAGACTCATTTTTCATAAGAATTACTTTGTTTTTTATGAACTTACAGTGTCCTAGATAGAACAAAGTATAAACTCTTGCTATACATATTAATTTTCGTACTTAAAGCATAAAGAAAAATATATTTTTTTGCGAATTAAAAACTATTGTGATTGTTTGACTCAACGTTGATTCTTACTTCACAATAGTATATGTATGTGTGTGTATGATTGTGAGTAATATGTATTGTGATTGTTTGAATCAATATTGATTCTTACTTCATAATAGTATATGTATGTGTATTTGAGTGTATAATTGTGAATGAAATCTATTGTGATTGTTTGATTCACCATTGATTCTTACTTCACAATAGTATATGTGTGTGTGTATGATTGTGAATAAAAATGTATTGTGATTGTTTGAATCAATATTGATTCTTACTTCACAGTACTATGTGTATGTGCATGTGTATGTGCATGTATGTTATATGATTCTGAGTGAAAATATAATATGATTGTGTATGTGCATGTATATGTGTGTGTATGATTGTGAATTAAAAACTATTGCAATTGTTGGAAAAGATTTTATGTATTTTTTAATAATGCATGTGAGTATGTATGCATATGTGTATGTGTGGTCGTGTGTGTATGTATATGTGGAAGTATCTATATATATATATATATATATATATATATATATATATATATATATATATATATATATATATATATATATATATATATATATATATATATATATATATATATATATATATATATGTATATGTGTATGTGTGCATGAAAGTATCTGTATGCATGTGTGTATGTATGTGCGCATGAAAGCACATGTATGCAAGTGTGTATATGTATGTGCATGTATGTTATATGATTGTAAGTGAAAATCAAATATGATTGTGTATGTGCGTGTATGTTATATGATTGCAAGTGAAAATCAAATATGATTGTGTATGTGCATGTGTGTGTGTATGATTGTGAATTAAAAACTATTGTAATTGTTGAAAAAGGTTTTATGTTCTTTTTTATAATTCAAGGGTTGAGAAGGTATCAAAAAGTGAGGATCAATGGCATCTTGGACAATGTATATCAGCTAATAGAAGGTTCTGTTGTATTAACACAATACATCTTCACATATCCATTGATCTTCTTTAAGAAGTTGTATTGTATTTATACAACATGAACCTTCTGTTAGCTGAGATATTGGCATCAAGACAATCACATCAAGAGGGACTTGTTGGGAAGAAAGAAATAGGCTTATTGAGATAATAGCATAAGGAGGGACTTGTTATGGCCAAGTTTTGATAGAAATCGACTTATGCACTCAAACTTTCGATACTTACAACAAAAGAGATATAAACATGTAATAAAATATTTTACTCTTATGATATAGTTTAATATTTCTTCAAGCACATAATAATGAATTTTCACTTTTTAATATTTGTATAGGTTACTTTGAAGGTTGATTGATTTTGAGCTGAGTATAAAGGTAGAAATTTCCCATTAAAAAGGGATCGTTATCAATTGTTAACTTGAATCATTTGAATCATTAACTTCACTTTTTTTTTAGGTTCAAGTTGATTTATTGTGTGTATGTGTGTTGGAGATAGACGTCTGCGGAAGCACGCGAACAGCACAAGGAAGAAGAAGAAGCTTGGAGCACAAACACACAATACTGAATGTATTACTAGACAATGTACAAAGATAAGTATCCCATTAGGGCAATAGGCGTATATACAAGCCGGGGGAAAAAAATCTCCTAAAGAGGGAAAAAAGTGCCCCGGCAGTCCTAGAGTGTTCACACACATCACTACCTAAATATATCAACAATCCCCCCTGGGAGTGATGCAGTGAACAAGGAGCTGGCACTCATGTATAAGGAAGTGCCAAGCTATGTGGAAATCACTCCACAAAAGGAAGTAAGCCCAAAGCTTTGCAGAAAGCTTCAAACTTCTCCCTAGGCAGAGCCTTTGTGAAAAGGTCTGCAATGTTCTCCTGCGTGGGCACATATGCCAAGCTGATCTCCCCAGCAGAGAACCTCTCCCTGACATAGTGATAATGCACCTCAATGTGGTTAGTGCGAGCATGGAACACAGGGTTCCTCGCAACTGCCAATGCGCTCTGACTGTCAGTGAAGATGGTGGTGGCAGAAGACTGGCCAACACCCAAATCAGCCATAAGGCGTCTGAGCCACACACACTCAACAAACGCTGTGAAAGCTGCCCTATACTCAGCCTCACAACTAGAAGTGGCCACAGTAGGCTGCTTCTTGCTCAACCAAGATATACATGAGGTACCAAGCATGAAGCAAAAACCACTGGTGGACACACGAGTGTCATAGCAACCAGCCCAATCTG
Source organism: Ceratopteris richardii (assembly GCA_020310875.1). Classification (NCBI taxonomy): domain Eukaryota; kingdom Viridiplantae; phylum Streptophyta; class Polypodiopsida; order Polypodiales; family Pteridaceae; genus Ceratopteris; species Ceratopteris richardii. Next base: position 143,425,398 of record CM035420.1, on the reverse strand, counting down.
AGTCAGAAAAAGCATGCAAATCTGGCGGTAGTGATCCCCCCTTGGGATAAAACAACCCAAGTAGCCTAGTATCACTCAAGTAGCGAAAGATGCGCTTAACCGCTTTCCAATGCGTGACTCTTGGGCAATGCATAAACCTGCTCATCTCTGAGACAGCAAGCTGAATATCTGGCCGAGTAATGCATAAGTAAATCAAGCATCCAACAGCCTACTAATAGAGAACATCATCAAATGCATCTCCAACATCATGAAGACTCAATCGTAAACCTGTCTCCATAGGAGTGGCAATAGGCTTACAGTCTTCAAGGCCAAAATGCTGCAATAATGTGTCAATATATTTCGTTTGACACAAAGCCATTCCACCATCAACGTGCATAAACTGAATGCCCAAATAGTGATGCAAATGCCCCAAATCAGACATCTCAAATGAGGCATGCAAATCAGCCTTAAAATCAGCAATATGTGTCTCAATAGGACCAGTGAGCAGCATGTCATCAACATAGACAACAATGATCAGAAGCACATCATTAGCACGTTTAACATATAAGGTGCTTTCAGTTGGACTGTTCTCAAAACCATGTGCAATCAGATAGGCATGTATCTTCTCATACCAAGCACGTGGTGCTTGCTTTAAACCATATAATGCCTTCTTTAACCTGCAAACCTGGTTTTCATGCCCTTTCTGCACAAAGCCACGGGGCTAAAAAACATACACTTCTTCATGCAAGTCACCATTCAGAAATGCTGTTTTAATGTCCGTACATTCCAACCATCATGGGCTACAAGTGCACAAATGCTCCGAACAGTAGTCATATGGCATGTAGGTGCAAAGGTCTCATCAAAATCAATGCGTCTTTCCTGTGCATAACCCTTTGCAACAAGCCTAGCCTTATACCTGTCAACTGTACCATCAAGTTTACGCTTCAGCTTGTATACCCACTTAGTGCCAATGGCCTTCTTGCCAGGAGGCAAGTCACATAAAGACCATGTACCATTCTTCATTATAGCATCATATTCAGATTGCATAGCAACCATCCAATTTTCTGAATTTTGTGCTTAATCAAAAGAAACAGGCTCATTCTCATCACAGAGACTAGATGCAGCCATAACGTAGCAATCTGATGCAAAGGAGGCACTATGAGAGCCTGAACGAGTACGATATGACAAAGGTGCATCTAATTTGCTGTCACGCAAAGTTTGCACCAACCATTTTGGCATAGTTTTTGCCTGCTCAATATCAGCTCTCTCATCGCATCATGTAAATCTGCATCAGAATGGAATGATCTGCATCAGAAATGGAATGATCTGCATCATCATATGAAACCTGCAAAGGCTGAGAAGTTGCCTCATTAGGACCAGCACTAGCCTGTCCACCTATAAAAAGAGGCATCAAAGTATCATACATGTCTTTGGAGCTAACATATGTCTCCTTAGTACATGAAAGCAATGGCTGAATAGCATCTTCCACAAAGACAACATCACGGCTAACCAGAATGCGTTTAGTCTGTGGATGATACAGACGATAGCCTTTACTTTCAGAATTGTACCCAACAAAAATACATTTTACTGCCTTATCATCCAATTTTCTGCGATGTTGTTCAGGCACTAATGCATATGCCAAACAACCAAAAACACGCAGATGAGCAACAAATGGCTTGCAGTCATGCCAACCCTCATATGGAGTGATAGACTGCAACGCTTTAGTGGGACACCTGTTCAGTACATATGCTGCACACATGACAGCCTCAAGCCAGAAACTATGTGGTAAAGCCTGACTTTTGACCATGCACCTCGCCATTTCCATGAGTGACATGTTCTTTCGTTCAGTAACTCCATTCTGTTGAGGTGTATACGGCACTGTACATTGGTTTTTTATCCCACGTTCAGCCAGAAATGCATTAAAATCTGAAGACATATATTCCCCCCCTCAATCAGAACGGAGGGTGCCCATTTTACATGCTGACAGATTTTCAGCCAAAACCAAAAACTGTTTGAAGCACATGAACACTTCGGACTTTTCTTTGAGTGGATATACCCATGCATGCCTGGAAAAATCATCAATGAAAGTCATGAAGTAAAGGTAATTTCCAAAAGAGGGTGTCTACATAGGACCACAGACATCACTATGTACAAGCTGCAATTTTTGCGTAGCCCGAACTGAACCATCTTTTGGAAAGGAAGAACACTGCATTTTGCCCAAAATACAGCCTTCACAAACATCTTTTCCAGGAGCCTCAAGTTTGGGCAAAGAGGACACCATTTCAGATTTCTGCAGGCGTAGTAAACTAGCAAAATTCAGATGACCAAAGCGTGCATGCCAAAGCTTTGCATGTGACATAGCCTGAGAATCATGAACTGCACATGCCAAATCATTCACAGATCTTTCATAGTCTATGAGCTTATATAGCCCACGACATAAGATGCCAGAAGCAATAATCACATCATCGTTTGAGACATCATGGACTGTACACCTGTCATCAACGAATTTCACAACCAAGCCAATCTTGGCTAATGCAGAAACTGATAACAGGTTCTTTTTGATCCCTGGCATAAATAAAGCATCTGACAAAGTGAAAGAACTACCATCAGCAGTAGTCAGAATGATCTTACCAACTCCCATAACAGGATAAGAGGAGTTATTGGCGCATGTGACAGTATTCCCTGTAGGGGCAGGCTCAAGTGAAGAGAAGAAACTGTGCTGCGAGGTAATATGTTTGGTCGCCCCACTGTCAAAGTACCAAACATCTGAGTCTACTGCAGACATGCACTGATCATGAGAAGATGGGTCAAAACTGCAGATAGTAGTAGACACCCATTCTTCTTCCTCCACAAGATTTGCAGACTCTGTTTTTGGTGTAGAGGCCTCTGCAACAACCATTCCAGCCTCTTTCTTCTTTGCCTCTTTAGCAGCCAGTTTTGGACAGTTCTTTATAATATATTCATTTCCTTTACAGTACTTGCAGAACAATTTTTGCTTTTCTGATTTCTTCTCATCTTTATCCTGGTTCTTCAATTGTGCAGCATTTGCAGATTTTTGCTTACTAGTAGAAGAGCTCCATTTTCCTTTGCCCTTCTGACTAGCCAGGAAAGCTTGATCTGCAACACACATAATGGACCTGTTCTACCTGGACTGATCTTCCTGCAACAGAACAAAGACTAATTCCTCAAATGACAAGGCATTCGGATTGCCTTTCATCATCAACCAAAGAGTAGAGGCAAAACTCTGATATGAATCAGGAAGACCATTCAGAACGGTCTGCACAAGTGAGCTATCTAGTATAACCTCATCAGAAATCAATTGTTCCTTCAGGTCTTTGATCTTTGTAAGAAAACTGTCCATAGAATCACCTTCATTCATGTGCTCACTCTCCAACTGTTTTTGGAGGTAAGCAACACGAGCCTCATTCCTAGCCTGGTACAAAGTGATAAGTGTATCCCAAGCATCCTTTGCTGTTCTGCAAGAGCGAATGTGAGGAATAATGGCACGTTTGACAGACAAAGCTATCAATGCATGTGCCTGGGCATCTCTGCCATCCCAACAAATCTGCTCTGCAGTAGGTGCAACAGAAACAGCAGCACGAACATGAATCTATGGAATATCATCTTCGACACCATCTTCATCAGCTCCAGCACCTCCAGCACCTGTATTTGTAGTACCTGTAGTCGCACGTGTAACAGGACGTCTTTCAACACCCTGCACAATGTTCCACAGTCCTTTTGCAACTAGTACATGTCGCATCATATAAGCCCATAATGGGTAGTTGGTACCATCCAACTTATCGTCAACAGCCAACATACGGAATACATCACTGCTTTCAGCCATGGCCGGTGACTAAAATACCTTGATGCGAAAAATTGACTGTATCTCAAAAAGTTGAACGGAACTGCCCAGACGAGTTCTGCTAGACCTGTAGCAGACTTCGAGACGCTTAAACTGGCGAACAGAAATTGGTATATACCTTTGGCACAAAAGGACAAAATAGCCTGCACAAGCGCTGTGATAGTGCGTTCGAAGGCCGAAACGAGCTCAGATCGCAAATCTGAGACTGCAAACGGAGGAGTGTCGACGGCGCCCTAGAAGAAGCGATGACTGCTCTGATACCAATTGTTGGAGATAGACGTCTGCGGAAGCACGCGAACAGCACAAGGAAGAAGAAGAAGCTTGGAGCACAAACACACAATACTGAATGTATTACTAGAGAATGTACAAAGATAAGTAGCCCATTAGGGCAATAGGCGTATATACAAGCCGGGGGAAAAAAACCTTCTAAAGAGGGAAAAAAGTGCCCCGGCGGTCCTAGAGTGTTCACACACATCACTACCTAAATATATCAACAATGTGCTTGTATTTATGTATATATACATATGCATGTGTGTACATATGTATACATATGCATGTGTGTGTATGAATGCATGTAAGTATGTATGCACATGTGTGTATGCATATGTATGCATGTGCATGTGTGTATATGCATATGTAGGTATGTGCATGTGTGTATATGCATATGTATGTATGTATGTATGTGCATGTGTGTGTATACATGTCTATGTATGTATGCATGTGAGTGAATGTGTGTGTGTCTATATGTGTGTGTGTATATGTGCAAGTATCTATATGTGTGTGTGTATGATTTTGTGTGTACATGTGTACATGTTTGTGTGTGTATATGTGTGCATGTGTGTGTATGCATATGTGTGTATGACATGCACATACATACACACATATGCATATATGTACTTTCAAATCTGTAAAACAAAAACACTAGTTTTATCCTGAAGAAAAGTCTAGAGCTCTCTAGACTCTCAAACATGTGTGAAATGAGTTTTTGATAATAAAGTTTTGATCAAAAGAAATTTCGATAAAAAATGTTTCGAACGAAATGTTTTTCTTCTAAAGAATTTTCGATCGAAAGTGTATCCTTATCCGTTTTTTTTCGGTGTTTTTTCGGACAACCCCGAATAAAATGAACATATTTGGTGTTTTTTAATTTTTAATTATACGATCGAATGAATGCAACCTAGCACTTGTACAGTAATATGAAATTTTTTTCGGAGATGAAAAAGGCCTTGGAGGGGGAGGATATTGAAAGAAGAATTTCATGAAGATCGAAGAAGAAGAATTGAAGGCTATGAACACCGTCTCGAGCCTTGAGATCTTTTGATCTCACCCTTGAAATTGTATATTGAAATGTAAATAGACTCAAAAGTAGTACCTAATAAGTTACATTTTTTTGTAAAACCATGTAAAGTTCTTCCTTGTGGTTATTCATAGGTATGTAATTTTGTTAGAGAGGACAAATTTTAAGTGTGAAAATTAGAAGGATTTGCATCTTTAGGAACTTTGTGAATGAATTAGCGACTATTCCTCTTCTCTCTTTTGTTCACTTTTTTGCAATGACGATGTTTGTATTGTTTAGTGATACTTTTCTGTTATTATTTTATTGTGTATTATTGAGTGTTATTCTTTGGAGATTATCATATGAGTGATTTAGAATCAAGAATTTTGATTGAGTCTTCATTTTGCAAATCTTTGGATTCTACACTGAATTCACCAACCTTTTGACTGAATGATGAATTACCTTTCTAGAGTTACCTCTCTAGATACCAAAAAGACTTCCAACCAACTTACAACACAAGATTGGATGAAAATAAAACTGATGCTCTCCACATTTGTCTTGTTAGATGAACTTTCTTGCCATGAGAAATCTATCAAAAACTCTCTAGAAAAACCTCTAGATACCTGTTTTGATGTAGCTAATGCTTTGACTTTCAAAGAATGAAAGTGTATAAAAGCACTCCTTGAATCCTTCAAATCTCTTCATATCTACTCTTCTAAAATATGATCTGCAAATGATAATCCGATAGTAGAAACTGATACCTGTGATTTGATGTTGATCTGGTTCCTTCACCTTCTCCAAACCATTGTTCTTCCTTGAATTTGAAGTAGACTTCTCTTCATCAAGTCTTGGTCTTCAAATAATACTTCTGTAAAGTATTTGCATACTCTTCCAAAAATATTCGATTGCTAACAGATCATCAACTACATACTTCACACTGATGAATACACATGTGACTGAATTGTCTAATTCTCAACCCTCTACTCATCTAGATTAAGTGTGTATGTCAAATGTCAAATATTAGAAGATGCCCTTAAATCATATGTTGTAAACCTAGAAGTCTAGGAACCTGAGAATCTGAGAGCCTGAATGCTCTGATGCCAAACCCTAAAGCTCTGATACCAAATGTTGGAAATTTAGTAGGCCCATAACTAATATCAGAGGTCCAAGTTCCATAGGTCCAGCATCTACAACACAGATTCCAGCAATCTTCCAATATTGACAAAACATGAACATACAACACTTAATCATACAAATGATGAGATAAAGATAAAGAAAGATTAGACAACATGTGTAAAGTGTTACGTAAGCCACTACTTACTCACACTATCATATATACAAATGTTTGACTTTACAATGTGGGAGCAAAACTCTCAACCACTCTATGTGAACAGAAATAGATCGATGAGTGAATATACAAATGTAACAAAAATATTCAGATGTATGGATAGAAATCTAAATATATATGAGTTGTGTGACCTAATAGGTTGTAGAAGAGTGAATATGAGTGACAGAAAGAGGAAGGATCAGTCTAAAACTAATAACCACCAAACCCTTATCTGAACTTAGGCTATGGAAGACCCTAAGTCAAATACGTGTGTGAAAGATCACATACTTACAAAAGTAGCAAAGAATGCTAACAAGTTTCCTGCCAGAAATCCTCAAACTCATATGAACATACCTTCTCGAACACCTCATCCAAATATGCATAAAGCATACATGTACGAACTCTCTTGTACCTATTCCGAATAGGACTCCTCTTCATATAGATGCCACTGCCTCCATAAACTCCAAGTAGTACCTGTGTGCATAAAGAGAACATGTACCTGAATTCTTAACATAAGATGTAAATCTTATGTTAACCACCATGCAATGTCTTTGAAGTAACCCGAAATCTTCATGTAGAAGACAATCTTCAAATACATCATGTGGATGGCTGATCCACACCACCAAGCTGTTGATGGGTAAGTCCTCTCCATAAGCAAGAGTGTGAGCACACTCTTCTCCTCCAAGAAGAACTCCATAACTGCTCCTCAACATGCTTCAAGATAGCACCATGGCTGCCCCATGTGTTAGAAGCACCACCTCTAATGAGGGACCAAGCTTCAAAGCTTGTATTGCAAAAGGTGTAGGATATCTAGATAATGAGACAAGCTCTTCTTATGTAGTTTTGTTTTCTATCTTGAAAGGCACAATGTAAAGCATAACTCATGCGATCATATATTAAGAGAAACTCCATCGTCGAATCGTACCGTTGTCCATCTTTTAATAAAGTAAAAGCATGATAAAACAAAATATTTCTTCGCGTTGCCGATCGTGGGACTCGAACTTGGGTGGGTTTCATAGGAGGATAATGAACTAACCAAGGTGCCCACACACTTTTTTCTATAGAGGAGTTACTACAAAATTGTACATATGATGTAATATTGTGAGCAAAAGAACAATTGGAACATTGTACCTATATAATATTGCTTCCAACAGCACTCTCACTATCAGTGAAGATGGTGGTGATAGAAGGATGAACACCCAAATCAATTGTTGCTTTAGACAATGGAAAGTACCCTATCAAGAAGCTCCACCTCCTTAATTGTCAATTAGTAGAAGAGATAGGGAGATATGAATATCGTGAATGAGTGATGTGCACGAAGGTGAAGGCGACAAGCACACTAGTGCACACACACATACACACATACACAAGGTAGAGGTAAGAGCAGACACAAAGGAAGGAGGAAATTACACTTGCAACTCTTACAAAGCTCTTTGCTCTCACTAACTAACTTAAAAAATGAGCTCTCTAGACCTTTTTATAATTTTCTAGTTAGTTTTGGTCTTGTCTAGACCTAATATTTGGCCTAGTTAAAAAAGGTCCTAAAGCCTATTCAGACATTCAAATGAATTTTGAAAATTGCAAAACTTGGTACGAGTGATCTATTTGGGCTCCTCAAGCTTGAGGACTCCTTGAATTGCACAAAATGGAGTGGGTCATGATGAAATTGAGTTTTCTATGTTACATATATTACATGGATAGTGATTATGATCACTGTTGAAGGTTTGATCAATTATAATAAAGCAATCTTTTTGTAAATTGATAGGTGTGATCCCCCAGTAGTCTTGATGCATTCTTCCACATGCTTCCTCAACATTGACGTCTATGGCCACTATCGATGCTACTAATAACACCCCCTTCCTCTCACGTTTGTCATCCCTGACATATCCTTGTTGTAGGGATTGATTGATGTAGTTCTGCAAGAGATCCTAGGCAAGGGTATGTTCAACAATCCTTAAGCCTCGTGCTAGATTGGCTTCAAGATTTTCCCAATTAATGACCTGAGGCTCATCCGGGGGCGGGAGTATGTAGTGATTTAAATATATCATTTGCTCATATGCAAAGAGTTGCAGAAGGTGCATTAATTTGCTGATAAAGACTTTCGAAGCGTATTCCCAAAGCCACATCCTGAACATTTCCTCGAACATTTGCTTGTAGCAAGCAGGTAACTATTTGATCTAACAGTGCCAGACATAGCACATCCGAAGGGATGGCGTGGTACTCATATCATATACTAGATCTCCATTCTCATGCTCAAATCTTGGGGTAAAAACATGATGTGCTCGTACGCTTCGAAAGAATTTAAATGTTGTTTGCATAAGATAAAAAAATTTCACTGTCATTTGAGCGGCAACATCGTAATTTTGTATAAGCGGGGGAGCCCGTGTCTGATGGTTGCCATCATATATCGGACAGTGGGGGACCCCAAGGCAGCACAAAGTAAGGGTACTTCAACCAATCTTGGCATAGCTTATTGGTTTGTACCTTAATTGCAAAAGTGGTCCAAGAACAATGATGAGGCATTGGGTCATAGCATGGATTGTACTTGATGTACAGAGGTGCCTTGGTCCATGTGTACATCATCTCTAGATACTCTTGTAATAAATCTTTTCTCCAATTAGGTTCAAAGATATTGCCTCTTTGAGCATTGGGTGGCAGGTGAGAGCTGTGGGCCTAATGAGGTCCATTGAGAGATAAGACTTCTTAAATGGAGGATCAATCACCAAAGATGGAAATATAAAGGTACTTGGGAGTTTGGACCTTCACGTGCTCTTGTCTCCATGTATGGTTTCCAACATAGTTTGGCCACTCTTAACTGTGAAGAGATGGATAAGTATGTGCTTGAAGATGAAGAGGTGTTGCAAAATCCTTGATCTACACCAGCCAAATGAACTCCAGGAGTAGATGGTGGGCCCTTTTAGCTTGCCAATGGATGTATTAGACACCCTATGTACCTTGGAAGATCACTCTCAAAAAGATAGATCAAAACAGATAAGTTGGAGTTAGCTCAGAAGTGAAAACTTGCTATTCTTGGTTCATACACCTGTCCAATGTTTTACATAATTCTCTGAGCACAGCAGCAATTAGCTCAATTCCTCTTGGGAAAGTCTAAGCAACTTAAAGAGCTAACTTTCAAGAGTAATCTCATCCAAAATAATGAACCACACACTGAGAATGAGTTTTAACAAGTGATGACATCATCCCGATTTTCACGGGCTGCTACAGAAATAGACCAGTGAGCAGAAAAATCAATATACCTCAAAATATAGAAATCCAATGATAATGAAAATTTGTATGGTTATACTAGACAGTAAGCTGAATTCACCAAGCTTTAAATCACTGAATTTGGATAAGTAACCACTGAGAAATGGCTCTGCCAAGATGAGTGAAAAAGTCGGGTACCTGACAGAGAAGTGAAGATGAACAGACCCTGTTGACTTCAAATGAACATAACTGAAGATTGCAACATCCAAATGACATGAAAATTTGTGAGCATATAGAAGACTTATAGAGCTAACTTTACCAAGTTAAATCACTGAAAATGATGCACCAAGCTCAGAGAAAACATCTCGCAAAAACTGAGAGTAATGGCAGTGAGTAGTACACTTCACAAGAACATGGAAAGATGAACTCAAATAATCATGAAAATGAAAGTATATTGCTTGTACAATACAATGACTTACTGATACATATGTGTGCCTTGTAATCACACCTTGATATGGCATAAATCTCAGCTCTTGGAGGTCTTCACATAGGTCTCTCTAACCACGACTAAAACTGCCATCTATTTATAATTGAGTTTGGGAGGCTAACTTCCCTCAATCACTCTCCAATCAATCAATGATTGATTTGATTCTCTACCTACCACAAATCACGAATTCGTGGCTCCTCTTTCCATTCTTGATCAAGTGGACTCAACCACTTAAGATTCTCTTACTTTTACATTAAGTAAACTCTTCAAAAGTTACAAGAGGTAGTTCACAAGTGAACTTTACATAGTCTTCATTTTAAGGCTTCTTTTATGACTTTGTGGGACTCAAGCCAATACTTAGGCTTGTCATAGACTTGCTCCAACAGCTCCCCCTCAAGCCAAGTATGCTTGAGGTCTTCAATCTTCCAAGATTACCTGCAAACCTATCATAGCCTTGAATTTGCAAAGCTTTGTACCATCCAATGCTTTGGTTAGAATATCTGCACATTGTTGATGAGTGGACACATATGATATTTGAATCTCTTTGCTTAGAACCTTTTCTCGTACATAGTGATAATGAACTTCAATATGTTTAGTCCTTGCATGAAAAATAGGATTAGCAGCCAAATGAATAGAACTCATATTGTCACCAAAAATAGTTGGAGTTCCAAACTCCAATCCAAGATCTTTGAACAATGTCTTCATCCACATAGCTTCTTGTGTAGCTATGGCAAGACCTCTATATTCAGCTTCAGTAGAAGAGAGAGCAACTGTGGGTTGCTTCTTGGATGACCATGAAATAAGCTTTGAACCTGCAAAGGTAAGATAACCTGAAGTGCTCCTTCTATCTTCCTTGGAGCCAGCCCAATCTGCATCAGAAAATAGCTTCAAACCTAAATCAGATACATAAGGATAATAAAGTCCTTCATTTATGGTTCCTTTGAGATACTTGAGAATCCTTTTGGCAGCATCCATATGTGGTTTCCTTGGTGTGTGCATAAATTGACTTAGCTGGCACTCACACTGTAACATATATCTACTCTTGTCAATGTGGCATAGTTGAGACTACCCACTAGACTTTGATATGATGTGATGTCCTCTATGAGTTCACCTTCATGTGAGCTCAATTTGTGATTGACCTCCATTGGAGTACCTGCAATCTTACAATCTTGCATCTTGAATTTTGCCAACATGTCCTTAATGTACTTCCTTTGAGTGAGAAACAAACCATGATCTTTGTAGACAACTTCCAAACCTAGGAAGTAGGTAAGTGAACCCAAATCACTTATCTTGAACTCTTCTCTCATCTGATCTTTGATCTTCTTCATACCATCTGCATCATTTCCTGTCAATATAATATCATCTACATATACACATAGGTAGATGACCTCAGAGTTACTCTTTTTAATAAAGAGTGAAGGATCTGCCTTGCTTGGTTGAAAGTCTTTGTCCTGCAAGAATGAAACAAGTCTGAAATTCCAAGCTCTTGGAGCTTGCTTGAGACCATACAATGCTTTGTTAAGTTTACACACATAATCAGGATAAACTTGATTCTCAAAACCAGGTGGTTGTGCCATATATACCTCTTCTGTTATCCAACCATTCAAGAATGCATTCTTTACATCTAGTTGAAGTATCTTCCAATTCTTGGAAGAGGCAATACTAAGCAAAACCCTAATAGTAGGCATCTTTGCCACAGGAGAGAAGGTCTCCTCATAATCAATTCCCTGAGTTTGTGCAAAGCCTTTTGCTACAAGCGTTGCCTTATACCTGTTAATTGAACCATCAGAATTCTTCTTGAGTTTATAGACCCATCTTGAGCCTATTACCTTCATGGATGAAGTCTTGGGCACCAAATCCCAAGTGTTGTTTTCCTCAAGTGCTTCAATCTCTTCCTTCATTGCATGCTTCCATTCTGTTTTTGCTTTGGCCTCTTCAAATGATGATGGCTCCTCTTGGTTTATGTCCTGTGCTATATAGATAGAATGTTTAGTTACTAATGAGGTGTCAAACCCATACCTTTCTGGTTTTTTCTTTTCCCTCATAGATCTTCTTAGGCCATGATGTGATGATTCTACCTCATGTCCAAGTTCCTGCAATTTTGCTTTACCTTTAGACTTCCATGCTTTGATCTTTTCCATCTGAGATTCTTCATCATCCTCTGAGGTGTCTTGTTCTTCAATCTTCGGTTGTTCTCTACCAAGCTTTGGAAAATCTTCTTCAAGATTATATGGTAAATTGACCTTCCTGCATGAATCTTCATACCATGAATTGTTCTCATCAAAAACTACATCTCTGCTTACCAAGAATCCTTTGTTGGTAGGGTTGTATAACCTATAGCCCTTTTGATTGTTGTCATATCCAATAAATACACACCTTTCTGCCTTTGGATCCATCTTGCCTCTAACCTGTGAAGGAACATGAGCAAAAGCAATACATCCAAAAATTTTACAATGATCTAAGCTTGGTCTTCTTCCATTCCAAGCCTCATATGGAGTCATCCCATCAAGGGATTTTGAAGGCAACCTGTTAATCAAGTAAGTGGCTGTAGATACAGCCTCAGCCCATAAGTAATTAGGTAAATGCTTTTCATTTAACATAGACCTTGCAGCTTCAACAATTGTCCTATTCCTCCTTTCTGCCACTCCATTTTGCTCAGGAGTGTACCTTGTAGTTACCTCTCTTTTGATTCCTCTTTCTTGAAGAAAAGAATCAAACTCATGGGAGAAGTATTCTCCCCCTCCATCTGACCTTAGCCTTTTTAGTGATTTACCTGTTTGATTCTCCACAAGAGCCAAATATCTTTTGAAACATGAAAAAACTTCATCTTTGTGTTTCATAAAGAATAGGATAGTCCATCTGTTGCAATCATCAATAAAGGAAACATGATACCTTGATCCAGATATTGAAGCTTCCTTGCTAGGTCCCCATACATCTGTATGAACCAACTCCAAGAGATCTCCATGCATATAACCTTTCTTCATGAATGGTAACCTGTGAGACTTTCCAAATTGACATGCACTACACTTATAAATCATATGTTGTTTTGACAAATTAGGGAGTCCAAGTACACTTTGGTCCCTGCAGATTTGCTTTAATGACCTTTCACCAATATGTGCTAACCTTTTGTGCCATACTTCCAATTCTATGAGTGTCTGACTACCATAATTAAAGAGAGCAATGTTTCTAGTGTCCTGTAATTCAAATGTGAACAATCTACATGTCTTTTCACCTTTTGCAATTCTTCTGAATCCTTGACTTGGATCTTCAACAAATGCTCCTGCTTTTGTGAACCTGACTTGCAACCCTTTCTCTACTATCTGCCCAACACTTATCAAATTCTTTGTAATGGTAGGGACATAGAGTACCTTACTGAGTAGGTTGATGTTTCCATCAGGTGCTTTGACATTGCCTATTTTCTCCACAGGATGTTTTGTATCATCTCCTATTTGTACCTCATGCTTATTCCTTGGATCTTCTAAATCTGATAGGAGTGCCACATTTCTTGCCACATGATTTGAACAACCTGAATCTATGTAGAAAACATGCTCATCATATTTACCTTGTGGCATAGCCATGTTCATGATCAATAATGAATCCTCTTTGTTTGAGTCTTCTGTGTAGTTATTGTAGTCTCTCCTTCCTTTGTAGCCTCCTTGATAGTTTGAATGATTGTAGTTGTTGTAGTTGCCATGGTAGTTGTTGAACCTTCCTCTTGAGTAGCCATAACTTCCTCTATTGTATCCTCTACCTCTTTGATTCCTGGAATTCCTAAAGCAATTTTCAGTTGTATGATTAGTTAATCCACAAATAGAACATGAGTTGGAGTCTTGGGATCTCCCCCTGCCTTGTCTACCTCCTCTTCCTCTACCTCTGCCATGTCTTCCTCTACCTGCATAGTTAGCTTGATATGTACCTGCTTCATCATCCACTTTCTTTGCCTTTCCTTTGTTATCTTTAGACTTGCTTTTATCCGTGTATAAAGCTGAAGATTGATTACCTTTAGAGCTTTCTCCATTTTTGATAAGCTTTGCCTCTTGAGTAAGTAGTTGTCCAATGAGTGTGTTGAAATCAGGTACATGCATGTCCATGTACAAATCCATAGCTGTGGTGAATGCTTCCCACTTGTCATCTGCCTTCAAGCCATTGATCACCTGCCTTACAATTTGCTCTTCATCTATTACCTCTCCAATGCTTCCCAACTGATCCGCTATGTCCTTGAGCTTTGTGACAAAATCAGTCACATTTTGTTTGGGAGCCTTCTTGAGAGTTGTGAACTCCAGCCATAGTTGATGCTTCCTAGCTTTGGTACTTGAAGAAAAGAAAGCTTCAAGTGCATCCCACACTTCCTGAGATGTCTTACAACTTCTAATGTGAGGCAACAAAAAATGTGAGATAGAGTTGAGGAGATAAGACCTTGCAAGTGCATCCTTGGAGCACCATGTGCTCAATCTTTCTTGCTCTTCTTGTGTTGGTTGACTTTTGTTCCTGAAACTTGGCATAACTTCATCTCCAGCCACATAACTGATGGAGAGTGTTAATCTCCAAAAGAACAACCTATTCTTGTGATTAGAGCACCTCTATACCAAGAATAAGTCAAAACCTTTCACTCATTTAGAGGATCAATTACTAACTATCAAAAGATTAACAATTCTGTGAAGAAGATGAAACACAGAAAAGTCTGCTGCACTATTTCTCCACATTGACCTATCAAACATGTAAAGTTTTTGATGAAACTTTGTACGAAGTATCTCCTAGAGATTGCGCATCTACTCCAAGTTGAATTACTTCAAAAGATTAAGTATAACTTGAGAAATCAACTTCTCAAGTTACCTATGTCAGAAACTGTCATTCAGAACAGTCGACTTTACACCTGTAACTTTTAAGACTTGGTTCTCCTTGAATAGAACCCGTTTTCCAAAATGCTTCTAGACATGAATAGCTTATCTTCCAACTTAAAGATTAAGCCCTCACTCATGCAAAACTTTAAACTGTGCTAGGAGAAATGATCAAAACATTGACTTCAAAATCTGCGCCTGTTTTAGGAACCAGTGAACATACTTCACATATGAATGTTCCTACACTTAATTTACACAGCCTGATTACAATTGGAAGCTAAAACTTTGTACAGAGGTCAAGCAACTCTCAACTTAGACTTGTACAAAAGCATTTCACAATTGATCTACTGTAGAAGGAAAACACGCAGAAACATCGGGCGCAAATATTTTCAATTACTCAGAAAGGTTTACAGTTGAGTGATGAGAGAGAACTCAACTAACTTTTCTCTATCTCATGACATCTATCTTCCTCATTCTTGACTTCTAACTATTGTCACATATGCTCTCATGCTTGCCCCGACTTTTCTCAAAGTATTTATAGATAAATTTGTACATGATTCTTACTAAACAAAAGATCTAAGTCAGCTATGACTAAACTAATGTACATATGTGTACACTTCTCTTATCCTCTGAATGTAATCTTCTTCCACACTTTAGGAATTGATTCTTCCTTCATCCTTTAATCTTCCAAGCCTTCAATTGGTGATTGGTCTGCACCAACAGCTCCCCCTCAATCATCAATTGAGGTTTTCTCTGTCTTCTTGATACTTGCCATGTCTTTGAACCTTTGTAACTTAGGTCCATCCAAACTCTTTGTCATCATATCTGCCACTTGTTCTTTTGTTGGAGTGTACATCACTTCAATCTCTCTATCTAGTACCTTTTCCCTCAAGAAATGATACTGAATCTCTATATGCTTAGTCCTGGCATGAAAAATAGGGTTAGCTGCCAAATACAAAGAACTCATATTGTCTCCAAAAATTATTGGAGTACTATGATCAATCTCAAAACTTTTCATCAAGGTCTTCAACCATATCACTTCCTTTGCAGCTTCTACCATTCCCTTATACTCAGCTTCTGTGGATGATAAAGCAACTGTATGTTGCTTCTTTGAACACCAAGAAACTAGCTTATCTCCAACATAACAGAGATATCCATGAGTAGACCTTCTATCATCTGAGTCACCTGCCCAATCTGCATCACTAAACACTTTGATTCTTGTGTCAGAAGTGAAACCATAATACAAACCTTCACTTAGGGTTCCTTTGATATATCTGAGTACCCTTTGGGCTGCAATCCAATGAGTCTTCTTTGGACAATGCATAAATTGTGACAACACACCTACTGCATATGATAGATCTGGCCTTGTCAAGGTAGCATAGATTAAACTACCTACCAAACTCTGATATTTCTTCATATCATTGAGCTCTTCACCTCCATACCTGCTTAATTTATGATTTACCTCCAATGGTGTAGTTGAGGTCTTGCAATCTTCCATGTTAAACTTGACTAGAAGATTCTTCAAGTATCTCTCTTGTGAAACATATACTCCATGTTGAGTATACACAATCTGCATTCCTAGAAAATAAGATAAGTTTCCCAAATCACTTATCTTAAACTCCTTCTCTATTTGTCTTTTGAGTTCATTGATTCCTTGAGCATCTGTTCCTGTAACAATAATATCATCAACATAAATGCACATATAAATGTATCCATTTTCACTTGCCTTCACTAGCAAGCTACTATCTGCCTTTGATGCTTGAAATCCACATTCATTCAAGAACTTGACCAATCTGTAATTCCAAGCTCTTGGGGCTTGCTTCAACCCATATAAAGCTCTCTTGAGCTTACACACATAATCTGATCCAATTGATTCCATGAAGCCTTCTGGTTGCTCCATATATACTTCATCTGCAATGTATCCATTTAGAAATGCATTTTTCACATCCAATTGTGATAATTTCCATCCCTTGCAAGCAGCAATAGCAATCAATGTCCTAATTGTAGACATCTTAGCAACAGGACTAAAGGTTTCATCATAATCTACCCCATAAGTTTGGGCATAACCTTTGACCACAAGTCTAGCCTTATATCTAGACACCTTACCATCTGCAAACCTCTTTGTTTTATATACCCATTTACATCCAATGACCTTCTGATTCTTTGTTCTTGGTACTAGTTCCCAAGTTTCATTTTCAAGTAGAGCATCATACTCTTCCTGTATTGCCTTCTCCCAATTCTGTTTACCTTTGGCTTCTTCATAAGTAGTTGGATCTTCTTCTGTTTTCACAATGTAGGCATAATCTTTTGTTGTTAGGAAAGATGTATCATAACTATACCTTATAGGTTCTTTCCTTTCCCTTGTAGATCTTCTGATTTCTGCACTTCTTGAAGTTTCAGCCTCATTTGATTCTGGATCAAATCTTGGCCCTTCTTCTACATGATCCTGCACTCTACATCTAGAGTCAACTTCATCAACAATTTCTTCACATACTTTTACCTTTGCCTTTCCTTTTCTTTGTATTTCTTCAACACCTTATACTCATTTGGTGATCCTGTATACCACATATTTTGCTCATCAAATGTCACATCTTTAGTAACAAGAAATTGCTTTGTGGATGGACTCCACAACCTGTAACCCATCTGTCTATCATCATATCCAATAAACACATACTTCTCTGCTTTTGGTTCTAGCTTATGTCTTAATTGTGAAGGAACATAAGCATATGCAATACATCCAAATACTTTACAATGATCAAGAGTAGGCTTCTTACCCCACCATGCTTCATAAGGGGTTCCTCCATCCAAAGCTTTGCAAGGCAACCTATTCACAAGGTATGTTGCAGTGTTAATGGCTTCTGCCCACAAGTAATTTGGACAATTCTTTTCCTTCATCATGGCTCTTGCAAACTCTACAAGAGTCCTATTCCTTCTTTCTGCTACTCCATTCTGTTGAGGGGAGTACCTGCAAGTTACTTCTCTTTTGATACCTGCATTCCACAAATAATCATCAAACTCTTTAGAGAAATACTCTCCTCCTCCATCTGATCTTAACCTCTTGAGCTTTTGCCCTGTGATCCTTTCTGCATAAGCATGGAAATGTTTGAATGTCTTGAAAACTTCTGATTTATCCTTGATTACATACAAAGTAATCCACCTGGTTGCATCATCAACAAACAACACATAATATCTGGATCCATTTATGCTATAGTCCCTTGAGGGTCCCCATACATCTGTATGAACCAATTCAAGCATATTTGAATGCTTGTACCCTGATTTGTTATAAGAACCTTTATGTGCTTTACCTAATTGACAAGCTTCACACTTGTACACCATATGTTGCCCCTCAATGTTTGGCAATCCAAGCACTATCTGATTCTTTGACATCTCCTTTATAGCTCTCTCGTTGAAATGACCTAGCCTTTTATGCCATAGGTCTAATTCAGATACCTTTTGACTTCCATAGGTAAATAATGCATGTCCCACATTACCTTGGACTTTGAGAGTGAACAATCTTCCTTCCTTTTTACCTGCAATTATGTTTCTATATCCCTGATTTGGATCTTGTACATAAACACCATCATTTGTGAATCTTACCTCATATCCTTTCTCCACAATTTGCCCTACACTTATCAGATTTTTAGGAATAGTAGGAACATAAAGTACCTTGCTCAGAAGTGTACTTCCACTTTTTGTCTTCACTGATCCAATGCTCTCCACTTTATGTTTGGTATTGTCACCTGTTTGAACTGTATGTCCATTCACCCTTGCTTCCATATCAGTCATTAAGGATAGGTTCCCACTCAGATGGTTGCTACACCCTGAGTCAATATAAAACACTCTTTGATCTTCTCCCATTGATTCATGAGTTGCATTCAAGATAAGAGTCATGTCATCTTTCTGATCTGATGCATAATTGTAATAATTATTGTTGTAGGACTGAGATTGGAAGTTTCTTCCACCTCCTCTACCATATGATGTCCTACCACCTCTTCCTCTGAAATTGCCTCTTTGATTTCTGCCTCCTCTACCTCTTTGAGTATAATTCTGATTATTGCTTCCACCATTTTGATTGTTATACCAACAATCATTTGCCAAATGATTTGTTCTGCCACAAATCCAACAAGCTTTAGCATTATCTTTGTTCTTACCTCCTCTTCCTTTACCTCTGAAGTTCATCTTCCCTTTTGTAAAGTTAGCTTGATTTGAATTCCCTTCATCATCATTTGATTGCTTTCCCTTGCCATTCTTTTTCTTGTCTTTGGAGTACATAGCTTGACTTGTACTTCTATCATTGTCTCCTTTAAGATCCTGCTCAAAGGTTAGCATGTGTCCTAGCAATTGATTAAGATCAGGAGTAAAGTGATCAAGTGACAATTCTATGGACAATATAAAAGGCTTCCACTTCTCATCACCTCTTAGACCTGTAAGTATTTGTCTTACCAACTTTTCCTCTTCAATATCTTCATCCACTGCTCCCAAGCTATCTGCAATATCTTTCATCCTTGCCACATAATCTGAAATTGATTGTGAGCTCTTCTTCTTGAAGGTTGTGAACTCAGCCCATAGTGAGGACTTCCTTGACTTAGTTGTATTTTGGAAATGCTCTTCCAAGGCATTCCAAACATCTGTAGCACTTTCCAAACCTCTGATGTGAGGTAAAAGGTAATCATTTACAGCCATGTAGATGATACTCCTTGCTTGAGCATCCTTTCTCATCCAAGTCTTCAACATTGCAAGTTCTTCTCTAGTAGGAATACTTGGATCTGCAAACTCAGGTTTTTCTTCATCTCCTGTAATAAATGATATAAGATCTTTGCTCATGAGGTGTGCTTCCATCCTCATGGACCATGCTGGATAGTTCTCCCTATCTAGCTTATCAATCTGCAAGCTTTCTCCCATCTTGTATCCACCTGTGTATTGAAATCTTCAAGCTTTACAAACAATGTATGTACCTTTACTTCGAATTGAACTCCTTTTGCCTTTCTTGATGTCAAATAGTCTTCTCCTCAACCTTTGACTCCAAGCTTTCACTTCTTAGTCCTTCAAGTGTTGAATTTCTTGAATCTGCAGCAGTCGAGATCCTCCTTTCCTCAATTTGATGTCTCCTGCTCTGATACCACTGATGGAGAGTGTTAATCTCCAAAAGAACAACCTATTCTTGTGATTAGAGCACCTCTATACCAAGAATAAGTCAAAACCTTTCACTCATTTAGAGGATCAATTACTAACTATCAAAAGATTAACAATTCTGTGAAGAAGATGAAACACAGAAAAGTCTGCTGCACTATTTCTCCACATTGACCTATCAAACATGTAAAGTTTTTGATGAAACTTTGTATGAAGTATCTCCTAGAGATTGCGCATCTACTCCAAGTTGAATTACTTCAAAAGATTAAGTATAACTTGAGAAATCAACTTCTCAAGTTACCTATGTCAGAAACTGTCATTCAGAACAGTCGACTTTACACCTGTAACTTTTAAGACTTGGTTCTCCTTGAATAGAACCCGTTTTCCAAAATGCTTCTAGACATGAATAGCTTATCTTCCAACTTAAAGATTAAGCCCTCACTCATGCAAAACTTTAAACTGTGCTAGGAGAAATGATCAAAACATTGACTTCGAAATCTGTGCCTGTTTTAGGAACCAGTGAACATACTTCACATATGAATGTTCCTACACTTAATTTACACAGCCTGATTACAATTGGAAGCTAAAACTTTGTACAGAGGTCAAGCAGCTCTCAACTTAGACTTGTACAAAAGCATTTCACAATTGATCTACTGTAGAAGGAAAACACGCAGAAACATCGGGCGCAAATATTTTCAATTACTCAGAAAGGTTTACAGTTGAGTGATGAGAGAGAACTCAACTAACTTTTCTCTATCTCATGACATCTATCTTCCTCATTCTTGACTTCTAACTATTGTCACATATGCTCTCATGCTTGCCCCGACTTTTCTCAAAGTATTTATAGATAAATTTGTACATGATTCTTACTAAACAAAAGATCTAAGTCAGCTATGACTAAACTAATGTACATATGTGTACACTTCTCTTATCCTCTGAATGTAATCTTCTTCCACACTTTAGGAATTGATTCTTCCTTCATCCTTTAATCTTCCAAGCCTTCAATTGGTGATTGGTCTGCACCAACAATAACCATATAAACTTCTACCTTGGAGATAAGCTTCCATTCTTAATGACCAAGCTGAGTAGTTACCTCTGTCCAATTTGTCAATTGATGAAGGAAATCCATCTGCCATGTTGTCCAACCTTGCTCTGATACCACTGTGAAGAGATGGATAAGTATGTGCTTGAAGATGAAGAGGTGTTGCAAAATCCTTGATCTACACCAGCCAAATGAACTCCAGGAGTAGATGGTGGGCCCTTTTAGCTTGCCAATGGATGTATTAGACACCCTATGTACCTTGGAAGATCACTCTCAAAAAGATAGATCAAAACAGATAAGTTGGAGTTAGCTCAGAAGTGAAAACTTGCTATTCTTGGTTCATACACCTGTCCAGTGTTTTACATAATTCTCTGAGCACAGCAGCAATTAGCTCAATTCCTCTTGGGGAAGTCTAAGCAACTTAAAGAGCTAACTTTCAAGAGTAATCTCATCAAAAATAATGAACCACACACTGAGAATGAGTTTTAACAAGTGATGACATCATCCCGATTTTCACGGGCTGCTACAAAAATAGACCAGTGAGCAGAAAAATCAACATAACTCAAAATGTAGAAATCCAATGATTATGAAAATTTGTATGGTTATACTAGACAGTAAGTTGAATCCAACAAGCTTTAAATCACTGAATTTGAATAAGTAACCACTGAGAAATGGCTCTGCCAAGATGAGTGAAAAAGTCGGGTACCTGACAGAGAAGTGAAGATGAACAGACGCTGTTGACTTCAAATGAACATAACTGAAGATTGCAACATCCAAATGACATGAAAATTTGTGAGCATATAGAAGACTTATAGAGCTAACTTTACCAAGTTAAATCACTGAAAATGATGCACCAAGCTCAGAGAAAACATCTCGAGAAAACTAAGAGTAATGGCAGTGAGTAGTACACTTCACAAGAACATGGAAAGATGAACTCAAATAATCATGAAAATGAAAGTATATTGCTTGTACAATACAATGACTTACTGATACATATGTGTGCCTTGTAATCACACCTTGATATGGCATAAAGCTCAGCTCTTGGAGGTCTTCACATAGGTCTCTCTAACCACGACTAAAACTGCCATCTATTTATAGTTGAGTTTGGGAGGCTAACTTCCCTCAATCACTCTCCAATCAATCAATGATTGATTTGATTCTCTACCTACCATAAATCATGAATTCGTGGCTCCTCTTTCCATTCTTGATCAAGTGGACTCAACCACTTAAGATTCTCTTACTTTTACATTAAGTAAACTCTTCAAAAGTTACAAGAGGTAGTTCACAAGTGAACTTTACATAGTCTTCATTTTAAGGCTTCTTTTATGACTTTGTGGGACTCAAGCCAATACTTAGGCTTGTCATAGACTTGCTCCAACATTAACAGATGCAAAATTGCCACCTTTGCTTTTGATTCCTTGCTAAACACACATAGATCAAAGAAATCTTTGAGCTCCTCGATCCATGCTTCAAGATCCTCTCCAGTTTTCTTCTCACCATCAAATTCATTTAATTTTGCTCTTTTAAACACTTGGTTAAGTGCAGACTCACCTGCATCATCATCATCTTCTGGTTCATGTTGTTGTCTAGCTCTACGTGTGTTCGATGTGCCTCCACCATTAACATCTCGGTCTACTCCGAAGCCACTTGTAATAAGTCTCTTAATCTTCAATCACAATCCCACACAAAATAATATGATTCAACACAACAAGATATAAGGAAGAAAAACATAGTATGCAAAGAACAAGGGGAGAGAGAGAGAGAGGGAGAGAGAGAGAGAGAGAGAGAATTTTATTATTTGTGCAGATTTACAAGCAGTTCCGATCTACATTACAAAATCTATCAAAAAGCTTCAATGTGAAGCCTCATCCACCCGAACACCCTTGAGCTAATCTCAATCCCAATCGTAATCACAATCACAATCTCAATACCAATACCACCCAATCCCAATCACAATCATGGAAGAAGAAAATGATCGTGATCAATGCACGACCATAATCTCTCCCTAGCTCCCAGTCTTCATCTTTGGACGTCCCCTTTCTGCCATTGCACGACCAATCATGCCTTCCTAGACATGCACTCCTAGAATCTGCATGCTCCAAGATAATGTCTTTTTTCATGTCTCATGCAAGACTTTTAGACTGCCCATGCGTATAATTTTCATGTCAAACACAAACAAAATTATGCCATGAAACTTAATCATCAAGCTCATGCTTAAACACAAACCGAATATTCCATGCCTGAAACTATGCAGTAGTGCTAGGTCAATAGGTTGGGTCATTTTCCTCTCTTGGAAAGGTTGTGGTGGGTCATTTTCCTCTCTTGTAGAGGTTGTGGGTTCAACCCCTGTAAGCTACACTAAGAGGACACACCTCATCCACATATAGTGGTGAGAAGTCAAAACCAATTTCTTTAGGGATTAGCGGGACTTCATTGAAAGCATTCTCCTCATCTGCCCTTAGGGTCATCCTTACCCTGTCTCTATTCTTAACAAGCTTTCAGGCTCTCTTCATTCCTACCATTTATAGAGAGGATCTTGGGATCAAATGCTTTCACATGGTTGAATGCTCTTGCTTTCTCAAGACATAGCGAGTCTCATTAATGGTTTGCTCATCCGCTTGAAACTATGGGGCTATAATTTGCAAATTTATTTTAGGAGAAATTCAACATTTATATTAGAAATTTTCTTATGAAAGAAATAAGAGAACAATGGAAAGTTCATATTTGACTTGGGAGAGTTTAGATCAAAATAGATGATACTAGTTTTGTATCGCATCACAGTAAGACGTTTATCTTCTAACTTCTAGGACAAGCTATGCTCACCAGGTGATATGCATGCTAAGGAAATTCCTCAAACACCCAATAGATTTATTATGAGATATGTAACTAGAGAAAGAAGTATCCTTCTATTAGTTATGCATATTGTACATATTGATTAAAAGCATCATGAAGCATGTCTCTATTTCAACATCAAGAGATAAAATCAATAGAGATGGGAAAATCAAGTCAACCCATTTGAATGTGCCCCTCATTTTACACTTTCAAAAGGAAATTTTGAATTTGTACAAACAAAATTTGTGTTACTGAATACACAAAATGGAGTGTAACCTCACAGAGTTTACGGTTAAATTTATTTCCATTAACAATGTTGTTACACTTATGTGTCCCTCAGGTATTTTGAACGTAAAACATTTCTCTATACATAGGCACTTATTATTCTAGAGCCATCTAGATGTTTTTTCCCCGTATAACCGCATATACATTATGTAAGATACCATATTGATTTCCCAAAAAAAAAACGTGTGCACGTAATAATAAAATTTTATGTTTAGGATATTTTGATCATGTCTGTAAAATTTTGTAAGAATAAGTTTTTACATTCTCTCTCCAGAAGGTTGTCGCATGAAATTTGTGTGTTGAATTTGAGTTTGAAGATGAAGGAATTAGAAAAAGTGTTGTATGAGAGAAGGGTAGAGTACTCTTAGTAGAAAAACTTTACTTGAAATTTTTGTAGTTCATGTGTTTTATGTCTCATTTGGTTGCATGAAGATAGGTTAGTGAAGAGATTTTTCATGTTTTTTCATCTCTCTAGAATTTCCAATTTTGCAAGGCTCAAAAGTGATATTTGGAAGAGGATTTGGACCTAAGGTGTCTCTGACACTATTGTACAAATCGAAGAATTAGAAGTGAACAAACTTAACATTGATGATTTTGTGTACTCCACAAAAAGAAGAGCATACAATCATGTGACCAAGGTCTTATTTAGCATACAAATGATCCAAAACCCCCAGAATTAGTTGCTATTGTATGGGAAAATCCACCCGTTTTTTTAAAGGAGGTTCGGAGGGCACCTACTCCCCCTGCTTTAACTTTGAAATTACAATTGTACAAATGAATGGGCATAGTATCCGTGAGACCCACCGTATCTCACAAATAAGAGGTTAGGCTTGGTTACAACTTGTTTCAATTGGTTTACACTAGCCTAAGCTATTAGATGTCTGGCCTACAATTGGTTACAATTAAATAAGAGGTTAGGCTTGGTTACAACTTGTTTCAATTGGTTTACACTAGCCTAAGCTATTAGATGTCTGGCCTACAATTGGTTGAAACTGGCCTAAGCTATTAAATGTCTAGCCCAAAGATTGAACACAAGACCTCCCTCTCAAGAGACCAATGTCAAACCAATCCACCTATGATATGTAAATCGAAAAAATCCACTTATTTGGAGTCATAACCGTCATGCATGATGATAAAATCATTTGCAATTGATTTATATTAAAAGTCAACGCCTTTATCGGAATGAAGAGAGTCTTCCCACTTATCTAATCTTTGTATATCCGTGGAATCTGCTCATTTGACTTTTGAATACATCGAAACGCGCACGTAGCGAAAGCTTTCCGCAGCCGCGATGGTGAAAAGGCATTACCTGCCCACCGTCGCAACACGCAAATGGCACACAAATCGTTTGCGCGGCGTCCTCTACACATATCTTGCAGCTGTGACGCGCAGACTCAGCGATGCACTGAAATGCACACGAAGAGATATTTGTGAACCAATCGGTGACCATGCCGATCTGATCTTATAATCTTCATCCTGCTTCGTGCGGTTCGCGAGGGACTGTAGAGGTTCGACAGGAAGATAGGACGGAGCTTCATATTATAATCTTCATCCTGCTTCGTGCGGTTCGTGAGGGACTGTAGAGGTTCGACAGGAAGATAGGACGGAGCTTCATAGCTCGCAGATTATCACCTTATCGTCTGCATGGGGATCCGTTCTAATCTCATCTGGTTTTCCGGAAGGGAGGTGCCAAAGGATCCCTAAACAAGGATTTTGCTTGCTGCGCATACTTTTCCAAGCATTTACTCCTGCGTGATGAACGCGGCAGATGCAGACTGGCCTTCGTTGCCCCCTATCAGAACCTCCTCTTACAATGCTAGGGTTAGCTGTGAAACCCTAAATGCACATGTACCCTCCTCGCGTGTTCGCCATCACTCAGTCCCGAACACACCTCCATCAGCAGCCAATAATGTAAAGCCTCTGTTGAAATCGGAAGAAGCATCTCCTTTCGGTGTGCCTGCACCCTTGCGGTGGGGGATACATTTTTTGATTTCCTTCGTTCGTCCCAAATTCAACAGAGGTCATCGTCATGATGGTGGTAAGCGAGGTAAACTCACCGCGACTGGGCTATTACGTTCCATGCTTAGTCCAGTTGTGCCGCGCCATTTCCCACACGGATCGGGGTTCGCCGCTACTGTGTCACCACCTTCTAACTGGACATCACCATCGCAGATGCCAAACTCGCCACCGGCTCGCATGGGTTCGCCTCGCTCGGCTTCACCGCTACCCGTCCTGAGATCAGGGGGTTCAACTCCACATCATTCAGGACTGCTGAGAACGAGCAAAGGCCATGCTGTGCATCCATTCACTATGATGCCACCAGATGTAGTTGGCAGGAAGAAGCCTCCCGATTACGAGTCTGATGAGCCCACTTCTCCAGAGGTTACGTGCATAGGCAAGGTGAGAAGGAAGCATTGCAAAGCCACCTGGGACGCTCTTGTAAAGGACAAGGAAAGGGATGAAAGGAAAAAGAAGGAAAAGGTCAGGCGATTATCAAGGAAGATGAGCCATAGCTCAGAAGAGGTAACGCAGAAACAGGTAGACTTTAAGACTGAAGGAATGGATTTCGAACCATCTTTTAGAAGCAACTCGTTGACACAGACATGGGAGGCATTGCGTGCTACTAACTCCAGGGACATCTCAGAAGACAAGGGTCTGTGTGTATCCAAGAATGAGAATTCTAGAAGAAACAGTGGAAGGGGAATGATGCACTCCAAGGACAAGAATGGTCTTACCTCCTCTTCTGAACTGATAGCGCATGATTCATGTTCAAAATCAGGCACAAAGAAGGTGAATCTGCATGATCAAGGACCACTACAACCTGAAAGTGATACTGGGTTGTCTGAAGTTGGCTCAAAGGAAGCATCTGCCATAGCTGATGTTCCACCTCCAAACTGTTTACTCCTGATGAAGAAAGGGAGCACAAACAGGTCAGCACATTGTGGATCCAATCCGGAATTCATCAGTGAGCATGAACATGAAAGATTTGACTGGAAATGGGGACAGGTACTTCCTTGAGCCTTTCGAAGTACACACACATGCTACATATACTTACACTCATATATAGAGTCAATGTATAGTAGATAGCTGATTTCTTAAAGTTACTTTGCTGGAGAGCACGAGTTCATGTAAACAGGAACCAAACAGTTAAAGTACTATGACCCTGTGTATATCGATTTGTTATAAAGACACCAATACAAGTTCTGCCTCTTTCATAATTTATATCTGGGAAATATAATCAGCATTTTGAGCGGAGAAGCAAGATGACCTTATGTCTGCGTATGTGTGTATTAGATCTATGTCTATGTCTATATCTGTATCTATATTTAATATTCATATTTGGTATCCACAGACTATGTGTATATCGATATGAACATCCATATCTATATATCTCCACATGTATGGATGCACATTGACATGTGGAGTTGTGCACCCATGTATGCATATGCACTCACAATCCTTACTGGGTTCTCTTTTATATTGTAATCCGCATCCGAAATTGCAAGTACTCGTTTCTCGCCTCAAATAACTTTGGTATCTCCCTTTACGGTGGTGAGAATGCAGATCACATTCATTGGACTTGCTAATGTGCTACTATCATTTGTGAAAGCAAAACAATGTTTTATGTTTGTTCATCAACTGGAAATAGCTTATCATATAGCCCTTAAGTGAGAATAATAATGACAACCGGAAAGAATATTATGAAATAGCTATATTTATGTAATATGTGTCTGTTGTTAGTCTAAGCCCGCATAGCCTAGTGGCTGATGCTTTGAATCTATGGAAAGAAGTACCAAATTCAAATCTTGGTTGGAAATATCTATGAGTTCTCCAAGATGGGTGCCTCTACCTTATGAGATGAGGTGTGCATCTCTTAATTCATTGTACGTTCAAAAAAATAAAATAAAATTAAAAAAAAAAAAAAAAAAAAAAAATATATATATATATATATATATATATATATATATATATATATATATATATATATATATATATATATATATATATATATATATATATATATATATATATATATATATATATATATATATATATATACATATACATGGCTATTATGTGCGAATGATTTGATAACTTGAATGGTGGGGAAGGAGAGCCAGCCCATCTCTAAGTTGCATTGCACTACAAGAATGAGAAATTGGTTGCTTCACGACAGTTGAGAGCATGAACATACCAACGACCATAGTTACATCTCAATTGTTGTGGACACATTATCTAGAATTACTAAATCATATAACTCTTCATGCTTAGGAGTTATAGGTACTGCTTTTATTGTTTGATTGACTAGACTTGGATATGTGAAGAATGAAATTGGAGGGAGAGAGACATAGAGCTCTTCGAGGCCATGACATACATCAGCTTTTGGATGTATCATAACTTGTGGGAAATATTCTTTTCTACATGAATTTGGTGATTAAGAAAAGGTGCATAGTATATATTATATATTGGAATTAGTGATTAGGAGGATCTAAGCCTATATATTTTCATGAATGCATGACACATATGTTATGAATATCGTTTTCTCTTTTGACTCATTAGAATATCTAAACAAGCTGATTATTATCACATAGTGAGTAGGTGTTTTTGTGGAGTTCTACAATGACTTGTACATATGCATTTTTGTTATAAAGTTGGGTATGTGAACGATTTCTATGATTTTAGTCTTAGACACTACAATAGATGGGTGGTCTAGTTGTGGCACACATCATTGGTGTGAGTGTTGATAGTCGTATTGCTAGAAATTACTCAGTATTTGCATCAATAATGTTATCCCATTTTTCCTAGTCTTACTTTATTGTACTAGTATCCAAAGATGCTAATGTGGAGCCTTAAGAGGTTAGTTCAAGGACCATACCACCAAGTCTTGTCAGAACCTCATTCTTCTCATTAAGACCACATTGAACTCGTATTTCAATTCTTACATTTTGTTTTGTTCATTGCTTTGTTTCACATTTTTATTTTACTTGCTTTCTTTTGCTCTCATATTCGTTGGTTTCACACTATGCATTCAAACTTGTGTTAACACACATAGGTGAGATCTCATGCGTTATGCTAACATGGATGCATATATGTGCACATCCGCACACACTCATATCAACCCACATGAATACACTCACATACGCACACATCCACCCACACTTCCACACATTCATACATACTCAACTATTGTTTACATACACACATTAGGTAACACATACATGTGTTCATATGCATACTCACATAGAGCATGAGCATGAACTTTGCGATTGTTCTATAGATTCAGTTGCCATCACTTCATGAAAGATGTGTAAACTAATTCAAAACCTATCCAAACATAACATGCAATCACATGGTATTCAACTACAAGACTATGTAAAATTCAACTTCGGCATGGATATTATTGACTATGGAAGGGCTTATTACAATGGACATGTTGGATTTTGTCTTCTTTTCCTTGTGGTTAGCAAGATTTCTACACTCATCAATAGTATGACCATCCATCTGGCAATATCTGCATCTCTTCTTGTTCTGCAAGTTAGCATTAGAGGAATGAGTGGAAGAGGAAGGTTGATGATTTGGTTTTGATGAACCCAAATTTTGACCATACTTAGTTTCTCCTTTTTGTGAGATAGAAAGTGCTTGCATTCCCTCAATCAAACCATTCACTCTAGATTCCTCTTCTTGCAAAAGAAAAGACATAACCTCATCAAATTCATACATATTTGGATTCCCTTTTGCAAACAAACTATGTAGTGGCAAATCTTTGAAAAGAGATTGGTAATCTCTACAAAAATGTAGAGATGAGTGATGCATTTGCAATGATCTCATCTACTTTTGCTAATTACTCTTTCAAGTCCTTGATGTGTGTCACATACATATCCATAGACACATTTTCAGCCATACATACATCCTCAAGTTTCTTCCTCAAGTATGCAACGTTTGCTCCATTACACATGGCATACAAAGAACCAAGAGCTTCCCATGTCTATCTTGCTATAGAACATAATCAAATGTGTGGAAGTATATGATGCTTCATATACTTCCACACATTTGATTGAGCACAATCAGTGCATGAGCTTGAGCATCTTTGCCATCCCATCTAAGTTTCTCCTATGTAGGTGTAGAAGGAGTAACCATTGTACTAGAAGAAGAAGCTTCATTTGTGATGGTAGACTGTGAAGTAGAAGAACTTCCGGGTTTTTTATCTACATATGCTACTATCTTCCATAGCTATTTTGCAACAAGAACATGTTTCATCATGTAAGACCACATTGGATAGTTGGTCCTATCAAGCTTATCTTTAGCTAGAAGCATGCCAAACAAGTTATGTTTTATCACCATTTCACTAAAGAACAAGAATTTGACAAGATCTTTACTTTAATGAAAGCTAAAATGAATGTTGAAATTTAATCATACAATCCATTACTCCGATGGTAATTTTAACTGCATGAATGGCTTTGAAATGGGGATAAAACTCCACTATAACTAGTGGAATTGCTTTCTAGCTATTGAAAATCAATGTTCTATGCTCTAAAGTTCATTTGCACTGTTAAAAGTGTGCATGTGCCAGGATGCAAAAAATGAAAACTTGAGAAGGAGCTGCATGTGATCTAATACCATTATTGGGTGTGTAGAAGTACGAGAGACACACAAAAAGCACACACAAGGAGCACAAATGCAGCAAGACACATGGAGAAGACAGATGGCTATAATAGATCTCTCTATTAATGATGAACATAAGTCAAGTAAGAGCTGGATAATATCCCGAAGTAAAAATTACCACCCCATATGAATGTATCATGTATGTGGGAACATGAGGAAAAAACCTCTAGCCAATAATAGAGTAAAAAGTGCCCATGTATAGGGAAAAGGTTCACATCAAAGTTACTCAAGGAACACATAGGTGTAACAAGTTGATATTTGTGTAGACTTACCTACTACCTTGTAGAGTGACATGTTTGCACTTTTTCAAGAACTTAAAAGATGGTTTTTCCTAAAACAATTATAATATGAAGGACCTTAATAATGGATTGTGCTAACACAAGATCCACTTAAAGTTAGATACATCCATAATAATTCAACAACATTATCGAATGAATCCCAAGTTTGCTAAGTAGGTAGAAGAGGAATTGGATTTCTTGTTGTGAGTTGAATTTCTTATTCTAATTGATATCTAGAATGGATATAATCTATTGCAATTGTACCAAAGAAGAACAAACATTTACTACGCGAAATTAGATAATGATATGGTACTGGAATCCTTTCCTTTGCCCTTCTTGGGTACAATGTTGGAAGAAGTAACATGCCAAGAGATTTGTTGTTTTCTGGATGGATTCAATGGTTACAACTAGGTTCAAATGTCTGAATTTGATATTCCCAAAACAACCTTTATCACAAATTGGGGTGTATTTTCATGCACACTAATGTGGTTCAGACTCAAGAATGCCCCCAACGCTTTTCAAAAGTACATGCATCAATTTTTTCTCCATATCTAACCAATTTTATCTCGGTATTTTTGGATGACTTTTCTATAACCAAAAAGCAGGTGGATCATTTATAGCACTTGCAGTTGTCCTTTACTAAATATCAAGATTTTTATCTCTATCTCAATTTGGCAAAGTTAGTTTTTGGAGTTAGGTGTGGTAATCTTATGGGAAACATCATTTTTCAAGAAGGAATTGTAGTGGATCCTGACAAAGTAAAGGTGGTTTTGCACAATTCACCTCCCCTGACCCCAAATGACATCTTAAGATTTCTCATATAGATACAATGGTAGGGTTGCCACTTATGATTTTTAGCTCATATAGCTATTCCCCTCAATTGGTTAGCTCATGCAAAATTGCTCATTTTTATAAATCCATAAGGACTTAAAAATTAGAAGATTTGCATAGATCTCTCACGATTGTGACATAGTGTAGGCTCCCACTCTTAGCTTTGGAGTTCTCACTACACTCACAACATGTACCTGCATACAACTTTGATTGTTGTTGGAAGGCACCCAAGGGGGTCTTTCTATAGGCCTTTAGGGTATATATTTCAAGAAAATAGTTTGAGATGAATGTTTTAGATATTTTACATTTGTGGTGAAAAGGAAGTTGTCTACAAAATAGCAAAAACATTCTAAACTCAATAGGATGTGATATTTTGCCTATATATATATATATATATATATATATATATATATATATATATATATATATATATATATATATATATATATATATATATATATATATATATATATATATATATATATATATATATGATAGTTTGGAATATTACTACCAAAATATGATACCTTACTCATGAAATGCATGCCATGAGTCCTCTCCACCAAATTTTGACTTTTGGGCATGATTCATTTGAGTTTGGGTAAATATCCATAAGCAAAAAGGTCTCCTTTGTTGAAAATTCAAAAAGGTCTAGTGGGGTTATGGGACCTTTGAAAAGAGTTTTGTTTCATTATAACAGGGTGGGGCAAGATTTAAATGTTTGAATATTTTAGAATTTCCATCTCTTTTTTTAATTTCCCCTTCATATTGACCATTTCTCTTTTACTACAAGAAGAGTTAACCATCCCTATAGTGATGGGGCCCTCTTTACTTCTAACTTCCATATTTATTTTAGACGTATACATATCTTAAGAAAATAATATAAATATTACATGCATAAAATAAGCTTATTTTTAGGGGGGTATAAATAAATATAGCCTTCATACTTAGCCCTTCTCCAAGGCTAGAGGCATTCATGTCTCTAGCTTTGAAATAGTTTGTTGATGTTCCAAGGTGGTGATATGTCTTTGTCCCTTGATTGCTCTTGATGGTCTTCGATGACTTCTATCTTTTGTGAGTACTTCTTCAACATCCATTCATTGAACTTTGTCTTGTGAATCTTCCTTGTGAGGTCCATAAGTTGGTACCTACAAATCTTGAACTTTGTCTTGATAAAAAATAGTTCTTCCCATTGTGGTTGGAATTTTGTATCATGTCTACTATCAAAACAATTATCATATATCAATCTCAAATGGTCCATAAGAGATGACCGGTATCCTTGGTTCATACATAAGCATCCTATTCCCTATAGTCTGATATTTATTGCATGTTTTACACCAATATTGAACATCTTTATGAAGCTTTGGACCTTCCTTATTGTTATTTCATGCTAGAGGTATCCTCCACATTCATGTTCATGCTAGGATTCCAAAATGGTCTTTATTTCATCTGACAAAAGGATCTTTATAAGAATAAGCCCCTTAGCTTTCTCATAGAGATTATTTCCTATTAGTTGGTATTGTAGAGCCTTCTTTTCTTGTCTATGCATTTGTACCTTGATTAGTTGCTTGGGTGGTTCTCCATTTTCAATGAATTCAATAATCTCATCTAGACCTTCCTTATCAATAACTTGTTGATCCTACTTCTTTAATGTTGTCACAAAAATCCCAAATTGCTCATGCTAATGCATTTGCTTTCCTATGTTGGCTCCTTGATATGTGACATATCTGAATGCCTCCAAAATTTTGTAATAAACTTTTTATCTTTTTCAATTTTGATAATTTTTCAATTTTATAGCACAAATCACCTTGCAATTTCTTTATCACTAGCATTGAATCTCTTTTTATAATTAATCTCTTAACACCATGGTTGATACATTTTTATAATGCCTCATACAATGCTTCATATTCTGCTTCATTATTTGAACGAGAATTTAGGAGGCTCATACCTTTCTTGAAGACAATGGCTATTATTTTCATAATATATTGTGAATTATATTATTTCTTTATTAATTTGGTTCCTATAAGAACCATAAAAGAATAGGATATGTGCACCTTAAATTTCTTCTTCATGTTGGGTCCCTTGATTCTTGGTCTCATTGTGTATTCCTTTTTCCCATATTCTACAGGCTAACATATTTGCAAGACTTGCTCTAGTGCTTTCCTCTACTTTTAAACTATACTCATATACTTGGAATTCAAGAACCCATTTTGCTATTCTAGATGAGATGCTCATGTTGGAGTCAGACGTCTACGGAAGCACGTGAACAACACAAGGAAGAAGAAGAAGCTTGGAGCACAACACACAAAATTGAATGTATTACTAGAGAATGTACAAAGATAAGTAGCCCATTAGGGCAATAGGCGTATATACAAGCAGGGGGAAAAAAACCTTCTAAAGAGGGAAAAAAGTGCCCCGACAGTCCTAGTGTGTTCAAACACATCACTACCTAAATATATCAACAAATCCCCCTGGGAGTGATGTGGTGAACAAGGAGCTGGCACTCATGTATAAGGAAGTGTCAAGCTATGTGGAAATCACTCCACAAAAGGAAGTAAGCCCAAAGCTTTGCGGAAAGCTTCAAACTTCTCCCTAGGCAGAGCCTTCATGAAAAGGTCTACTATGTTCTCCTGCGTGGGCACATATGCCAAGCTGATCTCCCCAGCAGAGAACCTCTCCCTGACATAGTGATAATGCACCTCAATGTGCTTAGTGCGAGCATGGAACAGAGGGTTCCTCGCAACTGCCAATGCACATTGACTGTCAGTGAAGATGGTGGTGGCAGAAGACTGGCCAACACCCAAATCAGCCATAAGGCGTCTGAGCCACACACACTCAACAGTCGCTGTGAAAGCTGCCCTATACTCAGCCTCACAACTGGAAGTGGCCACAGTAGGCTGCTTTTTGCTCAACCAAGATATACATGAGCTACCAATCATGAAGCAAAAACCACTGGTGGACACACGAGTGTCATAGCAACCAGCCTAATCTGAGTAAGAAAAAGCATGCAAATCTGGCGGTAGTGATCCCCCCTTGGGATAAAACAACCCAAGTAGTCGAGTACCACTCAAGTAGCGAAAGATGCGCTTAACCACCTTCCAATGCGTGACTCCTCGGCAATGCATAAACCTGCTCATCTGTGAGACAACAAACTGAATATCTGGCCAAGTAATGCATAAGTAAATCAAGCATCCAACAGCCTGCTGATAGAGAACAACATCAAATGCATCTCCAGCATCATGAAGACTCAGTCATAAACCTGTGTCCATAGGAGTGGCAATAGGCTTACAGTCTTCAAGGCCAAAAGGCTGAAATAATGTGTCAATATATTTTGTTTGACACAAAGACATTCCACCATCAACTTGCATAAACTGAATGCCCAAATACTGATGCAAATGCCCCAAACCAGACATCTCAAATGAGGCATGCAAACCAGCCTTTAAATCAGCAACATGTTTCTCAATAGGACTAGTGAGCAGCATGTCGTCAACATAGACAACAATGATCAGAAGCACATCATTAGCACGCTTAACATATAAGGTGCTTTCAGTTCGACTGTTCTCAAAACCATGTGCAACCACATAGGCATGTATCTATTCATACCAAGCACGTGGTGCTTGCTTTAAACCATATAATGCCTTCTTTAACCTGCACACCTGGTTTTCATGCCCTTTCTGCACAAAGCCATGGGGCTGAAAAACATACACTTCTTCATGCAAGTCACCATTCAGAAATGTTGTTTTAATGTCCAACTGATGTACATTCCAACCATGATGGGCTGCAAGTGCACAAATGCTCCGAACAGTAGTCATACGACATGTAGGTGCAAAGTTTCATCAAAATCAATGCCTCTTTCCTGCGCATAACCCTTTGCAACAAGCCTAGTCTTATACCTGTCAACTGTACCATCAGGTTTACGCTTCAACTTGTATACCCACTTAGTGCCAATGGCCTTCTTGTCAGGAGGCAAGTCACATAAAGACCATGTACCATTCTTCATTATAGCATCATATTCAGATTGCATAGCAGCCATCCAATTTTTTGAATTTTGTGCTTCATCAAAAGAAACGGGCTCATTCTCATCACAGATACTAGACGTAGCCATAGCATAGCAATCTGATGCAAAGGAGGCAATATGAGAGCCTGAACGAGTACGATATGACAAAGGTGCATCTAATTTGCTGTCACGCAAAGTCTGCACCAGCCATTTTGGCATAGTTTTTGCTTGCTCAATATCAGCTCTCTCATCAACAAGTGCATCATGTAAATCTCCATAAAAAATGGAATGATCTACATCATCATATGAAACCTGCAAAGGCTGAGAAGTTGCCTCATTAGGACCAACACTAGACTGTCCACCTATAAAAAGAGGCATCAAAGTATCATACATGTCTTTGGAGCTAACAGATGTCTCCTTGGTACATGAAAGCAATGGCTGAATAGCATCTTCCACAAAAACAACATCACGGCTAACCAAAATGCGTTTAGTATGTGGATGATACAGACGATAGCCTTTACTTTCATAACTGTACCCAACAAAAATACATTTTACTGCCTTATCATCCAATTTTCTGCGATGTTGTTTAGGCACTAATGCATATGCCAAACAACCAAAAACATGTAGATGAGCAACAGATGGCTTGCGGTCATGCCAAGCCTCATATGGAGTGATAGACTATAGTGCTTTAGTGGGACACCTGTTAAGTACATATGTTGCACACATGACACCCTCAAGCCAGAAACTATGTGGTAAAGCCTGACTCTTGACCATACACCTCGCCATCTCCATGAGTGACCTGTTCTTCCGTTCAGCAACTCCACTCTGTTGAGGTGTATATGGCACTGTACACTGGTGTTTTATCCCCACATTCATCCAGAAATGCATTAAAATCAGAAGACATATATTCCCCCCTTCGATAAGAACGGAGGGTGCCCATTTTACATGCTAACAGATTTTTAGCCAAAACCAAAAACTGTTTGAAGCCCAAAAACACTTCGGACTTTGTCTTCAATGGATATACCCATGCATGCCTGGAAAAATCATCAATGAAAGTCATGAAGTAAAGATAGTTTCCAAAAGAAGGTGTCTGCATAGGACAACAGACATCACTATGTACAAGCTGCAATTTTTGCGTAGCCTGAATTGAACCATCTTTTGGAAAGGAGGAACGCTGCATTTTGCCCAAAATACAGCCTTCACATACATGTTTTCCAGGTGCCTCAAGCTTGGGCAAAGAAGACACCATATCAGATTTCTACAGACATAGCAAACTAGCAAAATTCAGATGACCAAAGTGTGCATGCCAAAGCTTTGCATGTGACATAGCCTGAGAATCATGAACTACACATGCCAAATCATTCACAGATCTTTCATAGTCTATGAGCTTATACAACCCACGACATAAAATGCCAGAAGCAATAATAACATCGCCATTTGACAGATCATGAACTATACATCTGTCATCAACAAATTTCACAACCAAGCCAATCTTGGCTAATGCAGAAACTGATAACAGATTCTTCTTGATCCCTTGCACAAATAAAGCATCTGACAAGGTGAAAGAACTACCATCAGTAGTAGTCAAAATGATCTTACCAACTCCCATAACAGGATAAGAGGAGTTGTTGGCGCATGTGACAGTATTCCCTGTAGGGGCAGGCTCGAGCGAAGAGAAGAAACTGCACTGCGAGGTAATATGTTTGGTCGCCCCACTGTCAAAGTAACAAACATCTGAGTCCACTACAGACATGCACTACTCATGAGAAGATGGGTCAAAACTGCAAACTGTAGTAAACGCCCATTCTTCTTCCTGCACAAGATTAGCAAACTCTGTTTTTGGAGTAGAGGCTTCTGCAACAACCATTCCAGCCTCCTTTTTCTTTGCCTCTTTTGCAGCCAGTTTTGGACAGTTCTTTATGATATGATCATTCCCTTTACAGTACTTGCGAAACAATTTCTGCTTTTCTGATTTCTTCTCATCTTTATCCTGGTTCTTCAAATGTGGAGCATTTGCAGATTTCTGCTTACTAGTAGAAGAGCTCCATTTTCCTTTGCCCTTCTGACTAGCCAGGAAAGCTTGATCTGCAACACGCATAATGGACCTATTCTGCCTGGACTGATCTTCCTGCAACAGAACAAAAACTAACTCCTCAAATGATAAGGCATTTGGATTGCCTTTCATCATCAACCGAAGAGTAGAAGCAAAACTCTGATATGAATCAGGAAGACCATTCAGAACGGTCTGCACAAGTGAGCTATCTGGTATAACCGCATCAGCAGAAATCAAATGTTCCTTCAAATCTTTGATCTTCGTTAGGAAATTGTCCATAGAATCACCTTCATTCATGTGCTCACTCTCCAACTGTTTTCAGAGGTAAGCAACACGAGCCTCATTCCTAGCTTGGTACAATGTGGTAAGTGTATCCCAAGCATCCCTAGCTGTTCTGCAAGAGCGAATATGAGGAATAATGGCACGTTTGACAGACAAAGCTATCAATGCATGTGCCTGGGCATCTCTGCCATCCCAACGAATCTGCTCTGTAGTAGGTGCAACAGAAATAGCAGCACGAACAGGAATCTGCACAATATCATCTTCGACACCATCTTCATCAGCGCCAGCACTTGTATTCGTAGTACCTGTTATTACAGGTGTAACAGGACGTCTTTCAACACCCTGCGCAATGTTCCATAATCCTTTTGCAACCAATACATGTCGCATCATATAAGCCCATAATGGGTAGTTGGTACCATCCAACTTATCCTCAACAACCAACATACGGAATACATCACTGCTTTCAGCCATGGCCGGTGACTAAAATACCTTGATGCAGAAAATTGACTGTATCTCAAAAAGTTGAACGGAACTGCCCAGACGAGTTCTGCTAAACCTGTAGCAGACTTCGAGATGCTTATACTGGCGAACAGAAACAGGTATATACCTTTGGCACAAAAAGATGAAATAGCCTGCACAAGAGCTGCGATAGTGCGTTCAGAGGCTATTACGAGGTCAGATTGCGATTTCAGCACCACAAAGCGAAGCTGTTTTGATCTCAAAAACACCTTGAGTATGCTCACCAAAATTCATACGATTCTGAGACTGCAAACGGAGGAGTGTCAACGACGCCCTAGATGAAGCGACGACCTACTCTGATACCAATTGTTGGAGTTAGACGTCTGCGGAAGCACGCGAACAGCACAAGGAAGAAGAAGAAGCTTGGAGCACAACACACAATACTGAATGTATTACTTGAGAATGTACAAAGATAAGTAGCCCATTAGGGCAATAGGCATATATACAAGCCGGGGGAAAAAAACCTCCCAAAGAGGGAAAAAAGTGCCCCGGAGGTCCTAGTGTGTTCACACACATCACTACCTAAATATATCAATAGCTCATGTGTTGCACCACATACAAAAATGATGGACTTTTAGTGAGAATGATCAATGGTCTATTAGAAGATAGTATCTAAATTTTGCACGCCAAACATGAGTGCATACATGAGCTTCTCTACATTTTCACTAGATTTGTATACCTCTTTTCACTATCCTTGGTCACCTTGCTTGCAAAGTACACCGCTTGCATGTTGGATGTTTTTACATCTTTTTTAGTAAAACTACTTCTATTGCTTCTTGTCTTACACTTGGACATACATAAAAGACACCCTCTGTGATTGAAGGCATTAAATTAGATGGTTTGTTAAGTACCCTTTTCATTACCTCAAAACATTGTCGTGAATGTGATGCCAGACAAAGGTACTACACAATGCAAGCTTTTGCAAACGAGAAACGATTCTTGATAGAAGATGGATGAAGTGTTACATATAGTGTACCTTCTATAAAAATATGAGAACTTGCTTTGTCATTTTTGGAGGTTGTAATGCCAATAGAGCTACTACCTATGATGGATCTACTTGAATTCCTTTCTTTTAAAATAATGTGTCTAAGGAGCACCACTTCTTTCTGAGAAATGTGAAACTTCTTTGGATTTAGTTGTCCTCGTAGCTCATATAATCTTTTTAATCATTCCTCAACCTTTTGCCAATGAATTTCTACTAGTATATATACACAAATTATCCATGTATACTCTTATTGATGTTCCAAAGAAATATGGGAATACATAATTCATGAATCTCCTAAATACTAAAGGTACATTAGTGAGACCAAAGGAAATCACTCTATATGCAAAAAAATCCCCATTATGTGACTAAAGTGGTCTTCCTTTGATCTTCTTCAGCTATGTGTATATGAAGATATATTGAATACCCATCGCATACAATGTATCACTCATGACCTACTACTTCATTCAATCTTTCATCTTGGAAGGGTAATGGAAAGTTATCTATTTTGGTTCCATCATTCAATGGCTTGTAATTGACACACACCCGTCATTTACCATTTTTGTAGGAGGAACAATAACTAGAGACACCCATTTTGAATTGGAAACATGATAAATAAATCTAGCCTTAAGGAGTCAATTTACCTCTATTGACAAAGCTTCTTGTTGTAGAGTCCCAATCCTCCTAAGCTTTTTACCACTAGCTTGGTGTCTGGTTTGTTCTCAATATGGTGTTGGATGGTGATTGCTCCTTGGATCTCAATGTAGCCTTTGATGAATAATTTGGGATACCTACTTATCACGTTGATATATTCATTCTCTTCTTCAATTGTAATATCATCTGCTAGCATCCTTTTGAAATCTGCTTCTTGTGTGGAATCCTCACTTTGTGGTTGTTGATGATCATTCTATTTGGCTCCATCTTCCTTTCCTTAAAAGATTACACCCATGAATTCTAGTGTCAATGAATCACTTTCACTTGTCAATTCCTCACTACTAGAATTACTATCATTGCATGGATATTGTTCATCTATAGTATTTTCATACTTGTGATTGTCCTTCTTTTTGTCATTCAAATAATAGGTAAACATTTTCTTTTTGTCATTTTTTTGAGAATAAGAAGACTATAATCCCATTTTGAATCTATTTTCATTGCAATCAACCATGGACACCTAATATGATGGGGTAACCCTCTCCCTTGGTTGCAGTTACATATATAACCAAGGAAAATTATATATCACACACCATAAGTCTTAAATTTTCAATGAAACCAATACATTAAGCAATAATATTATCTTCCAATTTGGGTTGGTATGATGATGTTCCTACCACATCCAAGCCTAACCTACACATTGTTTTCTTTATCATCACACAAGTTAGTGTTCCCCCATCCACATAGATATTTGAGATCATTTTTTCCTTTATATGTGCATCTATTATGGGTACAACATCACCACATGAATTTTCCCTTTTGAGACTAATATCCTTATTTTTAGACCTCCTAGTACTTGGTAGCTTAGGCCATCCTTTTCTAGTTTTTTATGAACATTGCAATAGTTGTGACCAAGTAATATCGGGATTATGTGTGCATATATCTTGAATCAGAATGTACGGTTGATTCCCTTACCTAGAGGAAAGTCTTCCATTATATTCTTCCTTCTTGGTATTCTCTTTCTTTTGCTTATTTCTCCTTACGAAACCTTTCCTTTCTTTGTTTGTACTTAGGTTGGAATCTTCATCTTGAGACATTTCTCTATCGTAGACCCTTGTTCACTTGATAAGCATAGTGTCCATGGTCTCTTGTTCCTCAATTAGCTCCATAAAAATCACTTTCCTTTCCTCACCTTGAACCATTGAGATGGATGGAATATTTGCTTGTGGTTATTGTTGTGCAAGTGCATATTTCTCTTTTACATGTTGCGGGAGTCTCCTAATAGGGTACATACACTCAAAGTTCCTTGGAGGATGAGCGCACTTATA
Source organism: Ceratopteris richardii (assembly GCA_020310875.1). Taxonomy (NCBI): domain Eukaryota; kingdom Viridiplantae; phylum Streptophyta; class Polypodiopsida; order Polypodiales; family Pteridaceae; genus Ceratopteris; species Ceratopteris richardii. Next base: position 143,383,552 of record CM035420.1, on the reverse strand, counting down.
CATACCATGAGTGTATTCATTACAAAAATAACATAGAAATTCGTGAGCTTTATGATGTTTCCCTCTATTTTTCTCTCTTGGTAGACTATTTTGTTGAGTTCTCACCAAGTTAAGTGTCAATTGTTGTAGCTAGTGTGTGATCTTATGCAAGATATCTTGGTGTGATACTTCTTTACTCTCTACTTGTGTAGTTGATACAAGGAGAATAATATACACATGTTCTACTTTCTCACTCTTTGAAAATTGAAACTTCCACCACCTATACTTCACTCTAGCTATTTCTTGACTCCACCTTTTGTTTCAAGATAGGAAAAAGACTTGAGATGAATCAATCCCTTTTCAAGAATTGTGGAGCTACTTTATTGTCCCTAGGCTAGTCTCCCAATTATTCCACACACATTGCAACTTGGATTCATAGTTTGGACAACCTTCAAGAGAAACTTGCCTTAATGATAACAATTGTTGCCATAGTCCTTCTGAAGTTTCCTTCTTTCCATATATTGTCATAAATGCTTTAGGTACTACTTCTAAGCTTCATCTTGCCTCTTGTGATAGGTTCTTATATCGTATTCTAGCCTCCTTTAAAACCAATGGGAAAGCCATGAACTTGAGAATTTATTGAGTCAACCCAAAATTGTGACATAGGGTAGGCTTGAGATTGTGACATAGGGTAGGCTCGAGATTGTGACATAGGGTAGGCTCCCACTCAGCTTTGGAGCGCTCACTACACTTGCAACACGTACTTACATACAACTTTGCTTACTTTTGGAGGGTATACAAAGGGTCCCTTTATAGGTGTTTTGGGAAGATATTTGGAGATTATATATTGAGATGAATCATCTATATATATTACATTTTTTATGAAATGAAGTTTTTATAAAGATTGAACAGATTCTAGATTCTATGAATAAATAGAAATGGCTTTTTGTTGAAAATTCAAAAAGACTTAGTGGGTCTATGGGACCTTTGAAAAGAGTTTTGTTTCATTATAAAAAGGTGAGACATTGTTTAAATGTTTGAATATTTTAAATTTTCCATCTCTCTTTTGTATTTCCCATTCATATCAACCATTTCTATTCTATTATGGGAAGAGCTAGTCATCTCTTTAGGAGTGAGTCCCACTTTACTTCTAACTTCCATATTTATTTTATAGAGATCTATATCTTACAGAAATAGAATAAGTACCATTTTACATGCATAGAATATGATTATTGTTAGGGAAGGTATAAAAATCTAGTTGTCACCATTTTTTCCAAACCTTTCAAATTAGCCTATGGATTGGAAGGTATTCCACCTATGAGATTTGTTGTTTTGAGTTTGCACATCACAAGCTATGAGTGGGTGTTATCAAAGGACTCTTTAGCATACCAGATAGAGAATTTCCATGAGCTAAAGGACAATCGGTACCAAAATTTTCTCTTGATGTAGGAATTCTAACTTCAATAACGGCATTGGCATGACCACAATCTTGAAACTCCAGTGTTCCACAATCGACATCCTATCTAGATTCATTGTGGCTCGATGGAAGTGTTATCAATTTTTGTCAATGAGTGCAAGCTCCAACTGTATTGAAGCTAGTGGCCAGAGGGAAGATACAAACAAAAAACAAGAAAAAAAGCACACACATGCACACACACACACATATGAGCACAAAACCTTGCATTAAATATCGACATGAAGGGTGGTGACTCAACATGCACATTAAAGATAAAAAATGGATGGAGGAGCTCAATATCACTCGATCACAAAGGTAATGATGAGAAAAATTTCCCACAAGTCAAGGCAAGACATGCAAAGTCACGTGCATTTTTTGTAGGACATGTGTAGTTGGATGAAGGTACACAAACCATTTCTGAACATGGTGGCCAATTATTGTGTGAGTGAGAGTGAGTTGCATGTGAGTGAGCAAGTGTGATACGTGCCGAGAACATTTTCATGTAGTGTCATGCATTGTTGTTATTGCGTCTGCTACATAGGATAGCTCTAGGATAGCAAGGATAGCTATGTCTAGCTCTAGGATAGCAAGGATGCTTAGTAAGCTGCCCAGCCGAGTGCACCTTTCTAATATGCATCAAGCGTGTATACCCAATAGGTTGCCGAGGAAACACATCAAATGGTCATGGAATACTAGATTATGTGATGCTTGATAGACAAGCTATTCAACCACACATGATGAGCATCTTGTTGGTCCACTAAATCTAAGAGAAAGTGGAACAAGAAGATGACAATTGCAGTTCCAATTGCAAGTAGATTTACAACATGAGTCATTATATGGTTTAAGTCTGAACATTATTGCCCAATAGTTGTAGTTGAGTCACAAAGGGGTGATGTCACGAGCAATTATGGTTTGTCTACTAGAGATGACAAAGATTTTTTGCCAATCTTACTCAAGTGAATTCAAGTACACATAATTACCAATCACTAATCCACTGAGACTTGGATTTTGGTTTTTGACATTAATGATCAACATAAAAGTAAAGCATTATTGCATGTCACATAAGATTTAATCCTTGATTTGTGAAGCCTTCAAAATATGAGGTCAAGTGGATTGATGTGAAGTGATGTTCTGATGCATTAATCATGAAGCCAAGCGATTATTCTAGCAAATAAATAAGATGTTGGATAACAAATTAGGGGTAATTTTTTTACTTTTATTTCTTGCAAACTCCCTATCAAAAAGAGGACAAGTAGTGGAAATATCAGAGTCAACCTCTATGGTCAAAACTCTGAAGCAACCTAAATCCTCAATATATTTGGACATAGAAACTAAAGACAATGATAGAAGAAAGTGGAGGTGGGAGAAAATGGTGAATGAAGCTAAATGCAAGGAAGAAGAGCATAGATGCTCAAAGGCTAGTTCAAGTAGATTTGTGGAAGAAGAAGAAGAAGGGAAGAAGAAGGGAAGAAGAAGTTGTGATGTTGGTAGTTGAAGCAGAGAAAAGAGAAATAATAGATAGAGCAACTAGATTGGAAGCCAAATGTATAAAAAAATTTGAGGAAGAGTCAAGAAAACAAAGTAAGCACAAGCAAGATCAATAGAATCTATAGAACCAAAATATTACATTTTAATTGTTCAATGATCAAATTAAGGACCCATGAAGAGCTCTAGATGGAAGATGTCATCACATGACAAATTATTCGTGCTCCAAAAATATTTCTCCATGGTTCTTAAAGGATTTCAACCTACTACCTCTATAATGGAAGACGCTTCAAGGTCATTAGCATTATGTTCCATCCATTTTAATTGTGAAAAAATCTAGTTCTCAAAGGGGGGAGTAGCAGAAGAAGGATTGAATGAAGGAGAATGTATTACTAACACAGAATGTCAACAAGCTAGAAGATAGTAGGTAGAGCTAATGTCTACAGAAAACAACTACATGCCATGGAAATATTTTTTTCTTGTAGACTCCCATAGACTCCCATAGGGCTAAATTGCAGGATTCGATTGTACATGCATTGAAACTTCCATACAGAAAACTGTTCTCTAGAAGAGTTTTGATTTATTGAAGGCATAAATCCTTGCTTGAAGACCAAATAGTATTATTAAGAGATAATTTGAGTGTGATTTTAGCTAAGCTAAGTATTATTAATGAATTAGAGCAATAGTTGCATGATGCTAAGAAGATGGTTGAAGAAAGAAATCAGATTTTCAAACACATTGCTATAAAAATTGATATTGTGGAGTAGTGTACTATGTAAAATTTTTGTATTAATATAAGTGAGCTTTCTGATGATATTCATTTTGCACACAATCTGTAATTTATATTCTCTATTAATTATTGTTGGCAGTAGTCAAGGCAGCCAAGGCATTACAAGTTAAGGGAGCCGATGTAAAGAATCAGAGTAGAGAAAAGGACCAAGCAGGCAAAGCAATCAAAGAAGATCTGGCAATTGAGGCCACACAAATATTCCAAAAATTAATCATTTTTAATAGTGATTTTCATCACTACATGAACATTGTAAATGCCATTTTTGGTAGATTAGAATCCATTTTGTTCAAGCCAAGGAGTTCTCGAGCTTGAGGAGTATTAGAAGTAGCTACATGCCAATTTTCATAATTTTTAGACTTCGTTTGAGCCCTCAATTAAGCCCTAGAACCTAATTTTTAACTAGGCAAGAAACTAGATCTGGACAGGGTCAAAGCTAGTTAAAAACTAAAAAAAGAGCTAGAGAGCTCATTTTTGAGGTTAGCTTGTTAGAGTTTTGAGCAATTGTAAGAGACTTTTTGAGTAATACAAAGAACTCCATTGTTCCTCTCTTTGTTCTTTCCTTGTGTGCACGTGTGTATGTATGTGCATCTCACTCACGCACTTGTGCCATCACTTGCTCATAGTCATCATACTAGTCCTCACGGATCGACAATTATGAGGTGGATCTCTTCACATTGGTACTTGTCGTTATGCTAGAGTGACACCAAATTTGGTGCGATGGCCAAGGAGAGAGCTTCGAGGACGAGGGTGTGATGGTAAGACGTAGAGTTGTGATGTTGGAATCGTCGATAAATTCTCTACTTTTCCTTATTTTTATCTTTCTTACTTCACCATCATCATCAGCATCATCATCCTCACCATCTCCCATCTCCATCTCCACCTTCACAAAATTTTTAGTTTTTTGGTCATATCACCTCCTCACCTCATTTCCCTCATTTCACTTGTGAGAGAGAGTGAGAGAGAGAGAGCTTGTGTGCGATCTATTTTTGTGTGTTTTTGAGCATTTCTTACAGGTTTCGATTGTATCATCATCTCCATCAGGTTGCACATGTACAAAAAAGCTATGCACATGTCCCAAGCGTTGTCCTCTATCAATCGTGATTGATAGAAAAATCGGTCATTTGGAAAAACTAAGTGCATATTCACACTCTAGAGTCCTTGCACATCACTAATCCACAAAAAGTTTCAAAAAATTTGCATTCTCTCTATCCATCATGATTGACAACATCAATCATGATTGACAGTGTCCATAGTGATTGACAGCCAGTCCCCAATGGACACATCTATCAATTGTGGCAGACACTCTCCATTGCAAGGGATACCCCTGTCCATCGCGATCGACATAATTTTGATGATTGATAGTGATATTCGACAAAAATCTAGTCCATCGTGATGTGTAGAGACTTGATTGAGACATAGGCATGCAAAAATTTGAGAAATTGAATCAATCGCGATTGACACCCCCACAACAAACTGCTTATCCATCGCTATTGACAGTCGTCCTTCGCGATTGACATGTGTCCATCATGATAGACACCCTTGTCCATCACGATCGAGAAGAAAATCACGATTGATACCCCGACTCGATGAAAAATGTATCCATCATGACTGATAGACCCATGATTGATAGGTATTCATGAAAAAACCCAAAGAAATCTGCCCAACGCAATTGACACCATCAATCACGACCGACACCCTGTCCATCGTGATTGACACCCATCAATCACGATTGACACGTGTCCATCGTGATTGATAGGCCATGACAGACAGCTTTGTCCATCATGATTGACAGCCTTGTCGATCACGATTGATAGCCCTGTCGATCACGATTGACAGCCCTGTCGATCACGATTGACAGCCCTGTCGATCACAATTGACAGCCCTGTCGATCACGATTGACAGCCCTGTCGATCACGATTGACAGCCAATTTTGGCCATTTTTTAGAGTTTTTTAAATTGCAATTTTTGGCTAAATTTGGGCATAAATACCAAGCTATAGGAACATAGGGAGGCCTCAAGCACATAATTCAAGAAACCATGTTTGCTTGTTAGCTTGTTTTAACCCTGTTTTGACCTCAGAACCCTGAATTGACATAACTTCTTCATACAAACTCCCTTTCTAGTGACCTTGGGCTCGTTGGAAGTTTGCGAGATCTCTAAGGGAATTTTGATAGAACAAAGTAAAATTGGGTCTGTGAATTACATGAAAAGACGTGATTTGTTATGTGAATTAAATTTAAAGCTTGAGCTAACTTTGGGATTTTTATAGGTCCACTGAGAGCATCCAAAGGCATCCAGAGCAAGAGCGTGTTGTAGGCTTGAGAAAGAGTTTCTTGAGCACTTAAGGGTGATCCAAGGGACAAGCAGCTTGAGCCTTGGATCATTCTCACCCCCCTCCATCAATTGTTAGCTTCGGCTAAGTACGCGTAGAGGTACTGATTAATTATGGCTACATTAAGCACGATCAAAATAGGTTACAATTTTGAAAAACTCTAAAGTAAAAGAACTTAAATCAAGCGATCAAACTCAAGTGCGAAAAACTCAAGTGTTACTCACGACAAAGATTATTAGACAAGAAGTGACAACCTAAGTGAAGTAAAATGAATAAGTGATTAATACAAAAGAACTCTACAATGAGGTTGTACTAGGACAAGTGGGATAACCATCAAGGCTTATGAACCTTACACCATCAAGGCTTTAAGTTCAGAAACGAGTGATTCTGAGATGTCATATAGCATGGAAAATCGGTTACTCGCATCTATGAGGACATTTTGAGAAAATCTATTTTCCAGATCAAAAACCCCGATCAACCCATTGGACTAGAACATCCTCTAAGTCAATTTCAAAAGTGGTGCATACATAGATAAGAAGGGACAATGTATGTAGTCACCACTCAACCAGAAAGGACATATGAATTTGGCAACATAATCTCAAAGGCTGAAATAGGTGAAATAGAGCAAGGGAATCTAGGAAGAGAGCCAAAGACCCCTTGAGGAAAATCAATCCTGACTAGAATAATCACTCTAGAATGGGTTCCCAGGACAATAAGAGCATATATATGTTCCTAAACCAAGAGATAGATGAGGCTTTTTGGAGGTATAGACCTGACTAGCCTAATGAAGTGGGAATGCTTACAATATATGAATTCAAAGATACTGATACCACAGGCAAAGTGACCTACTTAGACAATACTTCAGAGAGGGTCTTTGTGGTCTCAGAACATGGTAGGCATGCCTACACTTGGAAGGGTGACATTGTTTTTCCCCAACCAAGATCTAATGTCTCTTATGGTCACCAAGGATCTGGAACATCCCAAGTTCATAGAACTCAAAGGGACAGGAGTAGAGATAGGCCCGAAGTAAGCTTTGCTAACCCAATAGGAAGAGAAAGAATGAGAACAGAGAAAACTAGAATGGAGAATGAGAGACATAGAGACCCAGGAAATCCAAGAAATGCATATGAATTCCCTCTGCCAAGACCTAGAGAACACACAAGGACCTTAAGGCCTACACAACTAGTCAAGTCTATGAAGAATTATTTCGATGGTACGGGAGACCCTTGTGATCATGTGGTAGAATTTAGGCAAGTGTCTTGAGAGTTGAGCAAGTTGATGACTTGCTCATGCAATATAATGCCTTTGGTCTAACACTCAAGAACACTACCCTTACATGGTTTCAACCACTACATGAGAGGTAATTCAAAAACATAGAACAATTGCTAGAAGCCTTCATTAAGGAATTCTCCAAAAGTGGCATCAGACACAATACTTCCTCACTGGTAGATAGCTTCAAAGAGACACCTCAAGAGATGGTTAGACTTGCAGGAAGAAGGTTCAGACAATACCTAGAGAGATGCCCAGTGGTAGAGTTACCCACTGGATTGTTGAGTACCAAATTGAGATCTTATGTGTACTTGAAGGACCCTAGAACCATAGAAGAGTGTGTGCACATGTGCATAGACATCAATGATAATCTAGGGGAGGAGTTAGAGCTATCAAAAATTGATAAAGATTCAGATAGCACCACTAGCTTCACTTCCAAACATTCTGCATCTATCGAGGAGCTTGCAAAGAAGGTAGCTCAAAAATTAGGAATCTCTAGCAAAAAAAAACCTAGATTTTCCCTAGTGAAAAGATGTTATACGTGTGGAGGAGACCATATGGCTAATGTGTGTCCGATCATGGCACAACCCCAAGCAAACCCGAATAGCCAATACTGCACATAGAATGGAGATACACTAATCACATATCACAAGATTGTCCATATAACAAGCAAGCAATTAGGCAAAATTATCCACAACCATATCCACAATAAGGAAGATATCAGAGCCAGTACCCATCATCATAGTATGGTAGGCCCTAGCAACCGTATCAGCAACCCTACGAGACCCAACAAAAGCCTCATCCTATGTTAGCTCAACAACCTCCAACTCCAACCAATGTGATCCCAGTGAAGTATGCAGCCACTGAAGAAAACTTGAATAGGGCCTTAGTGCCAGTATATTTGTTGCCTTCAGAAAGTGATCCGAATGATCACAGTTTTGACTCGACTCATGTTGAAAGCCTAGAGGCTTACTATATGCAATCAATTGAGCATAATGAAACATACTATTACGAAGACCCTAGTGAATCTAGTGGGGAGCCAGAGTAGACCAATGTCATGTATGCAAATCCTAATTCTAGGCCCCAACCTAGATAGATCAGACCCCAAGCACCTAGAGGACCGTGCTACAGATGCCAAGGTGATCACTTCATTCATGATCTCCCTATACCTTCACCCGTGAAACCCCAGTCAATGACAATTCAAGGCTTCTGTCAAGATTGTGGGAAAGAGCACCTCTTACGAGATTGCCCAAAGAATCCAAACAATGTAGCAAAGATCACTCCCATTAATGTGATTAGGTTAGTAATAGATTCTACTGGTAGTGTAACTTCCACTATGCCGATGCAAGTGGTCGATAGAGCTCATGCATTACAACAAAATCAAGGCTTAGGTCAAGAAAAGAAGATCACACATAAGTGGTTCTATAGTGAATATTGAAATGTAATAGCCATCTTCGTCATAGTGTGGTGTCCATTACTCTTCATTGATAGATACATCCATTGTTGCCATGATTTTTGCCCAACCATGAGGCTCAAACTCTTTCATCTGGAAATACTACACGTGCATAGGTTGGGTCTCGAATCGATCTATGAGTTTTGTTCGCACCCACCTCTCTAGTTTTTTCTCTTTTCACTTCTTCTTTTGCAACTTTACACATCCATAAGTGGGTGTCTTCATGAATCCATGAGGATCTTCATCCTATGGAGTGCACTAACTCTGTATCATGTGTGGCTCTATGGATGGGATTCCACTGTATTGGGGGCACGTCTCTGAGAGTAGTCCTTGAGATTGACTTTGGTTGTCACACTTAAGTGTTGCAAATACAATGAATTGGCTCCCCAATCCTGTACTACTTGCAACTACCTCATAAATGGTCTTCCCAAAATCATCTCATAGGCCTAAGTTTTGCTAACATCACATATAGCAAAAGTGTGCTCAAACTCTACACCACAAGTAGTGAGACTTATTCCTTCTAGTAGTCCTAAGGGTCTCTCTATGTGACTGTCGGCCATTTGCAATTTCATTCTAGTTGGCTTGAGTGCTGGTTTGCCCTAATGCTTCCTTAGGGAAGTGGTAGCAATTGCAACTCATGCACTTGAGTCCAAAATAGCCTTGGTGGTGTAACCTTGATGAGTGATTGGAAGATATGTGTTTCCTTCTTCTGCTTCACTCATGTCTCCTATCTTATCCAAGGGTATTTCAAGAATTGTCCTATGGGACCCTACCTGGGAATGAGGTTTAGCTACTTCAAGCACTTGGTTGGCTACATGTTTCCATAATTCTAGCTTGACCTTGATTAGCTCCTCTAAAGTGAGATTGCACTGCACTTTAGTGTTCTTTACTACTTCTATGTTTCTAGGTATGATTGAGTCTTCATTTCTTATAATGACCGTGGGTTCTCTCATTCATGTAGACTTTGCTTCCCATGGGCCTGTGAAATGTGGCAGTTCCTGTGAGGAATTAGACTCGAATTCTAATTGCTCGCTAGATTGGGCATCCTCCTATTCTCTGTAAATTGAAGAAATGTCTTGTGGGAATTGATCATGCAGGTCATCCACAAGCTCAATGGGAGGAGAATTTTCACTTTCTTTAGCCTTCTCTTCTTGAATTTCTCTTAGAAATTCTGGTAAATACCGATTCATGGAAGAAGATGTGTCTAGTTCAGTGGAATTAGGCACATAAGCTTCCTTGGGAGGAAGGCTCATTCTTTCACTTTCCTTATCCTTATTTTGAGAGGTGGCTTCCTTTCTAGATTTTTCAATTAAACTCTCCAATCTTTCTAACTGTCCATCAAAATGCAACTGTGTCTTAGCTGAACTAGAGTAATTGAAGAGGTGGCTGGCGTCAAACATGGTTTGAGTCAATTCTACCATCTTAGCACAAAGCTTGGTTTTTTCAATCTCTAGATCAGCTCTAACAAAGAGACAACAAGAAAAGTTGTTGTAACCATAGAAGAAGGAGAAGAAAGATGCACATACATAGGACATGACCTGATTGAGGAAGAGGAACAAGAGTTGATTACCTTGTTAAGAGAATACAGAGATGCCTTTGCATGGAGCTACAAAGACTTAAAAGCATTAGACCTTGACATATGCTCACATATGATTCCCATGACCTCAGATGTCAAACCCTCTAAGTAGAAGCCATACACATATAACGATAACTATGCTGCCAAGATCAAAGAGGAGTTAGATAGATTGGTAGAAGCCGGATTTATATATGAAATTGAGCACACTAAATGGGTATCCCTTATCATAGTGGTGCCCAAAATGAATGCAAAGTTACGAGTTTGCATTAGCTTGAAAAAACTTAATGCAGCCACTATTAGAGATAACTATCTGCTTCCTATCACTAAGCATCTATTAGAGAGAGTGGCAAGGAATTATATAGCTTTCTTGATGGCTTCTTGTTGACAGTCAAGGTCAAGCACAAGCATAGAGGCATGTCAAGGAATTGGACACACAAGAAGAATGAGCATGTAGGGAGCTCTAAGAAGCACATGTCAAATGTTCAGAAGAAATCCCTATAAAAATAGTGATTTTTATCACTAAAAACCATTGTAAATACCATTTTCCATTTTTGTAATTCCATTTTGTTCAAGCCAAGGATTCCTTGATCTTGAGGAGTATTAGAAGTATCATTCTACCAATTTTCATAATTTTTAGACTCTGTTTGAGCCCCCAAATAAGCCCTGGAACCTAATTTTTAACTAGGTCGGACACTAGGTCTGGACAGGGCCAAAACTACTCAAAAACTATAAAAAGCGATGGAGAGCTCATTTTAGAGGTTAGCTTATTGTAGATTTGAGCTTCTCTAATAGATTTCTTTTGTAATCGAAGTCCTTCCATTGTTCCACTCTTTGCTCTTACCTTGTGCGTGTGTGTGTATGTGTGTGTATGTTTGTGTGCTTTCACTCACGCACTCGTGCACTTCACTTGCTCTTGGTCTTCATACCAGTCCTCACATCTCTGTGGATTGACATTTATGAGGTGAAGCTCCTCACGTTGGTACTTGCCATTGTGCTAGAGTGACACAGTGTCACTCTAGCACAATGGCAAGTACCAACGTGAGGAGCTTCACCTCATAAATGTCAATCCGCGGAGATGTGAGGACTAGTATGAAGACCAAGATCACTCTAGCACAAAATACCAATGTGAGGAGCTTCACCTCCTAAATTTCAATCCGCGGAGACGTGAGGACTGGTATGAAGACCAAGAGCGAGTGAAGTGCACGAGTGCGTGAGTGAAAGCACATAAACATACACACACATGCACACAAGGTAAGAGCAAAGAGTGGAACAATGGAACAACTTTGATTACAAAAGAAATCTATTATAGAAGCTGAAATCTACAACAAGCTAACCTCTAAAATGAGCTCTCCAACCCTTTTTATAGTTTTTTGAGTAGTTTTGGCCCTGTCGAGACCTAGTGTCTTGTCTAGTTAAAAATTAGGTTCTAGGGCTTATTTGGGGGCTCAAACGGAGTCTAAAAATTATGAGAATTGGTAGGATGATACTTCTAATACTCCTCAAGCTCAAGGATTCCTTGGCATGAACAAAATGGAGTTACAAAAATGGAAAATGGTATTTACAATGGTTTTTAGTGATAGAAATCACTATTTTTATAGGGATTTCTTCTGAACATTTGACATGTGCTTCTTATAGCTCGCTACATGCTCATTCTTCTTATGTGTCCACTTCCTTGACATGCCTCTATGCTTTTGCTTGACCTTGACTGTCAACACTCCCCCCCTCTTGAGTGTGTCATCCCTGACAGACCCTTGTTGTAGTGGTTGTTCCATGTAGTACTTTGAGAGGTAGAATTCCTCATGCCTCCACCAGAGCAGTCTATTTTCCACCTGTAGTAGGGTTGTTTGTCCCATTCTTCATGTTTAGTCCCTTTGTATATACTTCTTCCTTGAATCTAGCATGAGAGTGTATTATTGAGCTTTCAGAAATTGTGAGCTGTTCAAAAGAGCTTATCACGGTTGATTGTGATTAGCTCTCGATGATGGATTGCTTCCTTGCACTTGTTGTGGTCACTTTGATGTCCTCTAGTTTTTAAAGATGCCTTCCCTAGTTTTCATATCAAGTCCTCGTGACCCATAATGACTAATGGGTAAGTGCATTAGTGCATGCGTTGGAAGAAGAAGGTGCCTTGTGCACAACCTTGTAATGTAGCCCTATGCATGCATACTTGGGAAATGCATTGGAAGAATTATGGTGCAAGAAGTTGGGCCTTGAGCTAAGTGCTCAAGGGTATGCCGATGAAGAGGTTTCCTAATCAATCATGGTTATGTTGTTGTTGAAGCATACAATTCTTACCATGGTGAAAGGTCCGTCGATCTTCAACTCTTCGTGTGGTACTCTCATCATGGTGATTGACCATTAGCTTGTCTATTGATGGAGATCCTTGTTGATGGTTCATTGATGAGGTTCTTTGAGCGCTTGATCATGTTTCTTCTTCTTCTTCTTCTTCTTCCTCTTCTTCTTCTTCTTCTTCTTCTTCTTCTTCCTCTTCTTCTTCTTCCTCTTCTTCTTCTTCTTCTTCTTTCCCCCCCCCCCTTTTTTTTTAACTCTTTTAAATATGTCAAATGTGTATCATGTGCCTAGGATTCGCAATTGTTTCTATGCACGGCCGTGTAATGTGGCCCTATATTGATGCATACTTTGGAAATGCATGACCTGAATGGTGCAAAAGACAAGGTTATGCCAAAGGCACATGGTTGTTGCACGTCGAGGCTTTTAATGTTTCTTGCAGATGCTGATGTAGTCTTTGTTGGAGGCATCCATTGGATCCTTGAATGACAATTGATCTTTCCTCCTAAGAGGGATCCATCTTAGAACTACGTGTGGTTGTGTATAGGTCACTTTTGAATTCTTCGTCTTTGAGTGTTTGCTTAAATTTTGTATCTGGCGTGATTGGTTCTTTGGTTCCACGAATGTTGTTGGTACTTTTGGCTTCCAAACCCATATCCTTGATGATTGTCTTTTTATTTTTTCCGAAGAGGTGAGTTTATCTTCTTTTGGTATCTATGCTCAGTTCTTACCCTTTTCACTCCTTGGCTTCTTTGTTGAAACCTTGCTTGTGAGGGGGATCAGTGGTGTTTGTGCCTCTAAGAGTGCCTTGGGTACCCACATGTGTAATTGACCTTGTTGAGCTGCAACTAATTTCTTAGGCACCCAAATTTGTACGTTATTATGGTCCGCTGTTGCAGAGCAAAGAGGCACAAAAGAGGAGCCCCAAATTTCTCAAAATTAATGGGCATATTTTTCTTCTTCAAAGTCTTAGGAAATTCCCTCAAGCTATGTAAATGTGCTAGAGGAGTCCTCTAGATGCATAATCCCAAATCATTGTAATATATTCCTTGTAAAATAGTAGGAGGATAGAGATTAGTCAATAAAGTGCCGGTCACTTGTGTGAAAGGACCATTTTTAGGGCACATGTATATACGTCACTTTGTGACTCTTTGTAGACACTTTTTGCCATTGTGAAGAAGGAGAGCTCTTGAATTTCAAATTTGCTTCTTTTCTATAGATTTTCATGTTCTCTATGATCTTTTTTGTGTGTGTGAAGCTTGGAATGTGTGTGTAGGACTATGCTCTCTCCCTTCCCATCATTTTTGAGCTACTATAGTGTGTATGTGTGAGCAAGTAGGAGTTGTGGAGTGAGTGTGTGTGTTTCCCGCCATTCACTATAGTGGTCATAACTTGAAGAGTAGTTGCCAGATTTGAGTGAAAATACCACCAACATCGTCGAGAGCTTCGAAATGAACCCATTATTGGCCATATTCGGAGTTCGAAGCTCGGATAAACATTCGAATTTGTAAAAATTGTTGTAAGTCGTATCGCAGCAGACACTTTCAGAGGTTACGTGAGTTGTAGAGGTAGATTAGTCGTTTCTCAGGCATTTTAGCTGAACCACTTCAATATCCATCACGAGCGCACATGTCCTCATACACTTGGTTAGGTTGGTTCTTCGGATTGATAATTAAGCGTGTGTCAATCCACCACTATATGCACTTGTGTGGCAAATGAGATTTAGTCTCTTTGGCACAAGTCCCTAAGACTTCGTGACTTAGGTACACACATTTTTGGCATCGTTGCCGAGGAAACACCCAACTAAGGTGCCTTTGGTTATACCTCTAGAGTGAAGAAATCGTACTTGTAGAAGTGAATTTGTTCTGTGGCAAGTAGTCGAACACTTTAACACTTGTTACTTCACATCCTGCAGGTGTGTATAATGAGTTTTTAGGTTTAGGGTTAGGAGAGAGGTAGAGAAGAAATAGTAGGCTAGGAAGAGAAGTGGAGTAGGAGTAAGTCAAAATCATCAAGAAAAATCCCAAAAAAAATTACCAAATTAGTGTAGTATATGCTTCAGTAACCAAAAACTATAAAAACCAAAAAATTGTAGTTCATTTGACACTTGCTCTTAGAGTGGTATCGTCTGCAGACAACGATCAGTATCGCCCGTGTCGTATCATGCACTCCAGGCCTTCAAAGCTATCTAGTGAACTCAAGACATAAGTAGGGCATCACAAAGGTAAGCTACCTCAAGATTTCAACAGCAAAAACACAACAGAAGTGCATTAACACATGATTAAAAGCGCATCTGGTATCACGGGGTGGGATAGAGCGTTTTTAGAGTTCCTTTAATTGAGATAGAGGGTGAGAAGTGAAGAGGAGAGAGAGAGAAACTAGGGGGTGAAAAAATTTTTGGTTTTGGAGTTGATTTGGCTGTAGTATTGCGATCGATTGAGTTTTGGTATCGTGATACCAAAATTTCCTTGTATCGCGATACTCGCCGAAGAATCGTATCGCTGGTTACCACATGTGGTATCATGATACCGTTTTTGGTATCGTATCGCTAAGTTGGTATCGCGATCACGATTTGCCAGTGGTATCATATCGCGGTCCACTTGGTATCGTATCGTTTCGGTCACGGTATTGTATCATCGACTGAGCGGTATCATATCGCGTGCAATTCCAATATCGTACCGCGGCCCTCTTTGATATCGTATCGTGCCAAAATGTGGTATCGTATCGTCCATAGAACCAGTATCGTATTGTGAGAATTCGAGTATCGTATCGCATAAATCTTAGGTATTGTGTCATGCCAAAAGTGGTATCGTATCGTGAGGCTGGTATCGTATCGTACACCCAAGATCGTATCATTGATTCTTGTGGTATCATATCGTGTAGTGCAGAGGTATCGTATCGTGGACTATTCTGGTATCATATCGTGAGTGTATCTAGTGTCCTATCGTGGTTTACATCAATATCGTATCATGTCTTCAGATGGTATCATATTGCTTGAACACATAGTATCGTATCGGAGCAGAAGCAGTATCGTATCATCCACAGTAGCAGTATCATATCGTCCAAAAACTTGGTATCATCTTGTGCAGTATCGCCCATCTGGTATCGTCCAGAACATTTTTAGCAATTTTGAAGGGTCAAGTTGAGACTTGAGAGAAGCCGATTAGGGAGAGAGTTAGAGCCCCAGATAGCCCCAGGAGGGTGAATGAACTTGAGGTCAGGAAGATTTCTAAGTAGCCGGAGAAGTGTCATATCATCAGTGGGAAGTACCGCTCAGGTCAGTCACCGTTCTACCTACTCCGACACCTCTAGTGATTCACAGGAGGAGATACACATGACTTCAGAAGACATGCAAGGTCCTGTTCCGGGGAGAAACTTCATGTCTACGGTAGAAGGGGAATACTGCAAATCTTTGCAATATGTGTCTACTAATGCCCATGAGATTCCTATCTTCCTGGATGGGTTAAATAGATCAGTTGCTAGGATGGTAACCTCCACCAATGCCACAATTGTGCCCAGACTAGCTGTCAAGTATGAAGGAGGGATATATATGGATAAGTTGGGCCACATCTATGTGGTGACAGAATATCCAGAATTGATCAATGAGAGAGGAGAATTGGAAGGACAAGAACATTCAGGAAGACCAGACCCTGGAGAGTTAGTAACTACTCCCAAAGGCAAGTCAGTAGTGACACGAATCTTGAGAGGGGATTTGATACCTCAGGATGACTACTTGTTGGAGGTCTATTTGATCCATGGAGCATATTTACTACTACAAACTGACTCACCTACACAAGGATGGGAAGAAAGTGTGATTATATTTTATGAGCTAAAAGATCTGAAAGACGAGTCTAGAGTAACCTACCTAGACAAGAACCAAAGAAGGTATTGGCTTGTCGATGCCTTAGATAGAGCTCGATTGAAGTATATGGGCTTGCCTATATTTCCCCAACGAGAGCAGGCAACGACCTCTCAAAATCTTTTTGGGACAGAGCAAGAGACATAACATACTATGTAGTGACAAACAAGCCATCGGAGTGTTCCAAACAGAACACATGTACAATTTACAATGCAACCACACAATCAAACACACCCTGGATTAGGCAACCAACATCGACCACCAGTAAGACCAAGACCACCACTAGGAGTGCAACCTGGAATACCCCCAATTAGACCAGCAGTCCCTGTAATACCTAGACAGCCAGAGCCCATGAGAAGATTAAGACCTATTCAGGTGGCCAAATGCATGAGAAATCATTACGATGGATTGGGAGAACCTTACGAGCACATTGTTGAATTTAAACAAGTGCTAAGAGCTGAACAAGTGGATGACTTCTTCAGTATGAGTCCTTTGGGCTCCCCCTCATGGGAACAGCCCTGAGGTGGCTCCAACCATTAGATCCCAATCAATTTGGAGATATTGAACAATTCTTTCAAGAATTCATAGGGGAATTCACTAAAAGAGGGATTAAACACAACTCTTCATCTTTAATCCATAGCTTTAAACAGAGCCCCAATGAAACTGTGAAAACAACTGCACGAAGATTCAATCAGTATGTTGATAGATGTCCGGTAGCTGAAAGAACTACACAACAAAAAATGATATCATTATTGTTGGACGGATTAACGAACGGAATTCTAAGAACATTAGTCTATGTGAAGAGACTACAGACATTGAGTGAATGTCTCCAAGAGTGTATTGATCTTGAGGACAACCTAGCAGATGATCTCAAGAGTACGACCACTCCTACTAAATCAAAAGACACTCGAAGCATAGTAACCTCCAACTCAAGCGAAGAGCCAGCGGATCTGGTAGCGAAGAAGTTAGGAGTTCTCGGGCAAAGGAACTACCAACATCCGTCTCTGAGAATACCTATGTTACGAAGATGTAGCTCATGTGGAGGTGATCACCACTCACATGTGTGTTCGAGGAGGAACAGGTGTACCTCAAGCATACCCTTACAATAGACAGCCCCATCAAGGAACCACCTTATATTGCCACATAGAACAAAAATACACCAATCACACCACCGGAAATTGCCCATTCAATAGGCAAATGTGGCCTCTACAACCACCTCAATATCAGTCATATGGATATCCACCTAGAGAGCCAGGCAGAGAGATGCCCAGGTACAATCCCTACCCAACACCACTAGGAGCACCTAGGCCATACGAGCAAGCACAATATACACAACCCCAGCCAGGGTTAGGACCACAACTGTCACATCCCCAACATGTGGTACCTGTCAAGTATACCCAACCAGAGGAAAACTTAGAAAGAGCCATAGTGCCAGCATCACCAATAGCTAGTGTAGAGTCAACGAACCCAGGATATGAGCAATCCCAAGGGGAGTACTATTCCTATGATGCTAGTATAATGGAGTACGAGCAAGTGTATGATCCGCAACACTATGGATACAAAGGATATGACAATACCTATGGACCAAAAGTGGTGACATTAATGTACACTGCACCTAAAGCAGAGGCACCCGTAAGACCACCCATCAGACCACCTGTTCCAAGAGGACCATGTTATAGATGTGGAGGAGACCACTTTATCAGAGAATTCACGCGGCCATACAACCCCCCACCTCTTAGGACTTGGGAAGGGTATTGCAGTGATTGTGGAAAGGAACATCTCTTCCAAGATTGCCCAAAAAATCCCAACAAGGCTCAAGACACTGCACTTATTAATGTGATCGAAGTAATAGAAGCACCGGGAAGTGACAAGGAATACACTGTACCATTAAAGGCCATTACATGAGCACAAACGAAGGAACGAGAAGGAAAACTACTGGACCTTGAACAAGAAAACAATAAAACCTTAGACCCCAAAATTCAAATAGTGGAAGATTCAGAAGACCCTCGCGAGAGTACTCAAGCAACGAAAAGCCAAAAGTGGAAGGAAAGAAGAGAAAAGCTCAAGGAAAAATAAATGATAAACAAAAATCAAGAAAATAAGAAGCATACATGAAGCAATAAGAAGCCTAAAGAACTAGAGATTCGAGAAGAGGTTTCCATTCCACCGTTTATCCGAGAGTCGAAAAAGCCAGGATCCATTCTAGCTGACCCAAAACCGGATGATTTGGACATGTGGTTGAAAGCATACCAAGCTAGAATTAACACTGGACCGAATGTAGAGCAACATGAAAAGCTTTACCCACTAGGAGAGTTAGAAAAGGAGAGGCTCGCGATATGTAGAAAACTCATAGAGGTAGCACAAGTAACCCTAGAAAAGACTATCCCTGCCCTCCCCGAGACAAGGATAGCGGAGGATCAATACAAGGATTTTGTTAAAGCCAAGGACAAGGAACCTAAAGAGAAGAATGATAAAGGTGATCTAGTGAAAACCTAGGACGAACCTATGTCAACAGTGCCGGATTTAGAGGCTAACTGACCAAAAGAATTATGGAATAGAATCCAAGAAGAATAATGGAAGAGGAATGGAGTGGCTAAACCTCCTTTTGAGGAATTAGATGTGGAAGTTTATCAACCAAGTCCCAACATGGAAGAAGTATATGAGGAAGTATCGAGACTAGACCGAAATAGGGAAAAAGCTCAAAGCATTTCGACCCTACCAAATTACATAGGAGAGTACGAAAAAGAATCCATGGTCTTTTGAGCACCCACAGTACGAGGAGAAGGAAAGGGAAACTCATATAAGAATTCACACAATCTAAAAGAACTTAAAAAGACAAAAGTACAATGCCAATTGACTGTGGAAGAACTACTTCCTGTTAAACCACAATTATGGAAACAATTAGCAGGTCAACTGGAGTTAGGGTAGGAGAAGAACGAAATGGAAGCAAGGGGAATGAAAACCCACCTAAGGTACAAATTCCAATGGATAAGGTTGGAGAATTTAGTGAAGGAGATGAAGGTAACACGTGTTTACTTGTCACTTATAATGGCTATATGACCAAAGCCATACTAGACACTAGAGCAGGAGTAGGTATTGCTACCAAAGAAATTTGGGAGAAATGGGGAAAGCCTGCCTTACGACCCACTCACATGAAGCTTCAATTAGCAGATGGTCATGTTGAAAAACCATTGGGAATATTAGAAAATATCAAATTAACCACCTGTGGAGTTGAATTTGAGCATACTTTAGCCATCTGTCAATTTCCAAAAGCAAATAACTATGAGATGATATTAGGATGACCCTTCTAGAGACAGCTTACGGTAGTGCAAGATTGGGAACGAGACTCATTATACCTTCAACATCAAGGAAACACTACCAAGATAAACTTGCATCCCTTTGCATACAGAGATGTACCACCACTACAATGGAACCCCATACATAAAGAAGAGGATGATTTGTCTATCCATAGTGCTGGATCAAGCGATCAATCATGGATGCATGAGGACGCCCAATTATGGATGTGTAAAGAAGCCAAGAAAGAGGATAACAAGATGCAGTTATGGCCAATAGGACATCCTAACTATCGACTGGTAGAGGACCCAATGTATGTGTGAATGAAGAAGTTCTGATGATGAATGAATGTGTGGACGAAGAAGGCTATGATGTAAATTTGTACATGGTTGTCCTTCAAGAACAGGGGAAATATTGGAAAAGGAGTGGAAAAAAGAATACGAGAGCATAGAGATGGAACCGGAAATTGATTATGAAGAACATTTTCTAGAAGCCAATCTAACTGAAGACAAGTATGAAATGACAAAAGTTTTAGCAATACAAGTAGCCCCTATAATACCAAAACAGGAGGAAAGTGTGAGTAAGATTGAACCAAACCCTGATCTTTTTGAGGTTCTAGAGCATTTTAAAAGATACAAAGTAGAAGATAGAAAAAAAGCTATTCAAATGCCTAGAAGAGAGGCAAGAGAAGGAGAAGCGTACGACAACAAGGAACAAACAAAAAAGATCATAGTCACTGTAGAAGATGGAGAAGAAAGATGTACATACATAGGAAAAGACGTGTCAACCAAGGAGGAAGAAGAATTAATACAGTTGATCCGGGAATATCGAGATGTATTTGCTTGGACCTACAAGGATCTCAAGGGTGTGGAACCCTCCATTTGTTCCCATAGAATACCAATGACATCAGAGGCAAAACCATCAAAACAACACCCTTACACCTATAACGAGGTCCATGCTACAAAAATCAAAGAGGAAATAGACAAGCTATTAGCGGTTGGATTCATTTATTTTAAATAGAACATATTGAATGGGTATCACCACTAGTGGTTGTGCGTAAAAAGAACGAAAAACTCAGAGTATGGATTAACCTGGAAAAAGTGAATACAACCACGATTGATGATAGCTATCCATTACCTATCACCCACCATCTATTGGAAAGAGTTGCAGGAAAAGAAGTATATAGCTTCTTAGAAGGATTCTGTGGATACAACCATATTGCTACTGAGGATCAACATAAGAACGCATTCATGACTGAATGGGGAATCTATGCTTTCAGAGTGATGCCCTTCGGACTCACTAACGCACCTTCCACTTTCCAAAGGTTGATGTGTCATGTTTTCAAAGAATTCCTAAAGAAGAGTATGGAAGTGTATGTAGATGACCTACGTACATATTCAAATCAAAGGCAAGACCACATTCCTGAATTGCGAAAAATATTTGATGAATGTCGACAATATAGAGTCTGCCTGAACCCTGAGAAGTGTGTCTTCATGGTAAGACAAGGGAAGATCTTAGGACACATAGTGTCTAGAAACGGAATATCCATAGATGAAGACAAGATCAAGGTCATTTTAGAACTTCCTAGACCGAAGAATGCAAAAGAAGTGCAAGCATTTATGGGACATTGTGGATAGTACCGCCAATTTATCCACATGTACGCTATAATTGCCAAACCCTTGTATGGAGTTTTGACCCAATTCACTTGGACAGAGGAATGCGAAAAGGCATTTAATGAGTTAAAAAGGCGACTTAGCACGGCCCCAATTATGAAAACACCAAATTGTAACAAGCCTTTCCATATTCATGTGGACGCTTCAAATTACGCAATAGGATGCATCTTAGCTCAGCCAACAAACAAAGGAAAGTTAGATCACCCAACCGTCTATGCAAGTAGACAAGTGAATCAATCCAAGAGAAACTATACAACCACGGAGCGCGAAGGATTAGGAATGGTGTATGCTGTAAAGAAATTCAGACACTATCTCTTAGCCAACAAATTCAAGTTCTTCATAGATCATCAAGCCTTATTGTACCTAGTCAATAAGCCTTGTAACACGGGAAGACTTGTGAGATGGTTTCTGTTATTGATGGAGTTCAACTTTGAAGTAATAGTGAAAAAGGGAAATACCCATGTAAGAGCAGACCACCTCTCTAGATTAACACATGGAGAACCACCAAGTGGAGTACCAGACGAACTGTTAGACACTTACCTGTTTAATTTGGAAGTGTGTCCAAAGTGGGCAGAGAAGCTAATTCCAATACTCACTCATGTCCCACAACACTCAATTAATAAAGAAAGTAAACAAGAAATTTTGCAATCACGTAACTTGCACATTATTACAGGAAGTGTGTACTATAAGGAACCTAACAGTGTATTATCTAGATGTGTTGAGGAAGACGAACAAATGAAGTTGATTGAACAAGCCCATGTAAACAAATGGAGGACGCACAAAGGAATTCACGAAACTCTAAGAGAATTGAAACGACTAGGAGTATACTGGCCTGATATGCCTAAAGATGTCCATGATTATGTCAATAATTGCGCAGAATGTCAGGAAGCCATAATCGATGATCATACATCTTTACCTTTCTCTACAATAGCCCCCAAATGGAGTGAGGCATTAGTGAAATTCCTAAAGACACGAAAACACGAAGAAGGAATCAGTTTAACAAGGAAACAATTCCTTTAGGAAATGAGTAAGGATTATGTAATTATGGGCAGAAAAGTATTCAAGAGGGGAAAAGACAATCACTTACGTTTATGTGTGCATGAAGGAGAGTACTTACCCATATTAGAGATGGCACACATAGGTGCTATAGGAGGTCATTTTTCTATCGAGAGAATTGTAAAAATAATCCTATTCGCAGGCTTGTGGTGGTCGACTCTACATATGGACGCTGACACATATGTACGAAGTTGTGAGACCTGCCAAAGGGCCAAATACCCGATTCGGCGAGATGATATGCCATTGAGACCTATGGCCTGCGCTAGAGCATTTTCCAAATGGGGTATTGATTTCATAGGACCCATTAACCCACCAGCCAAAGGGTCACATGCCGAATACATCATAGTAGCCACAGATTATTTGACTAAATGGGTGGAGGCAAAGGCTACTAGAAAGAGTGATGCTCAGACCACGGCTAAGTTTCTTTTTTAGCACATTTTCACTCGCTTTGGATTACCCATTGAGATTGTGAGTGACCGAGGAACACATTTCATTAATGAACTAATAGAGTCTTTAATGAATGAGTTCTTGGTGATCCATAAAAAATCAGCCCCTTATCATCCTCAAGCGAATGGTCAAGCGGAAAGTTCCAATAAGGTGTTATGCACAGTATTGACAAAGATAGTCAATAGTGGAAGGTCAGACTGGGACAAACAATTGCATCACGCAATGTGGGCCTTCCGAGTCGCTTACAAGAGTGCCATTGGAACTATCCCATTCAATCTAGTGTACGGACAGAATGCAATCCTACCGATCGATTTTTTAGTGCCAACCTTGAAAGTAGCCCAACAGTATGAATGGACAGGACATGAATTATCCAAGCAACTAGACCAAATTGAGAAGCTGCATGAGACTAGAATACAAGCGGTTGCAGGGATTTACGCGGCCACGAGAAGACAAAAGGCATATTATGATGCACACATAAAAGACAAAGGACTAAAAGAAGGAGACTTAGTTCTGGTCTACACCTTGAAGCACCATGCCAAGAACTTACAAAAACGCGGATATGGACCTCTAATCATCAGTAAGATTTCCACTAGTGGAGAAGCTAATCTAGCTAGTATGGATGGAGATATTCTTCCTAACTACATAAGTGGATGTCGAGTAAAACGGTATATGGAGCCATTGATGGATTTAATGCTAGCACGCCTCATAGGTGCACAAAATAGGAAGAGAGAGGAAGAACGAATTAGAGAGGAAGCACGGCAAGAAGCCTTAGAGCGTATCAAGAAACGGAAAGAGTGGATAAGGCAAAGAGATGAACGGTACCTACAAGGAGAAGAGCCTATTCCCATGGCTAATTACCAAGTTCATAAGTCCGACACGACCAATGTCTACATGTCCCACCCTTATTTAAATTTAGGTATTGGAATGATGGAGTACCAGCTTATAGATGCCTTACTAGATTCAGGAGTAGCACTAAGTTGCATACAAAATATGATCATCACGGATCTTCAAACAATTATAACAACCACAAAAGCACACATGATAGGTGTAGGAGGTCAGGTTATAACTGTAAGACAATAGTTACGCAATATAACACATGAGCAGTAGCAGAGAAGATAATAGACATAGGAGAATCTCAACAATTTTCCACTAACAGCAAGTACAAAGATGATGGCGTTGTCCACCCGTGCGCTCTCAAGGTAGAGCTTAAATGGTGATCTAGACAACTCTAGATAGGGAGATACAAGGTAGAGGTATGCTGGCTCAACGTGATATCTCAGGTAGTGCAGAACTCATGTATATATAGGATCATGGGTGGCCTTCCGTGGACGGCTATACATGGGCGGTAGAGCGTGGGCGGCGACCGCCCGCGTAATTGTCATACACGGCTTAGACCAGTTGAACCGACCTAACAAATATAAATGATTTCTGACTCCGATAGGGAATATTCTATGGAATATTCCCTTTACTATCGCGCCGGGGGCGCTGCCCCCAGACCCCCACCAGGGGGCCCGCTGGCCCCCTGGCCCCCTGGACCCCCCAGCCGGGGCTGCTCCCCGTTGCCCCGAACCCCCAATTGGGGACCCTGGTAACTCCCTTTCCTTACAATACCTTACATGGTCCAATATGACCTTCATTCAACATGCAAGTTGGGATTCCCATCAATTGGGTAATGCATGCTTGGCTTCTCCTCATAACGGGGGCCTTACAAAATGTGCATACAATCATGAGGGGTAGACATTGATCATATACTAACACCCCCCCTCAATGTTTACCGATGAAAAATCAAGTAGGTTTTGGTCCTATGCCCATCTGTTGAAGATGTCTGTTGAGCTGCTCTTTTCCAAGTGCTTTAGTGAATATGTCAG
Source organism: Ceratopteris richardii (assembly GCA_020310875.1). Classification (NCBI taxonomy): domain Eukaryota; kingdom Viridiplantae; phylum Streptophyta; class Polypodiopsida; order Polypodiales; family Pteridaceae; genus Ceratopteris; species Ceratopteris richardii. Next base: position 143,358,726 of record CM035420.1, on the reverse strand, counting down.
CACAATTTGCCTCTGTTGGGCAATATTCTAGCTCCACAATTTCATCTTCAATTAGCTCACAAATGTAATGGTATTGTACTTCTATGTGCTTGGTGCGGGCATGAAATAATGGGTTCTTTGCAATAGCCATACAACTTTGATTATCACACTTGAGTACAGTCGCCATATTTGATGGAAAGCCTAGATCTGCAAGAATTCTCCTTAACTAGACTGCCTCACAAGAAGCAAAACAAGCTGCTTTGTACTCTGCTTCAGTGGAGGAGAGTGCGAGAGTTGGTTGCTTTCTACTTACCCAAGAAAATATTCCTGAACCAAGTGAGAAACAATATCCAGAAACTGATTTTCTAGAATCACAATATCCAGACCAATCTGAATCACAATATCCTTGGAGTGTATCACCTGTGGTATAAAAAATACCAAAATCCAAGGTTCCTACAATGTACCTTAGAGTTCGCATTCCAGCATTCCAGTGACTCTCATTAGGTTTGTTGGAAAACGTGCTTAATACTCCAATAGCATAGCAAATGTCTGGTCTAGTGTTGCACAGAAAAATAAGACTTCCAACGAGCTTCCTATACTTCTTAGCATCTACATCAGGCATGTTATCTTTCATAGATAGCTTATGATTTACCTCCATAGGTGTGCTAGTTGGTTTGCAGTCCATCATTCCAAATGCCTTGAGAATCTCTTTGGCATATTTTTGTTGTGAGATGAAAATGCCATCCTTCCTTTGCCATACTCCAATTCCCAGAAAAAAATGGAGTAGACCTAAGTCTGTCATTTCAAACTCAGTTCCCAAGCTGATCCAAGTTTGATTGATGAGTTCCTGATGATCTCCTGTAATGATCAAATAATCTACATATACAATGACAACAACTAGCTTGCTATCCCTTTTCATTACATACAAGTTAGCATCAGAAGTACTTCTTTCAAAACCCATATTTTTGAAAAAATGATCTATTCGTTGGTACCAAGCCCGTGGAGCTTGCTTAAGTCCATACAAAGATTTCTTCAACCTGCAAACTTTAATTTCTGAATTGGGCACCTCAAAACCTGGTGGTTGAGATACATATACCTCCTCCTTGAGGTGACCATTCAAAAATGTAGATTCGACATCCATCTGGAAAATAGGCCAGGCCTTTTGTGCAGCTACTACAAGTACCGTCCGAATAGTTGTCATGCGTGCTGTTGATGCAAACGTTTCTTGAACATCAAATCCTTCGATCTGTGAAAAACCTTGTGCAACTAATCTTGCCTTATACTTTTCTAATGTTCCATCTGCTTTATACTTAGCTTTCCAAATCCATTTAGTACCTATTACCTTCTTCTTTGGCGGCAAGTCGACTAGATCCCATGTATCATTTTTTAGTATACTATCATACTCCAACTGCATTGCCGCTCTCCAACCTGGATCATCAAGGGCTTCTTCAATGGTGGTAGGTTCCTTTATCGAGCCCATGATATCTGCCATTAGATCCATGTTAACAATGTGTTCTGAGGCTCTTCTTTGCTCCTCTATTCTCTTTGATCTTCGTAATCCATCCGATGATGATTCTGGTACATCTACATGTGGATTGTGATCATCAAAGAGCTATTGTGCCCACTTTGGTAGTGGCTTACGCTGTGTAGCTACAGCTGGTTGGCTTTTTATTGAGGAAATTTCTCCATCAGATGTTTCCTCCTCCTCAACTTTAACCTGTCTTTTGATAGGCACAAGGTGAGATATTTCTCCGTTTGATGAGATAGTAGATTTACCTTTATCTTCTACTAAGTGTGGCCGTTCATCAAACACCACATCTCGACTCACAAAAATCTTCCTTGCCTCAGGATCCCACAACCTATATGCTTTAGACTCTTCACTATATCCTAGGAAGACACACTTTTTGCTTTTTGAATCCAACTTTGATCTTGTTGAATCAGGAATATGTGCATAACAGAAACAACCAAAAATTCTGAAATGCAAAACTGAAGGCTTTTTACTAGAATATGCTTCTTGAGGAGTCATCCCCTTCAGAGCTTTTGTGTAGCTTCGATTGAAGATGTAGACTGCTGTATTGACTGCTTCTGCCCAAAATGAATCAGGCATGTCTTGAGCCTTTAACATACAACGAGCCATTTCAACTACTGTCCTGTTCCTGCGCTCAACAACGCCATTTTGTTGAGGTGTATGAGCTGTGGTAAGTTGCCTTTTCACACCATGCTCCTCACACTAATTGTTGAATTCTATTGACAAGAATTCACCTCCTCTATCTGTTCTAAATTTCTTCAGTTTCCTTCCTGATTCATTTTCTACATACTTATGCCACGCTTTAAATTTTTCAAAAGCATCAGCCTTCTCTCAAATGAAATAAACCCACATCTTTCTACTATAATCGTCGACTAACAACAAGAAGTAGAAAGATCCTCCTAAAGCAGGTGTAGACATTTTCCCGCAGAGATCAGCATGTACCAACTCTAGAGGAGCTTGAGATTGATTGTTGGTCTCTCTTGGAAACGCCTTTCGTTGTTGCTTGCCCATCGTACAAGCTTCACAAGGTTCCTGCAACTCTGAAAATGCAGGCAAATGAGCAACCATCCCTGTTCTTTGCATCTCCTTCAAAACTGCAAATCCGAGATGCCCAAATCGTTGGTGCAATAACCTGCTTACATCTTTATCTTCTGTAGCAGTTAAAGCACTTAACTCATACAAGTTATCCCGTCGTATACCTTTACCTACAACATTACCTGATGAATCCATGATTTCCGCACCACTCTTATTGAAGTGAACTTCGAGTCCACAATCTGTTATTGCAGAAACTGACAACAAATTTCTTTTGAGTGTAGGTACATAGAGAACATCGGATAACTTTTTCTCAACGCCTCGAGAAGTGATAAAAGAGATGGTTCCAGTTCCTTCGGCTGGACACTTAGAGTCATTTCCCACCACTACATTCATGGATTCCCGCAGAGGCACTAGGGAATTATACCAATCCTTTTTACTGGTCATATGGCGAGAAGCTCCACTATCTAAAATCCATTCTTCATCAACACGAGCTTGAGCAGATGAACATACCTCTTCAATAGCTACCCAAAGTTCCAGCTCTGTGTTGTTTGCAGGCTCTTTGTTCTTCCATGATGATTTTACAGTACCATTCCTTTCATCAGCTTGCTTCTTTCTGCAATCCTTGATGGCATGGCCTTTCTTTTCACAATAGAAGCAACTTCCTGTGAACTTTTTCTTCTTTGGCTTCTTCTTTGATACATCAGAAGAGCCTTTACCTTTTGCATTTGCTGAAAAAGCAGCATCACTTGTGCTTTGCCGATTCCTTAACCGCATCTCTTCTTCTAAAAGCATAGCACAAAACTCTTCAAATGTGAGAGGAGTTGGCCTTACCTGAGTGTTAAGGGTTGTTACTAATCCATCATACTTTGCTGGAAGAACACGTACAGATCTTCGAGCCAGCTCTTCTGGTGTTATAACAACACCAACTGCAGCCAATTGATCTTGAAGATGCTTTATCCGTTTGATAAAATCTTCAGCCTTTTCAGAATCAGAATGCTTTTCATTTGCCAACTGATTTTCTGAATTCTGTATCCTAGTGTGGTTCTTAGTCTCATATTGTCGAGCCAATATGCCCCAAGCCTCATGTGCTTTAGTAGTATGTTGAACTAAAGTAAGCACAGAATCACTTACACTAGTGACAATCGCACATAATGCATCAGCATTCTGCCTCTTCCAAGCTCGTAGAAGATCTGGATCTGGCTGAATCATCAATCTTGAATTTGTTGGATCTTCAACTGGTATAGGCTCTAGATCCAATCCCATCGGTCCCATGACAGTGTCAAGTAATTCATAGGAGTCCAAAATTGCAAAAATTTTGAACTTCCAGAGTGTATAGTTGGTTCCATCCAGCTTCCCTTCAGTGAATGCAGGTGGACGAATTCGAATAGGTGCAGCATTAACATTAGCTGAAGCACCAAGACTAGTGTTCGACGATGAAGCCATCATGTAATCACTCGAATAATCTACTGATATTCTAGTCTGCTAGTAGGCTAAAATAGTGATCCTTCTCAAGCTATTCGAACCTTAGAGCTCTGATACCATGTAAGACAATAGTTACGCAATATGACACAGGAGCAGTAGCAGAGAAGATAACAGACATAGGAGAATCTCAACAATTTTCTACTAACAGCAAGTACAAAGATGATGGCCTTGTCCACCTGTGCGCTCTCAAGGTAGAGCTTAAATGGTGATCTAGACAACTCTAGATAGGGAGATACAAGGTAGAGGTATGCTGGCTCAACGTGATATCTCAGGTAGTGCAGAACTCATGTATATATAGGATCATGGGTGGCCTTCCATGGACGACTATACATGGGCGGTAGAGCGTGGGCGGCCACCGCTCGCGTAATTGTCATACACGGCTTAGACCGGTTGAACCGACCTAACAAATATAAATGATTTCTGACTCCGATAGGGAATATTCTATGGAATATTCCCTTTACCATCACGTCGGGGGCGCTGCCCCCGGACCCCCACCAAGGGGCCCGCTGGCCCCCTGGGACCCCCCAGCCAGGGGGCCCGCTGGCCCCCTTGGACCCCCTAGCCAGGGCTGCTCCCCGCTGCCCCAGACCCCCCAATTGGGGACCCTGTTAACTCCCTTTCCTTACAATACCTTACATGGTCCAATATGACCTTCATCCAACATGCAAGTTGGGATTCCCATCAATTGGGTAATGCACGCTTGGCTTCTCCTCATAACGGGGGCCTTACAAAATGTGCATACAATCATGAGGGGTAGACATTTATCATATACTAACAATAACATGCATTAGAGAATCCATATTATCCCTCCACCTAGGAAATTCAACTATGGAACAACGAGTTCTAGTATGCAGAGATGAGGATCTAATAGAAAACTTGATCCTAGGACAAGACTCGATCATTGAGAATGAAGTGAGCATCCACCTAGCTCAAAGATACATTTCAGCCAAAATAGGGCACAAGGAAATCTTTAGTCTAATAGGAGAGAAACCCTCACATAGACCAGAAGTCATCAGAAGTGATGAAAAAATCGTGCAAGAGAATATAGCAAATGATTCCAGCACAAGTCAATCAAAAGCAGGTCTGACATAAGAAGGGAATTCAAACCCCAATGTATCCAAGGAGAAAGTAGATTCATCCTACTTGACTGGTAAACAGAAGGAAACTGAGGAGGACAATACTCTTAAAGTCTTCTATGAAAAAGAGCGATCAATAGCCTGGAAATCCACCACCAGCTACTCACAATCAAGAAATGTTACCTTCAAGTGGGTTTGAAAGGATCGAGTGAAGGAATCAGAAAAGGTAACACCATCACACATCATTACTCATAGGAAGCCAAGATCGGTCAAGGATTCTTCTTCAACAAACTCAGAACCAAAACATGTTTTGAGAGTATGGCTTCCTCAGACTTTGATAAAAGCTCAAAACACATGACAACAGATGTGGATTCCCAAGAAGGTCAGACAAGTGGCCATTCAAGAGATAGACAAGCACGAGGAAACATTATATCGACACAACAGTACCATAAGGACTGGCGAGATTCGTCACAGATACCCCATAAGAAGAACCCCACAACTCGGATAACAAAAAAGAGAAGAGATACACATGCAACATGACAAAACGAGCAAAAGGCAAGGCTTAAAACCTCTACTACCAAATGGATCTGGAAACCAAAGGAACAGCAAGGAATGGAACACCTGAGCCAAGAAGATTTCTTTTGCACACATGAAGCTTCAAATGCACCTAAAGTATGCATGATAGAGCCACATTACGAGGCCAGGCATTTGGCACATAATGTACATAATAGAATTAGTGGTGCATATTCTCCAATGGGGAACAGGTTATAGCTTCTACTTCCTTAGGAATGGATCTACTATGTAAATAAATAATTGCTCTAGCTACACTAATTCTTGTTTTCTTTTAGAAGTGAAAATGAAAAAAAGATGCAGTAAGAAGTTCTATTGATGCACACATGGGGAATGGAGTGACACAACGCATGAAATATCACGACAACACACATCACTAAACGACATGTATTCTACAATAGCTAATGCTCTTGCATTATGAGTGCATATGGATTTTGAAGACTCTGAAGTTACCAATCAAGAGGAAGTGCTGGAATTCCCTTTGCAAAGAGCGATTAAAGCAAAAGGACATTGGTTTAGAGATGATCAACCAGCAGGGGATTTTCTATTCCTCGTAACCATCAAAATCATGGATACAGATCACCATTCCCTGTGATGTCCAAAGATTTTAAAGTAGTAGATGAGCTCACATCAACCATGGATGTCATGAAGAAGGCGGACATTCATAAATACTTTGAGTTACCGATCTACAAGCCCGATTTTCAGCGATGTGTCCAAGTTATGAATACTCTACAGCCTGCCTTGCACGATCCATTGGTGCCGCAGGCTAGAGTCATGGACGCTGTTGGTGAATGGGTCATAATACAATTTACACATGACTTAATCAAGGAAGCTTTTGGATGGGAGACGGACGGGACCACAATCTTGAAGGAGGAAAGTCGCGGAGTAAAGACCCAAACCTTCAATGACATCAACCGCATTGATATTGAAGATGAAGTTAGGCTTATCCATCAGCACTTTTGCTTTCCAAACATGCACAGGTACATGGCTCCACAAATTATTTGTAGTACAAATGTTATCACACGCTATTAAACAAATCGGAAATCAAGTCAATATGACTCCTTATATTCAAGAAAGGTTTTTTGAAGCAAAGAAGCAGTGGAATCACAAGAAGTTTTTGAATGGAAGCGTGGCCTTGACCATATTGATATATCATGCCTTGGGCATTAGAGAGCATTTGAGGGAGATGCCATCATCATAAGCCATGGCCAAATATGCAAAGGTTGCAACAGTCCCTAGGAAGAAGAGAGGAGTCAAGGTCATTGAGGAGGTAGAAACTAGCTCCCATCCTAAAATGAGAGGTACAAAAAGACAAAGGGAAATGATGCAAGCAAAAGTAGAAATTCCAGCCACAAAGAGGGCACATGTGCTTCCAAGAACGACACTAGAAAACTGTCAATCGATCACAGAAGAAGAATTATCCAAAGCAATGGAGGCCACACATCAATATACCGAAGGTCAAGTAAATCTATCAGTGTAAGGGCACCATTACCAGCAAGCCGGTCAAGATTTAGAACAAAGAAAAAGGCTGACCAAGGTGCATAGATACAGGGAATTGGGTTTGGTAAACTCGAACTCATCATCAGATGCACAAGAAGAACCGGACACCTCCTTGTTGAATGTGGACATTCAAAGTGAGTCCAAAGATGATGGACAATGGGATGAGCTAAATGAAGTGAAGAAGAGTCTGGAAGAGGAAGTAACAAAGGTAAATCAACTACCCATCAGCCCCAGTCAAGAGAAGGCAAGAAAGGAGTCCTCCCAAGAGAGAGTACATGTCATTAAGTTAAATGAAGCCTCGAACATTCAAATCCAAGAGACTATGCTTGCAGGAGAAGGATTATTCAAAAACCCCAAGGAGGAACCAAAAGATCATACGGTGGAAGAGTCAGAACCCTTCACACCAAGAAGGGTAGTGGTAGAACCGTCCTCTATGGATATTACATTTCAAGGGAGTGCCACAAAGGTCGTTAATAAAGAAGATGAAAACAAAGAACAAGAAGTGCAGCTCCAAATCAGACAACCACATAATGAGACTATACACGTGGAGCACAAAAAGGATGTCCAAATGGGGGAAGCCCCAAGCATCCCAAGAACTTGGTTAAATGTGGATGTCGCTCAACTCAAGCCAGTGGTGCAACATATGATCAAAACCGCCATGGACACTCAATAGTTAATGCTTGAGGCTGATGCTGACTATGACAAGGCAATGTAAGAAAATAATCAACTTTGAGAAATGGGTGAGAATCTCTCTGCCCAATTGATTCAAGCACAAAAGAACATAGCAGATAAAGAGAAAGAAGTCCAAGAGGTCAAGCAGCAATGCAACACACTAGATATAGAAAATCAGAAACTAAAAGACCTATTACAAGATTTACAAAGGAAATATGATGCTAGCGAGGTTGAAAAAACACGCATGAATGCCCGAAGCAAAATACTGGAATCACAAATAAAAATATACATGGAAGAAGCAGAGAACTTACGAAACAAAAACAAGGAGCTAATGACAACCCTTCTCTGTAATCAATTGACAGAAGCTCCTGAAATGCCAGAAAAGGACACAAAAACATTGGAAGAAAAGTTAGCTAAGTATGAAGATCAGCTCAAGCAGGAGCAGGCCATTATCGCAGAATGACACAACTGAATTGAGAAGGAAGTGGAAAGTGGCAGAAAACAAATATTTGGAGCAATGCAATGAAGATGCAAATCAACTCGCAATCATTGGCGAGGAGCTCCTAAAAAACAAAGAAACCATTCTCAAGGCCATCGAGGAAATCAAAAGCAAAGATGAAATGATCAAGCAACTACAAGATCAACTAGCACAGAAGATAACAGAGGGTACACCAATAGTTCCACACTCCATAGCGGCTATTAAGGAGATTGAGGTACGTCCTCTATCTCCCCCCTTACATCATTCGCCGATAAGGGAGGAAACAGAGATCCATTCTGAAAGAACTCATCGGGATATTGCACAACTGAGCCAAAACGAGAGGGCACTATTGGTGTCCCAGCTTACTACAGAATTTGAAGATCAAATCATCAAGGTCATGAAGGATGCAAGAATTGAAAGCAAAAATTTGGAACAGATCTTAAAACCATTCAATATACCATATGGACTACTTAAAGAGCAAACACGCCAATATATGAAGACCACGACAAATAAAGAGCCCGAGAACAATCTCCAGTTCAGTAGGAATGCATTCAACTACACTCAAGAGGAATTCAAAAGAGCTGACCCTGTATGGAGGAGAAAATTTCTGGAAAAAAACCCGACGCTCCGAGTACAATGGGAATCATCGCCATACGTACTTCAAGCAAATCTATCTTTTTGCCTAATACCCCGTAGACGCTCTTGGATGCATTTTTGGGAAGGACAGCACCAGGGTAGCCTAAATAACCAGTGGCTCAACTATCCACTATTGCCAAGTCCATTGCATAGCTATCTACCGACTCAAGAATACCTGGTTAAAACCATGGAATTTTGGATTGCTCGCTATGCCAATGTACCTGATTTAGTCGTCAAAATGACTAATAAGATTCTAAGCATGTTACTTACAGTCATCAAGGTCTTCCAACATACAAAATATACTTTTTTGAACTTCATCGGCATTACTCAAGGATCTGAAGCACTCATTTTTTATCTCTCCACTATCCCGAGCCGATTAACGATTATGGCGTTCTACTCATGGCTTATGTTTTTGCCAAGCACATATATGCATACTTTTGAAGCAGCATTTTTCACAGGCTTCTTTGAAATTGATTCTGAATTTTTTGTGAAAATGACTTCCAATCTTAATGCAAGACTGGTGGCCTATGAAACAAGCTTCTTTGTTGATCACCAACACGCACTAGAGGATGGAGTGAAGTCCAGTCAATGGAAAGAGCTCATGATATGTCAAACCAATCTGCTTAATCAAAGAGAGCAAGCCGCAATAGAAACGTACTCATGGTGCCACAAAAAGCCTATCGGGGACGACAGAGTTCAGGAGCAGGGACATGTGGAAGGGGAATCAAGCAAAAAGAGAAGAAGAAGAAAATCAAAGAATAAAGTTTCTCAATAAGGAATGAAGATTATCAAGAAAAAGAACAACTCTCTCCCCAAAGCCCCGCAGGGGCATGCATCAAGCAACAACACCAAAGGCTCAGGTCCTGAGGAGTGGAATTAAAGAAAGATAACAACCAGGACATTTCATGGAAGGTTGCACACAGCTTCCTCATCCACTAGGAGCAGGCGGCGAAGTGAAACAAGCTAAGGAGAGAGATAGCACACATAGGACTCTTCATCGGATAAGATAACCAATGCAGCCCGAATTAACATGGCAACCCAGCTTTGTGATATATGCCATTCACTGTTTTGGTCATAACTTGAAGAGTGGTTGTCAGACTCGAGTGAAAATACCACCAACAGATCTCATTGAGAACTTTGAAATGAACCGACCCACTATTGGACATATGCGGAGTTCGAAGCTGGGGGAAACATTCGAATTTGTAAAAATTGTTGTAAGTGGTATCGCACCAGACACTTTCAGAGGTTAAGTGAGTTGTAGAGGTAGATTAGTCTTTTCTTAGGCATTTTAGCTGAACCACTTCAATTTCCATCATGAGCGCACATGTCCTCATACACTTGGTTAGGTCGGTTCTTCGGATTGATAATTAAGCATGTGTGAATCCACCACTATATGCACTTGTGTGGAAAATGAGATTTAGTCTCTTTGGCACAAGTCCCTAAGACTTCGTGACTTAGGTACACATTGGCCTTTATCGATTGCTTTGGTACCCAAATTTGTCAAAGACCTGGGGATTGAGCTTGTCCTTGTTTCTTGGTGCTTCTTTTAGCATGGTTAGCTTGCTTCAAAGGGAATGGTTGTGGCAAAGTTGGTGGTTCCTTTTCGTACCCAAATTTGCTTCATGCCCTAAGCTTCTTTCTTCTTGCACTTGGTTTGTCTATTTGATGTAGCCGTGTGCGTGTACTGTTTTACTTGCCTCTTTGGTTGAATTGGTGTGGCTGCAGTAGTCTTTGAAAAAGAAGAGGGGTTCTCTCTCCTTTGAGACCGTTCTCTCAAGATTGAGTCCTTCTAGATCATAGCTTTCTTGACACATACATCTTATTTGCTCAGATTGGGCCTAGAGGAACTAAGAGAATGCATGCTACTTGGATGTGTGCCCATGCAATTTGCTAATTCTAATGTGATGCATTGTTCATGGACCCAAACTTGAAGAAGTCACCTTTTAAGGTTTAAGTTGATGGCATGGTCATAGATCCAGTCTTGATCCAAGACAAGTGGTTCTGTAAGGTCCTCATCTTCACACACAAGCATTTTGACTCTCATTGGAACATCTTGAAGATAGATGGGAAGCTCTACCTCACCCAAACAAGGGGTTTCCACACCTCCCAATCCTATGAGATAGGCTTCAATGGAATTGATGTTCAATTGTAGATCTTGGTAGTATGAAAGTCTAACCGCACTAGTTGCTCCACCTGATTCAATCAATGCTCTCACAGATCTTGCATTCTTCCCTTGTCCTACCGCTATTGTCACAAAGGGACGTCGATCAATTATTTTAGAAGAAATTTCACTTGATGTTTGACACATGGCCATGTGGTATCTTGGGGCCTCAAGATTGATATCTAGGCCTAGGCATCTTAACTTATTTCTCCTAATGCGTTCTCTAGCCTCTGCCTGTGCTTCTTCTCTAACCCTTAGCTCTTCTTCTTTTCGCTTCTTAGTGGCATTGAGTCTCTTTAGCATATCCTCTGTAAGAGGTTCTTGATATAGCTTGACTCAACAACCACTAATATAGCTCGGCAAGACATCGCCTTCTAGTGTGGCCAATTGAACAACACCGCTAGTGGAAATTCTATTAATGATCATGGGTCTGTATCCTCTTTTTTCCAACTTACAGGCATGTTGCTTTAGGGTATAAACCAACACTAGGTTTCCCTCTTTTAAGCCTTTGTCTTTGATATGTGCATCGAAGTATGCCTTTTTCCTTTTCTTTGCAGCATAGATGCCTGCCGCCGCTCGTAGCCTTGTCTCACCTAAGCATTCTAGATCAAACATCCTAGAGGATAACTCGTGTCCATTCCACTCATGCTCTTGTGGTACTTTTAAAGTTGGGATTAGGAAGTCCAAAGGTAGCACAACATTTTGTCCGAAGACTATCTGAAATGGGGTGGCATTGGGTACCATTTTTTAGGCAACTCGGTAAGCCCAAACAGCGTGATGAAGTTGTTTGTCCCAATCAAAGCGCTTATTATTTACCAATTTGGTCAATACATTACATAGGATCTTGTTTGTGCTCTCAGCTTGTTCGTTAGCCTGTGGATGATAGGGGGCAGATTTCTTATGTATCACCAAGAACTCTTGGAGGAGATTTTCAATGACTTCATTCAAGAAGTGTGTTCCTCTATCACTTACTAACTCTATTCGAAATCCATATCTCATGAACACATTCTCAAATAAGAACCTTGCCATCATTTGAGCATCATTCTTTATTATGGCCTTGACTTCTACCCACTTTGTAAGGTAGTCAGTGGCTACAATAATGTATTCGGCATGGGAGCTTCTAGCTGGGGGGTTAATAGGACCTACAAAGTCGATACCCCACTTCGAGAATGCACGTCCTTCCATCATTGGTCTCAAAGGCATCTCATCTTTTCTTATCGGATATTGCACATATTGGCATGTGTCACATTTCTTCACATAGGTATGTGCATCCATATGAAGAGTGGGCCACCAAAGTCCTAAGAATAGAATGGTCTTGACTACTCTGTTAGGCCCAAAGTGTCCACCTGCAGCACCGCCATGTGCAATTTCTAAGATTTTCAAATAATATGATTCATGAATGCACAATCTTAGGTACCCATCTTTTCCTCTTTGGTATAGGTTTTCTCCTACTAAGGCATAGTCTTGAGCCTCTTGCTCCATGCTTCGTCTTCTTGCTAGACTAGCCCCATTTGGTAATGTTCAGGATCTAAATTCTACCAATGGAGCACTCCAATCTGGAATTAATGATACGTGATAAAGAGTGACATGCTCCACCGGGGGTCTCTTCTAGCACACTAGACAATTCTTGATCCACTCATGAATTTCTTTGTCCATATTAGGCCAATACACTCCTAAAAGTTTTAGATTTTGCAATGTTCGTTGTTTAGAATAGTGATTCCCTAGAAATCCTTCATGGGCTTGTTGCAACCAACTACTATGTTCATCGCCCTCGACACAACAAGCTAGAACACCTTCCGTATCTTGCTTATACATGCTTCCTGCCAATATTTGATAGTTTTGTGATTGTACGATTTCATCCTTGTTCGTCTTCACATTCATTTTTGCAGGTCCAAAGGTTAGGACTGGTACCAAATTATTTGCCCATTTAGGAAGGACTTCTAGATTGAACAGATAAGCATCAGGCAATTCATCAGACACTCCTTGTGGTGGCTCTCCTGAAGTGATGCGAGAAAGGTGATCTGCTCTGAGGTGGGTCTTACCTTTCTTAACAAACACTTCAAAGTCATATCCCATTAGTGAAAAACTTAAACTTGTTAGCCAATAGATAGTGTGTAAACTTTTTTACAGCATAGATCATGCCTAAGCCTTCTCTCTTAGTTGTTGTATAGTTTCGCTCAGCTGTGTTCAATTGTCTACTAGCATATGCTATAGGCAAATCTAGATTTCCTTCTCCTGTGGGTTGTGCCAGCACCCTATTGAATGATTGGATGCATCTACATGGACATGGAATGGTTTAGTCCAATAAGGAGTAGTCAATATTGGGGCAGTGCACAAGCATCTCTTCAGCTCATTGAAGGACTTCTCGCATTCGTCCTTTTCCACTCAAAATTTGTCAACAAGGCATAAAGAGGCTTAGCTATAATTGCATACATGTGAATAAACCTATGATAATATCCACACTGGCCCATAAATGCTTGTACCTCTTTAACATTCCTTGGCCTCATTCAGTATGCTCAATCTCATAGATAAATCCAGCTTCAATAAACTTGTCAATTTCTTCTTTTATTTTGGCTGCATAAGTATCATTATATGTGTAGGGCTTATGTTTGGTGGGCTTTGCATCAGCTATCATGGGGATGGTATGAGAACAAATTTTTGGATCTACTCCCCTTAGGTATTTATAGGTCCAAGCAAACACATCCCTATATTCCCTTAATAAGGCTACCAACTCTGCGTCCTCTTCTTTACTTAGGTCATCTCCTATGTATGTACATGTCTCTTCGTTCTCTTCAATGGTGACTACAATTTCTTTGTTATCATACGCTTCTCCTATGGCGGCCTCTCTCTTAGGCATTCGTACCAAAATGTTTTGGTCCTCAACTTCATATTTCTTGACATTCTTTGGTACTTCAAACACTGGTTCCTCCTCTTCTTGTTTCACTACTTTTCTTTTCTTTTTCTTTTGATCACCTTCACTTCCATCCTTTGAGTTTACAACTTTGATGCTTGTGAGAGGTTCTCCTTCTATTTGTGTAAATACTCCTATGTCTTCTAGATAGTGCTCCTCTAAAATAAAGCAACTATCCATCACAATGGACTCTAGATCATCATCATTCTCTTCTTCTTCTATGAAGTCACTAGAGTCACATCCTTCTAGCACGGGTTGACACATGAACATTGAAATATCATAACCCTCCTCATCACAATGAGGTGTCCATTGTGGTGGCTAAGACTTTTGCCCAACCATGAGGCTCAAATTCCTCATCTGGAAAGATCATGGATGTATAGGCTGGGTCTTTAACTCGTCTATTGCCTTGATAAGTTCCTTCTTCTCTTGCTTTTAGGCATTTTTCCTCTTCCTTCGCGACCTTGCACATCCACAAATGAGTATCTTCATACATCCAGGATGTATCAGATGAACTTTTAGAATGCACAGAGATTGAATCTTCTTGCTCCTTGTGGATAGAATTCCACTGTAGGCGTGGTACATCTCTGAAGGTGTAATCCTTCAAATTGACCTTGGTTGTGACCCTTAAGCGCTGCAATCTTGTACTATTTGCAATTGCCATAGCAAAGGTCTTCCTAGGATCATTCATAGGTATTAGTTTTACCAAAGTCACATATAGCAAAGGTGTGTTCAAACTCTACACCACAAGTGGTTAGAGTTATCCCTTCTAGCAATCCTAGAGGTCTTTCCACATGGTTGTTAGCCATTTGAAGCTTCATTCTAGTTGTTCTTAATGCGGGTTTACCCCATTGCTTCCACAAGGAAGTGGTCGCAATAGCAACACTAGCACCTGAATCTAGGATCGCTTTGGTTGTGTAACCTTGGTAGGTGATCGGAAGATAATTATTACCTTCTTCGCTCATGTTCCCTATTTTGTCTAGAGGTATCTCTGGAACTTTTTGCTTAGAGCCTGCTTTTGAGATCTTATAATCAAGTTCTAAAACTTGATTTGCCACATGTTTCCATACCTCAGGTTTTACTTTGAGCAGCTCTTCTAAAGTGATATGACACTAAATTTTGGTGTTCTTCATGACTTCAGTGTTTCTTGGAACCACCGAGTCTTCGTTTCTCATCAATATTGGAGCTCTGATCTGGAGAGATTCAGATTCCCATGGGCCTGTGAACTGTGGCAACTCTTGTAAAGAATTGGATTCAAATTCTAACCTTTCTTCTTCTTGTTGCTCTACTTGATCTCCATAATTAGATGGAATGTCTTGTGGAAATTGATCATGAAGTTCATCAATCTCAAGAATAGGAGGGGGATTATCCTTCTCCTGGGTTCATTTCTCTTCTTGTATTTCTCGCAAGAACTTTTGAGAGTGTTGTTGAATTGAAAGAGGTTCTCCATCATCTA
The DNA here is from genome assembly GCA_020310875.1 of Ceratopteris richardii. Lineage (NCBI taxonomy): Eukaryota > Viridiplantae > Streptophyta > Polypodiopsida > Polypodiales > Pteridaceae > Ceratopteris > Ceratopteris richardii. Next base: position 143,343,245 of record CM035420.1, on the reverse strand, counting down.
TGGAGTCAGGAACATAAACTTTCTTTGGTGATGAGCTTTCTCTTTCAACAGTTGGTTGAGCCTGTGGAGGTAAAGAAACTTGTGGTTTATTTACCAACTGCTCTAATCTATCTAGTAAGCCCTGGAAGTGCCAACCTGGTGTAATAGCATTTGTCTGATTGAATGGTTGATTGGCCTCGAACATAGCTTGAGCTAGTTCCACCATTTTTATGCACATTTTTTTCCATTCAATCTCTAAATCTACTCTAGGGTAACTCTTGTCTAGGTTTACAGGTGTTGACCCTTCTTGAAGTCAATTCTGGTATGCCTTGAACATCATATCCAAGTGTTGTGGGGTTGGATCTGCAAGAAGAGACCCTGGTTGTGGTCTATTTACAATGGTTGGTGGGTGAGGATGAGGTTGGGGATGAGGTGGTGTGAATGGAGTTTTGACATGCGAGGGGCTTTGAGAGACAATATACTCTATTTTTGTTTTTGCATCTTTTAGGCTTTCTTCTAGTTCGGATACCTTTTTGGTCCACTTACGATTGGCCTTCTCTCTAGTATCCTTCCATGTTCTTATTTTTCTCTTACTAGGCTCTGCTGACTCACTTGGCTCTGATTGCTCAGCTAGTTTAGCTTGTTGTAAGGCTTGTGCCCTAGTAACTGCATGTATAGGAGCCACATTATCGCTAATGGAACTTGAAACCCTACTACGCCTACTACATTAACTGGTGTAGCCTTTGGTGCACTAGAGGGATGTCCAGGACAATCTCTCAGGAGCTGTTCTTAGCCACACTCAAGACAAACGACTTGTGTTGTGATGTTCTGCCCTTCTATCGGAGCTAGTGGGTGGGGTGGTTGTTGTTTTGGTATAGGTTGAGGTGGATTATATCCTCCATGTTCATACGGTCTAGTTGCTCCTCGTGGTTCTGGACATGGGTTATACCTAGGAACTTCTCTGCATTGTTCTCTAGGAGGGCACCCGTATGGTCTACATTGGGGTGGTACAAACGGTCGCGGTTGTCTATTCATTGGATAGTTTTCAGTGTTGTAGTTGATGTACGTCTGCTCATTATAAGAGTATATGTTAGGCTCCTGATATGGTTGTCTATCGTAAGGTAAGGTTGTGATAACCCTAATCCTTCTCTGATGTAGACATGAGATGGATGATCTCCACCGCAAAGTGTGCAACTTCCAAACATTAGCACTCTCAAGGAGGAGTTCTGGTTGCTCCTTTGTCCTTGTAATCCTAATTTCCTGGCCAGTAACGCTGCCACTTCCTCCACATAACTTGAACTAGAAGTCTCATTGCTCCTTGTATCCTCTGTTTTGGTAGGATCTTGTGTGATTTTGAGACCCTCAGCTAAGTTGTCTTCCAAATCTATGCACTCTTGAAGACACTCACTTAGAGTTTGCAATCATTTTACGTACACTGAGATTCTCAATGTTCCATTTGTTAGACCTTCTAAAAATAAGGATATCATTTTCTGCTGAGAAGGTCTCTCTGTCACAGGGCATCTGTTAACATATTGATTAAATCTTCGTGCTGCATTTTTTACTGTCTCATTAGGAGATTGTTTGAAACTATGTATTAAGGATGATGAATTGTGCTTGATCCCTCGTTTAATGAATTCCCCAATAAATTCTTGGAAGAATTGCTCAATATGGCCAAAGCAATTTGGATCCAAGGATTGAAACCAAGCTAAGGCTATTCCCATGAGGGTTAGCCTAAGGGATTCATATTGCACGAAAAATTCATCCACTTGCTCCACTTGCAATACCTGCTTGAATTCTACAATGTATTCATAGGGCTCTCCTATGCCATCGTAACGATTTCGCATACATTTGGCCACTTGGGTTGGTCTTAGTCTTCTACTTGACTCTGGGGATCGAATTATGATGCGAATAGCAGGTTTTACTGGGTGTACTCTAGCTCCTACACCTTGGAGTGATTCTGCCCTAAAGGTTGTTCTATTCATATTTCCCATTCCTTGGCCAGTTTGGTTGTGGGCGTTAATTCTTGGCATGGTGGATTGCACCTGAGGTCTGTTCGGCATACTACGTTGGCTTGTTTGTCCTGACATCACATTTTTTGTTTTTCGCTGGTTTTGGAAGGGGTTTTGTGAGGTAGTTGCCTGATCTTGGGGAGGGAATATATGTAGATCCATGTATCTTAATCTAGACCCCTCCACTTCATCTACACGCCAATATCTCCTTTGATTTTGGTCTAGGTATGTAACTCTAGATGGAATTTTGGGATCCCTAAACTCGTATGTAGTCATTGGGCTGATGCTTTCTTCTTGTGTCAATGAATTAGTTTGTAGGAGCAGGTTTGATCCATGCACCAAGTATACATCCATCGGATAGTCATCTTGGAGTAACCTATTTGCTTGCAATAATTGAGTCATTACTGACTTTCCCCTAGGGGTAGTCATGGTATCTCCACTGTTGGTTCTCTTGAAAGTTCCTTGTCCCTCTAATTCTCCTCTATCAGTAATCTTATCAGGGTTTTCGGTTGCTACATAGATCTAGCCCATCTTGTCCATGTAGACTCAATCTTCGTACTTGGCAGTTGGCCTTGGGACTATTTCAAATTCTATAGTGTTTATCATTCTTGCTACTGAACTATGTAGACTGTCGAGGTAGATGGGTATTCCTTGCAAGTTAGTGGATATGTATTGAAGAGACATCTGATATTCCCCTTCCACTATAGACATAAAAGCTTCCCTAGGTACTAAACTATGCATGTCTTCAAAAGCCAATAGTCTCTCCAAGTTAAAAGACATTTCTGACTCACTCGTCTGTGAACTTAGCACGTAGTGCTAACCACTGAGTTTTGAGCCCCCGACTTGATTGTGTGGTTGACACTAGCCTCAGATGATTTGGTACTTTATCTATCTCTTCCTAAGTGTCTACTTGATCTTAGGTTCATAAGCCTTGTCTACAAGTCCAAAATTGTCCTTTGTATTGCTCAAAATCTTGTGGAACTCCTTGCTTCCTAGTCCAACCTGAGGGTCAACTTCAAAATACTATATCTAATAATCCACATATAGGATACCAAAGGATCAGACAATACGATACCACTTTTTGGCACGATACGATACCAAGTTGGCGATACAATACCAACGTGGCACGCGATACGATATTGCTCGATTGACGATATGATACCATGAACGACTCGATACGATACCACCGAGGGCGACCACGATCACGATACCAGCACTTGACGATACGATACCAGAATGGTATCACGATACCTCGAGTGGGCATGCATGATACGATACCTCGACAAGTATCGTGATGCACAGGAGTTCTGGTATCACGATACCAAAACTCAACCAGACATGATACTTGGAGATTTTGACACCCAAATTCAAAATTTTTTGCAAATATGTGTACCTTGTGTCCTTGTCACTCCTATGTGTTTGTATATGCAAAGTCACCCTTCAATCTCATGATACAACACTCGCGATACCAGGCACATACCTTGTCACTCTGCAATATTGTCACTCAGGTTTTTGATGTTTTAACAGCGCAATTCTCTGTATTTCATCCACACTTAAGCTCTGAACTCTCTTTGAACTCCTTGCACAGCCAAGAATGAAGAAGAAGAGGCAAAAATAGGGGATATATAGTCAAAAAAGCGAAAAAAGTAGAGAAGGTGAAGATGAGAGGAGATGGTGCTAATGATGATGATGGAGATGAAGCAAAAATCAAAAACTGAACTGAAAATGGTGATTTTTTTACGTTCCAATGTCGCTATTCTACGTCTTACCGTCACATGCTCGTCCTCCAAGCTCTCTCCACGGCAACGGTGCTAAATTTGGTGTCACTCTAGCACAATGGCAAGTACCAATGTGAGGAGCTTCACCTCATAAATGTCAATCCATGGAGACGTGAGGACTGGTATGAAGACCAAGAGCAAGTGAAGTGCACGAGTGCGTGAGTGAAAGCACACAAACATACACACACATACACACACGCACAAGGTAAGAGCAAAGAGTGGAACAATGGAAGGACTTTGATTACAAAAGAAATCTATTACAGAAGCTCAAATCTACAACAAGCTAACCTCTAAAATGAGCTCTCAAGCCCTTTTTATAGTTTTTTGAGTAGTTTTGGCCGTGTCCGGCCTAATTAAAAATTAGGTTCCAAGGCTTATTTGGGGGCTCAAACGGAGTCTAAAAATTATGAAAAATGGTAGGATGATACTTCTAATACTCCTCAAGCTCATTATTTTTATAGGGATTCATTTTGAACATTTGGCATGTGCTTCTTAGAGCTCCCTACATGCTCATTCTTCTTGTGTGTCCACTTCCTTGACATGCCTCTATGCTTGTGCTTGACCTTGACTGTCAACACTTCTCTGTCTATAATCAAGTGGCCATTGTTCTAGAAGATCAGCATAAGATAGCTTTTGCTATAGAATGGGGCATATTCGCTTTTTGGGTAATGCCATTTGGGCTTACCAATGCACCAGCTACCTTCCAAAGGCTGATGTGTCATGTGTTTAAAGAGTTCTTGTGTAAAAACTTGGAAGTCTATGTGGATGATCTTTGTGCTCATTCCAATAATAGACAAACACATATACCTGAACTCAGACAAATCTTTGACAAATGTAGAGAATATCACGTCTGCCTCAACCAAGAAAAATATGTTTTTATGGTCAGGCAAGGCAAGATTCTAGGACATATAGTGTCAAAGAATGGCATATCCATAGATGAGGAGAAGGTTATAGCTACCGCAGAGCTACCGAGACCAAATAATGTCAAGGAAGTACAAGCTTTCATGGGGCATTATGGCTATTACTGATGTTTCATTCATATGTATGCAATCATTGCAAAGCCTCTGTAATCCTCCTAACTAATTTTGAGTGGACGGATGAATGCGAAAACTCTTTTAATGAGCTTAAGAAATGACTGTGTTCAACACCAATCTTGACTACACCAGATTGGAACAAGCCTCTCAGCTCACAAAATGGTTGGTTTTATGCACTAATGTGGTTCTATTTGGCCAGGAAAATATGTTTGATTGCAGGTACTTGAAGAGTTAATCAATTGGATGAAAGGTATTTGCAAACTACATGGCTACATCTTGTTCAGAGGGGAATGCCCTTGGTGTTTGGAGTTCCAATTATGGAAAATATGAGCATGTTTAGGATGCAATCATTTGTGTTGAGCAGATGCAGTTTGGGGGAAAGCCCATTCAGATTCTTGCATTTCTTGTTTATGTATTGAATGCCTATTGTCATGCAAGCTTGGTGAGTGAAGGCCACAACCATTTTGAGGCCATGTATGCAAGTTGTGGCTTGATCATAGAAACCTATAAGTTTTCAATAAGCTTCAGATTAGGGACGTTGCGGGTTGGAATGCACTTATGGAAGATTGCACAATGAAATTGCCAAACAATGATTGTTATTATCTGATGTTGTTCTTGGATGGGCATTAGTGGATATGAACTTATGCATGTATATGGTCCAAGGAACTGCCAAAATGAGATGTGATCACATGAAATTCTAGGATTTCAATGAATACAAAGAAAGGGTTGTTGAATGAAGCTATACAGATGTATGCACAAATGTTTTTGGAACTTCTGTTTGGTGGGGATAGGGAAATAAGGGGAGGCTTATCCTTTTGAGGGGCACCGATGTACAGATAAGGGGGGGAAAAGTCGTAGAAGAGAGACAACAGATAGATAACGGGTGAATGCGGGTCTGGCAGGGGAGAGCAGAGGAAGAGAGGTTGCTTCAATCGAGTGCGCTCGTTTTTTTTTGGGGGGGCGCGCACATCTGAAGCAGGCTTCTTTCTGGAGTTTTTTGTTATTTGTCCCGCAAGTATGGACAGAGGGAAGCAAGCAGAAGGGTTTTTTTTGTGTAGTTGGGGGACAGAAATCGAGTGTGCTAGGGGCTCTCTCAGACAGGTGACTGAGGAAGGATGGTAGCTTCGGAGCTCGCTCTCAGACATTGGAGGAAAAAGAACAGCGCTGCACATCAAGGAATCTATGAGGAGGGGGCGCTTATGAAGAGGTTCTCGATGGCTGTTGTGCAGGATATGTATGACCACTGTTGAGAGAGGACCCGGATGTGCAGTGATAGAAGGAGGAGAGTGGGCAAAGGAGGAAGAAAAGAAGGCGCAGGCAGTAAAAAAACGAAAAGGGAAAATGCTCGTTTATCGGTGATGAGCATCAGTGATCCAGGCTGAGGGAATTTCAAATGAAGAAGTGTTTTATGTGCACTTGATAGTTGCTTCTTCGTTTAATATGCTTGTTTGGCTCTGGCGATGGACTCGTGCAAATTCTGAAGCAAGGAATCTCTGACACACTGTGGCTCTGACAACGATAGTAATTCTCTTCTGTGCTATCAAGATTCCTTGATGCATGAAAAGACCCAGAAGTCTTCGATCGTGTGACGCTGTAGAAATGATCTGAGAAAGGAAGGATGCTGTAAATGGTAGTGATTTGAAGGGAAGTGGGCGCTGTCAATTGTCAATGTGGAGGAGCAACGGAAATTCGTAAGCTGCTATTACTGTGAGCGATCATATGATAAAATTGATGAGTTATTGTTTATCCCGCTAATGAAGTTTTACTTCCGTTGATGATGTGATTCACACACCAATATGATCTGCCATACTGAAGTCTGTTCTGCGTTTGCTACCACTTTTGAGATCTTCATCGTTGTTCCATTATTCTTGATGATCTTGCATAGTTTTTTTAGAATATTATTTAGATTATGATATGCCGCTCCCATTAAGACCTATGATGTTCTCTATTCATCTCAATGATTGGCATGATCTGGCATGAAGATAAAGTCTTAACGACTTCCATTTCTATGAATGCGCCAGTTTTGGTTTGCTGTAATTTGCTTCCAGACTAATTTATTGTAGGCCAACTCTTAACGGGCTTCCTCTGGCAATTCACAAAGCAGTAGATCTTTGGGGGGAATGCTTCTCTGTCTGCAGGTACGTACGAGAGAGAGAGGGAGAGAGAGAAAGAAGAGGACGTGCGCGTTGGAGGAGAGATCAACAGGGGCCGTCCGTTGGCCTTTTGTACAACAACATGATTAGAAAATAGTTCCTACGCGAATCATATAAAGAAGAATTGTATGGTCATCATAGGAAAATTGTGCGCTAAACATCGAAATTAGAAGCTGGATGGTATTTGGAGGAGATTTAAGAATTTGAAGTAGAACAAAGAAGTATGGTTCATGCGGACATTTCCGGGCTATAAAGAGGAACAAATATAGGAGTTAATGCTAGTCAATGAGATTTGGAGACTATGGCTATATGAGCAAACTTTATTATGTCTATTTTGTTTAAACCGTTTGGAAGTCGCAGGTGATGATGTAACCGTAGCATTTCTGTTTTTATGGTGTGGATCCCCTTGGATAGGGGGCAACTTGATGAAGGGGAAGACATGCAAAGCTGAAGGGGAGTCAATTACTGGATGCGAAGGCCAAGAGTAGGACTTCTCAAAGAAGGAGATTCAAAGGGGTTTCGCATGATTCCTACTACCTTTCTATGACTTGTTATGGTATGACCCTGGGAGAGAGATTATAGAATGGAGTGATAACGAGAGAGGTGTTTCTTAAACATTTGGTATAGACATAGCTGTCGACATCTTAGAAAAACATAATTTGAAACTCATATGTGGAAGAAAAATTTGAGTTCTTTACAGAGAAACGATCTGTGTCCATTTTTCTCTGCTCGAAATTACTGTGGTGAACTCAGAGCTCAGAGAACGTAGAAAGAGGAGTGTTGATGCCTTCGATTAAAATTGTGACTTTTGCAAATATGTAATCAGATCATACAAAGGACGGATTCCTCGAGGGATAATTATGGGTTCCAGGTAATCCAATTGGACCGATTCCGAGGGGTTTGAACAAAATAAAGTCTCGCATAATCACTTTTTCCTCGGGCATTAGAATTAAACATTTTGGTGCGTCTGCCGGGAAAAGCTTGGCACGTCTCTATAAGAGAGTGCCATAGGTTCGCCTAGCGCCACATGTTGGCCGAGCTTGCGGACTCCAGATCTAGTACATGAGTGAGGGGAGCTCATCCTCAGGAGCAACACAAACTCAAAGAGAGGAACGCGCTCAGAGAAGAGCCCTTGAAAGAGAAAGGAAGAGGTGGGAATCGCAAGTTGAGTCAACCTCGACTAGCTCAAAGAAATCTGCCAAAAACGTGTACTCCCGTAGGAGAGTCGCGAATCAAGTGCGAAAGTTTGAAGGAGGGATCCTGAGGCCGCGTGTGCTAAATTTATGGGATCGAAGTGATATTGACATCACACCTCTGTTTGAAATGGCTCAGCGGATTTCGGTTCACTTGGGGGATTTCACCAAGTTCTCAGGTGCTTGGGACGAGGACCCAGATAGTTTTATCCAATTGTTTGAGGTTACGTGTGCGGCCAATGAGGTAGTAGACCAGGCTCAAAGGTTGAGGATCTTTCCAGCTACTCTTCGTGATGAGGCAGCCAACTGGTATGGGAATTTGACACCTCAAGAGTGTGGAACTTATCAAATGCTCAAGGAAGCCTTCTTGGCAAAATTTCGACGACAAGGCTTCCAGGATAGATTGGCCCAACAGATGGATTACTTGCGACAAGGAGTCAATGAGAGCATCGATAACTACATTCAGAGAATGGAAACGTTGGTAAGAAAGATGGGCGCGAATGCCCCGAATGATGAGACATTGAAGAGAAGATTCATTGCGGGATTGAGAGATCCTACGGCGCAGCAGCATATCAGCCTGACAAGACCGGCAACTTTAATGGATGCTAAGGAACAAGCAAGGCTTTGGGAGGAAGTACAATTATGTCAACAGAGGAAGATGGAGCTCTTATACGAGCCAATGGGAGGCCCAGGTAACATACCAATAAAAGATCCTGGCCAAGGAAGTCCCTCATTGACGACTCCAGCTTTTGTAGCTGCCACTAGTACGCCAGGCGAGGTAAAGCCTGCGCTAACTGAAGAACGAATATTGGAGTTGGTCACGCAAGCTATAAAAGCTGCCACAATCACCTAGGAAAGATACACAGTAAAACCAGAGGTAACTACAACCCCGAATCAAGTGTTTAGATCGAACACATGGTGCGGAAAGTGCCATGGTTAAGGCCATTTGGCTTCAGAATGCCCTACAGTCTCGAGAGTATTCACAGAGAGATCACCACCTAGGATGCGTTGTACTTTTTGTGGAAGAACAAATCACACGGAGGACCGATGTTACAACAAGAGAGCCTATGAAGAGAGAACTATGAAATCGAGAGATACAAGAGAAAGACCTTACACGGGATTGCCCGCTCAAAGTGTCCCACCTACATCTCGTTGGGAAAACAGACCGACTTATGGATATGGTGCTCAGGGTCAAGGAGGAGATTATCTGAGAGGAGTCGCACGTGATCAAAGGAGAGATGGTCCAATCCATTGCTGGAGATGTCATGGCTTTGGCCATACTCAATCTAGATGTCCAAACGAAAAGAAACCAATTGATTATACCCCACTATGTAGGTATTGTAGTGGAGAGGGCCACTTTGATGAAGATTGTCCAAAACAAAGAGCTGCCGCCGGCAAGGAAAAAGGACCAGTAGGGTCCTCGAATTATGTTGATACTCACATGCATTCCACATCGAGAGCTCAAGAGCACATTCCTACGATCGGAGTAGTGTTCAAGGCACCGAACCCTCAAGAAGGCTCTAGCTCGTCAATGCACTTTGTGGATGCTTACCAGGCCAAGAAATCGCATAAAGAGCCAACTGTGGCAGTAGTCACAAGAACTCAAGAGTATTTGAAGAAAAATCCAGAAGGTGAAAGCGGAAAAGCAAGCCAAGAGAAGATACCCGAACATGAAGAGGTAGAAAACCAAATTGGAGGATTCGATGAGCAGCAAGAGTTTGTAGATGGGGAAGAGATAGAGATTCTTCCACCAGTGACCAAGGAGTTTGTGCCAGGCATAGCACCATTCCCCGAAAGATTAAGGGCTCCAAAATGTAGGAAGGAAAGACAAAGTTTGGAGGAAGTGGACATTGTAAAGTTGCTCGCGGACACGGAAGTCACGCTAGACATTGGCACATTGATGAAATGCTCACCTGCATATAGGAAATAATTCTACAACGAATATATTAAGAAGCCGAGGAAAGCTCGAGATAAAAAGAGACAAGATAAAGATGTCCAAGGGATCATTCAAAGTATTACGACGCAAATTGATTCGAATGCTCCAGCTGTGACAGTCGAGATTAAAGGGTATGCAGTCCTCGGTGCTCAGTTAGATAGTGGAGCCGCAATCAACCTTATGACTGAGTTCATGATGAAAGCTTTGGGCCTCAACCACATGGAAGAAACACCGATGTCCTTGAGAATGGCAGATCAAACACAAGTGAAGCCTGCGGGTCTTTTAAAGAATGTAAGCACAGTTGTGGGCGGTCTAGAGTTTAAAGTTGATTATCTGATAGTAAGACCAAGGACCTCAGAGGCTACCTTCTCGATCTTACTTGGACGGCCATGGCTGGTGCAAGCCGAATGTGTGCACGATTGGCGCACAGGATTTATCACAATTGGACCGAAGGGCGACCGAATACAACTTCAAGTGTCTCCAAACTTGACCGGCAAGAAATCGACAACAGTTGAGGAAAGGGAGCAAAAAGCAAAGGAAAAGGTTAGACAAGAAATGGCGCGCGTAAGATTTGCCTTGCGCACGGAGACTTCCAAGGACCTTTCACAGGATGGATTTAATCTGCAATTGGCCAACCTTCAACATGCGAAAGCGGGCGAGTACATAGATCCTCTATGTTACAAGGATGATTCAGACCAGGAGTTGATGGGATGGTTGACACATACAAGTGAATTTGAGTGCTACATGTTGAGTATAGACGCAAAGGAAAATAAAGCTACTCAATCCCTGGAGAAGGGAACTTCAAAAGAAGAGTTGAAATTGGAGTTAGCTTCGACAATGGATGTACAACAGTTGAGAGAAAGGGTTAGAATGCTAGAAGAAGAGCTTCTAAGGAGAAGTCGACAATCAGACAGAGAAGCGAAAACTAAAACTAAAGTGTCGGAAGCCATTGCAAAAGCTGAACTAAAGAAATTGGATACGGTTGAAAAAGGACAAAACAATGATTTACTGGCCAACCACGCACGCGTGATTGGAGAGCACGTTCCAATCACAGTGTCATCAAGGAATAAGGAATATTCGCGAGAAGCTCAGGTGGAAAAATGGGAAGTTTTTCCAGAAAAGTTCTTGAGTGTGGGGTCAGAGCTACCAGATGAAGTACGAGATTGCATTAAATTGGCACTCAAAAATTTCAACAAGGCCTTTGCATGGTCATACAGTGATCTGAGAGGAATTGATCCCCGAATCTGCCAACATTATATAGACTTGGAAGAAGGTACCCGACCAATATGTCAACGACTCCGACGGATGAATCCAGTCTACTCGGAATTGATCAAGCTGGAATTGACTAAATTATTGGAAGCAGGATTCATATATCCCATCGCATCTAGCGAATGGGTATCACCAATTGTAGTTGTTCCGAAGAAAAATAAGAAAATCCGTATTTGCATAGATTATCGGAAGTTGAACGAGCGCACAAAAAAGGATCACTTCCCTTTGCCATTCACTGATCAAATCTTGGACAGAGTGGCTGGCCATAAATTGTACTCATTTTTGGATGGTTTCAGTGGGTACAACCAGATCCAAATCCATGAAGAAGATCAATCAAAAACTACTTTCACCATAGAATGGGGTACGTATGCATATCCTGTGATGCCATTTGGATTATGCAATGCACCGGCCACATTCCAGAGAGCAATGATAGCTACATATCAAGACTATTTGCAGGATTGGATGGAGATATTCCTCGATGATTTTGCAATCAGAGGCAATGATGAAAACGTGATGGAGAGGATCGAAGCTATTTTAAGAAGAAGCATCGAAAAAGGCATCGCATTAAATCCGGAAAAGTGTACATTTGGAGTACGAAGAGGATTGCTTTTGGGACATGTTATTTCCGAAAAAGGGATCGCGGTCGACGAGGATAAAGTGGAAAAAATTGGACAACTTCCACCTCCGCAAAACTTGTGGCAACTCAGAGGATTCTTGGGGCATGCTAATTATTATCGACGATTTATATTAAATTTTGCATCACTAGCAGCACCATTGACGAATCTTTTGAGGAATGACCAACACTACCAATGGACTGGAGAGTGTCAAGTTGCATTCGAATTGATCAAAAATAAATTGATAAATGCACCGATTTTGGTAGCACCCGACTGGACGAAAGAATTTCATGTTCATACAGATGCTTCTCATACTGCAGTTAGAGCAGTGCTCTGCCAAGCCGATGAAAAGAAGTTGGACCACCCTATTTATTACGCAAGTCGAAACTTGAATAGCACGGAAAGAAACTACACAACTACAGAAAAGGAATGTCTCTCGATGATCTTTGCGGTAAACAAGTATCGGCATTACTTGATGGGAAAGCATTTCACGTTTTATGTGGATCATGAAGCCCTTAAGTGTATCATTAATAAACCCGAGCTATCAGGACGATTGATGAGGTGGATGCTACTCCTCCAAGAATTTCAGTTCACAGTGGTAACCAGACCAGGCAAAGTGCACATATTGGCCGACCATTTATCTCGAATAGTTAATGATGAGCCAATCTCTGGTGTGCCCGATGATGCTCCTGATGGGCATCTATTCCAGGTTGATGCTAAAGTACCTTGGTATGCCGACTTGGTGAGTTTCTTGTGCACTACTAAATATCTGCGAGGAGCAAGCAAGAGAGAGAAGCAAAAACTGTTAGCATTGGCGAAGCACCATAGCATCATTGGGGGGCAACTCTATCGATATTTTGTCCATGAGGGCATTTATCGGAGGTGTCTCGAGGAAGAAGAAGCAACCCTAGTATTGAGAGCTTTGCATGATGAACCCTGCGGTGGGCATTTTGCTGGTGAGCTGACGGCAAGGAAGATTTTATTGGCTGGGTATTGGTGGCCAACGCTGCTCAAAGACTCTCACACATACTGTAAGAAATGCAACAAATGCCAAAGAATGGGCAAACCAACGTTAGCACATGCTGCTCCCCTTACGCCGGTGCTGGCTCTTAAGCCTTTTGAAAAGTGGGGAATTGATTTTGTGGGGCCTATTGATCCTCCCTCAAGATGTAGATCCAATAGGTATATCCTGGTCTGTACTGACTATGTTACCAAGTGGGTAGAAGCCAAAGCTCTGAAGACTGACCGAGCTGTTGATGTGGCTAAATTTTTGTATGAACAAATTATCACCCGATTCGGATGCCCGTTGGAGATAGTGAGTGATAGAGGAACGCACTTTGTCAATGAACTGATCGAAGAATTAATGGAATTATATAAAATCAAACATCGGAAAAGCACTCCATATTACCCGAGGGCAAATGGACAAGTGGAGGTCACCAACAAGGTTATGGAACAGATTTTGACAAAGACAGTAGCTGTGCATAGGCGAGACTGGGATGAAAGACTTTTGGAAGCTTTGTGGGCATATCGCACATCCTACCGAGTGACGACTAAGAGTACCCCGTTCTCCCTAGTATATGGCGAGGAAGCCATCTTTCCCATTGAAAAAGAAGTTCTGACATTAAGAGTAGCCATCAAGGCCAGGATGGGAGAGGAAGAATCATTAAAGGAGAGGTACATACAGTTGGTCAAGCTAGAAGAAAAGAGACTCATTGCATAGCAAAGTTTGGAAGCTATTCAGAAGAGACGTAAAGAGAGGCATGATAAGAATCTCAAGACCTATGCGATTCAAGAAGGGGATTTGGTACTAGTCTATGATAGTAAATATTATAAATTCCCGGGGAAGTTACAGACAAGATGGGCAGGACCGTTTAAAGTGGTGGAACTCAACTCCAATGGTTCCATGCAAATTCAAGATTTAGGAGAAGAATGTGCTCTCATGAAGGTTAACGCGCTTCGAGTTAAACCATATTTCAAGTAGCATTAGGACGGGAGAAGCCAGACGAGATCCAAGCAGAAGGATGTAGTAGACTCCTTGTACATAGATGTATAGTTATATATATATATGCGCATATGTAAGCTATGATTTGTGTGTCATAAATATTCTTCCTTGCTAGCTCAAGAATTTTGGACTTCTAATTATTTTTCTTGTGTTGTGCAGAGACTGTTAGGAGCTAGGTAACAAAATGGCAGATCAAATAACTCAACTCTATTTGTACGAGCTAAGGATATATTTCTCGGACCAAACATTCGCCTGCATGGACATAGATGTCGACGACTTTGAGACGGAATATGATGTGGAGGAAGCGCATTGGCTGGTATGCTTCATAAACCATGGTTTGGATGTTATGTTTTATATTGAGTGTTTTGAGGAATACCTGACCCGACATGTAGGATGGGCGGGGGATCGATATTACTATTTTGACCCTTCGAGGGAAATGCCTAACGAAGAAAACGATATCACTTGGGCTTGGGCAGATGTGTTAAAGATAGGAAGTGATGACGGAGCTCCTGAAGTTGAGCCTGACTCGCCCTAGGGAAGTCGTCGGGATGCGAGTACGAGGTGAGGCTATATGAGACATTTAGTGGACCCACATTCTAGATCATCTAAGGATAGGTACATGAGGGACTAAGGCACAACCGGCTGTAGTTACTTAGTGAAATTGCCAAACAATGATTGTTATTATCTGATGTTGTTCTTGGATGGGCATTAGTGGATATGAACTTATGCATGTATATGGTCCAAGGAATTGTCAAAATGAGATGTGATCACATGGAATTCCAGGATTTCAATGAATACAAAGAAAGGGTTGTTGAATGAAGCTATACAGATGTATGCACAAATGTTTTTGGAACTTCTGTTTGGTGGGGACAGGGAAATAAGGGGAGGCTTATCCTTTTGAGGGGCGCCGATGTACAGATAAGGGGGGGAAAAGTCGTAGAAGAGAGATAACAGATAGATAATGGGTGAATGCGGGTCTGGCAAGGGAGAGCAGAGGAAGAGAGGTTGCTTCAATTGAGTGCGCTCGTTTTTTTTTGGGGGGGGCATGCACATCTGAAGCAGGCTTCTTTCTAGAGTTTTTTGTTATTTGTCCCGCAGGTATGGACAGAGGGAAGCAAGCAGAAGGGTTTTTTTCGTGTAGCTGGGGGAGAGAAATCGAGTGTGCTAGGGGCTCTCTCAGACAGGTGACTGAGGAAGGATGGTAGCTTCGAAGCTCGCTCTCAGACATTGGAGGAAAAAGAACAGCGCTACACATCAAGGAATCTATGAGGAGGGGGCACTTATGAAGAGGTTCTCGATGGCTGTTGTGCAGGATATGTATGACCACTGTTGAGAGAGGACCCGGACGTGCAGTGATAGAAGGAGGAGAGTGGGCAAAGGAGGAAGAAAAGAAGGCGTAGGCAGTAAAAAAAAGAAAAGGGAAAATGCTCGTTTATCGATGATGAGCATCAGTGATCGAGGCCAAGGGAATTTCAAATGAAGAAGTGTTTTATGTGCACTTGATAGTTGCTTCTTCGTTTAATATGCTTGTTTGGCTCTGGCGATGGACTCGTGCAAATTCTAAAGCAAGGAATCTCTGACACACTGTGGCTCTGACACGATAGTAATTCTCTTCTGTGCTATCAAGATTCCTTGATGCATGAAAAGACCCAGAAGTCTTCGATCGTGTGACGCTGTAGAAATGATCTGACAAAGGAAGGATGTTGTAAATGGTAGTGATTTGAAGGGAAGTGGGCGCTGTCAATTGTCAATGTGGAGGAGCAACCGAAATCCATAAGCTGCTATTACTGTGAGCGATCATATGATAAAATTGATGAGTTATTGTTTATCCCGCTAATGAAGTTTTACTTCCGTTGATGATGTGATTCACACACCAATATGATCTGCCATACTGAAGTCTGTTCTGCGTTTGCTACCACTTTTGAAATCTTCATTGTTGTTCCATTATTCTTGACGATCTTGCATAGTTTTTTTAGAATATTATTTAGATTATGATATGCCGCTCCCATTAAGACCTATGATGTTCTCTGTTCATCTCAATGATTGGCATGATCTGGCATGAAGATAAAGTCTTAACGACTTCCATTTCTATGAATGCGCCAGTTTTGGTTTGCTGTAATTTGCTTCCAGACTAATTTATTGTAGGCCAACTCTTAACGGGCTTCCTCTGGCAATTCACGAAGCAGTAGATCTTTGGGGGGAATGCTTCTCTGTCTGCAGGTACGTACGAGAGAGAGGGAGAGAGAGAAAGAAGAGGACGTGCGCGTTGGAGGAGAGATCAACAGGGGTCGTCCGTTGGCCTTTGATACAACAGCATGATTAGAAAATAGTTCCTACGCGAATCATATAAAGAAGAATTGTATGGTCATCATAGGAAAACTGTGCGCTAAACATCGAAATTAGAAGCTAGATGGTATTTGGAGGAGATTTAAGAATTTGAAGTAGAACAAAGAAGTATGGTTCATGCGGACATTGCCGGGCTATAAAGAGGAACAAGTATAGGAGTTAATGCTAGTCAATGAGATTTGGAAACTATGGCTATATGAGCAAACTTTATTATGTCTATTTTGTTTAAACCGTTTGGAAGTCGCAGGTGATGATGTAACCGTAGCATTTCTGTTTTTATGGTGTGGATCCCCTTGGATAGGGGGCAACTTGATGAAGGGGAAGACATGCAAAGCTGAAGGGGAGTCAATTACTGGATGCGAAGGCCAAGAGTAGGACTTCTCAAAGAAGGAGATTCAAAGGGGTTTCGCATGATTCCTACTACCTTTCTATGACTTGTTATGGTATGACCCTGGGAGAGAGATTATAGAATGGAGTGATAACGAGAGAGGTGTTTCTTAAACATTTGGTATAGACATAGCTGTCGACATCTTAGAAAAACATAATTTGAAACTCATATGTGGAAGAAAAATTTGAGTTCTTTACATAGAAACGATCTGTGTCCATTTTTCTCTGCTCGAAATTACTGTGGTGAACTCAGAGCTCAGAGAACGTAGAAAGAGGAGTGTTGATGCCTTCGATTAAAATTGTGACTTTTGCAAATATGTAATCAGATCATACAAAGGACGGATTCCTCGAGGGATAATTATGGGTTCCAGGTAATCCAATTGGACCGATTCCGAGGGGTTTGAACAAAATAAAGTCTCGCATAATCACTTTTTCCTCGGGCATTAGAATTAAACATTTTGGTGCGTCTGCCGGGAAAAGCTTGGCACGTCTCTATAAGAGAGTGCCATAGGTTCGCCTAGCGCCACATGTTGGCCGAGCTTGCGGACTCCAGATCTAGTACATGAGTGAGGGGAGCTCATCCTCAGGAGCAACACAAACTCAAAGAGAGGAACGCGCTCAGAGAAGAGCCCTTGAAAGAGAAAGGAAGAGGTGGGAATCGCAAGTTGAGTCAACCTCGACTAGCTCAAAGAAATCTGCCAAAAACGTGTACTCCCGTAGGAGAGTCGCGAATCAAGTGCGAAAGTTTGAAGGAGGGATCCTGAGGCCGCGTGTGCTAAATTTATGGGATCGAAGTGATATTGACATCACACCTCTGTTTGAAATGGCTCAGCGGATTTCGGTTCACTTGGGAGATTTCACCAAGTTCTCAGGTGCTTGGGACGAGGACCCAGATAGTTTTATCCAATTGTTTGAGGTTACGTGTGCGGCCAATGAGGTAGTAGACCAGGCTCAAAGGTTGAGGATCTTTCCAGCTACTCTTCGTGATGAGGCAGCCAACTGGTATGGGAATTTGACACCTCAAGAGTGTGGAACTTATCAAATGCTCAAGGAAGCCTTCTTGGCAAAATTTCGACGACAAGGCTTCCAGGATAGATTGGCCCAACAGATGGATTACTTGCGACAAGGAGTCAATGAGAGCATCGATAACTACATTCAGAGAATGGAAACGTTGGTAAGAAAGATGGGCGCGAATGCCCCGAATGATGAGACATTGAAGAGAAGATTCATTGCGGGATTGAGAGATCCTACGGCGCAGGAGCATATCAGCCTGACAAGACCGGCAACTTTAATGGATGCTAAGGAACAAGCAAGGCTTTGGGAGGAAGTACAATTATGTCAACAGAGGAAGATGGAGCTCTTATACGAGCCAATGGGAGGCCCAGGTAACATACCAATAAAAGATCCTGGCCAAGGAAGTCCCGCATTGACGACTCCAGCTTTTGTAGCTGCCATTAGTACGCCAGGCGAGGTAAAGCCTGCGCTAACTGAAGAACGAATATTGGAGTTGGTCACGCAAGCTATAAAAGCTGCCACAATCACCTAGGAAAGATACACAGTAAAACCAGAGGTAACTACAACCCCGAATTAGGTGTTTAGATCGAACACATGGTGCGGAAAGTGCCATGGTTAAGGCCATTTGGCTTCAGAATGCCCTACAGTCTCGAGAGTATTCACAGAGTGATCACCACCTAGGATGCGTTGTACTTTTTGTGGAAGAACAAATCACACGGAGGACCGATGTTACAACAAGAGAGCCTATGAAGAGAGAACCATGAAATCGAGAGATACAAGAGAAAGACCTTACACGGGATTGCCCGCTCAAAGTGTCCCACCTACATCTCGTTGGGAAAACAGACCGACTTATGGATATGGTGCTCAGGGTCAAGGAGGAGATTATCTGAGAGGAGTCGCATGTGATCAAAGGAGAGATGGTCCAATCCAGTGCTGGAGATGTCATGGCTTTGGCCATACTCAATCTAGATGTCCAAACGAAAAGAAACCAATTGATTATACCCCACTATGTAGGTACTGTAGTGGAGAGGGCCACTTTGATGAAGATTGTCCAAAACAAAGAGCTGCCGCCGGCAAGGAAAAAGGACCAGTAGGGTCCTCGAATTATGTTGATACTCACATGCATTCCACATCGAGAGCTCAAGAGCACATTCCTACGATCGGAGTAGTGTTCAAGGCACCGAACCCTCAAGAAGGCTCTAGCTCGTCAATGCACTTTGTGGATGCTTACCAGGCCAAGAAATCGCATAAAGAGCCAACTGTGGCAGTAGTCACAAGAACTCAAGAGTATTTGAAGAAAAATCCAGAAGGTGAAAGCGGAAAAGCAAGCCAAGAGAAGATACCCGAACATGAAGAGGTAGAAAACCAAATTGGAGGATTCGATGAGCAGCAAGAGTTTGTAGATGGGGAAGAGATAGAGATTCTTCCACCAGTGACCAAGGAGTTTGTGCCAGGCATAGCACCATTCCCCGAAAGATTAAGGGCTCCAAAATGTAGGAAGGAAACACAAAGTTTGGAGGAAGTGGACATTGTAAAGTTGCTCGCGGACACGGAAGTCACGCTAGACATTGGCACATTGATGAAATGCTCACCTGCATATAGGAAATAATTCTACAACGAATATATTAAGAAGCCGAGGAAAGCTCGAGATAAAAAGAGACAAGATAAAGATGTCCAAGGGATCATTCAAAGTATTACGACGCAAATTGATTCGAATGCTCCAGCTGTGACAGTCGAGATTAAAGGGTATGCAGTCCCCGGTGCTCAGTTAGATAGTGGAGCCGCAATCAACCTTATGACTGAGTTCATGATGAAAGCTTTGGGCCTCAACCACATGGAAGAAACACCGATGTCCTTGAGAATGGCAGATCAAACACAAGTGAAGCCTGCGGGTCTTTTAAAGAATGTAAGCACAGTTGTGGGCGGTCTAGAGTTTAAAGTTGATTATCTGATAGTAAGACCAAGGACCTCAGAGGCTACCTTCTCGATCTTACTTGGACGGCCATGGCTGGTGCAAGCCGAATGTGTGCACGATTGGCGCACAGGATTTATCACAATTGGACCGAAGGGCGACCGAATACAACTTCAAGTGTCTCCAAACTTGACCGGCAAGAAATCGACAACAGTTGAGGAAAGGGAGCAAAAAGCAAAGGAAAAGGTTAGACAAGAAATGGCGCGCGTAAGATTTGCCTTGCGCACGGAGACTTCCAAGGACCTTTCACAGGATGGATTTAATCTGCAATTGGCCAACCTTCAACATGCGAAAGCGGGCGAGTACATAGATCCTCTATGTTACAAGGATGATTCAGACCAGGAGTTGATGGGATGGTTGACACATACAAGTGAATTTGAGTGCTACATGTTGAGTATAGACGCAAAGGAAAATAAAGCTACTCAATCCCTGGAGAAGGGAACTTCAAAAGAAGAGTTGAAATTGGAGTTAGCTTCGACAATGGATGTACAACAGTTGAGAGAAAGGGTTAGAATGCTAGAAGAAGAGCTTCTAAGGAGAAGTCGACAATCAGACAGAGAAGCGGAAACTAAAACTAAAGTGTCGGAAGCCATTGCAAAAGCTGAACTAAAGAAATTGGATACGGTTGAAAAAGGACAAAACAATGATTTACTGGCCAACCACGCACGCGTGATTGGAGAGCACGTTCCAATCACAGTGTCATCAAGGAATAAGGAATATTCGCGAGAAGCTCAGGTGGAAAAATGGGAAGTTTTTCCAGAAAAGTTCTTGAGTGTGGGGTCAGAGCTACCAGATAAAGTACGAGATTGCATTAAATTGGCACTCAAAAATTTCAACAAGGCCTTTGCATGGTCATACAGTGATCTGAGAGGAATTGATCCCCGAATCTGCCAACATTATATAGACTTGGAAGAAGGTACCCGACCAATATGTCAACGACTCCGACGGATGAATCCAGTCTACTCGGAATTGATCAAGCTGGAATTGACTAAATTATTGGAAGCAGGATTCATATATCCCATCGCATCCAGCGAATGGGTATCACCAATTGTAGTTGTTCCGAAGAAAAATAAGAAAATCCGTATTTGCATAGATTATCGGAAGTTGAACGAGCGCACAAAAAAGGATCACTTCCCTTTGCCATTCACTGATCAAATCTTGGACAGAGTGGCTGGCCATAAATTGTACTCATTTTTGGATGGTTTCAGTGGGTACAACCAGATCCAAATCCATGAAGAAGATCAATCAAAAACTACTTTCACCATAGAATGGGATACGTATGCATATCCTGTGATGCCATTTGGATTATGCAATGCACCGGCCACATTCCAGAGAGCAATGATAGCTACATATCAAGACTATTTGCAGGATTGGATGGAGATATTCCTCGATGATTTTGCAATCAGAGGCAATGATGAAAACGTGATGGAGAGGATCGAAGCTATTTTAAGAAGAAGCATCGAAAAAGGCATCGCATTAAATCCGGAAAAGTGTACATTTGGAGTACAAAGAGGATTGCTTTTGGGACATGTTATTTCCGAAAAAGGGATCGCGGTCGACGAGGATAAAGTGGAAAAAATTGGACAACTTCCACCTCCGCAAAACTTGTGGCAACTCAGAGGATTCTTGGGGCATGCTAATTATTATCGACGATTTATATTAAATTTTGCATCACTAGCAGCACCACTGACGAATCTTTTGAGGAATGACCAACACTACCAATGGACTGGAGAGTGTCAAGTTGCATTCGAATTGATCAAAAATAAATTGATAAATGCACCGATTTTGGTAGCACCCGACTGGACGAAAGAATTTCATGTTCATACAGATACTTCTCATACTGCAGTTAGAGCAGTGCTCTGCCAAGCCGATGAAAAGAAGTTGGACCACCCTATTTATTACGCAAGTCGAAACTTGAATAGCACGGAAAGAAACTACACAACTACAGAAAAGGAATGTCTCTCGATGATCTTTGCGGTAAACAAGTATCGGCATTACTTGATGGGAAAGCATTTCACGTTTTATGTGGATCATGAAGCCCTTAAGTGTATCATTAATAAACCCGAGCTATCAGGACGATTGATGAGGTGGATGCTACTCCTCCAAGAATTTCAGTTCACAGTGGTAACCAGACCAGGCAAAGTGCACATATTGGCCGACCATTTATCTCGAATAGTTAATGATGAGCCAATCTCTGGTGTGCCCGATGATGCTCCTGATGGGCATCTATTCCAGGTTGATGCTAAAGTACCTTGGTATGCCGACTTGGTGAGTTTCTTGTGCACTACTAAATATCTGCGAGGAGCAAGCAAGAGAGAGAAGCAAAAACTGTTAGCATTGGCGAAGCACCATAGCATCATTGGGGGGCAACTCTATCGATATTTTGTCCATGAGGGCATTTATCGGAGGTGTCTCGAGGAAGAAGAAGCAACCCTAGTATTGAGAGCTTTGCATGATGAACCCTGCGGTGGGCATTTTGCTGGTGAGCTGACGGCAAGGAAGATTTTATTGGCTGGGTATTGGTGGCCAACGCTGCTCAAAGACTCTCACACATACTGTAAGAAATGCAACAAATGCCAAAGAATGGGCAAACCAACGTTAGCACATGCTGCTCCCCTTACGCCGGTGCTGGCTCTTAAGCCTTTTGAAAAGTGGGGAATTGATTTTGTGGGGCCTATTGATCCTCCCTCAAGATGTAGATCCAATAGGTATATCCTGGTCTGTACTGACTATGTTACCAAGTGGGTAGAAGCCAAAGCTCTGAAGACTGAACGAGCTGTTGATGTGGCTAAATTTTTGTATGAACAAATTATCACCCGATTCGGATGCCCGTTGGAGATAGTGAGTGATAGAGGAACGCACTTTGTCAATGAACTGATCGAAGAATTAATGGAATTATATAAAATCAAACATCGGAAAAGCACTCCATATTACCCGAGGGCAAATGGACAAGTGGAGGTCACCAACAAGGTTATGGAACAGATTTTGACAAAGACAGTAGCTGTGCATAGGCGAGACTGGGATGAAAGACTTTTGGAAGCTTTGTGGGCATATCGCACATCCTACCGAGTGACGACTAAGAGTACCCCGTTCTCCCTAGTATATGGCGAGGAAGCCATCTTTCCCATTGAAAAAGAAGTTCTGACATTAAGAGTAGCCATCAAGGCCAGGATGGGAGAGGAAGAATCATTAAAGGAGAGGTACATACAGTTGGTCAAGCTAGAAGAAAAGAGACTCATTGCATAGCAAAGTTTGGAAGCTATTCAGAAGAGACGTAAAGAGAGGCATGATAAGAATCTCAAGACCTATGCGATTCAAGAAGGGGATTTGGTACTAGTCTATGATAGTAAATATTATAAATTCCCGGGGAAGTTACAGACAAGATGGGCAGGACCGTTTAAAGTGGTGGAACTCAACTCCAATGGTTCCATGCAAATTCAAGATTTAGGAGAAGAATGTGCTCTCATGAAGGTTAACGCGCTTCGAGTTAAACCATATTTCAAGTAGCATTAGGACGGGAGAAGCCAGACGAGATCCAAGCAGAAGGATGTAGTAGACTCCTTGTACATAGATGTATAGTTATATATATATATGCGCATATGTAAGCTATGATTTGTGTGTCATAAATATTCTTCCTTGCTAGCTCAAGAATTTTGGACTTCTAATTATTTTTCTTGTGTTGTGCAGAGACTGTTAGGAGCTAGGTAACAAAATGGCAGATCAAATAACTCAACTCTATTTGTACGAGCTAAGGATATATTTCTCGGACCAAACATTCGTCTGCATGGACATAGATGTCGACGACTTTGAGACGGAATATGATGTGGAGGAAGCGCATTGGCTGGTATGCTTCATAAACCATGGTTTGGATGTTATGTTTTATATTGAGTGTTTTGAGGAATACCTGACCCGACATGTAGGATGGGCAGGGGATCGATATTACTATTTTGACCCTTCGAGGGAAATGCCTAACGAAGAAAACGATATCACTTGGGCTTGGGCAGATGTGTTAAAGATAGGAAGTGATGACGGAGCTCCTGAAGTTGAGCCTGACTCGCCCTAGGGAAGTCGTCGGGATGCGAGTACGAGGTGAGGCTATATGAGACATCTAGTGGACCCACATTCTAGATCATCTAAGGATAGGTACATGAGGGACTAAGGCACAACCGGCTGTAGTTACTTAGTGAAAAGTTAAATCGATGAATACATATGTAGTATCTGTAATTGAGAGAATGGAGTGAAGGGGTGGTTGATCTGTCAAAGGCTTGAATGTATATGTTTGCACGCATGTGTGGGAAAAGTGGAAAAAATCCCTTTCTTCCTCTCCCTAATTCTCAGGACTTGGGTAAATTAATTAACTATGAAAAAAAAAGAAAAAGAAAAGAGAAGAAAAATTATGTTGCTATGATCATACCAATGCGCTATGGTGGGCTAGTAGGTGGGTGGATTTATCCTAGCCAGGTGGTTAGGACCACGAGCCGCAGCTAGTTTCGCCATAGGCTTGGGATGTATATGTTTATGTCTTAGCTACGCGCCATAACGGGTTGGTAGGTAGGTGGAGCCATCGTGGCTGGGTAGTCACGACCACGAGCCGTATCTAGCTTTGTTATGGGCTAGCCGATATATGTTATGTGTTATCATTGTGTGTTTGTGTGTTGTGCGCTGCATTGCATTGGTAGATGGGTGGAATCAACCTGGTCAGGTGGTCAGGTCCACGAATCGCATCCAGTGACAACGTAGGCCAATGTGTGAAAATAAATAAAATCTACCTATGAAATTATTCCCCACTCCTGAGGGGGAGAGAGAGAGAGGAGAGGGTGACGATCGCCTGGAAGGGAACGTTATTTGCTTGTGTGATTGGTATGTGACGGCTTTTGACAGATCAGCTCACTTTGAATTGACATTCTTGAAGGCACGGAGACTGTATATGTACTTATGGATGAGACCTTAGCGAGGTAATGCAACGGTCTTGCTTTATAGCTTGTGTGCTCTATCCAAGGGTTTTCCAGTGTGTGGGGCACTCTCGGGTTTTTTATGTAGGTCTTGACTTGTACTCGAGTCTCGATGGCTTTTGTAGGATGACGATGGGGATTCTTCAGGAACGTCTAGTCATGGAATGATTGTACATAGCGAATGGTAGGTGCAATAATGGGGTATGCATTTTGGTTATGTAGCATCTCCTACTGGATTCATTTCAGTTGTTGTTGTTTATTTTGGTATTTCCGTTTCTGTTTGTTCGTAATGATAGTTGCATGTGTAAACACGAAAAGGTATGAATGTGATATTTTGGTTGAGGCTATTTTCATAATGGAATGCATGAGAAAATTGATGCATGGTTGAAAGGGAATTGCATATATGTGCATGCTCTTGGATTATTTTGGAAGCGACTGATCTGTATGTATTCATAAGTGATTTTTTTAGCACTAATAGCTTCAATGAGTGCAGGTCCAATTGGAATAATGGCTCGATGGAAAGGTATGCAAGCTTGTTGTACACTGATATTTTCATGGCTGTTTTGATTAGATTGCAGCAAGAGTGGCTCGTCGAGGACAACTTCGCAAATAAGAAGAGGGGAGTATGTTAGCTTACAAAATGGTTGGTTTTATGCACTAATGTAGTTCTATTTGGCTAGGAAAATATGTTTGATTGTAGGTACTTGAAGAGTTAATCAATTGGATGAAAGGTATTTGCAAACTACATGGCTACTCTTGTTCAGAGGGGAATGCCCTTGGTGTTTGGAGTTCTGATTATGGAAAATATGAGCATGTTTAGGATGCAATCATTTGTGTTGAGCAGATGCAGTTTGGGGGAAAGCCCATTCAGATTCTTGCATTTCTTGTTTATGTATTGAATGCCTATTGTCATGCAAGCTTGGTGAGTGAAGGCCACAACCATTTTGAGGCCATGTATGCAAGTTGTGGCTTGATCATAGAAACCTATAAGTTTTCAATAAGCTTCAGATTAGGGACGTTGCGGGTTGGAATGCACTTATCGAAGATTGCACAATGAAATTGCCAAACAATGATTGTTATTATCTGATGTTGTTCTTGGATGGGCATTAGTGGATATGAACTTATGCATGTATATGGTCCAAGGAACTGTCAAAATGAGATGTGATCACATGGAATTCCAGGATTTCAATGAATACAAAGAAAGGGTTGTTGAATGAAGCTATACAGATGTATGCACAAATGTTTTTGGAACTTCTGTTTGGTGGGGACAGGGAAATAAGGGGAGGCTTATCCTTTTGAGGGGCGCCGATGTACAGATAAGGGGGGGAAAAGTCGTAGAAGAGAGACAACAGATAGATAATGGGTGAATGCGGGTCTGGCAAGGGAGAGCAGAGGAAGAGAGGTTGCTTCAATTGAGTGCGCTCGTTTTTTTTTGGGGGGGGCATGCACATCTGAAGCAGGCTTCTTTCTAGAGTTTTTTGTTATTTGTCCCGCAGGTATGGACAGAGGGAAGCAAGCAGAAGGGTTTTTTTCGTGTAGCTGGGGGAGAGAAATCGAGTGTGCTAGGGGCTCTCTCAGACAGGTGACTGAGGAAGGATGGTAGCTTCGAAGCTCGCTCTCAGACATTGGAGGAAAAAGAACAGCGCTACACATCAAGGAATCTATGAGGAGGGGGCACTTATGAAGAGGTTCTCGATGGCTGTTGTGCAGGATATGTATGACCACTGTTGAGAGAGGACCCGGACGTGCAGTGATAGAAGGAGGAGAGTGGGCAAAGGAGGAAGAAAAGAAGGCGTAGGCAGTAAAAAAAAGAAAAGGGAAAATGCTCGTTTATCGATGATGAGCATCAGTGATCGAGGCCAAGGGAATTTCAAATGAAGAAGTGTTTTATGTGCACTTGATAGTTGCTTCTTCGTTTAATATGCTTGTTTGGCTCTGGCGATGGACTCGTGCAAATTCTAAAGCAAGGAATCTCTGACACACTGTGGCTCTGACACGATAGTAATTCTCTTCTGTGCTATCAAGATTCCTTGATGCATGAAAAGACCCAGAAGTCTTCGATCGTGTGACGCTGTAGAAATGATCTGACAAAGGAAGGATGTTGTAAATGGTAGTGATTTGAAGGGAAGTGGGCGCTGTCAATTGTCAATGTGGAGGAGCAACCGAAATCCATAAGCTGCTATTACTGTGAGCGATCATATGATAAAATTGATGAGTTATTGTTTATCCCGCTAATGAAGTTTTACTTCCGTTGATGATGTGATTCACACACCAATATGATCTGCCATACTGAAGTCTGTTCTGCGTTTGCTACCACTTTTGAAATCTTCATTGTTGTTCCATTATTCTTGACGATCTTGCATAGTTTTTTTAGAATATTATTTAGATTATGATATGCCGCTCCCATTAAGACCTATGATGTTCTCTGTTCATCTCAATGATTGGCATGATCTGGCATGAAGATAAAGTCTTAACGACTTCCATTTCTATGAATGCGCCAGTTTTGGTTTGCTGTAATTTGCTTCCAGACTAATTTATTGTAGGCCAACTCTTAACGGGCTTCCTCTGGCAATTCACGAAGCAGTAGATCTTTGGGGGGAATGCTTCTCTGTCTGCAGGTACGTACGAGAGAGAGGGAGAGAGAGAAAGAAGAGGACGTGCGCGTTGGAGGAGAGATCAACAGGGGTCGTCCGTTGGCCTTTGATACAACAGCATGATTAGAAAATAGTTCCTACGCGAATCATATAAAGAAGAATTGTATGGTCATCATAGGAAAACTGTGCGCTAAACATCGAAATTAGAAGCTAGATGGTATTTGGAGGAGATTTAAGAATTTGAAGTAGAACAAAGAAGTATGGTTCATGCGGACATTGCCGGGCTATAAAGAGGAACAAGTATAGGAGTTAATGCTAGTCAATGAGATTTGGAAACTATGGCTATATGAGCAAACTTTATTATGTCTATTTTGTTTAAACCGTTTGGAAGTCGCAGGTGATGATGTAACCGTAGCATTTCTGTTTTTATGGTGTGGATCCCCTTGGATAGGGGGCAACTTGATGAAGGGGAAGACATGCAAAGCTGAAGGGGAGTCAATTACTGGATGCGAAGGCCAAGAGTAGGACTTCTCAAAGAAGGAGATTCAAAGGGGTTTCGCATGATTCCTACTACCTTTCTATGACTTGTTATGGTATGACCCTGGGAGAGAGATTATAGAATGGAGTGATAACGAGAGAGGTGTTTCTTAAACATTTGGTATAGACATAGCTGTCGACATCTTAGAAAAACATAATTTGAAACTCATATGTGGAAGAAAAATTTGAGTTCTTTACATAGAAACGATCTGTGTCCATTTTTCTCTGCTCGAAATTACTGTGGTGAACTCAGAGCTCAGAGAACGTAGAAAGAGGAGTGTTGATGCCTTCGATTAAAATTGTGACTTTTGCAAATATGTAATCAGATCATACAAAGGACGGATTCCTCGAGGGATAATTATGGGTTCCAGGTAATCCAATTGGACCGATTCCGAGGGGTTTGAACAAAATAAAGTCTCGCATAATCACTTTTTCCTCGGGCATTAGAATTAAACATTTTGGTGCGTCTGCCGGGAAAAGCTTGGCACGTCTCTATAAGAGAGTGCCATAGGTTCGCCTAGCGCCACATGTTGGCCGAGCTTGCGGACTCCAGATCTAGTACATGAGTGAGGGGAGCTCATCCTCAGGAGCAACACAAACTCAAAGAGAGGAACGCGCTCAGAGAAGAGCCCTTGAAAGAGAAAGGAAGAGGTGGGAATCGCAAGTTGAGTCAACCTCGACTAGCTCAAAGAAATCTGCCAAAAACGTGTACTCCCGTAGGAGAGTCGCGAATCAAGTGCGAAAGTTTGAAGGAGGGATCCTGAGGCCGCGTGTGCTAAATTTATGGGATCGAAGTGATATTGACATCACACCTCTGTTTGAAATGGCTCAGCGGATTTCGGTTCACTTGGGAGATTTCACCAAGTTCTCAGGTGCTTGGGACGAGGACCCAGATAGTTTTATCCAATTGTTTGAGGTTACGTGTGCGGCCAATGAGGTAGTAGACCAGGCTCAAAGGTTGAGGATCTTTCCAGCTACTCTTCGTGATGAGGCAGCCAACTGGTATGGGAATTTGACACCTCAAGAGTGTGGAACTTATCAAATGCTCAAGGAAGCCTTCTTGGCAAAATTTCGACGACAAGGCTTCCAGGATAGATTGGCCCAACAGATGGATTACTTGCGACAAGGAGTCAATGAGAGCATCGATAACTACATTCAGAGAATGGAAACGTTGGTAAGAAAGATGGGCGCGAATGCCCCGAATGATGAGACATTGAAGAGAAGATTCATTGCGGGATTGAGAGATCCTACGGCGCAGCAGCATATCAGCCTGACAAGACCGGCAACTTTAATGGATGCTAAGGAACAAGCAAGGCTTTGGGAGGAAGTACAATTATGTCAACAGAGGAAGATGGAGCTCTTATACGAGCCAATGGGAGGCCCAGGTAACATACCAATAAAAGATCCTGGCCAAGGAAGTCCCGCATTGACGACTCCAGCTTTTATAGCTGCCATTAGTACGCCAGGCGAGGTAAAGCCTGCGCTAACTGAAGAACGAATATTGGAGTTGGTCACGCAAGCTATAAAAGCTGCCACAATCACCTAGGAAAGATACACAGTAAAACCAGAGGTAACTACAACCCCGAATCAAGTGTTTAGATCGAACACATGGTGCGGAAAGTGCCATGGTTAAGGCCATTTGGCTTCAGAATGCCCTACAGTCTCGAGAGTATTCACAGAGAGATCACCACCTAGGATGCGTTGTACTTTTTGTGGAAGAACAAATCACACGGAGGACCGATGTTACAACAAGAGAGCCTATGAAGAGAGAACCATGAAATCGAGAGATACAAGAGAAAGACCTTACACGGGATTGCCCGCTCAAAGTGTCCCACCTACATCTCGTTGGGAAAACAGACCGACTTATGGATATGGTGCTCAGGGTCAAGGAGGAGATTATCTGAGAGGAGTCGCACGTGATCAAAGGAGAGATGGTCCAATCCAGTGCTGGAGATGTCATGGCTTTGGCCATACTCAATCTAGATGTCCAAACGAAAAGAAACCAATTGATTATACCCCACTATGTAGGTACTGTAGTGGAGAGGGCCACTTTGATGAAGATTGTCCAAAACAAAGAGCTGCCGCCGGCAAGGAAAAAGGACCAGTAGGGTCCTCGAATTATGTTGATACTCACATGCATTCCACATCGAGAGCTCAAGAGCACATTCCTACGATCGGAGTAGTGTTCAAGGCACCGAACCCTCAAGAAGGCTCTAGCTCGTCAATGCACTTTGTGGATGCTTACCAGGCCAAGAAATCGCATAAAGAGCCAACTGTGGCAGTAGTCACAAGAACTCAAGAGTATTTGAAGAAAAATCCAGAAGGTGAAAGCGGAAAAGCAAGCCAAGAGAAGATACCCGAACATGAAGAGGTAGAAAACCAAATTGGAGGATTCGATGAGCAGCAAGAGTTTGTAGATGGGGAAGAGATAGAGATTCTTCCACCAGTGACCAAGGAGTTTGTGCCAGGCATAGCACCATTCCCCGAAAGATTAAGGGCTCCAAAATGTAGGAAGGAAACACAAAGTTTGGAGGAAGTGGACATTGTAAAGTTGCTCGCGGACACGGAAGTCACGCTAGACATTGGCACATTGATGAAATGCTCACCTGCATATAGGAAATAATTCTACAACGAATATATTAAGAAGCCGAGGAAAGCTCGAGATAAAAAGAGACAAGATAAAGATGTCCAAGGGATCATTCAAAGTATTACGACGCAAATTGATTCGAATGCTCCAGCTGTGACAGTCGAGATTAAAGGGTATGCAGTCCCCGGTGCTCAGTTAGATAGTGGAGCCGCAATCAACCTTATGACTGAGTTCATGATGAAAGCTTTGGGCCTCAACCACATGGAAGAAACACCGATGTCCTTGAGAATGGCAGATCAAACACAAGTGAAGCCTGCGGGTCTTTTAAAGAATGTAAGCACAGTTGTGGGCGGTCTAGAGTTTAAAGTTGATTATCTGATAGTAAGACCAAGGACCTCAGAGGCTACCTTCTCGATCTTACTTGGACGGCCATGGCTGGTGCAAGCCGAATGTGTGCACGATTGGCGCACAGGATTTATCACAATTGGACCGAAGGGCGACCGAATACAACTTCAAGTGTCTCCAAACTTGACCGGCAAGAAATCGACAACAGTTGAGGAAAGGGAGCAAAAAGCAAAGGAAAAGGTTAGACAAGAAATGGCGCGCGTAAGATTTGCCTTGCGCACGGAGACTTCCAAGGACCTTTCACAGGATGGATTTAATCTGCAATTGGCCAACCTTCAACATGCGAAAGCGGGCGAGTACATAGATCCTCTATGTTACAAGGATGATTCAGACCAGGAGTTGATGGGATGGTTGACACATACAAGTGAATTTGAGTGCTACATGTTGAGTATAGACGCAAAGGAAAATAAAGCTACTCAATCCCTGGAGAAGGGAACTTCAAAAGAAGAGTTGAAATTGGAGTTAGCTTCGACAATGGATGTACAACAGTTGAGAGAAAGGGTTAGAATGCTAGAAGAAGAGCTTCTAAGGAGAAGTCGACAATCAGACAGAGAAGCGGAAACTAAAACTAAAGTGTCGGAAGCCATTGCAAAAGCTGAACTAAAGAAATTGGATACGGTTGAAAAAGGACAAAACAATGATTTACTGGCCAACCACGCACGCGTGATTGGAGAGCACGTTCCAATCACAGTGTCATCAAGGAATAAGGAATATTCGCGAGAAGCTCAGGTGGAAAAATGGGAAGTTTTTCCAGAAAAGTTCTTGAGTGTGGGGTCAGAGCTACCAGATGAAGTACGAGATTGCATTAAATTGGCACTCAAAAATTTCAACAAGGCCTTTGCATGGTCATACAGTGATCTGAGAGGAATTGATCCCCGAATCTGCCAACATTATATAGACTTGGAAGAAGGTACCCGACCAATATGTCAACGACTCCGACGGATGAATCCAGTCTACTCGGAATTGATCAAGCTGGAATTGACTAAATTATTGGAAGCAGGATTCATATATCCCATCGCATCCAGCGAATGGGTATCACCAATTGTAGTTGTTCCGAAGAAAAATAAGAAAATCCGTATTTGCATAGATTATCGGAAGTTGAACGAGCGCACAAAAAAGGATCACTTCCCTTTGCCATTCACTGATCAAATCTTGGACAGAGTGGCTGGCCATAAATTGTACTCATTTTTGGATGGTTTCAGTGGGTACAACCAGATCCAAATCCATGAAGAAGATCAATCAAAAACTACTTTCACCATAGAATGGGGTACGTATGCATATCCTGTGATGCCATTTGGATTATGCAATGCACCGGCCACATTCCAGAGAGCAATGATAGCTACATATCAAGACTATTTGCAAGATTGGATGGAGATATTCCTCGATGATTTTGCAATCAGAGGCAATGATGAAAACGTGATGGAGAGGATCGAAGCTATTTTAAGAAGAAGCATCGAAAAAGGCATCGCATTAAATCCGGAAAAGTGTACATTTGGAGTACGAAGAGGATTGCTTTTGGGACATGTTATTTCCGAAAAAGGGATCGCGGTCGACGAGGATAAAGTGGAAAAAATTGGACAACTTCTACCTCCGCAAAACTTGTGGCAACTCAGAGGATTCTTGGGGCATGCTAATTATTATCGACGATTTATATTAAATTTTGCATCACTAGCAGCACCACTGACGAATCTTTTGAGGAATGACCAACACTACCAATGGACTGGAGAGTGTCAAGTTGCATTCGAATTGATCAAAAATAAATTGATAAATGCACCGATTTTGGTAGCACCCGACTGGACGAAAGAATTTCATGTTCATACAGATACTTCTCATACTGCAGTTAGAGCAGTGCTCTGCCAAGCCGATGAAAAGAAGTTGGACCACCCTATTTATTACGCAAGTCGAAACTTGAATAGCACGGAAAGAAACTACACAACTACAGAAAAGGAATGTCTCTCGATGATCTTTGCGGTAAACAAGTATCGGCATTACTTGATGGGAAAGCATTTCACGTTTTATGTGGATCATGAAGCCCTTAAGTGTATCATTAATAAACCCGAGCTATCAGGAGGATTGATGAGGTGGATGCTACTCCTCCAAGAATTTCAGTTCACAGTGGTAACCAAACCAGGCAAAGTGCACATATTGGCCGACCATTTATCTCGAATAGTTAATGATGAGCCAATCTCTGGTGTGCCCGATGATGCTCCTGATGGGCATCTATTCCAGGTTGATGCTAAAGTACCTTGGTATGCCGACTTGGTGAGTTTCTTGTGCACTACTAAATATCTGCGAGGAGCAAGCAAGAGAGAGAAGCAAAAACTGTTAGCATTGGCGAAGCACCATAGCATCATTGGGGGGCAACTCTATCGATATTTTGTCCATGAGGGCATTTATCGGAGGTGTCTCGAGGAAGAAGAAGCAACCCTAGTATTGAGAGCTTTGCATGATGAACCCTGCGGTGGGCATTTTGCTGGTGAGCTGACGGCAAGGAAGATTTTATTGGCTGGGTATTGGTGGCCAACGCTGCTCAAAGACTCTCACACATACTGTAAGAAATGCAACAAATGCCAAAGAATGGGCAAACCAACGTTAGCACATGCTGCTCCCCTTACGCCGGTGCTGGCTCTTAAGCCTTTTGAAAAGTGGGGAATTGATTTTGTGGGGCCTATTGATCCTCCCTCAAGATGTAGATCCAATAGGTATATCCTGGTCTGTACTGACTATGTTACCAAGTGGGTAGAAGCCAAAGCTCTGAAGACTGACCGAGCTGTTGATGTGGCTAAATTTTTGTATGAACAAATTATCACCCGATTCGGATGCCCGTTGGAGATAGTGAGTGATAGAGGAACGCACTTTGTCAATGAACTGATCGAAGAATTAATGGAATTATATAAAATCAAACATAGGAAAAGCACTCCATATTACCCGAGGGCAAATGGACAAGTGGAGGTCACCAACAAGGTTATGGAACAGATTTTGACAAAGACAGTAGCTGTGCATAGGCGAGACTGGGATGAAAGACTTTTGGAAGCTTTGTGGGCATATCGCACATCCTACCGAGTGACGACTAAGAGTACCCCGTTCTCCCTAGTATATGGCGAGGAAGCCATCTTTCCCATTGAAAAAGAAGTTCTGACATTAAGAGTAGCCATCAAGGCCAGGATGGGAGAGGAAGAATCATTAAAGGAGAGGTACATACAGTTGGTCAAGCTAGAAGAAAAGAGACTCATTGCATAGCAAAGTTTGGAAGCTATTCAGAAGAGACGTAAAGAGAGGCATGATAAGAATCTCAAGACCTATGCGATTCAAGAAGGGGATTTGGTACTAGTCTATGATAGTAAATATTATAAATTCCCGGGGAAGTTACAGACAAGATGGGCAGGACCGTTTAAAGTGGTGGAACTCAACTCCAATGGTTCCATGCAAATTCAAGATTTAGGAGAAGAATGTGCTCTCATGAAGGTTAACGCGCTTCGAGTTAAACCATATTTCAAGTAGCATTAGGACGGGAGAAGCCAGACGAGATCCAAGCAGAAGGATGTAGTAGACTCCTTGTACATAGATGTATAGTTATATATATATATGCGCATATGTAAGCTATGATTTGTGTGTCATAAATATTCTTCCTTGCTAGCTCAAGAATTTTGGACTTCTAATTATTTTTCTTGTGTTGTGCAGAGACTGTTAGGAGCTAGGTAACAAAATGGCAGATCAAATAACTCAACTCTATTTGTACGAGCTAAGGATATATTTCTCGGACCAAACATTCGCCTGCATGGACATAGATGTCGACGACTTTGAGACGGAATATGATGTGGAGGAAGCGCATTGGCTGGTATGCTTCATAAACCATGGTTTGGATGTTATGTTTTATATTGAGTGTTTTGAGGAATACCTGACCCGACATGTAGGATGGGCAGGGGATCGATATTACTATTTTGACCCTTCGAGGGAAATGCCTAACGAAGAAAACGATATCACTTGGGCTTGGGCAGATGTGTTAAAGATAGGAAGTGATGACGGAGCTCCTGAAGTTGAGCCTGACTCGCCCTAGGGAAGTCGTCGGGATGCGAGTACGAGGTGAGGCTATATGAGACATCTAGTGGACCCACATTCTAGATCATCTAAGGATAGGTACATGAGGGACTAAGGCACAACCGGCTGTAGTTACTTAGTGAAAAGTTAAATCGATGAATACATATGTAGTATCTGTAATTGAGAGAATGGAGTGAAGGGGTGGTTGATCTGTCAAAGGCTTGAATGTATATGTTTGCACGCATGTGTGGGAAAAGTGGAAAAAATCCCTTTCTTCCTCTCCCTAATTCTCAGGACTTGGGTAAATTAATTAACTATGAAAAAAAAAGAAAAAGAAAAGAGAAGAAAAATTATGTTGCTATGATCATACCAATGCGCTATGGTGGGCTAGTAGGTGGGTGGATTTATCCTAGCCAGGTGGTTAGGACCACGAGCCGCAGCTAGTTTCGCCATAGGCTTGGGATGTATATGTTTATGTCTTAGCTACGCGCCATAACGGGTTGGTAGGTAGGTGGAGCCATCGTGGCTGGGTAGTCACGACCACGAGCCGTATCTAGCTTTGTTATGGGCTAGCCGATATATGTTATGTGTTATCATTGTGTGTTTGTGTGTTGTGCGCTGCATTGCATTGGTAGATGGGTGGAATCAACCTGGTCAGGTGGTCAGGTCCACGAATCGCATCCAGTGACAACGTAGGCCAATGTGTGAAAATAAATAAAATCTACCTATGAAATTATTCCCCACTCCTGAGGGGGAGAGAGAGAGAGGAGAGGGTGACGATCGCCTGGAAGGGAACGTTATTTGCTTGTGTGATTGGTATGTGACGGCTTTTGACAGATCAGCTCACTTTGAATTGACATTCTTGAAGGCACGGAGACTGTATATGTACTTATGGATGAGACCTTAGCGAGGTAATGCAACGGTCTTGCTTTATAGCTTGTGTGCTCTATCCAAGGGTTTTCCAGTGTGTGGGGCACTCTCGGGTTTTTTATGTAGGTCTTGACTTGTACTCGAGTCTCGATGGCTTTTGTAGGATGACGATGGGGATTCTTCAGGAACGTCTAGTCATGGAATGATTGTACATAGCGAATGGTAGGTGCAATAATGGGGTATGCATTTTGGTTATGTAGCATCTCCTATTGGATTCATTTCAGTTGTTGTTGTTTATTTTGGTATTTCCGTTTCTGTTTGTTCGTAATGATAGTTGCATGTGTAAACACGAAAAGGTATGAATGTGATATTTTGGTTGAGGCTATTTTCATAATGGAATGCATGAGCAAATTGATGCATGGTTGAAAGGGAATTGCATATATGTGCATGCTCTTGGATTATTTTGGAAGCGACTGATCTGTATGTATTCATAAGTGATTTTTTTAGCACTAATAGCTTCAATGAGTGCAGGTCCAATTGGAATAATGGCTCGATGGAAAGGTATGCAAGCTTGTTGTACACTGATATTTTCATGGCTGTTTTGATTAGATTGCAGCAAGAGTGGCTCGTCGAGGACGACTTCGCAAATAAGAAGAGGGGAGTATGTTAGCTTACAAAATGGTTGGTTTTATGCACTAATGTAGTTCTATTTGGCCAGGAAAATATGTTTGATTGTAGGTACTTGAAGAGTTAATCAATTGGATGAAAGGTATTTGCAAACTACATGGCTACTCTTGTTCAGAGGGGAATGCCCTTGGTGTTTGGAGTTCTGATTATGGAAAATATGAGCATGTTTAGGATGCAATCATTTGTGTTGAGCAGATGCAGTTTGGGGGAAAGCCCATTCAGATTCTTGCATTTCTTGTTTATGTATTGAATGCCTATTGTCATGCAAGCTTGGTGAGTGAAGGCCACAACCATTTTGAGGCCATGTATGCAAGTTGTGGCTTGATCATAGAAACCTATAAGTTTTCAATAAGCTTCAGATTAGGGACGTTGCGGGTTGGAATGCACTTATCGAAGATTGCACAATGAAATTGCCAAACAATGATTGTTATTATCTGATGTTGTTCTTGGATGGGCATTAGTGGATATGAACTTATGCATGTATATGGTCCAAGGAACTGTCAAAATGAGATGTGATCACATGGAATTCCAGGATTTCAATGAATACAAAGAAAGGGTTGTTGAATGAAGCTATACAGATGTATGCACAAATGTTTTTGGAACTTCTGTTTGGTGGGGACAGGGAAATAAGGGGAGGCTTATCCTTTTGAGGGGCGCCGATGTACAGATAAGGGGGGGAAAAGTCGTAGAAGAGAGACAACAGATAGATAATGGGTGAATGCGGGTCTGGCAAGGGAGAGCAGAGGAAGAGAGGTTGCTTCAATTGAGTGCGCTCGTTTTTTTTTGGGGGGGGCATGCACATCTGAAGCATGCTTCTTTCTAGAGTTTTTTGTTATTTGTCCCGCAGGTATGGACAGAGGGAAGCAAGCAGAAGGGTTTTTTTCGTGTAGCTGGGGGAGAGAAATCGAGTGTGCTAGGGGCTCTCTCAGACAGGTGACTGAGGAAGGATGGTAGCTTCGAAGCTCGCTCTCAGACATTGGAGGAAAAAGAACAGCGCTACACATCAAGGAATCTATGAGGAGGGGGCACTTATGAAGAGGTTCTCGATGGCTGTTGTGCAGGATATGTATGACCACTGTTGAGAGAGGACCCGGACGTGCAGTGATAGAAGGAGGAGAGTGGGCAAAGGAGGAAGAAAAGAAGGCGTAGGCAGTAAAAAAAAGAAAAGGGAAAATGCTCGTTTATCGATGATGAGCATCAGTGATCGAGGCCAAGGGAATTTCAAATGAAGAAGTGTTTTATGTGCACTTGATAGTTGCTTCTTCGTTTAATATGCTTGTTTGGCTCTGGCGATGGACTCGTGCAAATTCTAAAGCAAGGAATCTCTGACACACTGTGGCTCTGACACGATAGTAATTCTCTTCTGTGCTATCAAGATTCCTTGATGCATGAAAAGACCCAGAAGTCTTCGATCGTGTGACGCTGTAGAAATGATCTGACAAAGGAAGGATGTTGTAAATGGTAGTGATTTGAAGGGAAGTGGGCGCTGTCAATTGTCAATGTGGAGGAGCAACCGAAATCCATAAGCTGCTATTACTGTGAGCGATCATATGATAAAATTGATGAGTTATTGTTTATCCCGCTAATGAAGTTTTACTTCCGTTGATGATGTGATTCACACACCAATATGATCTGCCATACTGAAGTCTGTTCTGCGTTTGCTACCACTTTTGAAATCTTCATTGTTGTTCCATTATTCTTGACGATCTTGCATAGTTTTTTTAGAATATTATTTAGATTATGATATGCCGCTCCCATTAAGACCTATGATGTTCTCTGTTCATCTCAATGATTGGCATGATCTGGCATGAAGATAAAGTCTTAACGACTTCCATTTCTATGAATGCGCCAGTTTTGGTTTGCTGTAATTTGCTTCCAGACTAATTTATTGTAGGCCAACTCTTAACGGGCTTCCTCTGGCAATTCACGAAGCAGTAGATCTTTGGGGGGAATGCTTCTCTGTCTGCAGGTACGTACGAGAGAGAGGGAGAGAGAGAAAGAAGAGGACGTGCGCGTTGGAGGAGAGATCAACAGGGGTCGTCCGTTGGCCTTTGATACAACAGCATGATTAGAAAATAGTTCCTACGCGAATCATATAAAGAAGAATTGTATGGTCATCATAGGAAAACTGTGCGCTAAACATCGAAATTAGAAGCTAGATGGTATTTGGAGGAGATTTAAGAATTTGAAGTAGAACAAAGAAGTATGGTTCATGCGGACATTGCCGGGCTATAAAGAGGAACAAGTATAGGAGTTAATGCTAGTCAATGAGATTTGGAAACTATGGCTATATGAGCAAACTTTATTATGTCTATTTTGTTTAAACCGTTTGGAAGTCGCAGGTGATGATGTAACCGTAGCATTTCTGTTTTTATGGTGTGGATCCCCTTGGATAGGGGGCAACTTGATGAAGGGGAAGACATGCAAAGCTGAAGGGGAGTCAATTACTGGATGCGAAGGCCAAGAGTAGGACTTCTCAAAGAAGGAGATTCAAAGGGGTTTCGCATGATTTCTACTACCTTTCTATGACTTGTTATGGTATGACCCTGGGAGAGAGATTATAGAATGGAGTGATAACGAGAGAGGTGTTTCTTAAACATTTGGTATAGACATAGCTGTCGACATCTTAGAAAAACATAATTTGAAACTCATATGTGGAAGAAAAATTTGAGTTCTTTACATAGAAACGATCTGTGTCCATTTTTCTCTGCTCGAAATTACTGTGGTGAACTCAGAGCTCAGAGAACGTAGAAAGAGGAGTGTTGATGCCTTCGATTAAAATTGTGACTTTTGCAAATATGTAATCAGATCATACAAAGGACGGATTCCTCGAGGGATAATTATGGGTTCCAGGTAATCCAATTGGACCGATTCCGAGGGGTTTGAACAAAATAAAGTCTCGCATAATCACTTTTT
Source organism: Ceratopteris richardii (assembly GCA_020310875.1). Classification (NCBI taxonomy): domain Eukaryota; kingdom Viridiplantae; phylum Streptophyta; class Polypodiopsida; order Polypodiales; family Pteridaceae; genus Ceratopteris; species Ceratopteris richardii. The sequence continues at coordinate 143,303,973 of CM035420.1, read as the reverse complement.
CCTCGGGCATTAGAATTAAACATTTTGGTGCGTCTGCCGGGAAAAGCTTGGCACGTCTCTATAAGAGAGTGCCATAGGTTCGCCTAGCGCCACATGTTGGCCGAGCTTGCGGACTCCAGATCTAGTACATGAGTGAGGGGAGCTCATCCTCAGGAGCAACACAAACTCAAAGAGAGGAACGCGCTCAGAGAAGAGCCCTTGAAAGAGAAAGGAAGAGGTGGGAATCGCAAGTTGAGTCAACCTCGACTAGCTCAAAGAAATCTGCCAAAAACGTGTACTCCCGTAGGAGAGTCGCGAATCAAGTGCGAAAGTTTGAAGGAGGGATCCTGAGGCCGCGTGTGCTAAATTTATGGGATCGAAGTGATATTGACATCACACCTCTGTTTGAAATGGCTCAGCGGATTTCGGTTCACTTGGGAGATTTCACCAAGTTCTCAGGTGCTTGGGACGAGGACCCAGATAGTTTTATCCAATTGTTTGAGGTTACGTGTGCGGCCAATGAGGTAGTAGACCAGGCTCAAAGGTTGAGGATCTTTCCAGCTACTCTTCGTGATGAGGCAGCCAACTGGTATGGGAATTTGACACCTCAAGAGTGTGGAACTTATCAAATGCTCAAGGAAGCCTTCTTGGCAAAATTTCGACGACAAGGCTTCCAGGATAGATTGGCCCAACAGATGGATTACTTGCGACAAGGAGTCAATGAGAGCATCGATAACTACATTCAGAGAATGGAAACGTTGGTAAGAAAGATGGGCGCGAATGCCCCGAATGATGAGACATTGAAGAGAAGATTCATTGCGGGATTGAGAGATCCTACGGCGCAGCAGCATATCAGCCTGACAAGACCGGCAACTTTAATGGATGCTAAGGAACAAGCAAGGCTTTGGGAGGAAGTACAATTATGTCAACAGAGGAAGATGGAGCTCTTATACGAGCCAATGGGAGGCCCAGGTAACATACCAATAAAAGATCCTGGCCAAGGAAGTCCCGCATTGACGACTCCAGCTTTTGTAGCTGCCACTAGTACGCCAGGCGAGGTAAAGCCTGCGCTAACTGAAGAACGAATATTGGAGTTGGTCACGCAAGCTATAAAAGCTGCCACAATCACCTAGGAAAGATACACAGTAAAACCAGAGGTAACTACAACCCCGAATCAAGTGTTTAGATCGAACACATGGTGCGGAAAGTGCCATGGTTAAGGCCATTTGGCTTCAGAATGCCCTACAGTCTCGAGAGTATTCACAGAGAGATCACCACCTAGGATGCGTTGTACTTTTTGTGGAAGAACAAATCACACGGAGGACCGATGTTACAACAAGAGAGCCTATGAAGAGAGAACCATGAAATCGAGAGATACAAGAGAAAGACCTTACACGGGATTGCCCGCTCAAAGTGTCCCACCTACATCTCGTTGGGAAAACAGACCGACTTATGGATATGGTGCTCAGGGTCAAGGAGGAGATTATCTGAGAGGAGTCGCACGTGATCAAAGGAGAGATGGTCCAATCCAGTGCTGGAGATGTCATGGCTTTGGCCATACTCAATCTAGATGTCCAAACGAAAAGAAACCAATTGATTATACCCCACTATGTAGGTACTGTAGTGGAGAGGGCCACTTTGATGAAGATTGTCCAAAACAAAGAGCTGCCGCCGGCAAGGAAAAAGGACCAGTAGGGTCCTCGAATTATGTTGATACTCACATGCATTCCACATCGAGAGCTCAAGAGCACATTCCTACGATCGGAGTAGTGTTCAAGGCACCGAACCCTCAAGAAGGCTCTAGCTCGTCAATGCACTTTGTGGATGCTTACCAGGCCAAGAAATCGCATAAAGAGCCAACTGTGGCAGTAGTCACAAGAACTCAAGAGTATTTGAAGAAAAATCCAGAAGGTGAAAGCGGAAAAGCAAGCCAAGAGAAGATACCCGAACATGAAGAGGTAGAAAACCAAATTGGAGGATTCGATGAGCAGCAAGAGTTTGTAGATGGGGAAGAGATAGAGATTCTTCCACCAGTGACCAAGGAGTTTGTGCCAGGCATAGCACCATTCCCCGAAAGATTAAGGGCTCCAAAATGTAGGAAGGAAACACAAAGTTTGGAGGAAGTGGACATTGTAAAGTTGCTCGCGGACACGGAAGTCACGCTAGACATTGGCACATTGATGAAATGCTCACCTGCATATAGGAAATAATTCTACAACGAATATATTAAGAAGCCGAGGAAAGCTCGAGATAAAAAGAGACAAGATAAAGATGTCCAAGGGATCATTCAAAGTATTACGACGCAAATTGATTCGAATGCTCCAGCTGTGACAGTCGAGATTAAAGGGTATGCAGTCCCCGGTGCTCAGTTAGATAGTGGAGCCGCAATCAACCTTATGACTGAGTTCATGATGAAAGCTTTGGGCCTCAACCACATGGAAGAAACACCGATGTCCTTGAGAATGGCAGATCAAACACAAGTGAAGCCTGCGGGTCTTTTAAAGAATGTAAGCACAGTTGTGGGCGGTCTAGAGTTTAAAGTTGATTATCTGATAGTAAGACCAAGGACCTCAGAGGCTACCTTCTCGATCTTACTTGGACGGCCATGGCTGGTGCAAGCCGAATGTGTGCACGATTGGCGCACAGGATTTATCACAATTGGACCGAAGGGCGACCGAATACAACTTCAAGTGTCTCCAAACTTGACCGGCAAGAAATCGACAACAGTTGAGGAAAGGGAGCAAAAAGCAAAGGAAAAGGTTAGACAAGAAATGGCGCGCGTAAGATTTGCCTTGCGCACGGAGACTTCCAAGGACCTTTCACAGGATGGATTTAATCTGCAATTGGCCAACCTTCAACATGCGAAAGCGGGCGAGTACATAGATCCTCTATGTTACAAGGATGATTCAGACCAGGAGTTGATGGGATGGTTGACACATACAAGTGAATTTGAGTGCTACATGTTGAGTATAGACGCAAAGGAAAATAAAGCTACTCAATCCCTGGAGAAGGGAACTTCAAAAGAAGAGTTGAAATTGGAGTTAGCTTCGACAATGGATGTACAACAGTTGAGAGAAAGGGTTAGAATGCTAGAAGAAGAGCTTCTAAGGAGAAGTCGACAATCAGACAGAGAAGCGGAAACTAAAACTAAAGTGTCGGAAGCCATTGCAAAAGCTGAACTAAAGAAATTGGATACGGTTGAAAAAGGACAAAACAATGATTTACTGGCCAACCACGCACGCGTGATTGGAGAGCACGTTCCAATCACAGTGTCATCAAGGAATAAGGAATATTCGCGAGAAGCTCAGGTGGAAAAATGGGAAGTTTTTCCAGAAAAGTTCTTGAGTGTGGGGTCAGAGCTACCAGATGAAGTACGAGATTGCATTAAATTGGCACTCAAAAATTTCAACAAGGCCTTTGCATGGTCATACAGTGATCTGAGAGGAATTGATCCCCGAATCTGCCAACATTATATAGACTTGGAAGAAGGTACCCGACCAATATGTCAACGACTCCGACGGATGAATCCAGTCTACTCGGAATTGATCAAGCTGGAATTGACTAAATTATTGGAAGCAGGATTCATATATCCCATCGCATCCAGCGAATGGGTATCACCAATTGTAGTTGTTCCGAAGAAAAATAAGAAAATCCGTATTTGCATAGATTATCGGAAGTTGAACGAGCGCACAAAAAAGGATCACTTCCCTTTGCCATTCACTGATCAAATCTTGGACAGAGTGGCTGGCCATAAATTGTACTCATTTTTGGATGGTTTCAGTGGGTACAACCAGATCCAAATCCATGAAGAAGATCAATCAAAAACTACTTTCACCATAGAATGGGGTACGTATGCATATCCTGTGATGCCATTTGGATTATGCAATGCACCGGCCACATTCCAGAGAGCAATGATAGCTACATATCAAGACTATTTGCAAGATTGGATGGAGATATTCCTCGATGATTTTGCAATCAGAGGCAATGATGAAAACGTGATGGAGAGGATCGAAGCTATTTTAAGAAGAAGCATCGAAAAAGGCATCGCATTAAATCCGGAAAAGTGTACATTTGGAGTACGAAGAGGATTGCTTTTGGGACATGTTATTTCCGAAAAAGGGATCGCGGTCGACGAGGATAAAGTGGAAAAAATTGGACAACTTCCACCTCCGCAAAACTTGTGGCAACTCAGAGGATTCTTGGGGCATGCTAATTATTATCGACGATTTATATTAAATTTTGCATCACTAGCAGCACCACTGACGAATCCTTTGAGGAATGACCAACACTACCAATGGACTGGAGAGTGTCAAGTTGCATTCGAATTGATCAAAAATAAATTGATAAATGCACCGATTTTGGTAGCACCCGACTGGACGAAAGAATTTCATGTTCATACAGATGCTTCTCATACTGCAGTTAGAGCAGTGCTCTGCCAAGCCGATGAAAAGAAGTTGGACCACCCTATTTATTACGCAAGTCGAAACTTGAATAGCACGGAAAGAAACTACACAACTACAGAAAAGGAATGTCTCTCGATGATCTTTGCGGTAAACAAGTATCGGCATTACTTGATGGGAAAGCATTTCACGTTTTATGTGGATCATGAAGCCCTTAAGTGTATCATTAATAAACCCGAGCTATCAGGACGATTGATGAGGTGGATGCTACTCCTCCAAGAATTTCAGTTCACAGTGGTAACCAGACCAGGCAAAGTGCACATATTGGCCGACCATTTATCTCGAATAGTTAATGATGAGCCAATCTCTGGTGTGCCCGATGATGCTCCTGATGGGCATCTATTCCAGGTTGATGCTAAAGTACCTTGGTATGCCGACTTGGTGAGTTTCTTGTGCACTACTAAATATCTGCGAGGAGCAAGCAAGAGAGAGAAGCAAAAACTGTTAGCATTGGCGAAGCACCATAGCATCATTGGGGGGCAACTCTATCGATATTTTGTCCATGAGGGCATTTATCGGAGGTGTCTCGAGGAAGAAGAAGCAACCCTAGTATTGAGAGCTTTGCATGATGAACCCTGCGGTGGGCATTTTGCTGGTGAGCTGACGGCAAGGAAGGTTTTATTGGCTGGGTATTGGTGGCCAACGCTGCTCAAAGACTCTCACACATACTGTAAGAAATGCAACAAATGCCAAAGAATGGGCAAACCAACGTTAGCACATGCTGCTCCCCTTACGCCGGTGCTGGCTCTTAAGCCTTTTGAAAAGTGGGGAATTGATTTTGTGGGGCCTATTGATCCTCCCTCAAGATGTAGATCCAATAGGTATATCCTGGTCTGTACTGACTATGTTACCAAGTGGGTAGAAGCCAAAGCTCTGAAGACTGACCGAGCTGTTGATGTGGCTAAATTTTTGTATGAACAAATTATCACCCGATTCGGATGCCCGTTGGAGATAGTGAGTGATAGAGGAACGCACTTTGTCAATGAACTGATCGAAGAATTAATGGAATTATATAAAATCAAACATAGGAAAAGCACTCCATATTACCCGAGGGCAAATGGACAAGTGGAGGTCACCAACAAGGTTATGGAACAGATTTTGACAAAGACAGTAGCTGTGCATAGGTGAGACTGGGATGAAAGACTTTTGGAAGCTTTGTGGGCATATCGCACATCCTACCGAGTGACGACTAAGAGTACCCCGTTCTCCCTAGTATATGGCGAGGAAGCCATCTTTCCCATTGAAAAAGAAGTTCTGACATTAAGAGTAGCCATCAAGGCCAGGATGGGAGAGGAAGAATCATTAAAGGAGAGGTACATACAGTTGGTCAAGCTAGAAGAAAAGAGACTCATTGCATAGCAAAGTTTGGAAGCTATTCAGAAGAGACGTAAAGAGAGGCATGATAAGAATCTCAAGACCTATGCGATTCAAGAAGGGGATTTGGTACTAGTCTATGATAGTAAATATTATAAATTCCCGGGGAAGTTACAGACAAGATGGGCAGGACCGTTTAAAGTGGTGGAACTCAACTCCAATGGTTCCATGCAAATTCAAGATTTAGGAGAAGAATGTGCTCTCATGAAGGTTAACGCGCTTCGAGTTAAACCATATTCCAAGTAGCATTAGGACGGGAGAAGCCAGACGAGATCCAAGCAGAAGGATGTAGTAGACTCCTTGTACATAGATGTATAGTTATATATATATATGCGCATATGTAAGCTATGATTTGTGTGTCATAAATATTCTTCCTTGCTAGCTCAAGAATTTTGGACTTCTAATTATTTTTCTTGTGTTGTGCAGAGACTGTTAGGAGCTAGGTAACAAAATGGCAGATCAAATAACTCAACTCTATTTGTACGAGCTAAGGATATATTTCTCGGACCAAACATTCGCCTGCATGGACATAGATGTCGACGACTTTGAGACGGAATATGATGTGGAGGAAGCGCATTGGCTGGTATGCTTCATAAACCATGGTTTGGATGTTATGTTTTATATTGAGTGTTTTGAGGAATACCTGACCCGACATGTAGGATGGGCGGGGGATCGATATTACTATTTTGACCCTTCGAGGGAAATGCCTAACGAAGAAAACGATATCACTTGGGCTTGGGCAGATGTGTTAAAGATAGGAAGTGATGACGGAGCTCCTGAAGTTGAGCCTGACTCGCCCTAGGGAAGTCGTCGGGATGCGAGTACGAGGTGAGGCTATATGAGACATCTAGTGGACCCACATTCTAGATCATCTAAGGATAGGTACATGAGGGACTAAGGCACAACCGGCTGTAGTTACTTAGTGAAAAGTTAAATCGATGAATACATATGTAGTATCTGTAATTGAGAGAATGGAGTGAAGGGGTGGTTGATCTGTCAAAGGCTTGAATGTATATGTTTGCACGCATGTGTGGGAAAAGTGGAAAAAATCCCTTTCTTCCTCTCCCTAATTCTCAGGACTTGGGTAAATTAATTAACTATGAAAAAAAAAGAAAAAGAAAAGAGAAGAAAAATTATGTTGCTATGATCATACCAATGCGCTATGGTGGGCTAGTAGGTGGGTGGATTTATCCTAGCCAGGTGGTTAGGACCACGAGCCGCAGCTAGTTTCGCCATAGGCTTGGGATGTATATGTTTATGTCTTAGCTACGCGCCATAACGGGTTGGTAGGTAGGTGGAGCCATCGTGGCTGGGTAGTCACGACCACGAGCCGTATCTAGCTTTGTTATGGGCTAGCCGATATATGTTATGTGTTATCATTGTGTGTTTGTGTGTTGTGCGCTGCATTGCATTGGTAGATGGGTGGAATCAACCTGGTCAGGTGGTCAGGTCCACGAATCGCATCCAGTGACAACGTAGGCCAATGTGTGAAAATAAATAAAATCTACCTATGAAATTATTCCCCACTCCTGAGGGGGAGAGAGAGAGAGGAGAGGGTGACGATCGCCTGGAAGGGAACGTTATTTGCTTGTGTGATTGGTATGTGACGGCTTTTGACAGATCAGCTCACTTTGAATTGACATTCTTGAAGGCACGGAGACTGTATATGTACTTATGGATGAGACCTTAGCGAGGTAATGCAACGGTCTTGCTTTATAGCTTGTGTGCTCTATCCAAGGGTTTTCCAGTGTGTGGGGCACTCTCGGGTTTTTTATGTAGGTCTTGACTTGTACTCGAGTCTCGATGGCTTTTGTAGGATGACGATGGGGATTCTTCAGGAACGTCTAGTCATGGAATGATTGTACATAGCGAATGGTAGGTGCAATAATGGGGTATGCATTTTGGTTATGTAGCATCTCCTACTGGATTCATTTCAGTTGTTGTTGTTTATTTTGGTATTTCCGTTTCTGTTTGTTCGTAATGATAGTTGCATGTGTAAACACGAAAAGGTATGAATGTGATATTTTGGTTGAGGCTATTTTCATAATGGAATGCATGAGCAAATTGATGCATGGTTGAAAGGGAATTGCATATATGTGCATGCTCTTGGATTATTTTGGAAGCGACTGATCTGTATGTATTCATAAGTGATTTTTTTAGCACTAATAGCTTCAATGAGTGCAGGTCCAATTGGAATAATGGCTCGATGGAAAGGTATGCAAGCTTGTTGTACACTGATATTTTCATGGCTGTTTTGATTAGATTGCAGCAAGAGTGGCTCGTCGAGGACGACTTCGCAAATAAGAAGAGGGGAGTATGTTAGCTTACAAAATGGTTGGTTTTATGCACTAATGTAGTTCTATTTGGCCAGGAAAATATGTTTGATTGTAGGTACTTGAAGAGTTAATCAATTGGATGAAAGGTATTTGCAAACTACATGGCTACTCTTGTTCAGAGGGGAATGCCCTTGGTGTTTGGAGTTCTGATTATGGAAAATATGAGCATGTTTAGGATGCAATCATTTGTGTTGAGCAGATGCAGTTTGGGGGAAAGCCCATTCAGATTCTTGCATTTCTTGTTTATGTATTGAATGCCTATTGTCATGCAAGCTTGGTGAGTGAAGGCCACAACCATTTTGAGGCCATGTATGCAAGTTGTGGCTTGATCATAGAAACCTATAAGTTTTCAATAAGCTTCAGATTAGGGACGTTGCGGGTTGGAATGCACTTATCGAAGATTGCACAATGAAATTGCCAAACAATGATTGTTATTATCTGATGTTGTTCTTGGATGGGCATTAGTGGATATGAACTTATGCATGTATATGGTCCAAGGAACTGTCAAAATGAGATGTGATCACATGGAATTCCAGGATTTCAATGAATACAAAGAAAGGGTTGTTGAATGAAGCTATACAGATGTATGCACAAATGTTTTTGGAACTTCTGTTTGGTGGGGACAGGGAAATAAGGGGAGGCTTATCCTTTTGAGGGGCGCCGATGTACAGATAAGGGGGGGAAAAGTCGTAGAAGAGAGACAACAGATAGATAATGGGTGAATGCGGGTCTGGCAAGGGAGAGCAGAGGAAGAGAGGTTGCTTCAATTGAGTGCGCTCGTTTTTTTTTGGGGGGGGCATGCACATCTGAAGCAGGCTTCTTTCTAGAGTTTTTTGTTATTTGTCCCGCAGGTATGGACAGAGGGAAGCAAGCAGAAGGGTTTTTTTCGTGTAGCTGGGGGAGAGAAATCGAGTGTGCTAGGGGCTCTCTCAGACAGGTGACTGAGGAAGGATGGTAGCTTCGAAGCTCGCTCTCAGACATTGGAGGAAAAAGAACAGCGCTACACATCAAGGAATCTATGAGGAGGGGGCACTTATGAAGAGGTTCTCGATGGCTGTTGTGCAGGATATGTATGACCACTGTTGAGAGAGGACCCGGACGTGCAGTGATAGAAGGAGGAGAGTGGGCAAAGGAGGAAGAAAAGAAGGCGTAGGCAGTAAAAAAAAGAAAAGGGAAAATGCTCGTTTATCGATGATGAGCATCAGTGATCGAGGCCAAGGGAATTTCAAATGAAGAAGTGTTTTATGTGCACTTGATAGTTGCTTCTTCGTTTAATATGCTTGTTTGGCTCTGGCGATGGACTCGTGCAAATTCTAAAGCAAGGAATCTCTGACACACTGTGGCTCTGACACGATAGTAATTCTCTTCTGTGCTATCAAGATTCCTTGATGCATGAAAAGACCCAGAAGTCTTCGATCGTGTGACGCTGTAGAAATGATCTGACAAAGGAAGGATGTTGTAAATGGTAGTGATTTGAAGGGAAGTGGGCGCTGTCAATTGTCAATGTGGAGGAGCAACCGAAATCCATAAGCTGCTATTACTGTGAGCGATCATATGATAAAATTGATGAGTTATTGTTTATCCCGCTAATGAAGTTTTACTTCCGTTGATGATGTGATTCACACACCAATATGATCTGCCATACTGAAGTCTGTTCTGCGTTTGCTACCACTTTTGAAATCTTCATTGTTGTTCCATTATTCTTGACGATCTTGCATAGTTTTTTTAGAATATTATTTAGATTATGATATGCCGCTCCCATTAAGACCTATGATGTTCTCTGTTCATCTCAATGATTGGCATGATCTGGCATGAAGATAAAGTCTTAACGACTTCCATTTCTATGAATGCGCCAGTTTTGGTTTGCTGTAATTTGCTTCCAGACTAATTTATTGTAGGCCAACTCTTAACGGGCTTCCTCTGGCAATTCACGAAGCAGTAGATCTTTGGGGGGAATGCTTCTCTGTCTGCAGGTACGTACGAGAGAGAGGGAGAGAGAGAAAGAAGAGGACGTGCGCGTTGGAGGAGAGATCAACAGGGGTCGTCCGTTGGCCTTTGATACAACAGCATGATTAGAAAATAGTTCCTACGCGAATCATATAAAGAAGAATTGTATGGTCATCATAGGAAAACTGTGCGCTAAACATCGAAATTAGAAGCTAGATGGTATTTGGAGGAGATTTAAGAATTTGAAGTAGAACAAAGAAGTATGGTTCATGCGGACATTGCCGGGCTATAAAGAGGAACAAGTATAGGAGTTAATGCTAGTCAATGAGATTTGGAAACTATGGCTATATGAGCAAACTTTATTATGTCTATTTTGTTTAAACCGTTTGGAAGTCGCAGGTGATGATGTAACCGTAGCATTTCTGTTTTTATGGTGTGGATCCCCTTGGATAGGGGGCAACTTGATGAAGGGGAAGACATGCAAAGCTGAAGGGGAGTCAATTACTGGATGCGAAGGCCAAGAGTAGGACTTCTCAAAGAAGGAGATTCAAAGGGGTTTCGCATGATTTCTACTACCTTTCTATGACTTGTTATGGTATGACCCTGGGAGAGAGATTATAGAATGGAGTGATAACGAGAGAGGTGTTTCTTAAACATTTGGTATAGACATAGCTGTCGACATCTTAGAAAAACATAATTTGAAACTCATATGTGGAAGAAAAATTTGAGTTCTTTACATAGAAACGATCTGTGTCCATTTTTCTCTGCTCGAAATTACTGTGGTGAACTCAGAGCTCAGAGAACGTAGAAAGAGGAGTGTTGATGCCTTCGATTAAAATTGTGACTTTTGCAAATATGTAATCAGATCATACAAAGGACGGATTCCTCGAGGGATAATTATGGGTTCCAGGTAATCCAATTGGACCGATTCCGAGGGGTTTGAACAAAATAAAGTCTCGCATAATCACTTTTTCCTCGGGCATTAGAATTAAACATTTTGGTGCGTCTGCCGGGAAAAGCTTGGCACGTCTCTATAAGAGAGTGCCATAGGTTCGCCTAGCGCCACATGTTGGCCGAGCTTGCGGACTCCAGATCTAGTACATGAGTGAGGGGAGCTCATCCTCAGGAGCAACACAAACTCAAAGAGAGGAACGCGCTCAGAGAAGAGCCCTTGAAAGAGAAAGGAAGAGGTGGGAATCGCAAGTTGAGTCAACCTCGACTAGCTCAAAGAAATCTGCCAAAAACGTGTACTCCCGTAGGAGAGTCGCGAATCAAGTGCGAAAGTTTGAAGGAGGGATCCTGAGGCCGCGTGTGCTAAATTTATGGGATCGAAGTGATATTGACATCACACCTCTGTTTGAAATGGCTCAGCGGATTTCGGTTCACTTGGGAGATTTCACCAAGTTCTCAGGTGCTTGGGACGAGGACCCAGATAGTTTTATCCAATTGTTTGAGGTTACGTGTGCGGCCAATGAGGTAGTAGACCAGGCTCAAAGGTTGAGGATCTTTCCAGCTACTCTTCGTGATGAGGCAGCCAACTGGTATGGGAATTTGACACCTCAAGAGTGTGGAACTTATCAAATGCTCAAGGAAGCCTTCTTGGCAAAATTTCGACGACAAGGCTTCCAGGATAGATTGGCCCAACAGATGGATTACTTGCGACAAGGAGTCAATGAGAGCATCGATAACTACATTCAGAGAATGGAAACGTTGGTAAGAAAGATGGGCGCGAATGCCCCGAATGATGAGACATTGAAGAGAAGATTCATTGCGGGATTGAGAGATCCTACGGCGCAGCAGCATATCAGCCTGACAAGACCGGCAACTTTAATGGATGCTAAGGAACAAGCAAGGCTTTGGGAGGAAGTACAATTATGTCAACAGAGGAAGATGGAGCTCTTATACGAGCCAATGGGAGGCCCAGGTAACATACCAATAAAAGATCCTGGCCAAGGAAGTCCCGCATTGACGACTCCAGCTTTTGTAGCTGCCATTAGTACGCCAGGCGAGGTAAAGCCTGCGCTAACTGAAGAACGAATATTGGAGTTGGTCACGCAAGCTATAAAAGCTGCCACAATCACCTAGGAAAGATACACAGTAAAACCAGAGGTAACTACAACCCCGAATCAAGTGTTTAGATCGAACACATGGTGCGGAAAGTGCCATGGTTAAGGCCATTTGGCTTCAGAATGCCCTACAGTCTCGAGAGTATTCACAGAGAGATCACCACCTAGGATGCGTTGTACTTTTTGTGGAAGAACAAATCACACGGAGGACCGATGTTACAACAAGAGAGCCTATGAAGAGAGAACCATGAAATCGAGAGATACAAGAGAAAGACCTTACACGGGATTGCCCGCTCAAAGTGTCCCACCTACATCTCGTTGGGAAAACAGACCGACTTATGGATATGGTGCTCAGGGTCAAGGAGGAGATTATCTGAGAGGAGTCGCACGTGATCAAAGGAGAGATGGTCCAATCCAGTGCTGGAGATGTCATGGCTTTGGCCATACTCAATCTAGATGTCCAAACGAAAAGAAACCAATTGATTATACCCCACTATGTAGGTACTGTAGTGGAGAGGGCCACTTTGATGAAGATTGTCCAAAACAAAGAGCTGCCGCCGGCAAGGAAAAAGGACCAGTAGGGTCCTCGAATTATGTTGATACTCACATGCATTCCACATCGAGAGCTCAAGAGCACATTCCTACGATCGGAGTAGTGTTCAAGGCACCGAACCCTCAAGAAGGCTCTAGCTCGTCAATGCACTTTGTGGATGCTTACCAGGCCAAGAAATCGCATAAAGAGCCAACTGTGGCAGTAGTCACAAGAACTCAAGAGTATTTGAAGAAAAATCCAGAAGGTGAAAGCGGAAAAGCAAGCCAAGAGAAGATACCCGAACATGAAGAGGTAGAAAACCAAATTGGAGGATTCGATGAGCAGCAAGAGTTTGTAGATGGGGAAGAGATAGAGATTCTTCCACCAGTGACCAAGGAGTTTGTGCCAGGCATAGCACCATTCCCCGAAAGATTAAGGGCTCCAAAATGTAGGAAGGAAACACAAAGTTTGGAGGAAGTGGACATTGTAAAGTTGCTCGCGGACACGGAAGTCACGCTAGACATTGGCACATTGATGAAATGCTCACCTGCATATAGGAAATAATTCTACAACGAATATATTAAGAAGCCGAGGAAAGCTCGAGATAAAAAGAGACAAGATAAAGATGTCCAAGGGATCATTCAAAGTATTACGACGCAAATTGATTCGAATGCTCCAGCTGTGACAGTCGAGATTAAAGGGTATGCAGTCCCCGGTGCTCAGTTAGATAGTGGAGCCGCAATCAACCTTATGACTGAGTTCATGATGAAAGCTTTGGGCCTCAACCACATGGAAGAAACACCGATGTCCTTGAGAATGGCAGATCAAACACAAGTGAAGCCTGCGGGTCTTTTAAAGAATGTAAGCACAGTTGTGGGCGGTCTAGAGTTTAAAGTTGATTATCTGATAGTAAGACCAAGGACCTCAGAGGCTACCTTCTCGATCTTACTTGGACGGCCATGGCTGGTGCAAGCCGAATGTGTGCACGATTGGCGCACAGGATTTATCACAATTGGACCGAAGGGCGACCGAATACAACTTCAAGTGTCTCCAAACTTGACCGGCAAGAAATCGACAACAGTTGAGGAAAGGGAGCAAAAAGCAAAGGAAAAGGTTAGACAAGAAATGGCGCGCGTAAGATTTGCCTTGCGCACGGAGACTTCCAAGGACCTTTCACAGGATGGATTTAATCTGCAATTGGCCAACCTTCAACATGCGAAAGCGGGCGAGTACATAGATCCTCTATGTTACAAGGATGATTCAGACCAGGAGTTGATGGGATGGTTGACACATACAAGTGAATTTGAGTGCTACATGTTGAGTATAGACGCAAAGGAAAATAAAGCTACTCAATCCCTGGAGAAGGGAACTTCAAAAGAAGAGTTGAAATTGGAGTTAGCTTCGACAATGGATGTACAACAGTTGAGAGAAAGGGTTAGAATGCTAGAAGAAGAGCTTCTAAGGAGAAGTCGACAATCAGACAGAGAAGCGGAAACTAAAACTAAAGTGTCGGAAGCCATTGCAAAAGCTGAACTAAAGAAATTGGATACGGTTGAAAAAGGACAAAACAATGATTTACTGGCCAACCACGCACGCGTGATTGGAGAGCACGTTCCAATCACAGTGTCATCAAGGAATAAGGAATATTCGCGAGAAGCTCAGGTGGAAAAATGGGAAGTTTTTCCAGAAAAGTTCTTGAGTGTGGGGTCAGAGCTACCAGATGAAGTACGAGATTGCATTAAATTGGCACTCAAAAATTTCAACAAGGCCTTTGCATGGTCATACAGTGATCTGAGAGGAATTGATCCCCGAATCTGCCAACATTATATAGACTTGGAAGAAGGTACCCGACCAATATGTCAACGACTCCGACGGATGAATCCAGTCTACTCGGAATTGATCAAGCTGGAATTGACTAAATTATTGGAAGCAGGATTCATATATCCCATCGCATCCAGCGAATGGGTATCACCAATTGTAGTTGTTCCGAAGAAAAATAAGAAAATCCGTATTTGCATAGATTATCGGAAGTTGAACGAGCGCACAAAAAAGGATCACTTCCCTTTGCCATTCACTGATCAAATCTTGGACAGAGTGGCTGGCCATAAATTGTACTCATTTTTGGATGGTTTCAGTGGGTACAACCAGATCCAAATCCATGAAGAAGATCAATCAAAAACTACTTTCACCATAGAATGGGGTACGTATGCATATCCTGTGATGCCATTTGGATTATGCAATGCACCGGCCACATTCCAGAGAGCAATGATAGCTACATATCAAGACTATTTGCAGGATTGGATGGAGATATTCCTCGATGATTTTGCAATCAGAGGCAATGATGAAAACGTGATGGAGAGGATCGAAGCTATTTTAAGAAGAAGCATCGAAAAAGGCATCGCATTAAATCCGGAAAAGTGTACATTTGGAGTACGAAGAGGATTGCTTTTGGGACATGTTATTTCCGAAAAAGGGATCGCGGTCGACGAGGATAAAGTGGAAAAAATTGGACAACTTCTACCTCCGCAAAACTTGTGGCAACTCAGAGGATTCTTGGGGCATGCTAATTATTATCGACGATTTATATTAAATTTTGCATCACTAGCAGCACCACTGACGAATCTTTTGAGGAATGACCAACACTACCAATGGACTGGAGAGTGTCAAGTTGCATTCGAATTGATCAAAAATAAATTGATAAATGCACCGATTTTGGTAGCACCCGACTGGACGAAAGAATTTCATGTTCATACAGATACTTCTCATACTGCAGTTAGAGCAGTGCTCTGCCAAGCCGATGAAAAGAAGTTGGACCACCCTATTTATTACGCAAGTCGAAACTTGAATAGCACGGAAAGAAACTACACAACTACAGAAAAGGAATGTCTCTCGATGATCTTTGCGGTAAACAAGTATCGACATTACTTGATGGGAAAGCATTTCACGTTTTATGTGGATCATGAAGCCCTTAAGTGTATCATTAATAAACCCGAGCTATCAGGACGATTGATGAGGTGGATGCTACTCCTCCAAGAATTTCAGTTCACAGTGGTAACCAGACCAGGCAAAGTGCACATATTGGCCGACCATTTATCTCGAATAGTTAATGATGAGCCAATCTCTGGTGTGCCCGATGATGCTCCTGATGGGCATCTATTCCAGGTTGATGCTAAAGTACCTTGGTATGCCGACTTGGTGAGTTTCTTGTGCACTACTAAATATCTGCGAGGAGCAAGCAAGAGAGAGAAGCAAAAACTGTTAGCATTGGCGAAGCACCATAGCATCATTGGGGGGCAACTCTATCGATATTTTGTCCATGAGGGCATTTATCGGAGGTGTCTCGAGGAAGAAGAAGCAACCCTAGTATTGAGAGCTTTGCATGATGAACCCTGCGGTGGGCATTTTGCTGGTGAGCTGACGGCAAGGAAGATTTTATTGGCTGGGTATTGGTGGCCAACGCTGCTCAAAGACTCTCACACATACTGTAAGAAATGCAACAAATGCCAAAGAATGGGCAAACCAACGTTAGCACATGCTGCTCCCCTTACGCCGGTGCTGGCTCTTAAGCCTTTTGAAAAGTGGGGAATTGATTTTGTGGGGCCTATTGATCCTCCCTCAAGATGTAGATCCAATAGGTATATCCTGGTCTGTACTGACTATGTTACCAAGTGGGTAGAAGCCAAAGCTCTGAAGACTGACCGAGCTGTTGATGTGGCTAAATTTTTGTATGAACAAATTATCACCCGATTCGGATGCCCGTTGGAGATAGTGAGTGATAGAGGAACGCACTTTGTCAATGAACTGATCGAAGAATTAATGGAATTATATAAAATCAAACATAGGAAAAGCACTCCATATTACCCGAGGGCAAATGGACAAGTGGAGGTCACCAACAAGGTTATGGAACAGATTTTGACAAAGACAGTAGCTGTGCATAGGCGAGACTGGGATGAAAGACTTTTGGAAGCTTTGTGGGCATATCGCACATCCTACCGAGTGACGACTAAGAGTACCCCGTTCTCCCTAGTATATGGCGAGGAAGCCATCTTTCCCATTGAAAAAGAAGTTCTGACATTAAGAGTAGCCATCAAGGCCAGGATGGGAGAGGAAGAATCATTAAAGGAGAGGTACATACAGTTGGTCAAGCTAGAAGAAAAGAGACTCATTGCATAGCAAAGTTTGGAAGCTATTCAGAAGAGACGTAAAGAGAGGCATGATAAGAATCTCAAGACCTATGCGATTCAAGAAGGGGATTTGGTACTAGTCTATGATAGTAAATATTATAAATTCCCGGGGAAGTTACAGACAAGATGGGCAGGACCGTTTAAAGTGGTGGAACTCAACTCCAATGGTTCCATGCAAATTCAAGATTTAGGAGAAGAATGTGCTCTCATGAAGGTTAACGCGCTTCGAGTTAAACCATATTTCAAGTAGCATTAGGACGGGAGAAGCCAGACGAGATCCAAGCAGAAGGATGTAGTAGACTCCTTGTACATAGATGTATAGTTATATATATATATGCGCATATGTAAGCTATGATTTGTGTGTCATAAATATTCTTCCTTGCTAGCTCAAGAATTTTGGACTTCTAATTATTTTTCTTGTGTTGTGCAGAGACTGTTAGGAGCTAGGTAACAAAATGGCAGATCAAATAACTCAACTCTATTTGTACGAGCTAAGGATATATTTCTCGGACCAAACATTCGCCTGCATGGACATAGATGTCGACGACTTTGAGACGGAATATGATGTGGAGGAAGCGCATTGGCTGGTATGCTTCATAAACCATGGTTTGGATGTTATGTTTTATATTGAGTGTTTTGAGGAATACCTGACCCGACATGTAGGATGGGCGGGGGATCGATATTACTATTTTGACCCTTCGAGGGAAATGCCTAACGAAGAAAACGATATCACTTGGGCTTGGGCAGATGTGTTAAAGATAGGAAGTGATGACGGAGCTCCTGAAGTTGAGCCTGACTCGCCCTAGGGAAGTCGTCGGGATGCGAGTACGAGGTGAGGCTATATGAGACATTTAGTGGACCCACATTCTAGATCATCTAAGGATAGGTACATGAGGGACTAAGGCACAACCGGCTGTAGTTACTTAGTGAAATTGCCAAACAATGATTGTTATTATCTGATGTTGTTCTTGGATGGGCATTAGTGGATATGAACTTATGCATGTATATGGTCCAAGGAATTGTCAAAATGAGATGTGATCACATGGAATTCCAGGATTTCAATGAATACAAAGAAAGGGTTGTTGAATGAAGCTATACAGATGTATGCACAAATGTTTTTGGAACTTCTGTTTGGTGGGGACAGGGAAATAAGGGGAGGCTTATCCTTTTGAGGGGCGCCGATGTACAGATAAGGGGGGGAAAAGTCGTAGAAGAGAGATAACAGATAGATAATGGGTGAATGCGGGTCTGGCAAGGGAGAGCAGAGGAAGAGAGGTTGCTTCAATTGAGTGCGCTCGTTTTTTTTTGGGGGGGGCATGCACATCTGAAGCAGGCTTCTTTCTAGAGTTTTTTGTTATTTGTCCCGCAGGTATGGACAGAGGGAAGCAAGCAGAAGGGTTTTTTTCGTGTAGCTGGGGGAGAGAAATCGAGTGTGCTAGGGGCTCTCTCAGACAGGTGACTGAGGAAGGATGGTAGCTTCGAAGCTCGCTCTCAGACATTGGAGGAAAAAGAACAGCGCTACACATCAAGGAATCTATGAGGAGGGGGCACTTATGAAGAGGTTCTCGATGGCTGTTGTGCAGGATATGTATGACCACTGTTGAGAGAGGACCCGGACGTGCAGTGATAGAAGGAGGAGAGTGGGCAAAGGAGGAAGAAAAGAAGGCGTAGGCAGTAAAAAAAAGAAAAGGGAAAATGCTCGTTTATCGATGATGAGCATCAGTGATCGAGGCCAAGGGAATTTCAAATGAAGAAGTGTTTTATGTGCACTTGATAGTTGCTTCTTCGTTTAATATGCTTGTTTGGCTCTGGCGATGGACTCGTGCAAATTCTAAAGCAAGGAATCTCTGACACACTGTGGCTCTGACACGATAGTAATTCTCTTCTGTGCTATCAAGATTCCTTGATGCATGAAAAGACCCAGAAGTCTTCGATCGTGTGACGCTGTAGAAATGATCTGACAAAGGAAGGATGTTGTAAATGGTAGTGATTTGAAGGGAAGTGGGCGCTGTCAATTGTCAATGTGGAGGAGCAACCGAAATCCATAAGCTGCTATTACTGTGAGCGATCATATGATAAAATTGATGAGTTATTGTTTATCCCGCTAATGAAGTTTTACTTCCGTTGATGATGTGATTCACACACCAATATGATCTGCCATACTGAAGTCTGTTCTGCGTTTGCTACCACTTTTGAAATCTTCATTGTTGTTCCATTATTCTTGACGATCTTGCATAGTTTTTTTAGAATATTATTTAGATTATGATATGCCGCTCCCATTAAGACCTATGATGTTCTCTGTTCATCTCAATGATTGGCATGATCTGGCATGAAGATAAAGTCTTAACGACTTCCATTTCTATGAATGCGCCAGTTTTGGTTTGCTGTAATTTGCTTCCAGACTAATTTATTGTAGGCCAACTCTTAACGGGCTTCCTCTGGCAATTCACGAAGCAGTAGATCTTTGGGGGGAATGCTTCTCTGTCTGCAGGTACGTACGAGAGAGAGGGAGAGAGAGAAAGAAGAGGACGTGCGCGTTGGAGGAGAGATCAACAGGGGTCGTCCGTTGGCCTTTGATACAACAGCATGATTAGAAAATAGTTCCTACGCGAATCATATAAAGAAGAATTGTATGGTCATCATAGGAAAACTGTGCGCTAAACATCGAAATTAGAAGCTAGATGGTATTTGGAGGAGATTTAAGAATTTGAAGTAGAACAAAGAAGTATGGTTCATGCGGACATTGCCGGGCTATAAAGAGGAACAAGTATAGGAGTTAATGCTAGTCAATGAGATTTGGAAACTATGGCTATATGAGCAAACTTTATTATGTCTATTTTGTTTAAACCGTTTGGAAGTCGCAGGTGATGATGTAACCGTAGCATTTCTGTTTTTATGGTGTGGATCCCCTTGGATAGGGGGCAACTTGATGAAGGGGAAGACATGCAAAGCTGAAGGGGAGTCAATTACTGGATGCGAAGGCCAAGAGTAGGACTTCTCAAAGAAGGAGATTCAAAGGGGTTTCGCATGATTCCTACTACCTTTCTATGACTTGTTATGGTATGACCCTGGGAGAGAGATTATAGAATGGAGTGATAACGAGAGAGGTGTTTCTTAAACATTTGGTATAGACATAGCTGTCGACATCTTAGAAAAACATAATTTGAAACTCATATGTGGAAGAAAAATTTGAGTTCTTTACATAGAAACGATCTGTGTCCATTTTTCTCTGCTCGAAATTACTGTGGTGAACTCAGAGCTCAGAGAACGTAGAAAGAGGAGTGTTGATGCCTTCGATTAAAATTGTGACTTTTGCAAATATGTAATCAGATCATACAAAGGACGGATTCCTCGAGGGATAATTATGGGTTCCAGGTAATCCAATTGGACCGATTCCGAGGGGTTTGAACAAAATAAAGTCTCGCATAATCACTTTTTCCTCGGGCATTAGAATTAAACATTTTGGTGCGTCTGCCGGGAAAAGCTTGGCACGTCTCTATAAGAGAGTGCCATAGGTTCGCCTAGCGCCACATGTTGGCCGAGCTTGCGGACTCCAGATCTAGTACATGAGTGAGGGGAGCTCATCCTCAGGAGCAACACAAACTCAAAGAGAGGAACGCGCTCAGAGAAGAGCCCTTGAAAGAGAAAGGAAGAGGTGGGAATCGCAAGTTGAGTCAACCTCGACTAGCTCAAAGAAATCTGCCAAAAACGTGTACTCCCGTAGGAGAGTCGCGAATCAAGTGCGAAAGTTTGAAGGAGGGATCCTGAGGCCGCGTGTGCTAAATTTATGGGATCGAAGTGATATTGACATCACACCTCTGTTTGAAATGGCTCAGCGGATTTCGGTTCACTTGGGAGATTTCACCAAGTTCTCAGGTGCTTGGGACGAGGACCCAGATAGTTTTATCCAATTGTTTGAGGTTACGTGTGCGGCCAATGAGGTAGTAGACCAGGCTCAAAGGTTGAGGATCTTTCCAGCTACTCTTCGTGATGAGGCAGCCAACTGGTATGGGAATTTGACACCTCAAGAGTGTGGAACTTATCAAATGCTCAAGGAAGCCTTCTTGGCAAAATTTCGACGACAAGGCTTCCAGGATAGATTGGCCCAACAGATGGATTACTTGCGACAAGGAGTCAATGAGAGCATCGATAACTACATTCAGAGAATGGAAACGTTGGTAAGAAAGATGGGCGCGAATGCCCCGAATGATGAGACATTGAAGAGAAGATTCATTGCGGGATTGAGAGATCCTACGGCGCAGCAGCATATCAGCCTGACAAGACCGGCAACTTTAATGGATGCTAAGGAACAAGCAAGGCTTTGGGAGGAAGTACAATTATGTCAACAGAGGAAGATGGAGCTCTTATACGAGCCAATGGGAGGCCCAGGTAACATACCAATAAAAGATCCTGGCCAAGGAAGTCCCGCATTGACGACTCCAGCTTTTGTAGCTGCCACTAGTACGCCAGGCGAGGTAAAGCCTGCGCTAACTGAAGAACGAATATTGGAGTTGGTCACGCAAGCTATAAAAGCTGCCACAATCACCTAGGAAAGATACACAGTAAAACCAGAGGTAACTACAACCCCGAATCAAGTGTTTAGATCGAACACATGGTGCGGAAAGTGCCATGGTTAAGGCCATTTGGCTTCAGAATGCCCTACAGTCTCGAGAGTATTCACAGAGAGATCACCACCTAGGATGCGTTGTACTTTTTGTGGAAGAACAAATCACACGGAGGACCGATGTTACAACAAGAGAGCCTATGAAGAGAGAACCATGAAATCGAGAGATACAAGAGAAAGACCTTACACGGGATTGCCCGCTCAAAGTGTCCCACCTACATCTCGTTGGGAAAACAGACCGACTTATGGATATGGTGCTCAGGGTCAAGGAGGAGATTATCTGAGAGGAGTCGCACGTGATCAAAGGAGAGATGGTCCAATCCAGTGCTGGAGATGTCATGGCTTTGGCCATACTCAATCTAGATGTCCAAACGAAAAGAAACCAATTGATTATACCCCACTATGTAGGTACTGTAGTGGAGAGGGCCACTTTGATGAAGATTGTCCAAAACAAAGAGCTGCCGCCGGCAAGGAAAAAGGACCAGTAGGGTCCTCGAATTATGTTGATACTCACATGCATTCCACATCGAGAGCTCAAGAGCACATTCCTACGATCGGAGTAGTGTTCAAGGCACCGAACCCTCAAGAAGGCTCTAGCTCGTCAATGCACTTTGTGGATGCTTACCAGGCCAAGAAATCGCATAAAGAGCCAACTGTGGCAGTAGTCACAAGAACTCAAGAGTATTTGAAGAAAAATCCAGAAGGTGAAAGCGGAAAAGCAAGCCAAGAGAAGATACCCGAACATGAAGAGGTAGAAAACCAAATTGGAGGATTCGATGAGCAGCAAGAGTTTGTAGATGGGGAAGAGATAGAGATTCTTCCACCAGTGACCAAGGAGTTTGTGCCAGGCATAGCACCATTCCCCGAAAGATTAAGGGCTCCAAAATGTAGGAAGGAAAGACAAAGTTTGGAGGAAGTGGACATTGTAAAGTTGCTCGCGGACACGGAAGTCACGCTAGACATTGGCACATTGATGAAATGCTCACCTGCATATAGGAAATAATTCTACAACGAATATATTAAGAAGACGAGGAAAGCTCGAGATAAAAAGAGACAAGATAAAGATGTCCAAGGGATCATTCAAAGTATTACGACGCAAATTGATTCGAATGCTCCAGCTGTGACAGTCGAGATTAAAGGGTATGCAGTCCTCGGTGCTCAGTTAGATAGTGGAGCCGCAATCAACCTTATGACTGAGTTCATGATGAAAGTTTTGGGCCTCAACCACATGGAAGAAACACCGATGTCCTTGAGAATGGCAGATCAAACACAAGTGAAGCCTGCGGGTCTTTTAAAGAATGTAAGCACAGTTGTGGGCGGTCTAGAGTTTAAAGTTGATTATCTGATAGTAAGACCAAGGACCTCAGAGGCTACCTTCTCGATCTTACTTGGACGGCCATGGCTGGTGCAAGCCGAATGTGTGCACGATTGGCGCACAGGATTTATCACAATTGGACCGAAGGGCGACCGAATACAACTTCAAGTGTCTCCAAACTTGACCGGCAAGAAATCGACAACAGTTGAGGAAAGGGAGCAAAAAGCAAAGGAAAAGGTTAGACAAGAAATGGCGCGCGTAAGATTTGCCTTGCGCACGGAGACTTCCAAGGACCTTTCACAGGATGCATTAGAATTAAACAAAGCCCTTCCACGTGCACGTGGATGCACCCATTTATGTTATTGGGTGTGTACTAGCTCAACCTATTGGTGAAGGTAGTATGGATCTTCCAATAGCCTACACCAGTAGACAATTGAATGCGGCTGAACAAAATTATACTACTACTAAAAGAGAAGGTTTAGGCATGGTATATGCGCTTAAGAAGTTTAGACATTATTTGCTTGAAAATAAGTTTAAATTCTTTACACACCATCAAGCTCTATTATATCTAGTGAACAAACCTTGCAATATAGGCAGATTAGTAAGATGGTTCCTCTTCCTAATGGAATATGACTTTGAAGTTGTGGTTAGGAAAGGTAGGACTCACTTTAGATCTGATCACCTTTCTAAAATTACTTCCGGAGAGTCTCCTGAAGGAGTATCAGATGTTGTTGATGCTTATTTTCAATCTAGAAGTAGTGCCTGAATGGACTAAAAATATAGTGCCTATTCTAACATTTAGACCTAAACATCTTCTACTAAAAGCCAAAGATAAAGAAGTAGTGAGGTCTCAAAAATATTACATAATGGCAAACAGCATGTATAAACACATTGATCAAGGCATACTAGCTTGTTGTGTAGAAGAAGATGAGCAGACAAAGTGGTTTCAAATAGCACATGTAGGTGCACTTCAGCATTACTCCAAACATATAACCCTACAAACTCTACAAAGGTTAGGGGTATATTGGCCAACTATGGAAGCAGATGTCCATAAGTTATGCAAGGAATGTCCAATCTGTGCTTCAAAACCCCCTATGGAACATGCCACTCTATATGGAGTGACTTTGATGCCAGATTGGAGTGAACCATTGGTAAACTTTTTGAGGACAAGAACATTCCCTCATGAAATGACATTGGCCAAAGAATGAAGTTTAGAACAGGAAGCAATTGATTACAAACTCATAGGTGATAATCTATACAAACGAGGAAAAGACAGATATCTTAGGTTATGTGTCCATGAGAGTGAATATCTCAAGATCTTGGAAACTGCTCACCAAGGAGTGGCAGGAGGACACTTTGGACCAGATCGAGTGATCAAAGCTATACTATTCGTAGGTCTTTGGTGGCCGACCCTTCACATGGATGCACATACCTATGTGAAGAGGTGTGATATATGTCAGCAAACTCAGTATGTGATACGTAAATATGAGATGCCTTTGAAACCTATGATGGGTGGATGTGCATTTTCTAAGTGGGGAATAGACTTTGTCGGTCCTATTAATCCCCCAGCTAAGAGTTTCCATGTTGAATATATCATAGTGGCAATTGATTATCTGATTAAATGGGTAGAGGTGAAGGCCACAATGAAGAATGATGTGCAAACCATAGCCAAGTTCCTATTTGAGAATGTATTTACAAGATATGGTTTTCCCATAGAATTAGTAAGTGATCGAGGCATGCACTTCTTGAATGAAGTCATTGAACATCTTCTCCAAGAATTCTTGGTAGTACATAAGGATTCAGACCCCTATCATCCACAAGCCAATGGACAAGCTGAGAGCACAAATAAGATTCTATGTAATGTGTTGACAAAGTTGGTGAATAATCAACACTCTGATTGGGACAAACAACTACACCATGTTGTTTGGGCATATCGAGTTGCCTATAAAACGGTACTCCAAGCCACACCCTTTCGGATGGTGTTTGGCCAAAATGCAGTGCTACCATTAGATTTCTTGATACCCACACTGAGAGTAGTGCAAGAGCATCAAATGGACTGACCATGAGCTTTCATCTAGAATCTTTGATCGAGAATGCCGAGCTGAAACAAGATTGAGAGCAGGAGTAGGAATTTATGCAGAAAAGAAAAGACAAAAAGCATACTTTGATGCCCATGTGAAGGATAAGGCTTAAAAGCAGGAGACTTATTTTTGGTGTACACCTTGAAGCAACATGCACAAAAATTGGAGAAGAGAGGCTATGGACATATGATCATCAATAGGATTTCAATGAGTGGAGCAGTTCAATTAGCCACTCTAGAAGGTGACATCCTACTTAGTTACATCAGCAAATGCAGAGTCAAGCTATATCAAAAACCCCTCATAGAGGAAATGCGTAGGCAACTCAATACTGCAAAGAAATGTAAGGAAGAAGAAAAATGATTTCGAGAAGAAGCACAGGCAAAAGCTTTAGAACGCATCTGAAGAATGAAATTGAGAAGATAGGGCAGAGATCAGCCTAGGTTAGATTCTTATGATGCTCGAAGATATCACATGGCCATGTGCGAAGCATCAGGTGTATGTTCCTATAGAATAGTTGACCAACGATCCTTTTTTACCCTAGCGGTAGGACAAGGAAATAATGCAAAGACTGTAAGAGCATTGATTGACTCAAGCACAGCCATTAGTGCAGTTAGACTTTCTTACTTTCAAGAATTGCAATGAAGCATCAATCCTATAGAAGCATATCTCATAGAATTGGGAGGTGTGGAAACCCCTTGCATGGGCGAGGTGGAGCTTCCCATCTACATTCAATATGTTCTTATGATAGTTAAGGTGCTAGTGTGTCAAGATGAGGATCTCACTGAGCCTCTTGTCTTGGGTCAAGACTGGACCTACGATCATGCAGTCAACTTGAACCTAATAAGTGGACTTCTTCAGGTCTGGGTAAATCACAATTGCATTACCATTGAGTTAGAAAATAAAGCACTCAAGGAACTAGGAAAGGCACCAACTCGTGGTCCTTCCAAGAGTCCACATGAAGATGAAGATGCTCTTCTTGTCCAAAACTTTGTGATGCAGAAAGAGGATGTTCTCAACCACGAAGCCAAGGATCCGATGGAACTCCCCTCTTTTCCAAAAGTGATTGAGAGAAAGCAACCAAAGGAGTACCGAAAGCAAAGGAAGCAGACGATCTCTACTCATAGGCAATGGAGGGCGCAAAGCAAGAGGACTCAAAATGTGAAGCAGATCTGGATACCCAAGGGTGAACAACCCCCTACTTGAGTGAAAGTGCCTCAACAATGCATGAAACCATCGATTCAGGAAAGGACTACAAAGAGCGAGTATTCCAAGAATCTCCCAAAATGGACCATTTCTATTTGGGTCCCAAAGCAGTCAATGATGGATGACCCCCAATACTAGACAAATCTGGGTGCCGAAGACCTACTTACATGCTCAAGTAGATTCACATAAGCTCACAAGCCTAAATCGACACTCACAATCACTCACATCATACACTTCATGGCACACATCTGTAATCAATGCCTCCACACATGACAACACACATAGGACTATCTAGAAATGGGTACCCAAAAAGTCCCAAATCCAAGACGACGTATGTATTCAATGGAAATCAAGGCAAATATCACTTCTTTATACGGGAATTAGAAAAGTTACAAAATGTAGAAGCACTACGCCCCGTATGGGAGAAAGAAAGATTGGATGCATACTTCGGTGCTCAGCTCCCAAAGCCCAACTTCATGAGATGCTACTACCTTATCAACACCTTGACTCCAAGCAAGGACCCAAAGGTACAAGCACATTTGTGCTCCCATCTCTAACAAAGGGAAATGAGCTAAGAAGGTTTAAGTTAACCAACAACTTAGTGTGAGAGGCCCTGGATATGTGAGGAATGCACATACCAATAGAGAAAGATCACCTGGTGCCCGATAACATGAAGAATCAAAGCCTCACCAAGCTCAAGGACATGGTGGCCATGATGCCGAACATCGCAGTTCACTTGAGAATGTGCATGCAGCATTTTGCATTTTCTAGCACAAGATAGGTTCACTATGCCACCTAAGAAACTCTGGTTTAGCTTATACCTTGCAGAGACACAAGACCTCACCATCAACCTACCCACTAGATCATCGATCAAATACACGGCTCACAAGAGATGGCCACGTAAATCAATCTTGTATGGATGTTGCACTTTAACAAGAATATTTTACAAATGTCTAGCTTATGACATTCCTATCCAAAGGGCACTAATGTGGAATAGAGAGCAATAGTTCAAAGGCCAAACCTCAACTGAACCCCCTTCCAAGAGGATGAGAGGGGTTGTACAAGTAGCTTGTGCTCAACCTCGTGGAGCAACGTTAACACTAGATGTCACCCCCCCTCCTTGAAGGTTTAGGCCATTCACCTTGCGTCCACCATGAAGAAGATCTGAAGGTCCCAATAAAATATTTCCACCTGTTCCCATGGATCTAGAATTTCTCGAAGGAGCACCCTTGGAAGAACTCACAATGAAGACTTTGAGCAGATTTTAAAAGAAGTGAATCTTGAAGCAAAAGGAGAAAAACAATTGGAAGGAGCTCAACTACAAGGAACAACATCACAAGTACCTATTACCACTATTGATGTGGATGAACAAGAGGATGAAGATGATGCTAAAGATGAAGAATCTGAAGAAGGCAAGGAAGGGCATGAAGAAAGATATTGAGATGAGTAGGAAGGAGTACCAAAACTTGTAGGTGCTCCTGCGTACACAGCCCAGTTATAAAAGTTATACGAAACAATCAAAGAAGTGCAAGAAAGGCACATACTTTCATTCGCATCAGGTCAAGCCCTGATTGAACAAATGTTAGCAGACGAAGGAGTGGAGGTGCAATTCATCAATTCCCTCCAAATTGTTGGGAGTGATGGTTGAATGCACTCAGAAGATTGAGTTGGTACTGCTAATCCTACTTTGCACCAGCCCTCTTTGATCCTTTTCTCTGTTTCTACTCCTTGATGACGCAGCAAAGACTGAGCCTTGTGGAAACTGATATAAGACTGTGCTCTAACTTTACTGGAAAAAATTTCACCGAAATTTCACCAGACTGCCACTGGACAATCACCATAATCGTACCGGAATTGTACCGGAATGAACTTCAATTCTGTTTATAATTACTTCAAGTGAACATACATGAAGTAAGGAAGTGACACAAAAGCTTCCTTAACTTACTGAACACTTTTTCATGTTTAAGAAAAAAACTTCTCTAGTTCAGACAGCCTCTTTCCGGTCAGACTTTGTACTGTGTGTAGATATCTTTTCCACCGGAAAGATTGATCAACTAAAAATAAATATGTCTAGCTATAGAGTAAGCTATTTCTCATACAAAGCTTTGCATTAATCTGTGAGATCTATTTTGTTCTTCTATCGGAAAAATACTCGTTTACTATAAAAACTGCAACAGTGAGCACTTTGACTGTAATTTCTTGATTTCTCGAAATTGGCTGAACCAAGTTACTTCAAACTTTGTATGCTTGTGATATACTTTGAGCTGAATCTATCAAGCTTTGAATCACTTGATTTGGTTCAGTAAATCCTGAGATATACTTCTTCAAGGTTGACAGACTTGAAGATAATGACTCAGAGAATCACAGAGTAGATGAATGTAAGTATTTGTATTAGATCATGTAAATGTACATTCCCATTGGCATAATAAACATAGCTCAATGGTACTCAGAGGTGTAGGCTATAAAGTAGACCTCACACACTCAATGATTGATACAGTAAATGCTTCGGGGTGATTGGAGAACCGCCCGCGACATTTTTTCTTGTAGCTTTTATAGGAATTGAGTGATGACTTGAATTAGAATTCAAATCAATCTCCTAAAATCTTTCACCTAAAAAATTGATTGAGATATTCTCTCGATCAATCAACCGCCTTTTCACGTCTTTCAATCAATTAGGCGTGATTGCATAATGCGCCAAGTCATTTATATTTTTACAAGAGATAAAATGGTAAGAATTCATAGGCATAAGTTCCTATGGTCTTCGCTTTATGTATAATCTTTAAGGTAGATATCCAAGCCAAATGTGAAGGCTTGTGTTGCACCAACAGCTCCCCCTCAAGCCAAACATTTTGGCTCAAGTCTTCAGCTTCATTCTTCAACCACATCCTGCAATCCAATCATGGATTTGAATCTGCATAACTTAGTTCCATCCAAAGCTTTAGTAAGTAAATCTGCACATTGCATATTAGTGGACACATAAGTCAACTGAATGTCTTTACTAAGCAACTTCTCTCTCACATAGTGGTAATGAACCTCTATGTGTTTTGTCCTAGCATGATATATTGGATTAGCTGCAAGGTGAAGAGAACTTGTATTATCTCCAAAGATAATTGGTGGTCTAGTATATAAGCCCAATTCTGAATACAAAAGCTTCAACCAGATAGCTTCTTGAGTGGCATTTGCTAGCCCTCTATACTCTGCTTCAGTGGATGACAATGCTACTGTAGGTTGCTTCTTGGCTGACCAAGAGATAGGCTTATCTCCTGCAAAACATATGTAACCAGATGTGCTTCTCCTGTCATCCTTGCAACCTGCCCAATCTGCATCTGAATATATTTTAATATCAATGTCTGATGTATAGGGAAAGTACAAACCATGATGTTGTGTTCCCTTTAGATACTTTACTATCTTCTTTGCTGCCTCTAAATGAGGTACTCTTGGTTTGTGCATAAATTGGCTAAGTACACTAACACCATAAGATATATCAATCCTGGTTAAGGTAGCATAATTTAGACTACCTACCAAACTTTGGTAACCTGTAATATCTTGGAGTTCTTCTCCTTCATGAGCACTGAGTTTATGGTTGACCTCCATAGGAGTGCTTGAGACTTTAGCTTCCTGCAAATTAAACTTCTTGACCATATCCTGAATGTACTTCTTCTGGGTAATAAAGATACCTGAATTTGTGTAGACCAATTCAAGTCCTAGGAAGTACTTCAATAATCCAAGATCATTTATCTTGAATTCCTTCATCATCTGTCCTTTGATATGTCTAATTCCCTGAACATCATTTCCTGTAATAATGATGTCATCAACATAGACACATAAATATAATACCTCTGTACTACTTCTCTTTATAAACAGAGAAGTGTCTGCTTTACTCATCACAAATCCTTGATCTTGGAGATAGGTTGTCAACCTGTAATTCCATGCTCTAGGTGCCTGCTTTAGTCCATATAGAGCTTTCTTCAATTTACAAACATAATTTACCTTCTTGGGTTCTTCATAGCCAGGTGGTTGTGACATGTAGACTTCTTCAGATATCCATCCATTCAAGAATGCATTCTTCACATCCAATTGATACATGTTCCAATTCTTGGATGCAGCTACACTCACCAATATTCTGATTGTTGGCATCTTTGCCACAGGAGAAAATGTCTCCTCATAATCAATGCCTTGGGTTTGTGCAAAACCCTTGGCTACCAACCTAGCTTTATACCTATTTCTTGTACCATCTGAGTTCTTCTTTAGTTTGTAGATCCATCTGGATCCTATCACTTTCATAGATTCTTTCTTGGGTACTAAGTCCCAAGTGTTACTTTCTTTGAGAGCCTGCATTTCTTCATCCATTGCTTCCTTCCATTCTGGTTTAGTGATTGCTTCTTCAAATGAACCTGGTTCTTCATTCAATAGATCCTTTGCAAGATATACAGAATGCTTGGTTACAAGGGAAGTATCATACCCATACCTAATAGGTTTTTTCTTTTCTCTCTGAGACCTCCTCATTGCTTGTGTTGAGGATTCTAGATTATCTTCTAGTTGCTTCATCTTCATCTTCCCTTTGGATTTCCAAGCCTTGAATTCCTCAAGGTTGATGGTGTCTTCATCATCTGAGCTTGTGTCTTCTTTCTGAATTGGTTCTTGCTTGATAAGCTTGGGGAAGTCTTCTTCCATGTCATAAGGTAGACTAACCTTCCTGCATTCATTTTCATACCATGAATCATTCTCATCAAAGATGACATCTCTGCTTACCTTGAAGCCTTTGTTTGAGGGGTTATAGAACCTGTATCCCTTCTGATTCAAATCATAACCAATGAAGATACATTTTTCTGCTTTAGGGTCTAGCTTTCCCCTTACCTGTGAGGGAATATGCACATATGCTACACAACCAAAAATTTTGCAATGATCCAGAGATGGTCTCTTACCATGCCAAGCCTCATAGGGTGTCATTCCATCAAGTGTCTTTGATGGAAACCTATTAATTAAATATGTGGCAGTAGATACACTCTCTACCCATAGGTAATTTGGCAATTTCTTTTCATTTAGCATAGACCTAGCTGTCTCTACAATGAGTCTATTCCTCCTTTCAGCTACCCCATTTTGTTCAGGTGAGTACCTTGTAGTAATCTCCCTTTTGATGCCTCTTTCCTGCAGGAAATCTTCAAAGTCATTGGAGAAGTATTCTCCTCCACCATCTGACCTTAGCTTCTTCAAATGTCTACCTGTTTGATTTTCAACTAGTGCAAGGTACCTCTTGAAACAATTAAAGACTTCATCTTTATGTTTCATGAAATATAAGACAGTCCACCTGCTATAGTCATCAATGAAGGACACATAGTACCTTGATCCAGATATGGATGGCTCCTTGCTAGGTCCCCAAACATCTGTATGCACCAATTCCAGATAATCTTCATGCATGAAACCTTTCTTGGTATAAGGCAATCTGTGTGACTTACCAAATTGACAAGCCCCACACTTGTATATCATGTGTTGCTTGGATACATTAGGTATCCCAAGCACACATTGATCCCTACTCATTTGCTTTAAGGTCCTCTCTCCAATGTGACCTAATCTCTTGTGCCAAATCTCCAATTCTGATAGTGTTTGATCCTTATAGTTGTACAAAGCAATACTCTTAGTGTCTTCAAGTTCAAAGGTAAACAATCTACCTGATTTTTCTCCCTTGGCTATCCTTCTGAATCCATGTCTTGGATCCTCCACATATGCTCCATGTTGTGTGAATCTGACCTGCAAACCTTTTTCCACAATCTGACCTACACTCATTAGGTTCTTGGTGATTGTTGGAACATACAATACTCTGCTCAATAAATTCTGATTACCATCAGTAGTTTTGACATTGCCTACTTTAACAACTGAATGTTTAGTGTCATCACCTGTCTGCACTTGGTGCTTGCCTTTGGGTTCTTCCAAATCAGAAAGTAATGCAACATTTCCAGCTACATGATTAGAGCAACCTGAATCAATATAGAATAAGTGATCATCATTGATACCTGACTTAGAAGTCATATTCATGATCAATAAGGAGTCATCTTGCTCCTCTGCATAGTTGTTGTAATCTCTTCTATTTCTGAATCCACCTTGGTAATTTCCATTGTGGTTGTTGTTGAAATTGTTGTTGTATTGATTGTTGTATCCATTGTAGCTTTGATGTTGATTGAATCTGCCTCTACCTTGAGAGTATCCTCCTCTAGAGTAGCCTCTTCCTCTCTAATTCTTATAATTTCTGTAGCACTCTTCTGTGGTATGGTTAGACAATCCACAAATGTTGCATGGTGATGAGTTGTAGGGTCTCCCCCTACCTTGCTTACTTCCTCTGCCTCTACCTCTTGAAGATCTACCTCTCCCTGCATAGCTTGCTTGGGAGGTAGAGCCTTCTTCATCAACCTTCTTACTTTTACCTTTATCTTTAACCTTTTTATCAGTGTATAAAGCAGAGGAATTGTTACCTTTCGATTGTTCTCCATTCTTTGTAAGCTTTGCTTCATGTGTGAAGAGTTGACCAATCAGGGTTGTTAGATCAGGTGCTTGGATGTCCATGTATAAGTCCATTGCTGTGGTAAAGCTCTCCCATTTGTCATCAGCCTTTAGTCCATTGATTACTTGCCTGACTATTTGCTCCTCTTCAATCTCCTCTCCAATACTTGCCAGTTGGTCTGCAATGTCTTTGATCCTAGTGACGAAATCTGAAACTGATTGCTTTGATTGCTTCCTAAGAGTGGTGAATTCAATCCATAGTTGATTCTTCCTGGCCCTTGTGTTGGAAGAAAAATAGTTTGACAAGATTTCCCAAGTCTCTTGGGAAGTCTTACAATTCCTTACATGAGGTAAAAGAAAGTCAGATATAGAGTTAAGAAGATAAGATCTTGCCAAAGCATCCTTTGCACACCATTGGTTGAGTCTCTCATGTTCATCCTTTGTGGGTAGTCCTCTAGTCTTGAATGAGGGCAATTCCTCATCTCCTGATATGTATCCAAATAAGCTCCTTCCTTGTAGATAGGTCTTCATCCTTAGAGACCAAGCTTTGTAATTGTTCCTGTCCAATTTGTCAATGAATGAAGGAAAACCATCACCCATGATTACCTTATTTGCTCTGATACCACTGTTGGGAGTGATGGTTGAATGCACTCAGAAGATTGAGTTGGTACTGCTAATCCTGCTTTGCACCAGCCCTCTTTGATCCTTTTCTCTGTTTCTACTCCTTGATGACGCAGCGAAGACTGAGCCTTGTGGAAACTGATATAAGACTGTGCTCTAACTTTACTGGAAAAAATTTCACCGAAATTTCACCAGACTGCCACTGGACAGTCACCATAATCGTACCGGAATTGTACCGGAATGAACTTCAATTCTGTTTATAATTACTTCAAGTGAACATACATGAAGTAAGGAAGTGACACAAAAGCTTCCTTAACTTACTGAACACTTTCTGATGTTTAAGAAAAAAACTTCTCTAGTTCAGACAGCCTCTTTCCGGTCAGACTTTGTACTGTGTGTAGATATCTTTTCCACCGGAAAGATTGATCAACTAAAAGTAAATATGTCTAGCTATAGAGTAAGCTATTTCTCATACAAAGCTTTGCATTACTCTGTGAGATCTATTTTGTTCTTCTACCGGAAAAATACTCGTTTACTATAAAAACTGCAACAGTGAGCACTTTGACTGTAATTTCTTGATTTCTCGAAATTGGCTGAACCAAGTTACTTCAAACTTTGTATGCTTGTGATATACTTTGAGCTGAATCTATCAAGCTTTGAATCACTTGATTTGGTTCAGTAAATCCTGAGATATACTTCTTCAAGGTTGACAGACTTGAAGATAATGACTCAGAGAATCACAGAGTAGATGAATGTAAGTATTTGTATTAGATCATGTAAATGTACATTCCCATTGGCATAATAAACATAGCTCAATGGTACTCAGAGGTGTAGGCTATAAAGTAGACCTCACACACTCAATGATTGATACAGTAAATGCTTCGGGGTGATTGGAGAACCGCCCGTGACATTTTTTCTTGTAGCTTTTATAGGAATTGAGTGATGACTTGAATTAGAATTCAAATCAATCTCCTAAAATCTTTCACCTAAAAAATTGATTGAGATATTCTCTCGATCAATCAACCGCCTTTTCACGTCTTTCAATCAATTAGGCGTGATTGCATAATGCGCCAAGTCATTTATATTTTTACAAGAGATAAAATGGTAAGAATTCATAGGCATAAGTTCCTATGGTCTTCGCTTTATGTATAATCTTTAAGGTAGATATCCAAGCCAAATGTGAAGGCTTGTGTTGCACCAACACAAATAATGTTCAAATACTTGGGAGTTCAGGAGGCTATCTACATAGCCATTTCACAATTTGTTCGATATGACCAACGTAGAGTGGATAGACGACCACGAGCAGGAAAGAATATATGAATACCAGTAACCGAACTTGAAGCTACCATCAATCCAACAACCACCCCAACCACCACCATGGACCTTATAGCAGAAACTTTTGTACAAACATCACCAATCTCATCCCAACACCCTCCATCTCCTCCATCACCCCCCACCTCCACCACCAACCACTGCTACAACCACTATACTAACAACAACCATGATCGAAACCCTAGTCTCCTCAGCATCCTTTTCTTTTAGTGAACCAACATCCGAGGCCACCTTTTTTTCTTCCGTAACCAACCCTTTTATCACTTCACCATTCTCGCCTATTGAACCCATCATTGGACATCCACTAATACCTAGCATAGAAGGACACCCATGGCCCATAGAAGGTAGTCTGGGCTTTCGTGCTTACCCATATTCACACATTCCCTTTTCCAAGGATCCATACTTCCCATCTGCCCCCTATACATCACTCGCCACAATCACCCCACCTCATTACATGTCATTCAAAGAAGAATTGATTCCTTCTCTTGCTCCTCAGGTGCTACGTTCACAGACACTCACAACCACATCACTCTACACAGACACTACACTCACTTTACCTACCATACCCACATACATGGTAGCCCCTACACACACCGCACTCTCTGATCCCATGGACATTTCACCACCCACAGCAACCCCCTCCTCTCCCTACAATTCCACCATCACCCACTCCCCTACCCCCCATATCACCACTCACCACCTCGTTGGTAGACACAACATCCACAACTCTCCTTCCCACTCCCATTCCCTCTGCATTCCAAACTCCTCCCCTCGCATCTCATAATGTAAATAATCCATTCAATATGTTAATTCAGTGTGCATATCAAGAGTATCAACGATTGGAAGAGCACAGTGCTGCCTTCCATGCAGAGTCACAAAGGCTACAAGTCAGAGTCACTACACTGGAAGCTGACCATCAAACACTTCTGGCAGAATATACCACCTTACAATAGGCTCATACCAAATTGGAGTCCAAGATGTCTACTGTGGATGATAAACTAGTCAAAGATTTGGAAAACATGCTCCAAGCACAGATGCTCACCAATGCTAAACTAAGACGCAATCTAGGGCTACTATGGAAGCACATGGTTGTGGCCTTGGAAGAGAACAAGGGCTTCAACAAAAAAATCAAGAAAACCTTGAAGCAGCTATGGAAGGGACCTCGGGATCAGAAATTAGCCCTACGAAGTATAGAGCAGTCCCCTTAGAAGACATACAAATCTTACTTGAGAGCATGCCAACTTTTTAGAGATGAAAAGATGGATATAGAATGTGCAGATCTCTAGAAGCAGTTAGCCAATGTCAGCACATCTCAACCCAAACCTGCCATCCCTCAATAATACATTGAAGAACTTGAGGCCATAAGAAAGCAGGGTGAAGAATTAAAAGCCAAACTCCTACCATATGAGAGCCCACCTTCTCTTATTGAAGAACCAAAACGTGAAACCGTGGTGGAGATCCCAGTTGAAGAGAGTTTTGAAGAGCCTTATGACCCAATGTGGGTACCTGGTGGACATGTCATGGAAGAGGGACGAGAAACATTTGAGATCAAAATCCCAAATTGGCTCAAGTGAATCAAACAAATCGTTCAAGCACATGATGATAGAGTAGCCGTACAGATCAAGTCCCTTTCCAATATAGAAGAAATTGTTCTCAGGTCCGCGTACTTCCGGAACCTCTTCCATCAATGCCTAATTACCACATTAGAAGTGCAGTATAAGCCCTACTTTGTATTATTATCTGACTATAATGCAAAGATTAAAAGCCACACAGGAAAAGAGCCTACATTCGCCACCCAGTTTGAGCTTGATGATCTACGAGAAGATACACGTGAAGGCTCGATTTTTCAACCCAATTGGCATGAGTGACTACTCACAGACTATCTAGAAATGATGCGCACATGGGCCATAATGCCATTATATATTAAATACAACCCATGCTACAGTCCAGTAGTCCACCATAGATCATGGCAAGCTTTTGTCATCAAAGTACATAATAATAAAGGATGTTTGGATTGGGTCAATTATCCATATTTCACCCCACCTAGAGCACCACCAACTATAGCATACATGATATCCACAATACGACATTGCCTTGTGTGTGCATGTGTGTGTATGTGTGTGCATGCTTGTGTGCTTCTCACTCACGCACTTGTGTCATCACTTGCTCATAGTCGTCATACTAGTCCTCACATCTCCACGGATTGACAATTATGAGGTGGATCTCATCACATTGGTACTTGCCATTGTGCTAGAGTGACAATTATCTATATTGATGATGGTGTTATATTAGAGTGCATTCTCATAAGTGAAGTAGCTCCAAACTATAGCCTATATATTAATGTAATTTGGGAGTAGAAACACATTTTCTAATTGTTTTCAGTTAGAATCCCCATTCTTTGAACCTAGTTTGCTAAGAAGGTGAATCATACCACAAAAACCTTACTTCTGTGTTGATTTGTTTGCTAGGGTTTGGAATTGGGTTTTAAATTCCCCTCTCCTTGACCTTGTTACCATTGGAAACACTCTTTGGAGGGCAAGTTTTCACCTTTATGTGACCACTAGGTTGATTAAAGTATGATGAACTATCAAAATCATACCAAGAGTGGTATTTTCTATCCACATAATCAAAGTTGGCTCAAGCCCCATATCTCCTTCATCACAATAGAGATCATTGCCTACTTATTGACCTAGAACTAAATGTTCATAGAGATCAATGCCAATTTTTTTTGTTTCTCCATTAGTTTTGATTTAGATTTTATATGGCATGGTGAGCTTGGAGTGGATTTTAGTGTATAGACATCCTTCACCATATCTTTTGCATATGTGATACTATCATTATTGTTTTTGAGAGCATGTGATGGTGTTGTTGGTCATATGAATATTTTGTGTGCATGTAGCCATGTCTAATGAAGTTGTGTGCTCAACCAACCATTGTGCCCCAAAATGGCATCTTTAGATAGATCATGGTCACTGAAAACTAATCATGTGGTTTGAGTGGGGTGTTTATAGATTAATATCCAAACATTGACTTTTACCACACATTGAATGTGTGCCACCAACATCAATTAGTGAACCTTGAGTTTCTTCAATGGAGGATATCCATGCAGAAACTCGTGACTTCTAGATGGTATTGCATGAAGCTCCTCTATTGATTAGTCATTGAAAACATTTACAATGTGGAAGCACACTTGAAATTTTATGAATGGCCTTAAATGAGTAGTTGTTCCACATTGATCCTATGTAACAACTAGATAGAATTTGCTAAACATTTGTGTTCTTGGTTGCTTGTCCCTTTGTGGCATCCAGGTGTTTTGCATACCTATTCATTTCACTACCTCTTTTTGTGATTCCTCTTTAATTATTTTGGCCTTGGCCTTTTTATTTTGAAATTTGGATAGCATTTCTTGTGTAAGAGGCTCTTGGTAAAGCTTTACTCGACAACCACTAATTTAGTTTTGCACGACATCAACGTCCAATGTCACCACACCGATGAATCCACGCAAAGATATATGATTGACTAAAAGTGACCCATAGATGGAATGCTACATGAGCGATATACTAGGACAAAGTCTCTTACTTTTAGATCCTTATCATGTATGTGTGCATCATAGTAGGCCTTCTATCACTCTTGTCAGCATATGTTCCATCACATTGAGCTGAATCTCTTGAAGTTTTCTTGACTCATCCACTAGTAGAGAGAGCTAATGACATATCCAACGGTAATCCCATGAAACTATTAAAGTTGGAACAAGGAAATTGATAGTGAGTGTGGCATTCTATCTGTAGACCAAGTTAAAGGATGTGGCACCTAAAGATGTCTTATACACCACCCACTATGCCCAAATGGCATGATGGATTTGTTTATCCCAATCAAATTTCCCTTTTTTAATGAAATTTATCAACATTGTGCACAAGACTTTGTTGGAACTCTCTGCTTGTCCATTCACTTGGGGATAGTATGGTGCACACTTCTTATGGACAACTAAAAATTTTGTTAGAAAGCACTCAATCAGTTTACAAATAAAATCTTTTCTACAATCACTAACAATTTCTATTGGGAGACCAAACCTAGTGAAAAAAATTTCCAACAAAAAATTGGACATTATCAACATTGTTTTTGGTAGTTTCCCTTGCCTCAATCCATTTTGTTAGACAATTTGTGGCCATAATTATATACTCCACATGAGACCTATGTGCTGATGGGCTAATGGCACCTACAAAATCTATTCTCACCTTGCAAATGCTATACTACTAATCATAGTCCATAATGGCATGTCATCTCTCCTTATTAGATAGATTTCTCTTCGATAGTTGTAAGATCACTTGATAAACTATTTGGTATCCTCATGCAAGGTGGGCAACCAAGTCCTATAACAAGGAAAATTTTTGCACATCTCTCAACAGAGAAATGGCCTTTGGCCGTACCTACATGCGCCACCTCTAGAATGGAAAATTAGTCATTGTTATGTACACAAAATCATAAGAAACTATCTCAACATCGTCTATATAGTTAATTTCCAATCAATGTATAGTCTTGACAAGTTTCCTCCAAGGTATTTTGCTTTATTGTACCAAATCATTTAGGTAACTTATGGCCCTGTAGATACTTGATGATCTGCTTGCTCCAAGTAGGCACTGTTGTAACTTGGTACAGAGTAGAATGTTCAGTTGGAGGCAAGACTTGACATTTGGCATATTGTGACAAATAAGTGTATACATCTTTTTTTATTGTAGGCCAGGAGGATCTTGATCTCTATAGATTTTGTAAGGTTATAGTCTTGGGGAAATGTTGTCCCAAAACATCTTTGTGTTGCTTAAGCTAACAGGTCCCTTCTCTCATGGTCATCCACAAAACATAGCAAGACACTAGTTATGTCTTGATAAGACATGCTTTTTGCTAAGATATAAAATGCTATAGAATAAGAAGTCCCTTATTGTCCTTAGATAAATTCTTGTGATGAGTAGCATATGTAAGGGTAGGAAAATTTTACTCTTCCCATTTTTGAACTACTTCTAGATTGAACCAAAATGAATAAGAAAAATCATCAAGAACTCAAAGAGGTCCTTGTATTGTTGGTGGTGATAATTGGTCCACTCTCTAGTGTATCTTTCCTTGTTTCCACAACAATGTCAAAGTCAAGTTCCATGAGTAACATGGACCAACATACTAGTATGCATGTAGCACAAGGCTTGTTGGCTAAATATAACAAGACTTGGTGATTAGTAAAGAATTTGAACTTGTTTTCCAAGAGATAATGATGAAACTTTTTCATGTCATGCACCATCCCAAGTCCTTCACACTCAGTGGTTATGTAATTATGCTCAACATTGTTCAATTGCATACCAGCATAAGCAATGGAAAAGTCTGGTTGGTTCATATACATCCAATCACCTAGTTTGATCCATCTTCATGTACATGGAAGGTTTTAGTCTAATATGGAGCTTTCAAGATTGGAGATGAAGTAAGGTGAATTTTTATCTTGTGGAATAATTTCCCACGACATTTCATCCATTCAAATTTAATCAATAGCCCAAACATCGGATTGACTATGATTTCATATATTTGAATGAACCTTCAATAATAGCCACAATGGCTAAAGGCTTGAACTTCCTTGATATTCTTAGGCCTTGGAAGATTGATGATGAATTTGATTTTGTCTTCATCTATGGAGATTCATTTTTGGAAACAATGTGTCCCGAAATCATATGTTGACACACCATGAAGATGTGCTTCTCTAGATCTAGACACACATGATATTGTCTTCACTTCATAGAAATTTGACTTAAATCATGAATATGCATAATATGTGCTTTGCATATGTACATAGTTCATTTATGTACCTTTTCAAGCACTTTCATATAGATTCCTTGAACACGTGACACATCAAGCACTAAAAGCTAGTCAAGGGCATTGTTCAACCCAAATGGTATAATATGAAATGCAAAGATACCCCATTCAATAGAAAAAGTAGTTTTGTGGTGGTCCTCGAGAGCAATTGCTACCTCATTATAGTGTGAAAAGACATCCAATGTAAACTACACATCCGTACACCCATTCAAGAAAATGATGCATGATAGGTAAGGGATAATTATCATGCATTGATGCTACATTGACCTTCTTGAGATTTTTGCATACTCATAACTTTCCATTGTTCTTTGGGACCACCACAATGGGTGACACCCACTTTGTATGTTTGATTTCATATATGAATTCTACACCTAGAAGTTTATCAATATCTTCTTTGATTTTGGTAGATTAAGCAACATTATACATGTAAGGTCTTTGCTTTGTGGGTTTTGCATCACTTGTCATCAGAATCTATGTGTACAAGTTTTTGGATCTATACCTTTCATATCCTTATAACTCCATGCAATGACATCTTGCTATTCATACAAAAAACTTCCAATTCTCTTTCTTCTTCCACTAATACATCATTCTCTATGTAGGTTTAGAGTTCTTTTCCATTTTCTACTCCCACTACCACTAGCTTGGTTCAATCTTTATTGTCGTAAGCTATGAGTGAAGTGGCTTCTTACTTAGGCTTTTGTATCACTATCTTTGAATGATCCACTTCGTACTTCGTCGAGTTTTCAAGCACATCAAATCCAAGATTGCATTGTTTGGTGCAACTGAAACCATCTTGCTGATTGCTTTTCTATTCATTTTCCTCCTCTTCCACTTGTATTTTACACACTATCTCTTGTTCCTTTGAGGTTGCATTCTTGTTTGGATTTTCTAGAAGGTCTTCTTTTATGCTAAAATATTGATCATATGTAGGGCTCTCCTAAACCTCCTCATTTACATAAGTTCTATCTGATGCTAGTGTTGCAGAGCTAAAGAAAGTACGAAGCAGAGAAAAAGACGGGCCCTAAAATTTTTCCGATTTGGACATCATATTTTGTATCATAACCACTCTTGTAATATATTTTCCCTTGTAAATGCACTAGAGGAGTCCTCTAGATGCATCCCCACAGAAAAGTAGAGATTACCCATGTACAATAGTAGGAAATTAGTCTCTTAGTGAATAAAGTGCCGGTCACTTGTGTGAAAGGACCAAACTTAGGGCTCATGTATATAAGTCAATTTGTGACTCTTTGTAAAAACTTTTGCCATTGTGAAGAAGGAGCTCTTCAGAATTTTCGAGTTTGCCTCCTTCTCGCTGATTTTGATCTTCATTTCGCTCT
Organism: Ceratopteris richardii; assembly: GCA_020310875.1. NCBI lineage: Eukaryota > Viridiplantae > Streptophyta > Polypodiopsida > Polypodiales > Pteridaceae > Ceratopteris > Ceratopteris richardii. The sequence continues at coordinate 143,262,237 of CM035420.1, read as the reverse complement.
TGTATGTGTGTGTTATGCTTGAAATGCATGTGTAGGACTGTTGTCTACCCCTTCACCATAGTTTTGAGTTGCTGTAGTGTGTGCGTAAGCTAGGAGAAGCTTGGGCGCGGGTATTTGTGATTCCCGTCATTCACTGTTTTTGCCATAACTTGAAGCAGAGTGGTCAGAATTGAGTGAAACCACCACCGTTGGATGCGTCTCGTCGAGAGCTTCGAAACGAGTACCCTATTGCCTATATTCGGAGTTCTGAGTTGGGAGAAAACCTCAAAATACTAAAACTGCTGTGAGGGGCTTGCGGCAAACACTTTCAGTATTTCAAAGAGTGTGAGAGGTAGTAGTCTTTTCTCATGCATGCTAGCTAAACCACTTCATTTTCCATCACGTGTGCACACGTCTTCATACACTTGGTAAGTCGCTCCTTAGGATTGACATTTAAATGTGTGTTAAAGTACCCACTATATGCACTTGTGTGGCAATTGAGGTATAGTCTCATTGTGACAAGTCCTTGAGTCTTCTTGGCTCAAGTACACACGTTTTTGGCGCCGTTGCCAGGGAACACTCAACCAAGGTGCCTTCGTGATGGTTATAGATCGAGTGTGATAGAATCGTACTTGTAGAGGTGAAATTGTTCTTTGGCAAGTAGTCAGTCACTCCAGCACTTGTTACTTCACATCCCCGAGGTGTGTGTAATAAGTTTCAAGTTTAGGTTTAGGAGGGTAGGAAGAGTGAGGGAGTAGATTAGAGTAGCTTTCACTTTTTGTCTTGTTGTTTCATTTTCAGTAGATAGGAAAAAAACCAAGTATAAAAGCCAAAAAGAGTCATTTTGAAAATCACTTGTTTTGAGCAAGTACCGAGAGAGAGAGCGTCGAGTATCGTGAGCTGTGGCAGAGATCGTGGACAGAGTGTGGAGCAATCTTAGCTATACAGAGCTAGTCAGGAGGAGTAGAGGGTTGTGATAGAATCCTAAGGTAAGCTTTTGTATCATTCCATCAACCGCATTACATAAATCAAGTCTTTCAGAGTGAAACGATCTGCGCCAGGTATCGTCTGAGATCTGCAGGGGGTAAGAAGGTGTGTTTTGATTGATACAGAGAGTGAGGAGAGGAGAGAGGAGCTAGGAGATCAAGGGGCCCAAATCAAAACTCAAAAAACATTTCTCAAAATTTGTCTAAGGGTCAAGTATCGTTTTGCTCCCGCGGTCGAGTATCGCGATACTTAGCAAGTATCGCTTTGCTCCTGTGGTTGAGTATCGTGATATTTCCCGTCAATCGTGTATCGTTTCATACCGATCGCGATACTTGGTCAGAGATCGTTTTCCCAGCGATCGTTGATCGTGTATCGTTGATCGTGTATCGTTTCGTGCGGGTCACGATACTTGAAAAGTATCGTTTGGTCAAAGATCGCGATACCTGAGAAGTATCGTGTATCGTTTTGCCAGCGATCGTTTGGAGAGAGATCGTGTATCGTTTGAGTGAAGTATCGTGTATCGCTTCACAGAGATCGCGATACTTGTTCTGTGTCGTGTATCGTTTGAGTTAAGTATCGTGTATCGCTTCACAGAGATCGCGATACTTGCCAAAGATCGCGTATCGGTTTGTTCAAGTATCGGCGATCATTGGTCGCGTATCGTTTGGGTTAAGTATCGTGTATCGCTACTCAGAGATCGCGATACTTACCAAATATCGTGTATCGTCGATCGTTCCAATTCAGAGATCGTGTATCGTGGATCTGAAGTATCGTGTATCGTCTGATCTTCAGAGATCGCGATACTTGTTCTGTGTCGTGTATCATTTGGTAGCCAAGTATCGTTTGTGAGAAGTATCGTGGCAGTCAAGTATCGTGAGAGGTCGTGTATCGCCTGTGACCAAATATCGTGTATCGTTTTCTGCCAAGTATCGGTATCGTTTGTCAGATATCGCGATATTTGTCAAGGATCGGGTATCGTCCAAACCCAGAGATCGTGTATCGTGGAATTTTGGAGGTCAAGTATCGTGATCTGGGAAAAATTCTTTTTTAGTCATTTTTTCCAGCCAAAGGCTTCTAGAAATTTTTTGACCTGTTGTGAAGAGTACCAAAGGCCCAAGGGTAGCACAGACTGAACAGAGTTCAGAAGTGGATGAACCAGAGATCCGGAAGAACCCTAGGAAGCCGAAGAAGTATAATTTCTTCTGTAGGTAGCGTAGCAGAGCCAAGTAACCGTTCACATTACTCTGAGACCTCCAGTGAGTCAGAGGAAGAAATTCCCATGGCTTCAGAGGATATGCAGAACACAGTACCCATGATTGGCATGATGTCAATCATTGAGGGAGAGTACAGAACCTCTTTGGAGTATGTGAACACCAACCACAATGAGGTCCCCATTTATCTAGATGGTCTAAACAGATCTGTGGCCAGGTTAAAGAAAGCATCAGAGGCTTACATAGTGCCTAGACCTACAGTCAAATACGTAGGAGGACTTTACATGGACAAAAGGGATATCCAGTACGTTGTCACAGAACACCCAAAAAACATCAATGAAATTGGTGAAGAAAATAATGCTTCTGGAGGAGGGAATGAAGAGCAAGTAACCACACCTAGAGGGAGATCCACAGTTGCGAGGATCTGGAGAGGAGATCTGATTCCCCAGGATGACACCTTAATGGATGTATACTTGATCAATGGGATGGAGCATCTCCTTAGAGCACATTCCTCAATTTGGGAAGCCGCTCCTAATCCAGTCACCATTTATGAGTTGCAGGATCCTGATTTTTCCACCATTATCACATATGTGGATAAAAATCAGAGAAGATATTGGCCCATAACAGAAGCGAAAAGAGCGGAATTGAAGTATCAAAACATCCCAGTGTTCCCACCCAAGGACCAAGCCACTACATCAAGAAACCCACTGGGAACTTCCCTTAATGATTCATACCAACAGTCGGGCCAAACCCAACAAACACAACAAACTCAACCAACTCAAATCCCCTTCAGACCTCCTGTACAGTTCCCAATGCCTGTCAATAACCCTAACTACCGACCTCAACCAACTATTGACCCCAGACATGGAGTTCATGCTCCAGTCAGACCTCCGATAGTAAGAGGACCAGGCATATCTATAGGAAGACCTATTTTCCCAGTGATGCCTAGACAACCCGAAGCAGGAAGATGACTAAGGCCAATCCAAGTTGCCAAATGTATGAGAAATCACTATGATGGCTCGAGTGAACCTTACAACCATATAGCAGAAATTAAACAAGTAATCAGAGCCGAACAGGTAGAAGACTTTTTGATTCAATATGAGTCCTTTGGTCTTACCTTGTCAGACACAGCGTTGGCATGGTTTCAACCATTGGACCCTAATACCTTTCAGAACATGGAGCAAGTATACCAAGAAATGATTGAGGAATTTACTAAATCAGAAATCAAAAACAATTCTTCATCATTAATCCATAGCTTCAAGCAAGTCCCTACCGAGTCAGTGAGATTGGCTGCCAGAAGATTCAAGCAATATGTAGACAGATGCCCAGTGGAAGAGAGGCCAACACAAAATAAAATGGTGTCATTATTTTTGGAAGAACTATTGAACGGATCCTTGAGATCATTGGTGTATGTAAAAAGGGTTCAGACCTTGCAAGAATGCATGAAGGAATGCATAGATTTAGAAGATAACCTTGCAGAGGATCTGAAAATACCTCAAGGAAGCTCTAAAACCAAAGATTCGAACAGTAACGCATCCATACCTAAAAACAACGTAGAGGAAATAGCCGAATTGTTAGCGAAAAAATTGAACGTTCAAGGACAGAGGAACTACCCCAATAACCCAATGAGAGTACCCATGCTTAGAAGGTGTATGCATTGCGGAGGTGATCATCCTTCTCATTTGTGTACTAGGGGAGTAGTCCCACCGCCGGCTTATGGTTATAATAGACCCACTGTCCCAGGACCTCTACAATATTGCAGTGTGGAACAAAAATACACAAATCATAGCACAGAAAATTGTCCCTACAATAGGCAAGCGAGACCTACACAGCAATACATGAGACCGTACGGGTACCCTCAGAATCATCAGGGAGGTGAAGCTTTTAGGTATCCCTCTTATCAGCCACATGCCCCAGCACCGCGACCATATGCTTATCAGGGATACACACAACCACAACCAGTACTAGGACAACAACCGCCCCATCCTCCAAACGTTGTCCCAGTCAAGATGGCCCAACCTGAAGAAAACCTAGAGAGAGCTATAGTGCCAGCTACACCTTTGACTAGTAATGAACCATATGACTCATTTTATGATCCTGGTCAAGGAACATACCCTAATTATGAAAGTTCAACGATGGAATATGGACAATTGTATGAACCATATGCCTATGGCATGGAAGCACCAGATAGTTCATACGGATATGAGCAGGACTATGTGTCATTAATGTACACAGCTCCTAGAGCAACCATACCACCCCGACCCATGAACAGACCGCCTGTACCCAGAGGACCATGTTATAGGTGTGGAGGTGATCACTATATCAGAGAATGCACATTGCCAAACCCACCACCACCACAACGAGTCTGGGAGGGCTACTGTAGTGATTGTGGGAAGGAACATCTTTTCAGAGACTGCCCCAAGAATCCCAACAAGGTTACATCTAACGTACAAATCAACGTAATAGAAGTAATAGAATCATCATGGAGTGATAAAGAATACACAGTACCATTGAAAGCAATAACGAGAGCCAAAGCCAGAGAGACCCCTGATAAAACGGATGAGAACAATCAAAGTGACAAGGAGAGGGACACACCCATCCCTCAAAGAGTTGAAGACTCAGAAGAGCCGGAGAAAAGTATTGCAAGTAAAAGGTCCCAGAGATGGAAACACCGAAGAGAAAGGCTAAAAGAAAAGAAATTACGGCAGAAAAAGGAAAATGAAAGGAACGAACAAAATTCAAAAGAGGAGCAGAGAAAGAAGGAAGAAATTAAAAATGAACAATACAAAAAGGAAGAGGTAGGATCAGTATTAGCAGACCCAATGCCTGAAGAATTAGCCATATGGATTCAGGCATACAAGGCAAGAATAAGAGCAGGACCTACCATAGAGCAACACGAGAGAGAATATCCAAGAGGCGATTTAGAAAAGGAAAGACTGGAAATCTGCAAAAAATTGATAGAAGTTGCACAACAAACCTTAGAAAAACCTGCATCGCCGTTACCCAACACCCGAATTTCTGAAGGAGAATTCCAAGAGTGTGTAAACACTCATGAAACACCCGAAGTAAATAGACCACAGAATGACGAACGTGATGTTGAGAGAAAGGAAGGATCCATAGTCCCCGAAGTAGAAGGAGAATGGACTAAGGATCTATGGGCACAAGTTCAAGAGGACAAATGGAAGAAAGTGGAAGGAATTGAACCACCCTTTGAAGAATTAGAAGCAGAAAACGAAATAGAGGGTTCAATACCTGAACTAAATTCAGAAGAAATTCTTCCAATGGATGCAAGTGACAAAGGAGAGGAGGATGTAAAGGAACTGCCCAACTACACCGTGGAGTACGAGCACAATTCAGAATTGTATCGCATTCCCTCAATAAGGAAATGAGAAACTAACCCATCAGTCCAAACATCGGAGATCATACAATGCCTTAGAGAGGTAAAAATCCCATGTACCCTAACATTTGAGGAACTGTTAAAGGTAAAACCACATTTAAAAGAGAAATTAATCAATCAATGGGAAGTCAAGGAGGAAAAGAACGAGATAGCTGACGAAGTAAACACAGTGAGAATTCCAGTGGATAAAGTAGGAGACTTTAGTGAGGGAGATGAAGGAAATACCTGCCTTCCAATTACTTATAGGGGTTACACTACCAAAGCCATATTAGATTCGGGGGCTGGTGTTGGCATTGCTACCAAAGAAATTTGGGAGAAATGGGGAAAACCAGCATTAAGACCAACTTGCATGAAAATACAAATGGCAGATGGACATACGGAAAGACCCTTATGATTGTTGGAATGAGTAATCTTCACTACGTGTGGAGTGGAGTTCGAACATACTTTAGCAATATGTCACTTTGAAAGACCAAGCAATTATGAAATGATCCTGGGAAGGCCTTTCATGAGACAGCTAAAGGTTGTACAAAATTGGGGAAAAGATGCGGTTTACCTACAACACGCAGGAACCACCACTAGAATAAACCTACATACGTACACTTATCACGATGTTCCACCTCTACAATGGAATCAAATTCATAAGGAGGAAGATAATCAATCGGTTCATAGTGCAGGTTCTAGTGATCAATCCTGGATGAACGAGGACACTCATCTGTGGATATGTCAAGCTGCAAAGAAGGAAGAGGAGAGAAGAAAAGGATGGCAGCAGAAACACGGAATAGCGAGGTCTGTACAAGACCCAGCTTATATGCCACAAGTATTTCCGGATGAAGAATTTGAACCTCACGGTTGGATGGAAATTTTAGCTACCCTCGATGTCTGTGTAAACGAAGAAGTAGTGACCATGAACGAATGTATCGATGAGGAGGGTTATGATGTTAGCCTGTATATGGTAGTCCTTCAGGAGGCTGAAGAAGGAGAAGTGATCGAGAAAGACTGGAAGGAGGACTACGAGAGCATTGAAATGGAGCCCGAACCAATGGATCTAGGAAATGGTACCACCAACATAAAAATCACTACCAATGAAAAACACCAGGAACTCACCCAGAAGGAGGAGTTAGAATTTGAAAGAGAATCAGAAGATGAAGAAAACAAACCCCAAGACCAATTTGAGGTACCAGCTCATTTTAAAAAATATGAGGTGGAGGAGAGAAAAATCGCTATTCAAATGCCGAAAAGAGAAGCACAGCCTGGAATAGCATATGATAATAAGGAGCAAACCAAAAAAATAGTTGTAACTATGGAAGGAGGAGAGGAACGATGTACTTTCATAGGACAGGATGTCTCATTAGAAGAAGAACAAGAGTTAATTCGTCTCATAAGAGAATATCGAGATGTCTTTGCTTGGACCTATAAGGATTTGAAAGGAGTAGATCCATCTATATGTGCGCATAGAATCCCCATGACATCCGAAGCCAAACCTTCTAAACAAAGACCATATACTTATAATGATGTGTATTCAGCCAAAATAAAAGAGGAAATAGATAAGTTACTAGATGCTGGATTCATCTATGAGATTGAGCATACGGAATGGGTGTCACCTTTGGTGGTGGTACCGAAAAAGAATGGAAAGTTAAGAGTGTGCATCAATTTGAAGAAAGTGAACGCCGCAACCATAAGGGATAGTTATCCCTTACCAATTACTGATCATCTCTTGGAAAGGGTAGCAGGGAAGGAAGTATATAGTTTTTTGGATGGCTTTTCAGGGTATAATCAGGTAGCCATTGCTCCTGAGGACCAACATAAGACAGCTTTCGCAACTGAATGGGGAGTATACGCCTTTAGAGTCATGCCTTTTGGTTTAACGAATGCCCCAGCTACCTTCCAAAGATTGATGTGTCATGTGTTCAAGGAATTTCTGAGAAAAAGTATGGAGGTATACGTGGATGATCTTTGTACATATTCAGCTATACGATCAGAGCACATCCCTGAACTAGAAAAGATTTTTGCTAAATGTCGACAATATCGAGTATGCCTCAATCCTGAAAAATGTGTCTTCATGGTTCGACAAGGAAAAATCTTAGGACATATTGTCTCTAAGAATGGGATTTCAACAGATGAAGACAAAATCAAAGTAATCTTGGATTTACCAAGACCAAGGACTGCTAAAGAAGTTCAAGCATTTATGGGACATTGTGGATACTATCGAAGATTCATACATATGTACGCCCTAATCGCTAGACCTCTTTATGCATTATTGACTCTGTTTAAATGGACCGAAGAATGTGAAAAAGCTTTTAATGAGTTAAAGAATCGATTGAGTTCAGCACCAATCCTTCGAGTCCCCAACTGGAATAAACCATTTCACATTCATGTGGATGCTTCCAAGTTTGCCATTGGTTGCATCTTAGCTCAACCTGCTGACACAGGAAAATTAGACCACCCTATAGCCTATGCTAGTAGACAGTTAAATCAAGCGGAACGCAATTATACTACCATGGAGAGAGAAGGCCTAGGGATGGTATACGCAGTCAAAAAGTTCAGACATTACCTACTGGCAAACAAATTCAAATTCTTCATTGATCATCAAGCCCTATTGTACCTAGTCAACAAGCCTTGTAATACAGGATGACTAGTACGATGGTTTTTATTGCTAATGGAATTTGATTTTGAGGTAATAGTCAAAAAAGGAAACACCCACATAAGAGCAGACCACTTATCTAGAATGACCCATGGAGAACCACCCATAGGAGTACCAGATGATCTGCCAGATACTTACCTTTTTAACCTGGAAGTATGTCCAAAGTGGGCTGAGAAATTGATCCCTATACTCACTCATGGGCCTCAACACTCAATTAATAGGAATAGAAAAAGGGAAATTCTTCAATCGAGGAATTTACACATTGTGTCAGGAAGTGTATACTACAAGGAACCCAACGGAGTGTTACTCAGATGTGTTGATGAGGATGAACAAACGCAACTAATTGAGCAAGCCCATGTGAACAAATGGAGAACACACAAAGGGATTCATGGAACTATTCGAGAACTGAAAAGATTAGTAGTATATTGGCCTGACATGCCCAAGAGTGTTCACGACCACGTAAGTAATTGTGTAGAATGCCAAGAGACGGTTCCCGAAGATCATATGTCTCTACCTTTTTCGACCATAGCACCCAATTGGAGTACAACATTAGTGAAATTCTTAAAAACTCAAGAACATGAGTTAGGAACTAGCCTGGCAAGAAAGCGATCCTTAGAGGAAATGAGTAAGGACTACATTCTCATAGGAAAACAATTGTTCAAACAAGGGAAGGATAACCAACTAAGATTATGTGTGCATGAAGGAGAATATCTACCCATATTAGAAATGGCACTTGCGGGTGCTGCAAGAGGTCATTTTTCGGCTGAAAGAACTGTTAAAATGATTCTCTTTGCAGGCTTGTGGTGGCCAACTCTACATATGGATGCTGAAACGTATGTACGAAGTTGTGAGACTTGTCAGAGAACTAAATACCCAATTCGGAGAGATGACATGCCATTAAGACCAATGATATGCGCGAGAGCTTTCACAAAATGGGGAATAGACTTCATAGGTCGTATTAACCCACCAGCAAAAGGTTCACACGCCGAATATATAATCGTAGCCACAGATTACCTGACCAAATGGGTTGAAGCAAAAGCAACAAAGAAAAATGATGCAAGAACCACAGCCAAGTTTCTCTTCGAGAACGTGTTCACTAGATTTGGACTACCTATAGAAATTGTGAGTGATAGAGGTACGCACTTTGTTAATGAAGTAATAGAAGCCTTATTGAATGAACTCTTAGTAATTCATAAGAAATCAGCCCCTTATCACCCACAAGCAAATGGACAAGCAGAAAGTTCAAATAAAGTCTTGTGTACTGTTCTCACCAAAATCGTTAACAATGGTAGATCTGATTGGGATAAGCAGTTACATCATGCTTTATGGGCATTTTGAGTAGCCTATAAAACCGCGATAGGCACTACTCCTTTTAACTTAGTGTACGGACAAAATGCTATTTGGCCAATTGATTTCTTGATTCCCTCTCTGAGAGTAGCAACTACTTATGAGTGGACAGGACATGAACTATCAACTCAATTGGACCAAATAGAAAAGCTTCATGAAACTAGGTTACAAGCAGTAGCAGGTATTTATGCTGCAAAAAGGCGACAGAAAGCCTACTTTGATGCGCACATAAAGGACAAAAATTTGAAGGAAGGAGACTTAGTTCTGGTATACACCTTGAAACAACATGCTAAGAAGTTGCAGAAGAGGGGATATGGTCCATTAATCATTACTCGCATATCTACAAGTGGAGCCATTAGCTTAGCAACCTTAGATGGAGACGTGTTACCAAACTACATCAGTGGGTGTCGAGTGAAAAAATATCTAGAACCATTAACCGAAGAAACTATGTCTCGATTAATCAAAGGCAAGAATAGATGCATAGAAGAGGAAAGAATACGAGAGGAAGCGAGACAGGAAGCATTGGAAAGAATAAAGAAACGGAAAGAGTGGAGGAGAGAGCGAGATGAAAGATATCGACTAGGAGAAGAACTCATCCCAATGGCTAATTTTAGAGCCACTCAAAGCCTAGGATCGCAGAGAACACAACCTTATTTAAATTTGGGAGCGGGAAAAATGGAATACCACTTGGTGAATGCTCTCATTGACACAGGAGCCGCTGTAAGCTGCATCAAGTTTTTGTTGACCCAAAAACTCAAGGAGGAAGTACGGCCATCGATGGCACAGTTGATAGGAATAGGAGGAACAATTACTCAATGCATAGGTGAGATCACCTTACCGTTGCATCTTGGCAACAACACTATGGAACAAAAGCTGTTAGTGTGTCATGACCAAGATTTACTTGAAGAGGTAGTGTTAGGTCAAGACTGGATTTACGAATACGAAGTGACCATTCAATTGGCATTGGGATACATCTCAGCCAGGATAGGACATCGTGAAGTATTCAGTCTGCTAGATGAACGACCAATCAAATCCATAAGCATGGAGCAAACAGTTCATTCTGATGAACAAAGTCCTGAATGTATGATTACTAGCACAATAGAAACACCTTCATTGAGTACTATATGTGCGGACACATTGAATTCTGCTTGCACACCATGTTCTAGTCTAGCAAGTCTTGAGAGTGTCAATCAAGCTGAAACCAACCTCACCGAAACACCATGCATTAGAGAGACTAGCCCTCTGAGTAATTCAAAAACTGTACCCATTAAAATATACCCTATTCCATACTCTAACCAAGTGTGGATAAAGAAAGATCAAGTGGAGGAGTATCTTCGACTACAGAAGCACAACCGACATCAGAACAAACGATCAAAGGAGAAACCAACTTGGTCTGAGCAACGAAGTCATCGACGAATTGCTACAATATGGATCCCAAAGAAGGTAGTAGCTGCTCAACAGGATCGTTCGCAAATCTGGATTCCTAAGCCATGCACTACAAAGAAACCAAACCGAAATGAGGGTCCTCGGCACAAGAAGAACCAATATGGTCCGCAGGCAAAACAACCACAGAAAAAGAGTTATTGGAGAAAGAAGGAATCTGCAAGGGCAACCCGACCCTTTCCGAGATTCACAAAGCAGATCAGGCAGACTTACAACAAGAAGGAAAGAGCCACATTCAGTGGAAGTGGGCAACATACAACAAGGCCCAGCACAAGGAAGCAGATTTGGATACCGAAAGACAAAACAGACAGCTTGCATCACCCAAATACTTCCAATTGCACACATAACGAGCTTTCGAGAACCAAAGTATACATGATAGGGCCACATTACAAGGCCAAGCATTCGGCACATCCTTCTTCTATTTCAGGATAGTCAAGCACATTTTCCTCACGAGGAAATAGGAGAGCACTTGTACATATATTAAGAAAAATATTCCAAAAAATTTAATAACCACTTCGGCTATAAACTAACTTTTCTGTTTTCCTTTTCAGATGAAAATATAAAAATACATAAAAATGAGAAAAATCCAGGTATTACCTTTCTCACACACACGGGAAGGGGATGACACCGTTCACTCGGAGCAATATCGAGCTTATGACAAACAAATAAAGAAGGATTTCTGATAAGATCTGGCCACTAATTCATACTCTATATCGAGTGCAGATGGCGTCTACTGATTCAGAATCCACGCAGCAAGAAGAGGTGCAGCTTCTTCCATTAGAATCAGTAACAAAAGCAAGAGGTCACTGGTTTCGGGATGATCAACCAGTGGCAGAACTCATCTTCATGGCAACTATCAAGATAATGGATACAGATCATTATTTCCCTATCATGTCACAGGACTTCAAGACGATCATACAAGGACTACCTCATATTGAGGATGTATGGACACAAGCCGGCATAGAGGCATTCCTCAAGTTACCAATCTATGTGCCAGACTTTCAGAGATGTGCACAGGTAATGAATACTATGCAACCTGCCGCGACAAAGATCTCAATTCCCGAAGCCCGAGTATTGGATAAAGTAGGGACATGGAAGACCATCCAATTCACACATGAGTTGATCAATAAAGCTTTTGGATGGAATCAAATAGGAATTACGAGTGTCAAAGACGAGTGCCATGATCCCAAGAAGAGATCATTTTTGGAGATAAACAGAATCGACATAGAGGATGCTGTCCGGCTCGTACATCAACACTTTTGCTTCCCCAGCATGCACAGATACACAGCTCCACAAAAAATTGTATTCCAGCTATTATCACATGCCATAAGGCAAATTGGGCTCAAAGTGAACCTGACAGGCTATGTTCAGGAAAGATTATTTGAAGCCCAGAAGAAGTGGGGGCAAAAGAAGTTTTTGAATGGCAGTTCTGCATTGACCTTATTGATATATGAAGCCCTCGAGATGAAAACTGCTTACGGGAGATTCCGAACTCAGAAAGGCTAGCAAAATACGCAAAATCAGCTACAGTCCCTAAGAAAAAGAAAGTTGCCATCAGCGGAGAAGAAGCCGAAACAAGTTCTCAGCCGAGAATGAGAGGCACAAATAGACTAAGAGAAGTCAAGCAAGATGAAGAAGGAGGACCTATGACAAAAAGAGTCCATGTACTTCCAAAAGTGACCCTTGCAGGACAGACACAAATCACGGAGGAGGAGTTGACTAAAGCACTGGAAGAGGCGCACAAATATACAGAGGGACAAATCAACTTACCAGTGCAAGGTCATCATTACCAGCAATCACAACAGGAAGTAAAAACAAAAAGAAGACTCACTAAAGTTCACCGATACCGTGAAATCGGATTAGATAATTCCAGCTCTTCATCACAGGACAAAGAAGAAAAAGACGCATCATTGTTGGATGTGGATATTCAAAGCGAATCCAAAGATGATGGGCAATGGCCGAAATTACATGAAGTTGACTATGGTGAAGAACCAGAAGGCCTCAAGCAAATAGATCAAGAAATGAAAGTGAATCAGAAAACCACAAGTGCAAGGACAGAGGAGGAAATATCACGAACGAAAAATGAGGATCATGCTATAGAAACGGAAGAACCCTTCACACCAATCAGGGTTGTGGCAGAACCCTCCCCAATGGATGTCACGTTTCAGGGGAGTGCCACCAAAAAGAATGAAGCAAAAGGAGATGATAAAGAACCCAAGATACAACTGCAAGTTAGACAACCGCATAACGAGACACTCCAGGTGGTAGAAGGCAAAGATGTGCAAACGGGAGAGACTCCAGAAATAGCAAAGACATGGCTGAATGTAGACATAGCTCAGCTCAAGCCTGTTGTGCAAGATATGATTAGAACGGCTCTGGATACACAACAATTAATGCTTGATGCTGATGAAGATTACAACCAAGCCATGCGAGACAAGAAAGAACTTGAAAGAGCAGGTAAACATCTTTCCGAAGAATTATCCAAGGTGCAAGAACAAGCTCTGAAAAAAGAGAAGGAACTTCAAGAGGTCAAAACACAAAACAACATGCTAGAGATAGAGCAGACAAAACTGAAAGACCAAGTCCAGGAATTAACAAAGAAATTAGAGATGAATGAGACTGAGAAGACACGTCTTCAAGCACGCAGTAAAATCTTAGAGTCTCAACTTAAAGTAAGTATGGAGGAAGCTGACAATATGCGACAAAGAAATAAAGAGTTAATGACAGCTCTCATTAGTGATCAGCCACTGGCAATTACTGATGACCAACAAGGAAATATCAAGAACCTGGAAGCAGATCACTAAATTACAAGACCAGCTCAGACAGGAGCAAGCTGTCATTACAGATTGGGAAAAGAGGTATATGGAGGACACAACTGCCCTCCGAACGAAATGGAAAAAAGCAGAGAATAACTACCTGCGACAGTGTAAGGAAGACACAGAGCACATGAATATTGTGGCTCAGGAACTAATTAAACACCAGGCAACCATTGCGAAGGCTGAAGAGGAAAACAAGAAAAAAGATGATTTAATCAAACAGCTTCAGGAGCAATTAGAGCAGCGAGCGAAACAGGGGACACCAGTAGTTCCACCAGAGACCACGGCTACTGTGGAGGAAGAGGTACGTCCTCTCTCTCCCCCCTCGTATCATTCACCAATAAGGGCGGAAAAGGAGGTTCCCATTGAACCTAACATTCGAGACATTGCAGAACTAAGCTGGGCAGAAAGGGCACTACTGGTGTCCCAGCTTACTGCGGAATTTGAAGATCAAATCATCAAATTAATGAAAGAGGCTCAAATTGACAGCAAGCAACTTGAGCACATACTCAGGCCATTCAATGTACCATACGGGCTATTGAAGGAACAAACTCGGCATTACATAAAGCATACGACAAATAAAGAACCGGATCATAATCTCTACTTTCGGTATGACACGTTTAACTATACTCAAGAAGAGTTTGAGGCAGCAGATCCAATATGAAGAAGAAAGCTATTGGAAAAGAACCCTACACTAAGGGTACAGTGGGAAGCATCCCCGTATGAGCTTCAAGTCAACCCATCATTTTGCCCACTATCCCGTCGAAGAGCCTGGATGCAATTTTGGGAAGGTCAGCGACAAGGCAGCATTCATAATCAGTGGTTAAATTATCCATTGTTACCTAGTCCACCACATAACTACCTACCGACAGAGGAATACATGGTCAAAACCATGGAATTTTGGCTAGCAAGATATGCTACCGTTCCAGATTTAGCAGTCAAAATGACAAATAAAATATTTAGCATGTTCCTGACGGTAATAAAAGTATTCCAACATGCACAATATACATTTTTGAATTTCATCGGCATTACGCAAGGATCGGAGGCATTAATTTTTGATTTATCTACTATTCCCAGCCGGTTAACTATTATGGCATATTTTTCTCGTCTCATGTTTCTGCCATCGACATATATGCAGACTTTTGAAGAAGCATTCTTTACAGGCTTCTTTGAGATGGATTCAGAGATTTTTATTAAAATGACCTCCAATTTGAATGCAAGACTGGTGGCCTATGAGACAAGTTTCTTTGCTGATCATAGACAGGCGCCAGAGGACGGAGTAAAGTCTCAACAATGGAAGGAGTTCATGCTATGTCACGCTAATCTGCTAAATCAAAGAGAGCAACAAGCCATCCAAACCTACACACGTCGCCACAAAAAGCCTGTCGGGGACGATAGAGTCCAGGAGGGGGGCAGTGTTGAGGGAGAATCGAGTAAGAAGAAGAAAAGAAGAAGACAACAAAAGAAGCAGCTTCACTAAGAAGCAACATTTGAAGATATATCTCTGCAAGAAGCCCCGCAGGGGCACATTACCCATCTCTGCACAGAGCCCCGCAGGGGCACGCATCAGGCGAAAACAAAAAACAGCCAGGTCATGCACGGTGGAAAAAAGTAAACAGCCTCAAAGCAATACAACAGGGTCAAATGTGTGCAACCAAGACAAATCAGAGGACCAAAAGTTAGAAAGGGGTAGAGGCTGAAAAGTTTAAGAGGGTGACTAAGAACAGCACATTCCTAGTCACTGGTGGCGTGCGTGGCAACCCAAGTCAACAGGCAAGACAAATGCAACAGGCTCTCGAGTAGTAGAGCTTGAATCAAGAAGGCCATCAAATTTGCATGTCTGTTTAACTACAGACAACACTGACCAAGGGAAGCGTGCGGAGAAAATCAGAGCGCCTCTAAAACGTAATGCAAGATCAAGAATCAGGCAATGCTAACCACTGGTACGTGCGGACAACAAATTGATGACAAGAAGCAAGCCTGTCAAGGGACGACAGAGACGAAGAGGGGGAGAGTGTTGCAGAGCTAAAGAAAGTACGAAGCAGAGAAAAAGACGGGCCCTAAAATTTTTCCGATTTGGACATCATATTTTGTATCATAACCACTCTTGTAATATATTTTCCCTTGTAAATGCACTAGAGGAGTCCTCTAGATGCATCCCCACAGAAAAGTAGAGATTACCCATGTACAATAGTAGGAAATTAGTCTGTTAGTGAATAAAGTGCCGGTCACTTGTGTGAAAGGACCAAACTTAGGGCTCATGTATATAAGTTACTTTGTGACTCTTTGTAAAAACTTTTGCCATTGTGAAGAAGGAGCTCTTCAGAATTTTCGAGTTTGCCTCCTTCTTGCTGATTTTGATCTTCATTTCGCTCTTGTATGTGTGTGTTATGCTTGAAATGCATGTGTAGGACTGTTGTCTACCCCTTCACCATAGTTTTGAGCTGCTGTAGTGTGTGCGTAAGCTAAGAGAAGCTTGGGCGCGAGTATTTGTGATTCCCGTCATTCACTGTTTTCGCCATAACTTGAAGCAGAGTGGTCAGAATTGAGTGAAACCACCACCATTGGATGCGTCTCGTCGAGAGCTTCGAAACGAGTACCCTATTGCCTATATTCGGAGTTCTGGGCTGCGAGAAAACCTCAAAATACTAAAACTGCTGTGAGGGGCTTGCGGCAAACACTTTCAGTATTTCAAAGAGTGTGAGAGGTAGTAGTCTTTTCTCATGCATGCTAGCTAAACCACTTCATTTTCCATCACGTGTGTACACGTCTTCATACACTTGGTAAGTCGCTCCTTAGGATTGACATTTAAATGTGTGTTAAAGTACCCACTATATGCACGTGTGTGGCAATTGAGGTATAGTCTCATTGGCACAAGTCCTTGAGTCTTCTTGGCTCAAGTACACAGCTAGGCCCAATGATTTGACCTGATTATCATAGGTCCATCTCTATGGATTTATAGTCCCTGTATGGATATTGTATGGATATCTCTATGGATTTGACTTGTTTGGCATAGGCAGAGTCATTTGGGTCTCATGTATTCTTATTGAGGAGGTCAATTTCATTATTACTTGATCTTTCTTCCTCCTTTGTGAAATCTCGCCATAACCAAAGATGTGTATCATCATTCATGTACTCAAAATCAGTGGTGTTTGCACTATGAATGGAACCAGAATCATATTCATCATTCTCATCATAAATAGGATTCCATTGCAAGGGAGGAATGTTTGTGAGAAAAGTCACGCAAACTCACTTTCATATTTACTCCTACATGTTGCAGGTAGAGATAATTCAGATCCCAATCTTGCACTATCTTCAATTATCTTAGAAACAAGCATCCTAACATTATCTCATAAGTGCATGGTTTATTAAACTAACAAATTTCTAGAGTGTGCACAAAATCAAAACCACAGATGATGAATATCATCTCTAGATGACTAATTAATCTTAACATATGTCCATCTACCAGTTGCAATTTCATATCTGTTGTTCATAAAACCAATTTTCTCCATTTTTCCATCCCTCCATGGTTGTCATGCCTATGCATGTGCCTGAATCTATAGCTAGTCCTTTATATTCAATTAGAAGAATTGTATTTCCCTCCTCTCCTTCTATGAATTCTCCTAGTTTGTCAACATGGGCTCGAATGATACTTGAGTTGGCATCTACTTGGTTGTTTTGAATCTACATGGGCTTCTTCATTCCTTTAAGGCCCCACTATATACCTTCATCATTGGCATCATCAATGATTTGAAAATTCAAAATGCTAAAATAACTCCAATGCAAGGTCTGGACTACCCTAACTCATAGGGAAGTTGTTGAAGTACAAGAATCAAGATTAAGTGATAATCACAAGAAATTCACATATCAAATTATAATTAGAGACAAATTCAACATAAAAAATAAAAAAGAACTCTATATACATCACATACATCCCACCAATCTTTCTAGTGGAGCAATCAGTTGCCTCCATATAAGTGCATTTTTGGGGTCCAAATGCATATGGGAACCAATATCACCATAAAGGACCTTGGGGAAAGGCCGCATATTAGTGTGAGTACAATTGAAGCATAGGATCACACAAAAAACTACTAAGAAGCCCAAGGTAGTGGTTGAGGTGCATTGGATCAATTTGAAGTTCTAATCTCAACAAGTAACGTTTGTTCTTATTTTACATCAAGACCAAGATAAGGGGATAAAACAATAGTTTGCTCAAGGGCCACCACAATTATTCCATGATCAAATACTAGCACAATCTATTCTAGGGCAACAACCTCCTTAGCCTAACAAGGTCACTCCAATCAACTCTATAGTGGACGAGAACATTGAGAGAGCTATAGTGGCAGTTGGCCCACCAACTGGGTTAGGGGGTAATGAAGGATCATACAACTATGGTTATGATGCCTACAATGAGGATCATGGGTTTTATAACAAAGGAAATAACTCTTAGCGAAATCAAAATCAAAACACTAATGAATATAATGTTCTAGAATCCACTATAGTGTGGTATGCCAATCCAACACCACAAGGTCCTGGAAAAGCTAGTCTACCATTTATACCACCAATTCCTAAAGGCATGTGCTACAAGTGCAATGGTGATCACTATGTTCACCAATGCCCTATTCGCTTGCATCGGAGGCCTGGGAAGTAGGCTATCACATGGAACCTGCATGCTTTGCATGGAATCAAAGCTGAGGAAGAGACTGCTAAAGAGTCAAAGCCATGTGTCCAAGGGTAGACATAGGCATGGCCAACCTGAACCTCAATGGGTGATGAGGCAATCATTCAGGTGGCAGCCTCTGGAGATCCAAGATCAACCTGATAGAAGTTATAACCTAGGGTCTCTATATCAACAAGCTTGCCAACCTTAGCAAGCAAGCTACTCTGAAAGAAGGTCCCCTAGTTTGCTAGAGTTCAGGTGCACTCTGATGATTTTGCAGATAAGTGATGATGCTTGAAGATGTTCAACTTTAGAAGCCAAGCATAGTCTACTATCATTGATAAGGGAGAGTTGGATGGGCAACAAAGTGGAGTCGGGAAAGGGGGCATCATGTGATTCCATTTGTGGGGCAGATTTTGTGGCCATCTATGCCTAACATACACTAAGAAGAAGGAGAACAGATAGGCTAAAGAAAGAAAAGAGAGCCAACCATGGAGGTGGTGATCTATGGGCAACAATGAGGGAAAGAGGAAAGGCAGATGAGGGGGATGGGGGGTGGAGGGAGGGAGAACACCAAGGAGGAGGGAGGAAGGATGGGGGAGAGGATGACAGAAGAGGGAAGGGGAACTATGAGAAGGCTGGGGGGAGGTAGCAAGGGGGGGTGTGGGGCAAGGGGGGGTAGGTAGGCATGGAGAAGGCAAGGGGGGAGGGGGAGAGGGGAGGCATGTTGCTAGGGACAAGCAGAGGGAGGGAAAGGGGGGGTGGGGGAGGGCTTTGTTGGGAGGGGGAGGGGGTGCTCGATAGGTAGCTACAGAGAGAAGGGGGACACGTGGTCAATGGACTTCTTGTTTCTTCTTATTTTTTCCTTTGGAAGAGCTTTATTTTGGTGCTTGATCATTTGACTTCTTCTTTGACATGTCTTTTAATTTGAGTTATATTTGGAGAGTCTTGTGTTTTAACGAGACATAACTTTATCCAAATTAGGATCTCTATTTTTTTCTTCTTCTTTGGCTTTTTCTTGTGCCCTAGTAACTACTTGAATAGGATTTGGTTGATCACCCTCACTTTCTGAAGGCATATGTGATACCACATTCAAAGGTTTCACTTTTATGACTGAGGGATGTTTAGGAAAATCCTTAAGTACATGATCCACACCAAACCTTGGGCAATGTCGAAAGTGTTGTTGCTGAGTATTTGCAATGATCTTGGCTTCTCCCCTTGTTGCCCTAGATTAGGGGGCCTCATGGAACCTTCTTGGAGGTCCCAAAGATTGTGGCCTCTATTGTGGCCAAGGTGGTGAGCCTTTTGTCGGTGTGAATTCTTATATCTAACCCCACATAGTTGTCATTGGAGATCAAGCTTCCTTTACCCTCATGTGGGTGGCTAATTTAGAGGATCGAGTAAGGTTGGTCACCTTGTGAAGGCATGCCCTTGTAGGACCAAGCAATACTGGAGGCACGAGGCTCAATGATCAACTACACATGCATCTGATCCTCCTTCCCTCTCTTTGGATTTACCATGTCCTTTGACTGTGGATGAGGGCAGGTCTCATCATCACTCTCATGGTCTAGCTTCCACGGGTGTCCCCTCACCCTCGGGCATAGGGTGGCGATGAACAGGGCTTCAAGATCAATTTGGATGGGAGCCCCTATTGAGATATGAAGCTCAACATGTGATGATCCACGATGACATGTATCACTTTTTCATTTCTCTAACATGTATAGTGGTCACTCCGATATATGTCAGCGATACTTCATTGAGCTTTACTAGATTTATCTACCGAGAGTGATGGCACCTTTTTTTCTTACAAGCTCACTCATTTGTGGACATTAAGATTTTCCTTATGTATTGTTCGTTATATATTGTACTAGTTGTATTGTTGTTTAAGGTCATTCTTGTACATTCCTTTTATGTAATAGAAGAAGAAGAAGAAGATCATTCTTCCTTGCCTCAATCTATGTGTGTGTGCTTTTCTTTGATTGTGAGAGTATGTGTGTGTGCTTTTCTTTGATTGTGAGAGTATGTGTGTGAGCTCTCTTCCTTATCTCCTTCCTCGTGACATGCTATCAAAGCTAGTGTCGCTGCAGAGAGCTCGTGGAGAAGGCTGACCGTGAAGAGTATGTGAGAAGGTGTGGAGAAAGTGTGATTCACAAACGACCTTCGATTGCTATAAAAATTGGCATGAAGGTAGAAGGTGTCAAAATATCTTCGTGAGTTATCCCTTTAAGGTCAATGGTTTTTGTCAGATCAGAGTTTTGGAGCCATCTCAACCTCTATTTCGAAGGTGAGGCCCAAAAAAAGCCAAGTCACTTTCAAAACTATAACTTGCGTCTTGTTTAATAACACTCATATATTCCAAATCAAGAATTTCAAGTGATTACATGTACTATTGATACACAAAAACTGTGTTTTTCTGATATTGAACTCTCACGTCAAAGTGCAATAGTGTTCAAGCAGAAGTATTGCTTGTAGTGCTTTTGTAGTGTGTGAATTGCTACAGAAATGGCAAACGCAGGTGGAATGAGTCAACTTATGAGTGACAAGCTGGACAAGAACAACTTTTATGCTTGGAAATTCAAAATGAAAATTTTTCTTATGGGAAAAGGCTATTGGAAGTACATCAAAGGAGAGAACAAATTCTATAATTACCAGAGAGGAATCGGGCTGTAGATCAGTTAAGAGCGTATGAAGAATGGAATCAAGGAGCACGAAAGGTAATGTATTGGCTATCTGTTAGCATACAAGATAGCATGATTGGGCACAAATAGGATGCCAAGACTTCCAAAGAGGCTTAGAATAGTATGGTCACATTGTATGAGACCAATACAAAGGCACAAAATTTGCAACTGAAGAACGAGCTACATACATTAGAGAAAAAGGGCATGTTGATAAGTGACTACACCCTGAAAATCAAAAGCATATGTGAGTCACTTGCATCTATTGGCGTGAATTTAGATGATGATGATAAGGTGGAAGTATGCCTTCATGGTTTAGGAGCTGCATATAAGCATTTTAGAACATCTATTCAAACCGGGGAAAATATTTCAAATTTTGTTGATCTAATGTCCATGTCGATTATTGAAGAAACAAATCTTGGTGAGGAGTCGAACTCCCAAGGAAAACCTAGTTCTGAGTAGGTATTCTACTCTAGCAGAGGTAGGGCTTCAAAAGTGAAAGAGGACACAATAACCAAGACCAAGGTCAACAACAGAATCATGCAAGAGGTAGAGGACAATTTCCAAGTTGGGGGAGCTAAAGATGCTACAGAAATTTCCAAAGAAATGATTCAAGTAATGACAGTAAGGATATTCGAATTGTGGTAAATCTGGACACTTTGAACGTGATTGGAGGTTGAAGAATCAAAATAATAGAAGGCAACAAAACTACTATGCATCCACAACTCTAGATGATTCTGAGAAGCTATTCATGGTTCAACATCACATGATGAATATAATGTCTGTTGATGTTTCAAAATCGAATGATAATGTCTATTATGTTGATTCAGGTGCTTCAAATCACATGACCAATCATGCAAAATGGTTAGTACCTGCAAAAATTGCCAGTTCTTGGATATGTTGCAACAGGTAAATATAACAAAGAATCTGGTTCCTCTTGGACAAATGGTTGACCCTGGATTACAAGTCAAGTTCAATGTTGATGGGCTATATGTAGAAGAGTACAAATAGGATGGAAGATTGATTGCCCAAGGAAACAAAGTGGGTACGATGTTCACCTTAAATCTAAAAATTCTTGAAATGAATGTAGCCATGCTTGCAAAAGTTGCAGGAGTTATTGCTAATATAGAGATCTGGAAGAAACGAATTGGATATGCAAACTTGCAAAGGTTGAAATTGATGCAGTCAAAGGAGATTATCAATTGACTACCAAATTGCACAAATGCAAAACGTATGTGTAGCATTTCAATTTGGTAAACGATCAAGAGCATCATTTTTGCATGACAAGCATGTTAGTGAGAATGTACTAGAAATAGTACATGCAGATGTTAGGGGTCCTACAAAGACCACATCTATGGGTGGTTGCAGGTTTTATGTTACTTTCATTGATGACCATACACAAATTATGGGTATATTTCATGAAAGAGAAGAGTGAGGTGTTCACTCACTTCCAGAATTTTAAGGCCATGGTGGAAAAGCAGACAAGAAAGTATATTCAAACATTCAGGTCTAATAGAGGAGGTGGATATATGTTAAATGCATTTAGCAACTTTCTTAAAAGTCATGGTTTAGACATCAATTTTCATGCAGGTACACACCACAACATAATGGTGTTGTTGAATGAAAAAATAGACATATTGCAGAAATAGCAAGAGCCTTGATGGCTAAGAAGAATATGCCTCATTGTTATTGGGTAGAAGTTGTGCATACTACTGTCTACATCATGAAGAGAACTCCGACTGTTGTTGTACATCAAGCTATACCTAAAGAGAAGTTTAAATGTAAAAAGCCAAACTTGTCACATATGAAAGTATTTGGTTGTATTGTAAATGTACATGTTCTAAATGAGTTGAGGACAAAGCTTGATCCAAAAGCAAAAAAATGTATCTTCATTGGATACTCCCTTAAGCAAAAGGGGTATAAATGTTATAACCCACTCACACAATAGGTGAAGGTAAGCAGAGATGTGGTATTTGATGAAATATCAAGATTCTATCGGGATGCCAGAGAAGGACTGAATCTTGAACCAAATGACAAAGAAAATGCTGAAAAATCAAGTGTAGAATCTCAAGTTTTGAGTGGACCGGATGCATCATCAAGCAATAGTTCCAACTCAAATCCATGGAGTGGAAGATTGTGTGGAAATTTTAGTCCTACAAATTCATTAAATACATCCAAGAAAGGTAAAGAAAAGATTTCTACTAGTAGTAAAACATGTGCAGGTTTTCAAGACATTGATGGAGATTCAAGCAGTTCATAAAAGAGTCTTGATGAGGAACTTGGATTGCCCTCGGTGAAGACTCTAGGATTAAGAAAGGCACATGCAAATGATACAAGGAGAAGTGACCCGAGACCAAGAAGATGTGGGAGGATGATTGATGTATGACAGTTATATGGCTCGTCATTGTGCCTACATGACCAAGGTAATACAAGATGTTGAGCCTTCTTGTTTTGAAGATGCAGTTGGAAATGGAGATTGGGAAAAAGCTATGGATGAGGAGATGCTTGCACTTTATGGAAACAAAGCATGGAAGCTAGTTCCATTGCCATAAGGAAAGAAACCCATAGGCTGCAAGTGGGTTTACAAGTAAAGCACAATGCTGATGGTAGCATAAGCAAGTACAAATCATGATTGGTAGCAAAAGGATACACACAAACATATGGCATTGATTTTGAGGAAACGTTCAGCCCTATAGCTAAAATGTCTACTTTCAGAACGCTTATTGCATTAGCTACAGCAAAAGGATGGACTTTACATCAGATGGATGTGAAGAATGCTTTCCTACATGGTGAGTTACAGGAAGAAGTGTATATGGATCAGCCACAAGGATATGAAGATTCAAAGCACCCAGAATATTTTTGCAGGTTGCAAAAGACTTTGTATGGACTTAAGCAAGCTCCTCATGCATGGCATGCAAGGATTGCTGATTACTTAACTACCATTGGGTTTTCTATGTGTGATGAACTTATCATGCAGATCATTCATTATATGCAAGGAAAGATGATGATGGCATCAGAATTGTGGCTATTTATGTTGATGACTTGATTGTAGGAGGCAACCATGAAGCAAGCATTAAAGAGGTAAAGCAACTCCTTATGGAGGAATTCGACATGAAAGGTCTTGATGTGTTGTGCTATTTCTTGGGCATTGAGTTTATACATACAGAAATAGGTATATGGATATCCCAAAGGCAATATTCCTTGAATGTGCTCCAAAAGTATGGTATAATTGATTCTAAGCCAATTTTTATGCCCTTAGATCAAAATTTGAAGTTGGATACTACATCAAGTGAAGCATTGGAAAATGCTACTATGTACAGGAAAATTATGGGAAGTTGGATATATCTCACAATTACAAGGCCTGATCTAAGCTACATTGTTGGATTTGAAAGTCAATTTATGCAAGTTCCCAAGAAGCCACATTTAGATGTTTTGAGGCACACTCTACATTATGTGAGTGCTACTTTGGATTATGCACTATTTTATGAAGCAGGTGTAGATTTGCAGGTTCATGGATACATCGATGCAGATTGGGCTGGTAGCATTCCAGATAGAAGATCTACTAGTGGCTTTCTATTCTCGCTTGGAAGTGCAGCGATTACATGGAGCAGTAAGAGG
This sequence comes from Ceratopteris richardii, assembly GCA_020310875.1. Taxonomy (NCBI): domain Eukaryota; kingdom Viridiplantae; phylum Streptophyta; class Polypodiopsida; order Polypodiales; family Pteridaceae; genus Ceratopteris; species Ceratopteris richardii. The sequence continues at coordinate 143,237,463 of CM035420.1, read as the reverse complement.
CAAACCATTGTTTCTTTGTTGAGTGCAGAGGCTGAGTATAGAGGCACTGCAATGGCAGCATGTGAGGCATCATGGTTAGAGATGCTACTTGCAAATTTAGGTGTGGAAGTGCAAAAGCCTATCACCATCTATTGTGATAATCTAAACAGCATACAGTTAGCACGGAATCCTGTTTTTCATGCTAGAATAAAGCATATCAAGGTACATTATCACTTCATCAGAGAGAAGTTATTGGCAGGTGATATTGATCTTGTTTATGTGAGAACAGATGAGCAGGTTGCTAATATTTTCACTAAAGCACTTGGAGCATAAAATTTGAAAAAGTTTCAAAAGATGCTTGGATTACAGGACATGGCATTGAGCTTGAGGGGGAGTGTTGAGATATCAAGCTCAAGATGTGATGATCCAGGATGACATGTATCACTTTTTCATTTCTCTGACATGTATAGTGGTCACGTCAGTATATATCAGGGATACTTCATTGAGCTTTACTAGATTTATCTACCGAGAGTGATGGCACATTTGTTTCTTGCCAGGTCACTCATTTGCGGACATTAGGATTTTCCTTATGTACTATTCATTATATATCGTATTGGTTGTATTGTTGTTTTAGGTCATTCTTGTACATTCCTTTTATGTAATAGAAGAAGAAGAAGAAGATCATTCTTCCTTGCCTCAATCTATGTGTGTGCTTCTATTGATCGTGACAGTGTGTGTGTGAGCTCTCTTCCTTATCTCCTTCCTTGTGAGAGCCCCATTCGATGATTTTGGAGATCTCTATCACCATGGGGAATCATTTCAACATTCTTTAAGAGGATTGTCCTAGGACCTTTGGCATGGTAATGGAGAAAGTGCCCCCTACTGAGGCCCCTTCTACTTTGGTGCCCTCTCCTAGGACTTCTTCCTTGGTCCATGTACCTTGGGTGTCCTCCCCTAGGCCTTCCAGCTTGCAATGTAGCCTCTTTGACCTTCGATTACTTCCCCTTTTGGTCCTTGATGATCCCTTGATAATGATTTTTAGGTGAGTCGAGTGGTCCATGAGGTTTAGTCTCCCCCACATCCCCTATCTCACTCGGTATGTCACCCTTGACTACTATTCCATCGGGTTTTGTGAGCTTTGAATACCATCTATGGGGGGAGAGCTTTGGTTACAAGTTCTCGAGGTTCTTCATAGGGCAAGAGGATTTACTTGCTACACCTATTTGGGTCCATGTTGTGGATCTTGCTTCTTGCAAGCGGGTTGCCTTAGAGTCGGTTGTTGCTTTCTTGTTTCCTCTATGCGGGGCGATGCAGCCTGACTGGTAGCTTGGGGAGGCATTATGTTTTATCCATGCACATGTCATTGAGTTCTCTCTTCACCTTGAGGATCTTGATCTCACCGACCTGTTCATCTGGGATTGGGATACAACACAATTTCTCTTCACTCATGGTATTGAGGAGAGCCAACTTATTTTTTATGTGATTGTGGATACTCATACTTCTTCCCATTATATGTATATTAATGAGGAGAAGCGTCACTATGATCAGGCACGGGCATTAGATGATTCCACTTTGCTTAGTTTATGCAAGGAATCTAACTTCCTATCAAGGACAATCCTATCAAGGACAATTAGACTCAGACTATCCCCCCTCCAAACCAGCCTCGAAGATGGCCTGCTTCACTACTGCAACAACATCTTGGTTTGCCTAGTCTCCATGAGGGTTCTATCATGGAATGTTCAAGGACTAAACGGGCCACATTTTGTGCAATACAGAGCTTGTCTTCATCAAGAGCTCCACCAGTGCTTGGTTGGTGGGTCCATTGATGTTTTGATGCTCCAAGAGTACCATCTTTCCTTCAGCCCTATGTGACAGTGTAGACAGCTTTTTACAGTGACATGGGGAGGTTTTTGGTCCGTTGCATACGGGACCTAAGGCTCTCAGGGTGGTGTATGTATCTCTATGGGAGATTCATGGTAGTCTGCAATAGTGGATAGATGGGAGATTATTATGGGCAAGGCTATTTGGTTGATCTTGGAGTGTGGGGGGCATGAGATATGGGTTCATGAGTTTATATGCCTTGAACCATGAAAGTGCTTGTGAAACTTTCGGATCCCAGGGGGTAGTCAGACCATAGTGCATGGCTCTAAGCTTGTGAATTGGGAATGTCTATGTTTGACCTTGAGGTTGCATGATCTATGGCACACTTAGCATTTTAGCATCACCCTTCATTTCTCTCGATTCGACAGATGGATTAGAGGAATGAACCTTTGTGAAATCGATAGCACATATGTCAATGATGTATTACCTGATTGTGGTGGTAAGACTTGTATTGTGGTGGGCTCCTTATTCTCTGATCACGCCCTTGTGGTTATCTCCTTTGAGGAGATTGAGATGTTTTGGTCCTAGATGTCTTGGGCCAAGGGTTTTTGGGCTCAATCCCTTGTGATTGGCTTGCAAGAGTTCAGTTTTCTTTTGCATAAGGAGACTAGTTAGTGGTTGGCTCATCTTTGAGAGAGTGAATGCAACCTACACAAGGGCATTGCATCTCTTTCGTGATTCCTGGAGCGAAATCCAAACTACAAGTGGACTGGCTCTTAGCTTGTCCAAATTCAACAAGATTTATAAGAGGTCGAGGACAGGTGCTTTACCTTCTTCCATCATACACATGCCTCACATTGGACCCAGGTTGGTGATCATGTTTCTAATGAGTTCTTCTTGGTAGTCCGATCATGCCATACATGCGGTGGGATCAGATAGCTACGTCAGATGGATGGCCCTCATGCTACTAAGTCTGGGGAGCTAAGAGAGATTCCCACTCAGTTTTACCGCACCTTATTATTTGCAAATTCTCCCTCTGAGACTTGGAAGAAGAGTAGACACTATGTCTTACAACATGTGAGGCACTCTATGATTGATGAGATGCAGACTTGGTTCTTGACCACTTTAAGTAATAGTAAGCTTCTTGATGCACTATGTGGCATGGATAGGGATAGTTTTCTTGGTGATAATGGTCTCTTGCCCAGTTTTTTACTCAAGTATTGGGGGATTTTTGGTGATGGGATCATACCTACTTTCCAAGAGATCATGGAGAAGTGCCTCCTCTCCCTATCGCTATCCGAGGGCCTGATCTTACTCATTCCCAAGGAAGGGGGTAGTTGGATGATATCAGGCACTAGCATCCAATCACGCTTCTCAAATCAGCCTACAAAATTTGTTATCAGGATCTTGCTCACATGCACTGTAGGGCCTTTTAGTCCAAGGGGAATTGCATATATGTGCTTATGCTTTGCTCCAACTTCCTTAAATCAATTCACTTGCTTCCCTTCAAAGCACTAAATTGACTGTGAATGCACTCCCAGGTATTCTCTTGCTCACATGCTTCCATTCCACTTAATTCCCGGTTCCCCTCTTTTCGCTTACTCTTGCCCCTACGCTCGCATACATACACTCACATGTCTTCTTTTTTTCACTCACTCTAGCTTCCTTTCTTCATTTCTTTTTCTCTCTCTCTCCCTCGGTTACACTTCTCTTTCTCTTTCATACACCCCTACTCACCTCCTACACAGATATATATACCCTTACAAACATATGATCATTCCCAAACACACACTCCTGCATTCACCCATGAAACGGCCACATTCTCATATGCATACGCTCACATACGTTGCCCTCACATACATACATACTTATGCCTTTCTTCTCACGCCCTCACACTCTTTGCCTCGCACACTTGGCTCTAATTTCTCATGCACCCTTGTTTCTTCACTCCCATAGATTTCCCACATACATACGCAGGCACTCGTACTCACCTTTACCCCCCTTACCTCAGCCTACACTCCTACTCTTCACCATTTCTCTCACGAACTCTTTTCTACTCGGATAGGTGCATCCCCCTCACTCGCCTTTTCGCTTCTTTTCCTTTCCTCTCTCTTCCACCTCAACTCTCTTCTTATATCCTATTCCCCTCTATGAATATTGAATGCATCCATCGTCATTAATTATGCAGAAGTAGGTTCGACACTGATGCATTGAAACGGTAACCCGACAAGAGACATAAATCAGTCAACGTGAAATATCCACATATGGTAGCTCCATCGCCACTACATGAAGCATTTGTTATTGCAACACCCAATTCTATGGGACATCAGGTGTTAAGACGGCTTACTACGAACAAACACAGTCTTCTAAAAAACTCCCCGAAGCGATAGCAGATGAGTCGGGCAGCAGACCACATAGGAATATTTCTAATCAGTATTTCCCACAGGCTCGTGAAATCTAGTGGATCAACCAACGGATATACAACCGAACATGACACCATTGTGACTCACAATACCAGTTCAATGATCATTTAAAAAGTCTCATAAAACATTCCCAGACACTGAGCGTTCACAGTCGGAACCATGATCGTGAATTACAGACAACATATGAGCTTAGACATCATGACAGAGTACACACAACGTCCACCAAAGCATGAACCCCAAAACCCGGCTATCCCTCGGAATTAGCAGACATTATGAAATGGATCACATAGCAGTTCATTTACTGTTTACTTGGCTTCTCTAGCATCATCTCCTATGGTGTTGGACCTCATCAATTGGAGTCACTATTAGCTTATGAGGTCATAATCTTTGCCTTACTTTTGCCTGGCAAAGTTACTTAAAAAATTGGAAGTGCGGATCAACAGAAATTAGTACAACAAAAACAACAGTAATATTTATTCCTAATAGCGTGGAAGCATTCTAGCATAGCAGTTTTCTTCATCCACTCAACTTCACCCCAAACTTTGAAGTCATGCTTAACCATATGTCCATGAGACTGGCAAAGAAAAAACTTTCCACTTAATCCAGATGCATCTCTTCACTTTCCTCTTCCTCTCAAAAAAGGGTATTTGTTACAGTATTAGCGGTTCAGATATCCATACAGCCACAACAGTCTAGATGCATGATGTTAAATACCCATACCTCAAAATTTCTCCCCTTGTTATGGTTTGTATCCCCTCAAGGGCACAGCTTCCATTACTCCTTACTGTTGACTCCCCAAGCAGCTAATGACAAGGACAGTCAGGCGTTCCCATCAATTGCCCCAACTTCCCAGCCGATTCTCCCTCTGGAGCTCCTCTCACTGACGGTCTTCTCGGATCACTTCTGCACGTAGCTGGACAAGAGAGAAGAACAGCAGGGCCACCATCGTAGTTGGGGGATCTCCAAACAGATTTTGTTCTCTTCTGAACCTCCCTCGGTCGCCCTATGACCTGCTGGGTGTAGCAGCCCAAAACAATTTCCCCCCTTCCTTCTGTCAAAAAAAACTTTTCGAGGATTATTTTCCCTTTTTTTTGTGTGGTTATCCTTCTTAGTGGTTCATGCTTTTCTTCCCCTACGTGCGGGGTTGCTGTCCCAAGACGAAGCTGCTTCCAACTGTCCTCTCCAAATGTTAGCCACTTGTCCCCTTATCCTCCTCCTTGCCTACCCGAATGCGAAAAAGAAGCCCCCACACAGGAAATGAACTTTCCCACAAACCATACAAAAACTTCGCAGAGAGCCAGAGAGCTCCCATACATCCCCTTTTATGGCCGGCAGTCCCCTTATTCTCTACTACTCACCACTTGGTTTCTTTCCTCTTCGTTGTCCTCTAGCCTGTGATCCCCACTCAAGGTAGCAATATCTCCTCCATGTGGAACAAGAATACAACGAGAATCCCCCACTGAAGCTACAGTAACTATCCACTGATCTACCGCAACCAATGTGCCTATGGATCCTGATGTTTTCCCCCCTCTCTTGAAAGTCTTTTTCAGTTTTTTAACAAAGCCTGCAACTAATGCCCATGGTAATGCTGCGAACCATTCATCCCTTCCCAGACTGGATGGAAGAGCACTCCTCACATCCCTTAATAAATTTTCCTTGGAAAACATTGCTACAGAAACCCCATTATGACCATCAAGAACCTCAGCCCCACCAGCAATGATCAGTCGGCCAACCTCACCTCCACGACCTGCTCGGACGAACAAAAAAAAAAACCCCTTTTCTTCTCTGTCCATCCGCCGTTTTTGATAGCTTCCAAAAAAACTCTCTTTTTTTTTTCTCTGACTCCGCCAAAGCCCGTTGCTGCAGCAGCTTGAGATACGATCTTCCCAACTTTAGTGGAGCCCAGCCTCGTACAAAAGCTTGCCAGCGGTGGGATCAATAAGAAAAAGTTTAATCCTTCTACTTGGCTCTGGTGCACATCTCTGAATGCTTCATCTACCAATTCCAAAACATACTTTTTAATCGGAGGGCATGCCAATTTTCCATGATACATCAGTGAAAAGAGCTCTGATGAAACTTCCTTCAAACCTTGGGAATGGCTGTTCTGAGAGCACAAGATTGTAAGTAGGTTCTTCTCTTCCATAAAATGTTTGTTCTCTTTAATCCAATATGTGCTAGCCATTAAGTTCTCTTTCAGCGACAAATAGATGCCAAAACTTGTTGGCCAGCTAAGAAGTTCCTTTTGTGATATTTCTCGATGAAAATCATACACTAGGTTAATATCGTGTCTCCTTGAAAGCTCTCTTCTAAGATCACCTGCATCTGTAAATATGGGCATTGGTAGCATGAAAGTCCATGTCCATTTATATCATGATAATCGAACATTGTTTGAGTTCTGGAAATGGTTTATATCAGATAATCGAACATTGCAAGTTCATCACTATGCTTGTCAATCAAATCAGTGGATATGTCAGGTTTAATCGGCTCAGCAAAAGCCTCTGGTAATGGCTCTTCCATGAATACCCAATTTCGAGCATTGTTGATGTGTATTGTATGTAATCTCTCCCAATGTATGATACACTATGAGTAAGCCATCATATGATAAAGACTATTTACAGCATATACTTCCAGTTAAGAGTCTCTCCAAGTCATCCTTGAAACTTGATTCCAGCTCCTAAACATTTCTTGCTTCATGACTGACAAGGAAAGGAAGCAGCTCATATTCAAAGAAGTTAATGGTTCCATCATTGAGCGGAGAACCAGTAATGCAGTTCCTTGATCCCCTACAAGCAACAACCTCTTCACCATGTCCCAATTCGGCATATCCTCCAATCAAGGTGTTCCAGGAAGCAATGCTTTGGACTTCGAGTTTGTCAAAACCATTCTGCAATATGAACATCCTCTCTGACAAAGAAGTCGTCGGGTAGCCCCAAATACTTCCCATCAATCATCGAATCACTCTCCAAGTGCCTGAAATCAAACATATATTCTACACAACAAAAGCATATAAGTGCATAAAAATCAACCAGCTCATGAGCTAACATACTTCCCTCTTCTTAATTGCGAAGTCGTCCTTGACGAGCCACTACATGCTGCAATATAATCCAATCTGCCATGAACATGTCAGTCTATAACTTGGTTGCATACCTTTTCATAGAGCCGTCACGTCCACTGAACCTGCACTCATTGAAGTTATTAGTGCTCAAAAAAATCACTCATGAATACATACAAATCATTCACTTCCAATTGATCCAAGAACATGCACATATATGCAACTGCAATTCCAACATACATCAAATTGCTCATGCATTCCATTATGAAAATAGTCTCAACCAAAATATCACCTGCATACCTTTCCATGTTTTACACATGCAACTATCATTGCGGAAAACAGCAAAGAAAATACCGAAATGAACAATGACAACTGAAATGAATCCAATCGGAGATGCAACATACCGAAAATGCATACCCCATTATTGCACCTACCATTCGCTATGTACAATTATTCCATGACTAGACGTTCTCGAAGAATCCCCATCGTCGTCCTACAGAAGCCATCGAGATTCGAGTACAAGTCAAGACCTACATAAAAACCCTAGAGTGTCCCACACACTGGAAAACCCTCGGATAAAGCACACAAGTTATAAAGCAAACCGTTGCATTACCTCGCTAAAGGTCTCATCTATAAGTACATATACAGTATCCATGCCTTTGAGAATGTTGATTCAGAGTGAGCTGATCTGTCGCAAGCCACATATACCAATCACACAAGCAAATAATGTTCCCTTCCAAGCGATCATCTCCCTCTCCTCTCTCTCTCTCCCCCTCAGGAGTGGGGAATAATTTCATACGTAAATTTTATTTATAATCACACGTTGGCCTGCATTGACATTGGATGCGATTCGTGGACCTGACCACCCGGCCAGGTTGATTCCACCCATCTACCAATGCAACACAGCGCACAACACAAAAACACATAACGATAGACGAGTAACATATATCAGCTAGCCCATAACGAAGCTGGATGCGGCTCGTGGTCGTGACCGCCCGGCCACGATGGCTCCACCTACCTACCAACCCGTTATGGCGCGTAGCTAAGACATAAACATATACATCCCAAGCCTATGGTGAAACTAGCTGTGGCTCGTGGTCCTAGCCACCCGGCTAGGATAAATCCACCCACCTACTAGCCCACCATAGCGCATTGGTACGATCACAACAACACAAATTTTTTTCTTTTCCTTTCTTTTTTTTCATAGTTAATTAATTTACCCAAGTCCTGAGAATTAGGGAGAGGAAGAAAGGGATTTTTCCCCACTTTTCCCACACATGCATGCAAACATATACACTATAGCCTTTGACAGATCAACCACCTCTTCACTCCATTCTCTCAATTACAGACACTACATATGTATTCATCGATTTGACTTTTCACTAGGTAACTACAACCAGCTATGCCTTAGTCCCTCCTGTACCTATCCTTAGACGATCTAGAATGTGGGTCTCCGGGATGTCTCATGTAGCCTCACATCGTACTCGTATCCCAACGACTTCCCTAGGGCGAGTCAGGCTCAACTTCAGGAGCTCTGTCATCACTTCCTATCGTTAACTCATCTGCCCAAGCCCAAGTGATATCGTTCTCTTCGTTAGGCATTTCCCTCGAAGGGTCGAAGTAGTAATATCGATCCCCAACCCATCCTACATGTCGGGTCAGGTATTCCTCAAAACACTCAATATAAAACATAACATCCAAACCCTGGTTTATGAAGCATACGAGCCAGTGCGCTTCCTCCACATCATATTCCATCTCAAAGTCGTCGACCTCTATGTCCATGCGGGCGAATGTTTGGTCCGAGAAATATATCCTTAGCTCGTACAAATAGAGTTGAGTTATTTGATCTGCCATTTTGTTACTTAGCTCCTAACAGTCTCTGCGCAATACAAAAAAATAATTAGAAGTCCAAAATTCCTGAGCTAGCAAGGGATAATATTTATGACACAAAAATCATAGCTTACATATGCGCATATATATATATATATATATTATATATATATATATATATATATATATATATATATATATATATATATATATATATATATATATATATATATATATACATCTATGTACAAGGAGTTTACTACGTACCTTCGCTTGGATCTCATTTGGCTTCTCCCGTCCTAATGTTACTTGAAATATGGTTTAACTCGAAGCGCGTTAACCTTCACGGGAGCACATTCTTCTCCTAAATCTTGAATTTGCATGGAACCATTGGAGTTGAGTTCCACCACCTTAAACGGTCTTGCCCATCTTGTTTGTAACTTCCCCCGGAATTTATAATATTTACTATCATAAACTATCACCAAATCCCCTTCTTGAATCACATAAGTCTTGAGATTCTTGTCGTGCCTCTCCTTACGTCTTTTCTGAATAGCTTCCGGACTTTGCTGTGCAATGAGTCTCTTTTCTTCTAGCTTGACCAATTGTATGTACCTTTCCTTCAATGACTCTTCCTCTCCCAGCCTGGCCTCGATGGCCACTCTTAGTGTCGGAACTTCTTTTTCGATGGGAAAGATGGCTTCCTCGCCATATACTAGGGAGAACGGAGTGCTCTTAGTCGTCACTCGCTAGGATGTTCGATACGTCCACAAAGCTTCCAAAAGTCTCTCATCCCAATCTCGCCTATGCACAGCTACTGTCATTGTCAGAATCTGTTCAAGGACCTTGTTGGTGACCTCCACTTGTCCATTTGCCCTCGGGTAATATGGAGTGCTTATTCTATGTTTGATCATATATAATTCCATTAATTCTTTGATCAGTTCGTTGACAAAGTGCGTTCCTCTATCACTCACTATCTCCAACGGGCATCCAAATCGGGTGATAATTTGTTCATACAAAAATTTAGCTACATCAATAGCTCGGTCAGTTTTCAGAGCTTTAGCCTCTACCCACTTGGTAACATAGTCAGTGCAGACCAAGATATACCTATTGGATCTACGTCTTGAGGGAGGATCAATAGGCCCCACAAAATCAATTCCCCATTTTTCAAAAGGCTTAAGAGCCAGCACTGGCGTAAGAGGAGCAGCATGTGCTAACGTTGGTTTGCCCATTCTTTGGCATTTGTCGCATTTCTTGCAGTATGTATGAGAGTCTTTGAACAGCGTTGGCCACCAATACCCGGCCAATAAGATCTTTCTTGCCGTCAGCTCACCAGCAAAATGCTCACCGCAGGGTTCATCATGCAATGCCCTCAAAACTAGGGCTGCTTCTTCTTCCTCGAGACACCTCCGATAAATGCTTTCATGTACAAAATATCGATAGAGCTTCCCCCCAATGATGCTATGGTGCTTCGCCAATGCTAACAGTTTTTGCTTCTCTCTCTTGCTTGCTCCTGGCGGATATTTAGTGGTGCACAAGAAATTCACCAAGTCGGCATACCAAGGTACTTTAGCATCAACCTGGAATAGATGCCCATCAGGAGCATCATCGGGCACACCAGAGATTGGCTCCTCATTAACAATTCGAGATAAATGGTCAGCCAATATATGCGCTTTGCTTGGTTTGGTTACCACTGTGAACTGAAATTCTTGGAGGAGTAGCATCCACCTCATCAATCGCCCTGATAGCTCGGGTTTATTAATGATATACTTTAGGGCTTCGTGATCCACATAAAACGTGAAATGCTTTCCCATCAAGTAATGCCGATACTTGTTCACCGCAAAGATCATCGAGAGGCATTCCTTTTCTGTAGTTGTGTAGTTTCTTTCCGTACTATTCAAGTTTCGACTTGCGTAATAAATAGGGTGGTCCAATTTCCTTTCATCGGCTTGACATAGCACTGCTCCAACCGCAGTATGAGAAGCGTCGGTATGCACATGAAATTCTCTCGTCCAGTCAGGTGCTACTAAAATTGGCACATTTATCAATCTCTCTTTGATCAAGTCGAATGCAACTTGACACTCTCCAATCCATTTATATTGTTGGTCTTTCCTCAAAAGATTCGTCAATGGTGCTACTATTGATGCAAAATTTAATATAAATCGTCGATGATAATTAGCATGCCCCAAGAATCCTCTGAGTTGCCGCAAGTTTTGAGGAGGTGGAAGTTGTCCAATTTTTTGTACTTTATCCTCATCAACCGCGATCCCTTTTTCGGAAATAACATGTCCCAAGAACAATCCTCTTCGTACTCCAAATGTACACTTTTTAGGATTTAATGTGATGCCTTTTTCAATGCTTCTTCTTAAAATAGCTTCGATCCTCTCCATCATGTTTTCATCATTGCCTCTGATTGCAAAATCATCGAGGAATATCTCCATCCAATCCTGCAAATAGTTTTGATATGCAGTTATCATTGCCCTCTGGAATGTGGTCGGTGCATTGCATAATCCAAATGGCATCACACGATATGCGTATGTGCCCCATTCCGTGGTGAAAGTAGTTTTTGATTGGTCCTCTTCATGGATTTGGATCTGGTTGTACCCACTGAAACCATCCAAAAATGAGTACAATTTATGGCCAGCCACTCTGTCCAAGATTTGATCAGTAAACGACAAAGGGAAGTGATCCTTTTTTGTGCGCTCGTTCAACTTTCGATAATCTATGCAAATACGGATTTTCTTATTTTTTTTTGGAACCACTACAATTGGTGATACCCATTCGCTGGATGCGATGGGATATATGAATCCTGCTTCCAATAACTTAGTCAATTCCAGCTTGATCAATTCCGAGTAGACTGGATTTGTCCGCCTAAGTCGTTGACATATTGGTCGGGTGCCTTCTTCCAAATCTATATAATGTTGGCAGATTCGGGGATCAATTCCTCTCAGATCACTGTATGACCATGCAAAGGCCTTGCTGAAATTTTTGAGTGCCAATTTAATGCAATCTCGTACTCCATCTGGTAGCTCTGACCCCACGCTCAAGAACTTTTCTGGAAAAACTTCCCATTTTTCCACCTGAGCTTCTCGCAAATATTCCTTATTCCTTGATGACGTTGTGATTGGAAAGTGTTCCCCGATCACGCGTGCATGGTTGGCCAGTAAATCATTGATTTTTTCTTTTTCAACCGCACCCAATTTCTTTAGTTCAGCTTTTGCAGTGCTTCCTGCACTTTAGTCTTACTCTTCTTTTCTTTTTCCGATTGTCGACTTCTCCTTAGAAGCTCTGCTTCTAGCACTCTGACCCTTTCTCTCAACTATTGTACTTCCATTGTCGAAGCTAACTCCATCTTCAAGTCATCTTTTGAAGTTCCCTTCTCCAGGAATTGGGTAGCTTTGCTTTCCCTTGTGTCTATACTCAACATGTAGCACTCAAATTCACTCGTGTGTGTCAACCATCCCAGCAACTCCTGGTGTGAGTCATCCTTGTAACATAGTGGGTCTTTGTACTCGCCCACTTTCGCATATTGGAGGTTGGACAATTGCAGGTTAAATCCATCCTGTGAAAGGTCCTTGGAAGTCTCCGTGCGCAAGGCAAATCTCTTTCCTCAGCTCTTGTCGATCTCTTGCCGGTCAAGTTTGGAGACACTTGAACTTGTATTCGATCAACCTTTGGTCCAATTGTGATAAATCCTGTGCGCCAATCGTGCACACATTCGGCTTGCACCAGCCATGGCTGTCCAAGTAGGTTCGAGAAGGTAGCCTCTGAGGTCCTTGGTCTTACTATCAGATAATCAACTTTAAACTCTAGACCGCCCACAACTCTGCTTACATTCTTCAAAAGACCCGCAAGCTTCACTTGTGTTTGATCTGCCATTCTCAAGGACATTGGAGTTTCTTCCATGTGGTTGAGGCCCAAAGCTTTCATCATGAACTCAGTCATTAAGTTGACTGCGGCTCCACTATCTAGCTGAGCACCGGGAACTGCATATCCTTTAATCTCGATTGTCACAGCTGGAGCATTCGAATCAATTTGCGTCATGATGCTTTGAATGATCCCTTGGACGTCTTTATCTTGTCTCTTTTTCTCTCGAACTTTCCTCGGCTTCTTAATATATTCGTTTAGAATTGTTTCCTATAGGCAGGTGACCATTTCAGCAATGTGCCAATGTCCAGTGTGACTTCCGTGTCAGCGAGCAACTTTACGATGTCCACTTCCTCCAAACTCTGTCTTTCCTTCCTACACTTTGGAGCCCTTAATCTTTCGGGGAATGGTGCTATGTCTGGCACAAACTCCTTGGTCACTGGTGGAAGAATCTCTATCTCTTCCCCATCCTCAAACTCTTGCTGCTCAGCAAATCCTCCAACTTGGTTTTCTACCTCTCCATGCTCAATTATCTTCTCTGATCTCGCTTCTTCGCTTTCGCCTTCTTGATGTTTCTTTGAATACTCTTGGGTCCTTGTGACTACTCCCACAGTTGGCTCTTTATGTGGTTTCTTGGCCTGGTAAGCATCTACAAAGTGCATTGACGAGCTAGAGCCTTCTTGAGGGTTCGGTGTCTTGAACACTACTCCGATCGTAGGAACGTGCTCTTGAGCTCTCGATGTGGAATGCATCTGAGTATCAACATAATTCGAGGACCCTACTGGTCCTTTTTCCTTGCTAGTGGAAGCTCTTCGTTTTGGACAATCTTCATCAAAGTGGCCCTCTCCACTATAGTACCTACATAGTGGGGTATAATCAATTGGTTTCTTTTCGTTTGGACATCTAGATTGAGTATGGCCAAAGCCATGGCATCTCCAGCACTGGATTGGACCATCTCTTCTTTGATCACGTGCAACTCCTCTCGGATAGTCTCCTCCTTGACCCTGAGCACCATATCCATAAGTAGGTCTGTTTTCCCAACGAGATGTAGGTGGGATACTTTGAGCGGGCAATCCCGTGTAGGATCTTTCTCTTGTATCCCCCGATTTCATGGTCCTCTCTTCATAGGCTCTCTTGTTGTAACATCGGTCCTCCGTGTGATTTGTCCTTCCACAAAAAGTGCAACGCATTCTAAGTGGTGATCTATTTGTGAATACTCTTGAGACTGTAGGGCATTCTAAAGCTAAATGGCTGTAACCAATGCACTTTCCACACCATGTGTTCGATCTAAACACTTGATTCGGGTTTTTAGCTACCTCTGGTTTTACTGTGTATGTTTCCTGGGTCATTGTGGCAGCTTTTATAGCTTGTGTGACCAACTCCAATATTCGTTCTTCAGTTAGCGAAGGCTTTACCTTGCCTGGCGTACTAGTGGCAGCTACAAAAGCTGGGGTCGTCAATGCGGGACTTCCTTGGCCAGGATCTTTCATTGGTATGGTTCCTGGGCCTCCCATTGGCTCGTATAAGAGCTCCATCTTCCTTTGTTGACATAATTGTACTTCCTCCCAAAGCCTTGCTTGTTCCTTAGCATCTATTAAGGTTGCCGGTCTTGTCAGGCTGATATGCTGCTGCGCCGTAGGATCTCTCAATCCCGCAATGAATCTTCTTTTCAATGTCTCATCGTTCAGGGCATTCGCGCCCATCTTTCTTACCAACGTTTCCATTCTCTGAATGTAGTTATCGATGCTCTCATTGACTCCCTGTCGCAAGTAATCCATCTGTTGGGCCAATCTATCTTGGAAGCCTTGTCGTCGAAACTTTGCCAAGAAGGCTTCCTTGAGCATCTGATAAGTTCCACGCTCTTGTGGTGTCAAATTCCCATACCAATTGGCTGCCTCATCACAAAGAATAGCCGGAAAAATCCTCAACCTTTGACCCTGGTCAACTACCTCATTGGCCTCACAAGTAACCTCAAACAGCTGGATAAAACTATCAGGATCCTCGTCCCAAGCACTTGAGAACTTGGTAAAGTCCCCCAAATGAACTGAAATCCGCTGAGCCATCTCGAACAGAGGTGTGATGTCAATATCACTTCGATCCCAGAAATTTAACGCACGTGGCCTCAGGATCCCTCCTTCAAACTTCTGCACTTGATTTGGGACTCTCCTACGGGAGTACACATTTTTAGCAGATTTCTTCGAGCTAGTCGAGGTAGACTCACCTTGCAATTCCCACCTCTTCCTTTCTCTTTCAACGGCTCTTCTCTGAGCGCGTTCCTCTCTCTTGAGTTTGTGTTGCTCCTGAGGATGAGCTCCCCTCACTCATGTACTAGATCTGGAGTCCGCAAGCTCGGCCAACATGTGGCGCTAGGCGAACCTATGGCACTCTCTTATAGAGACGTGCCAAGCTATTCCCGGCAAACGCACCAAAATGTAGGGCCTTTTAGTCCAAGGGGAATTGCATATATGTGCTTATGCTTTGCTCCAACTTCCTTAAATCAATTCACTTGCTTCCCTTCAAAGCACTAAATTGACTGTGAATGCACTCCTAGGTATTCTCTTGCTCACATGCTTCCATTCCACTTAATTCCCGGTTCCCCTCTTTTCACTTACTCTTGCCCCTACACTCGCATTCATACACTCACATGTCTTCTTTTTCTCACTCACTCTAGCTTCCTTTCTTCATTTCTTTTTCTCTCTCTCTCCCTTTCGGTTACACTTCTCTTTCTCTTTCATACACCCCTACTCACCTCCTACACAGATATATATACCCTTACGAACATATGATCATTCCCAAACACACACTCCTGCATTCACCCATGAAACGGTCACATTCTCATATGCATACGCTCACATACGTCGCCCTCACATACATACATGCTTATGCCTTTCTTCTCACGCCCTCACACTCTTTGCCTCGCACACTTGGCTTTAATTTCTCATGCACCCTTGTTTCTTCACTCCCATAGATTTCCCACATACATACGCAGGCACTCGTACTCACGTTTACCCCCCTTACCTCAGCCTACACTCCTACTCTTCACCATTTCTCTCACGAACTCTTTTCTACTCGGATAGGTGCATCCCCCTCACTCGCCTTTTCACTTCTTTTCCTTTCCTCTCTCTTCCACCTCAACTCTCTTCTTATATCCTATTCACCTCTATGAATATTGAATGCATCCATCGTCATTAGATATGCAGAAGCAGGTTTGACACTGATGCATTGAAACGGTAACCCGACAAGAGACATAAATCAGTCAACGTGAAATATCCACATATGGTAGCTCCATCGCCTCTACATGAAGCATTTGTTATTGCAACACCCAATTCTATGGGACATCAGGTGTTAAGACGGCTTACTACGAACAAACACAATCTTCTAAAAAACTCCCCGAAGCGATAGCAGATGAGTCGGGCAGCAGACCACATAGGAATATTTCTAATCAGTATTTCCCGTAGGCTCCTGAACTCTAGTGGATCAACCAACGGATATACAACCGAACATGACACCATTGTGACTCACAATACCAGTTCAATGATCATTTAAAAAGTCTCATAAAACATTCCCAGACACTGAGCGTTCACAGTCGGAACCATGATCGTGAATTACAGACAACATATGAGCTTAGACATCATGACAGAGTACACACAACGTCCACCAAAGCATGAACCCCAAAACCCGGATATCCCTTGGAATTAGCAGACATTATGAAATGGATCACATAGCAGTTCATTTACTGTTTACTTGGCTTCTCTAGCATCATCTCCTATGGTGTTGGACCTCATCAATTGGAGTCATTGTTAGCTTATGAGGTCATAACCTTTGCCTTACTTTTGCCTGGCAAGAGTTACTTAAAAAATTGGAAGGGCGGATCAACAGAAATTAGTACAGCAAAAACGACAGTAATATTTATTCCTAATAGCATGGAAGCATTCTAGCATAGCAGTTTTCTTCATCCACTCAACTTCACCCCACACTTTGAAGTCATGCTTAACCATATGTCCATGAGACTGGCAAAGAAAAAACTTTCCACTTAATCCGGATGCATCTCTTCACTTTCCTCTTCCTCTCAAAAAAGGGTATTTGTTACAGTATTAGCGGTTCAGATATCCATACAGCCACAACAGTCTAGATGCATGATGTTAAATACCCATACCTCGAAATTTCTCCCCTTGTTATGGTTCGTATCCCCTCAAGGGCACAGCTTCCATTACTCCTTACTGTTGACTCCCCAAGCAGCTAATGACAAGGAAAGTCAGGCGTTCCCATCAACTGCCCCAACTTCCCAGCCGATTCTCCCTCTGGAGCTCCTCTCACTGACGGTCTTCTCGGATCACTTCTGCACGTAGCTGGACAAGAGAGAAGAACAGTAGGGCCACCATCGTAGTTGGGGGATCTCCAAACAGATTTTGTTCTCTTCTGAACCTCCCTCGGTCGCCCTATGACCTGCTGGGTGTAGCAGCCCAAAACAATTTCCCCCCTTCCTTCTGTCAAAAAAAACTTTTCGAGGATTATTTTCCCTTTTTTTTGTGTGGTTGTCCTTCTTAGTGGTTCAGTGCTTTCCTTCCCCTACGTGCGGGGTTGTTGTCCCAAGACCAAGCTGCTTCCAATTGTCCTCTCCAAATGTTAGCCACTTGTCCCCTTATCCTCCTCCTTGCCTGCCCGAATGCAAAAAAGAAGCCCCCACACTGATGGAGAGTGTTAATCTCCAAAAGAACAAGTTGACCTTGAATTTAGATCACCTTTATATCAAGATCAACTTTAGACTCCACCTTATTTAGAGAATCTTCACCAAATTATCAGAAAATTGATTATTCTGAAAAATTCAGTTTCTTCAGAAAAGTCTGTTGCAGATTAGTCACTCATTGACTAATCAATCCTGTAAAGTTTTTGATAAACTTTGCACAACACTTCGCCTTAAGGTTGCGCAACTTTGCCAAGTTAAATCTCTCAAAAAGATTAAGTACACACTGAGAAATGTGTGAAACACTTTACCTATGTCTGAAAGTACTTCTCTGCAATGGCGACTTTGACACCTGCAACTTCTTAGCACTGGTTCTCCCAACTCTGAACCCGTTTGATCAAGATCTTCTAGCCATAGATGGCTTACCTTCCAACTTAGATTTTGAGCCCTCACTTGTGTAAAAATTTACACTGTGGACTGAGCACTGACCATTTCTTTGAAGATGAAATGTGCGCCAGATTTTTCGACTCTTAGAACATTCTTACATATGAATGTTCCTAATCAAAATTCTCACAGCCTGATTGAAATTAATCTCTCAAATTCTAGCCATAGATAGATTAGCTATGGACTTAGACACTTGCAAAAGGATTTCTCAAAAGATTAAACACAGAAGGAGCAGACAGCAAAATATCGGGCGCAAAATTTTTCTATTTCTCAGAAAACTTACATCTAAGTGAGGATGGACAATTCACTCACTCTTCATGTGTCTAATGACACTAATTTCTCTCTCACTATTCTCTAATCTTCTCCTTCTTCTTTGCCCGACATTTTCCAACATATTTATAGATGAATATATACAAGTGTATGACTAGACAAAGGTATAAGTCAGCTAATATACATATGTGTACATGTCTTTGGATTTTCTGAATATGCCCTTCCTTCAACCATCTGAATTTGTTCTCTTCTTGACTCCTTGACTTCATCTCTCCATAATCCTTCAATTGATGATTGTCATGCACCAACAGCTCCCCCTCAATCATTAATTGAGGTTCTTCTCTATTTTCTTGATTCCTGCCATATCCTTGAATCTTTGTAGTTTTGGTCCATCTAGACTTTTTGTCATCATATCTGCAACTTGATCTTTTGTGGGAGTGTGTATGACTTCAATCTCCTTCTCAATGACCTTCTCTCTCAGGAAATGATACTGTATTTCAATATGCTTAGTTCTAGCATGAAATACAGGATTAGCTGCCAAGTATAATGAACTCATATTGTCTCCACAAATAATAGGAGTACTCTGAATCACATCAAAAACTTTCAAAAGTGTCTTTAGCCATATTACCTCTTTTGCAGCTTCCACCATACCTTTATATTCTGCTTCTGTAGATGACAAAGCAACTGTATGTTGCTTTTTTTGAACACCATGAAATCAATTTATCTCCTACATAGCACAAGTATCCATGTGTTGATCTTCTATCATCCACATTACCTGCCCAATCTGCATCACTATATATCTTGATTCTTGTATCTGAAGTAAACCCATAGTACAACCCTTCTTTGAGTGTACCCTTGATGTACCTAAGTACTCTTTGTCCTGCAATCCAATGTTCCTTTCTAGGACAATGCATGAATTGTGAAAGCACACCAACTGCATATGACAAGTCAGGCCTTGTCAATGTAGCATAAATCAAGCTACCAACCAAACTTTGATAGAGTTTCATATCTCTGAACTCTTCTCCTCCAAACCTAGACAATTTATGGTTCACTTCCAAAGGTGTAGGTGCAACCCTGCAATCTTCCATTTTAAACTTGGTTAGCAAATTTTTAAGATACCTTTCTTGTGTCACATATACTCCATGTTGAGTATAAGAAATCTCCATTCCCAAGAAGAATGATAGGTTCCCCAAATCACTGATTTTGAACTCTTTCTCCATCTGCTTCTTGATCATTTGTATCCCCTTATCATCTGTTCCTGTAAGTATTATGTCATCAACATAAATACACACATAAATGAACCCATCTTCACTTGCTTTGACTAGCAAGCTACTATCTGCCTTTGATGCTTGAAATCCAAGATCATTTAAGAATTTTACAAGCCTATAATTCCAAGCCCTTGGGGCTTGCTTCAACCCATACAAAGCTCTCTTGAGCTTACACACATAATTTGGACTCACTTGGTCTTTGAACCCATCTGGTTGCTCCATGTAGACTTCATCTGAAATGTAACCATTCAAGAAAGCATTTTTGACATCTAATTGAGATAACTTCCAACCTTTACAAGCAGCAATTGCTATGAGTGTCCTGATGGTTGTCATCTTTGCCACAGGACTATAAGTCTCATCATAGTCCACTCCATATGTCTGTGCATACCCTTTCACAACAAGTCTAGCTTTGTACCTAGACACACTTCCATCTGCAAATCTCTTTGTTTTGTAAACCCACTTACATCCAATAATCTTCTGACTATTAGGTTTAGGAACCAAATCCCATGTTTGATTCTCTATCAATGCATCATACTCCTCTTGCATAGCATCTTCCCAATTCTTCTTCCCTTTGGCCTCTTCATATGTAGAAGGGTCTTCATCTGCTTTTACCAAATAAGCATAATCTTTAGTAGTTAAGAATGAAGTGTCATAGCTATACCTTGTAGGTTGCCATTTGTGCCTAGATGACCTCCTAACTTCTGCACTTCTTGAGGTCTCTGGTTCATCACATTCTGGATCAAACCTTGGCCTCTCTTCAACTTCAATCTGCACTTCATTACTCTCACTTTCATCAAGTAATTGAATCTTTGCTTTACCTTTCCTTTGATCCACAACTTCTTCATCATCTGCATGTACATTATATTTACCTGCATACCAAGTACCTTGCTCATCAAATGTAACATCCTTGGATACAATAAATTGCTTTGTGGATGGACTCCACAACCTGTATCCCATTTGCTTATCATCATAACCAATGAATACATACTTCTCTGCCTTAGGCTCCAACTTATGCCTCAATTGAGATGGCACATATGCATATGCCAAGCATCCAAATATTCTGCAATGATCCAAGGTAGGTTTCTTACCCCACCAAGCTTCATATGGTGTCATACCCTGCAAAGCTTTACAAGGCAATCTATTAACCAAATATGTAGCTGTATTAACAGCCTCAGCCCACAAATAATTTGGGCAATTCTTCTCTTTCATCATGGACCTTGCAAACTCAACAAGAGTCCTATTCCTTCTTTCTGCTACCCCATTTTGTTGAGGAGAGTACCTGCAAGTAACTTCTCTCTTTATACCTGCATTCCACAAATAATCATTGAACTCATTTGAAAAATACTCTCCCCCTCCATCTGACCTTAGTCTCTTCAATTTTTGACCTGTAATCCTTTCTGCATATGCATGATAGTGTTTAAATGTATTAAACACTTCTGACTTTTCCTTAATCACATAAATTGTGATCCACCTGGTAGCATCATCAACATATATGACATAATATCTTGAACCATTTATACTAAAGTCCTTTGAAGGACCCCACACATCTGTATGCACCAATTCAAGTCTTTCTGAATACATAAATCCATGCTTGGAATAGGATTGCTTATGAGCCTTACCTAATTGACATGCCTCACATCTGTATGTCATGTGTTGACCTGCAATGTTAGGCATTCCAAGCACTGAATCATTGTTAATCATTTCTTTGATACCTCTTTCATTAAAGTGTCCAAGTCTTTTGTGCCAAAGATCCAATTCTGACACCTTCTGCTCTCCATATGTGAACATAGCATGTCCAACATTTCCTTGTACCTTCAATGTGAAAAGCCTTCCTTCTTTCTTTCCTGCAACAACTTGTTTATACCCTTGACTAGGGTCTTCCACATAAACTCCATCATTGGTAAACCTTACCTCATAACCTTTTTCCACAATTTGACCTACACTGATCAAATTCTTTGGAATTGTGGGAACATAAAGTACCTTACTCAGAAGAGTGCTTCCATCCTTAGCCTTGACTGAACCAATTGACTTTACCTTATGCTTTGTATTATCACCTGTCTGAACTGTATGATTAATTGCATTATGATCTAGATCAGTCATCAAAGCAATATTTCCACTCAAATGATTACTACATCCTGAATCAATATAAAACACTCTCATGTCCTCATGTGAAGTTTCACATGTATTCATAATGAGAGTCGAGTCCTCCTTTTGATCTGATGCATAGTTGTAGTAGGTGTTATTATAGGATTGACTTTGGAAGTTTCTTCCACCACCTCTTCCAAAAGAATTCCTACCACCTCTACCTCTGAAATTTCCTCTCTGAAATCTACCACCTCTTGCTCTTTGATTAAAGTTCTGATAATTACCATTGTTTTGATTATTATGCCAACAATCATGAGATAGATGATTGGTCTTACCACATATCCAACAAGCTCTTGCATTATCTTTGTTGTTTCTGCCTCTTCCTCTACTTCTGCCATTTCCTCTTCCTCTTATGAAATTTGCTTGGTTTGAAGTACCTTCTTCTTCACCTGATTGTTGCTTCCCTTTGTTAGCTTTCTTCTTGTCTTTAGAATACATTGCATGACCTGCACTCTTATCAACATCTCCTTTGATATCATTCTCAAAAGTTAGCATATGACCTAACAATTGATTCAAATCAGGAGTAAAATGATCTAATGAAAGTTCTGTAGATAAAATGAAAGGCTTCCACTTCTCATCTCCTCTTAGCCCTGTGAGTATTTGTCTTACCAATTTGTCTTCTTCAATGTCTTCATCCACTGCACCTAGAGAATCTGCAATGTCCTTCATTTTTGTCGCATAATCAGAGATTGATTGTGAGGCCTTCTTCTTGAAGGTAGTAAACTCTGCCCATAGTGAAGCCTTCCTTGATTTGGTTGTATTTTGGAAATGCTCTTCCAAAGCATTCCAAATGTCACAAGCACTCTCAAGTCCTCTAATGTGAGGAAGCAAATAGTCATTGACTGCCATGTAGATGATGCTTCTTGCTTGAGCATCCTTCTTCATCCAATTCTTCAAATCTGCAAGCTCCTCCCTAGTTGGAACACTAGGATCTCTGAATTCTGGCTTTTCTTCATCTCCTGTGATGTATCCTATCAGATCTTTGCTCATAAGGTGAGCTTCCATCCTCATAGACCATGCAGGATAGTTCTCTCTATCCAACTTTTCAATTTGGAGACTATCTCCCATCCTTGCTTCACCTGTAGTCTCAAAACTTTAACCTTTACAGATAATGAATGTACCTTTACTTCGAATGTTGCTCCTTCTGATCCTTTTGATGCTCTTTGTATGTCTTCCTTCAATCTTTCTTCAACCTTTACCCTTCTGCACCTTCAAAATGTAAAGATTTGTACTTCTGCAATAGTCGGAGTCTTCTTCTTCTCAATTTTGACACAACCTGCTCTGATACCACTGATGGAGAGTGTTAATCTCCAAAAGAACAAGTTGACCTTGAATTTAGATCACCTTTATATCAAGATCAACTTTAGACTCCACCTTATTTAGAGAATCTTCACCAAATTATCAGAAAATTGATTATTCTGAAAAATTCAGTTTCTTCAGAAAAGTCTGCTGCAGATTAGTCACTCATTGACTAATCAATCCTGTAAAGTTTTTGATAAAACTTTGCACAACACTTTGCCTTAAGGTTGTGCAACTTTGCCAAGTTAAATCTCTCAAAAAGATTAAGTACACACTGAGAAATGTGTGAAACACTTTACCTATGTCTGAAAGTACTTCTCTGCAATGGCGACTTTGACACCTGCAACTTCTTAGCACTAGTTCTCCCAACTCTGAACCCGTTTGATCAAGATCTTCTAGCCATAGATGGCTTACCTTCCAACTTAGATTTTGAGTCCTCACTTGTGTAAAACTTTACACTGTGGACTGAGCACTGACCATTTCTTTGAAGATGAAATGTGCGCCAGATTTTTCGACTCTTAGAACATTCTTACATATGAATGTTCCTAATCAAAATTCTCACAGCCTGATTGAAATTAATCTCTCAAATTCTAGCCATAGATAGATTAGCTATGGACTTAGACACTTGCAAAAGGATTTCTCAAAAGATTAAACACAGAAGGAGCAGACAGCAAAATATCGGGCGCAAAATTTTTCTATTTCTCAGAAAACTTACATCTAAGTGAGGATGGACAATTCACTCACTCTTCATGTGTCTAATGACACTAATTTCTCTCTCACTATTCTCTAATCTTCTCCTTCTTCTTTGCCCGACATTTTCCAACATATTTATAGATGAATATATACAAGTGTATGACTAGACAAAGGTATAAGTCAGCTAATATACATATGTGTACATGTCTTTGGATTTTCTGAATATGCCCTTCCTTCAACCATCTGAATTTGTTCTCTTCTTGACTCCTTGACTTCATCTCTCCATAATCCTTCAATTGATGATTGTCATGCACCAACACACACAAGAAATGAACTTCCCCACAAACCATACAAAAACTTCGCAGAGAGCCAGAGAGCTCCCATACATCCCCTTTTATGGCCGGCAGTCCCCTTATTCTCTACTACTCACCACTCGATTTCTTTCCTCTTCGTTGTCCTCTACCCTGTGATCCCAAGTCAAGGTAGCAATATCTCCTCCATGTGGAACAAGAATACAACGAGAATCCCCCACTGAAGCTACAGTAACTGTCCACTGATCTACCGCAACCAATGTGCCTATGGTTCCTGATGTTTTCCCCCCTCTCTTGAAAGTCTTTTTCAGTTTTTTAACAAAGCCTGCAACTAATGCCCGTGGTAATGCTGCGAACCATTCATCCCTTCCCAGACTGGATGGAAGAGCACTCCTCACATCCCTTAATAAATTTTCCTTGGCAAACATTGCTGCAGAAACCCCATTATGACCATCAAGAACCTCAGCCCCACCAGCAATGATCAGTCGGCCAACCTCACCTCCACGACCTGCTCGGACGAACAAAAAGAAAAACCCCTTTTCTTCTCTGTCCATCCGCCGTTTTTGATAGCTTCCAAAAAAAACCGTTTTTGTCTCTTTTTTTTTTCTCTGACTCCGCCAAAGCCCGTTGCTGCAGCAGCTTGAGATACGATCTTCCCAACTTTAGTGGAGCCCAGCCTCGTACAAAAGCTTGCCAGCGGTGGGATCAATAAGAAAAAGTTTAAGCCTTCTACTTGGCTCTGGTGCACATCTCTGAATGCTTCATCTACCAATTCCAAAACATACTTTTAATCGGAGGGCGTGCCAATTTTCCATGATACATCAGTGAAAAGAGCTCTGATGAAACTTCCTTCAAACCTTGGGAATTGCTGTTCTGAGAGCACAAGATTGTAAGTAGGTTCTTCTCTTCCATCAAATGTTTGTTCTCTTTAATCCAATATGTGCTAGCCATTAAGTTCTCTTTCAGCGACAAATAGATGCCAAAACTTGTTGACCAGCTAAGAAGTTCCTTTTGTGATATTTCTCGATGAGAATCATACACTAGGTTAATACCGTGTCTCCTTGAAAGCTCTCTTCTATGATCACCTGCATCTGTAAATATGGGCATTGGTAGCATGAAAGTCCATGTCCATTTATATCATGATAATCGAACATTGTTTG
Organism: Ceratopteris richardii; assembly: GCA_020310875.1. Lineage (NCBI taxonomy): Eukaryota > Viridiplantae > Streptophyta > Polypodiopsida > Polypodiales > Pteridaceae > Ceratopteris > Ceratopteris richardii. The sequence continues at coordinate 143,212,220 of CM035420.1, read as the reverse complement.
ATTTCTGGAAATGGTTTATATCAGAGAAGTTAATGGTTCCATCATTGAGCAGAGAACCAGTAATGCAGTTCCTTGATCCCCTACAAGCAACAACCTCTTCACCATGTCCCAATTCGGCATATCCTCTAATCAAGGTGTTCCAGGAAGCAATGCTTTGGACTTCGAGTTTGTCAAAACCATTCTACAATATGAACATCCTCTCTGACCAAGAAGTCGTCGGGTAGCCGCAAATACTTCCCATCAATCATCGAATCACTCTCCAAGTGCCTCAAATCAAACATATATTCTACACAACAAAAGCATATAAGTGCATAAAAATCAACCAGCTCATGAGCTAACATGCACACAGAGGTTATGGATTCAAAAAACACACAAAAAATAGACAAACGAATAGACGAGATAGAATGCAGTATTGGGTGCAATCTCCCCCCATGCACTCTGTTTCGAGAGTCCATAATGCATGTATTTATAGGAATTTTTGATTATGTTGAAAAGAGTGGTTACATGAGAGCGGCTTCGAAAAGCAAGCATGAAAGTAAAAGTTGGTAACTTTTGTAGAAAGCTTTTGCTTTCAATATCAAAAATTGTGGTCTATAATGACCCTTATTCTAACCGCTACTTTTCTAACTATTTCTAACAACAAATCCTTATACACAGGTTTATTTACAAACTAAATAAATTATAAATCGGATTCTTGATCTCCGCCCTTTCACACCTTTCACGCTCCTCACGAACCTTCAACTGCTATATCAAAACACCAAAACACATTAATACATTAATAAATTAACACTCCAACAATTCATTGTTCAAAACATTCCATAATTCATAACATGCCCCTCAATTGAAAAAAGCAATTGACCTAAGTTGATAAAATATAGTAAGCATGGATAACGAATCGCATGTTCCATCACTAAACGAAAATAAGCATGTTCCATGTAAAAATATGTGCATGGAAATGTTCATGGAGGCGTAACATTAATGTGTATGTGTATGATATGTAGAAATTAAGTTATCATAATGAGGTGTTAAATATAAGAAAAGAGAACTAGAGTGACAATACAAAGAGATAGTGTAGTGGAAAAACACTTCCCTTATGAGAGTGAGGTTGTGGGTTCAAATCTTCCCACCTTGGTAACATAGGTGTAAACGTAGGTTCATGTTCAAGTTCAGGTCAAGAACTAGAATAGAAATAGAAACAAAAATAGAAACCAAAACCGGAACTGAAATGGAAACGGAATCAGAAATGAAAATGAAAACCAAAAGCGGAATCGAAATTAGAATCCCTGGAAATTGGAAATGAACAGTGAACAGAGGACAAAACAAACAGAAATAAACCCCTCCGTAGTGGCACGTGTAGGGCTCTGATACCACTATTATCAGGATCTTTCTCACACACACACAGAGGTTACGGATGCAGGAAACACACAAAAAAATAGACACGCCAATAGACGAGACAAAATGCAGTATTGGGTGCAATCTCCCCCCATGCACTGTGTTTCGACAGTCCACAGAGTGCATGTATTTATAGGAATTTTTTATTATGTCGAAAAGAGTGGTTACATGAGATCGGCTTCGAAAAGCAAACGTGAAAGTAAAAGTTGGTAACTTTTGTAGAAAGCCTTTGCTTTCAATATAAAAAATTGCGATCTACAATGAACCTTATTCTAACCACTACTTTTCTAACTATTTCTAACAACAAAACCTTATACGTGGGTATATTTACAAACTAAATAAATTATAAATCAGATTATTGATATCAGCCCTTTCATGCCTTTCACGTTCCTCATGAACCTTCAACTGCTATATCAAAACACCAAAACACATTAATACATTAATAAATTAACAATCCAACAATTCATTGTTCAACACATTCCATAATTCATAACAAAACTCTTGCAAAAGCTCTGAGTTTGAGATTGAAGCCCTTACTAGAGACTCTGACTCATCCGATGTAGACTAGTTTTGTTAAGGTTCATAATATCCTTGACAACATCTTCACCTTCTAGGAAGTTTTATCCCTTTCCAAGATGCACAATGAGCTGTTTGTAGTTCTTTTGTTGGACTTCGAGAAAGCCTATGATCGGGTTGACTAAGCCTTTCTCGAGTACATTATGCTTTGTATGGGCTTCCCCACTCGCTCAATCAGGGGGGTTGCTTCTCTCTACCAATCCACCCATAGCCAAGTCCTTGTAATAGAGGATCGAGGGAGAGGCTCAGTATTTTGAGATCAATTTGATAGGGTTGTCCCTTGGCTCCTACCTTGTTTCTATTCTTTGTTGAGTCCATGAGCGCTTTCTTGATTGCTCAGGACACTAGGCTTTATGGTATCAGACTCCCAGTTAGAGATTACTTTTTGCTTGATGTTGATTTTGCTGATAATATTGCCATATACTTGCAAGGCCAAAAGGCCAATCTCATAAAATTTCAACATGCATTGTGATGCATCTAGTGCCAAGATCAATCGGCACAAGTCTTGTGGTTTCTAGATTGGCTTGGTTGGGCGACCTTGATAGATTTCTAGTGAGAAATTTTAGTGGATCCCCCTTGGCATAGTGCTTAAATACCTTCGGTTCCATGTTTTTCTTGATCTTTCTCTTGGGCAGTAGACATTGCCTCTTCTCTTATTTATCAAGAGGAATTTGTTGTACTAGAGCACTTCCTATTTGTCCTTGGTTGGGTGGGTTGTGGTGGCTAACCAGGTTCTCTTGGCTACGATGTGGTTGTTGGTGTCTTTTTCTAAGCCTGATGAGAGAAGCCATAAAACCATTCTCTTGTAAAAATACAAACTTAGAATCTTCAAATGCAAAAGGGAAAAAGGAATCCCGCAACCTTGGTAGGTGCAAATCATGAAATTGAAGTAGGAGGAATCAATTAGATGTGATTTCCTAGAATGGAGTAAGTTTTAGGTGGAATCCGCATCAAATTTGAATTCAAAAATTCCTATAAAAGCTCATGAGGAAAGATGGGGGATAGAGTAGTCATTTAGAGGAGATTAGAATTGAGATTTGGATCGTCATTGAAGCACGTATTGTGCTCCTCCTTCCCATGCTTCATTCCCCTCAATTTCATGTATCATATGTGGAATACAGATTGATTTTCTTGATCTTACTTGGAGTTCTTTACAACTATTGTCTCATGTTTACTCTATGTTTTTTAGTCAACTTTGATCAGTGATTTATCTCAATGTACTTACTTTTTTGAAGTGATTTAAATTGCTATAGGTAAAGTGATAAGTCTATTTGTTTTCATCTCCATTTTCATTCTACTTGGATCTTTATTCTGTGAGCTACATCAATTTGAAGTGATCTATGTATGTAGGCAGTTTACTCATGAAAAGTCGAGATGACACCCCAACGTTCCTAAATTCATTTCTCTCAGTATATTCCATTACAATTCATCAAATTTGTTGCTTTAGATTCATCATATATTCAATTGAATGTGTGCAAAGTTTCTTTGGTCAATTTTTAGCAGACCTTGAGCTGTAAATAAAATACCAGAGTGCTCTTCATCCCAAAATAGCAAGTTTTTTATCATCTTTTTTGTGTTGGGTTATCTCTTTTGATGAATCAATTGGAGAATGATCTTCCAAAGTACTAAAGAGGTTTTATTGCATCATTAGCAAGATCAAAGTGTCTATTAAGTATTCCTGGAGTGAAACCTGGTAGGTGTAGAGCAGGTTATTGCAACACTAGCATCATCTTTGGAGTGTATCACCATCTCTTCTCACAGTGGTATTAGAGCATTGTCAAATCAACATGGGAGATGTCTTTCCTTCTACCATTGACAAATTGGATAGGAACAACTACCCAACATGGTCTCTGAGGATGAAGGCCTACCTTCAAGGAAGAAATCTCTTTGGATACATATCTGAAGATGAAGTAATGCCAACTATGAGAAGCAAAGGGCAACCATCACTTGAAGAGCAAGAAAGACTCACAATCTAGTATTCAAAGGATACATTAGCAAGGTCATAAATTCTAAACTCAATCTTTGATTTTCTTTTACCTCATGTGAAAGGATGTAAAACCTCAAGGGAGATCTGTAATGCACTTGCTGCTTTCTTTTCTTCAAACACTAGAGCAAGGAAGAATCAGTTGTGGATGGAGTTTATAACATTGAAGAAAATCCCCAAGCAAAGTGTGACTAATTATGTCAAATTGGACAGGTGATTGAAGAAGAGCAAATCATAAGCAAATTATCAATGGCATTAAAGCAGATGACAAATGGGAATCCTTCACAACTGTCATGGATCTTTACATGGACATGCAGGTACCAAATCTTAATACTCTAATGGGTCAACTCTTCACACATGAAGCAAAGCTAAGAAAAAATGGTGAATCCTCAAGAGGTAATCAATCTTGTGCCATGTACTCTGATAAAGCTAAAGCTAAGGATAAATCAAAGTCAAAGAAGAATGAAGATGAAGGAAGTTCTTTTCAAGCTAACTTCACAGGAAGAGGAAAAGCTAGAGGCAGAGGCAGAGGTGGAATGCAAGGCAGGGGGAGACCTCAACCATCTCAACCTTGCAACATATGTGGTTATTCTAATCACACTATTGAAGAATGTTACAGGAACCCAAGGAACTCAAGAGGAAGAGGGTCCAAAACAGGTGGCTATTGATCAAATAGAGGTAAATATAATGGAGGATACAACAACAACTATCACAACAACAACAACTACCAAAATGGATATAGAGAAAGGAAGGACTACAACAACTACACTAAGGATCAAAGTCAAGAAGACTCACTTCTCATGAATCTATCACTGAAGCAGGGTAAGGATGATGATCATGTCTTTAACATTGATTTAGGATGCTCCAATTATGTATCAGGAAATGTAGCATTGCTATCCGACTTGGAAGATCCCAAGAACAAACATGAAGTGCAGATAAGAGATGATACAAAGCACTCAGTAGAAAAGATAGGTAATGTGAAGACATCAGATGGGAACATGAACCTTCTGAGTAAGGTATTGTATGTACCTACAATAACCAAGAACTTGATAAGTGTTGGACAAATTGTGGAGAAAGGATTGCAGGTCAGATTTACAAGACATGAGTTTATGTGGAAGACCCAAAGCAAGGATTCAGAAGGATAGCTAAAGGAGAAAAGACAGGAAGGTTCTTCACATTTGAAGTGGAAGATACCAAGAACATAGCTTTGTTTAGCTATGGATCTCAAACTCTCTCTGAATTAGAGGTATGGCATAAAAGGCTTGCTCATATTGGTGAAAGGACTTTAAAACAAATATGCAGGGACCAAAGTGTACTTGGATTTCCCAACATCACAAAGCAGCATATGATCTACAAGTGTGGAGCTTGTCAATTTGGCAAGGCACATAGACAACCCTTCAATAGGAAAGGCTACATACATCAAGAGCTATTGGAACTTATATACACAGATGTGTGGGGACCAAGCAAAGAACCTCCATTTTCAGGTTCCAAATATTATGTATCTTTTATTGATGATTGTAGTAGGTGGACAATCTTATACTTCATAAAACATAAAGATGAAGTTTTCAATTGTTTCAAAAGATAAATTGCACTTGTAGACAACCAAGCAGGTAAATTTCTCAAGAGACTCAGATCAGATGGTGGTGAAGAATACTTTTCAAAGGAGTTTAATGCTTTCCTTCAAGAAAGAGGCATCAAAAGGGAGATAACAACCAGGTATACCCCTGAACTCAATGAAGTAGTAGAAAGGAGGAACAGGGCCATAGTTGAAGCAGCTAGACCTATGATCAATCAGAAGAACCTACCTAATTACCTTTGGGTAGAGGCTGTATCAACAGCCACATACCTTGTGAATAGACTCCCATCTCAATCCTTAGATGATATGAGTCCATATGAAGTGTGGCATGGAAGGAGACCAAGCCTAGAACATTGCAAAATCTTTGGATGTTTAGCATATGCTCACATTCCTTCTCAAATAAGAGGGAAATTGGATCCGAAAGCAGAGAAATGTGTGTTTATTGGATATGATCAAAATCAAAAGGGCTACAAATTGTACAATCCCACTAACAAAGGTTTTCTAGTTAGTAGGGATGTAGTCTTTGATGAGAATAAATCTTGGTTTGATGATGACATGAAAGTGAAGCTACCATATGACTTTGAAGAAGATTTTCCGTCTCTTCCAACAAAGGAGTCAAAGCAACTTGAAGATAGTGATTCTGAAGATGACATCATAGAGTTGGAGAAATTGAAGCTATGGAAGAACAAAGGCAAAGCTAAAATGGAAAAATTAAATCAAGGACCAGAAATCTCTCTACAACCAATCAGAAAGTCAATAAGAGAAAAAAAGAAGCTAGAAAGATATGGATTTGACACATCCTTAGTTACAAATCATTCAATCTACATGGCCAAGGATCTCAATCATAAAGAGCCTACATCCTATGAAGAAGCTCAAAGCAAGAAATAATGGAGAGAAGCAATGGATGAAGAAATGGAAGCTCTCATGGGCAATGACACATGGGAACTTGTTCCAAGCAAACCATCAATTAAGGTAATTGCTTCAAGATGGATTCATAAAGTTAAGAAGAATCCAGATGGTAGTATCAATAGGCATAAGGCAAGGTTAGTAGCTAAAGGGTTTGCTCAAACCCATGGCATAGACTATGAAGAAACTTTCTCCTCTATAGTTAAAATGCCTACCATCAGAGTGCTTGTTAGCATTCTTGCATCTAGGAATTGGAAGTTATATCAATTAGATGTAAAAAATGCATTTTTGAATGTTGGATTTCAGAGGAAGTCTATATGGCACAACCTTATGGTTATGAAGATGCACATCATCCTAATTATGTGTGCAAACTAAGGAAAGCTCTATATGGATTGAAACAAGCTCCAAGAGCTTGGAATCATAGGTTGGTAACCTATTTGCAGGACCAAGGCTTCAAGGCTAGCAAGGCAGATACATCATTGTTCATAAAAAGAAATGGATCAGAAGTTATATATCTCTGTGTATATGTAGATGATATAACAATTACAAGGAATGACATCAATGGAATCAAGAAGGTAAAGGATGGAATGAAGGATGAATTCAAGATCAGTGGACTTGAACTCACTTATATAGATTCTGGCATGTACATCACTTAGAGGAAGTATATACTTGACATGCTCTCCAAATTCAAAATGGAAAACACTAAGTGTGCATGTACACCCATGGGGATGAACCATAAGCTAAGTGCTTATGAAGGAGAATTCATTGAGGACATCACAAGCTATCAAATCTTAGTGGGAAGCTTGAACTATGCTACTCTCACAAGGATGGATGTATGTTATAGTGTAAGCATACTCAGTCAATTTATGCATAAGGCAAGGAAGACACATAATGAAGCAGCAAAGAGACTGCTCAAATACTTGAAGGAGATAATTAATGAGGGATTATTTTATCATTATCCTCAAGAAATGATCTCAGAATTTACTCCGATTCACATTGGGCTGGATCTAAGGATGACAGAGAAGACTACATCAGGATATTTGTCTTTCATAGGTTCAAAATTGTTCTCATGGTCTTCAAAGAAGTAACCAACTATTGCTTTATCATCAACTGAAGCTCAATATAGAGGATTGGCCAATGCAACACAAGAAGCAATGTGGTTGAAGTGTTTATACTTAGAGTTGGGGTTGCCTGCCTCAACACCTCACATCTTTGGTGATAATACTAGCTCTTTTCACTTAGCATATAATCCTATTTACCATGCTAAAACTAAGCATATTGAAGTTCATTACCATTATGTTAGAGAAAATTATTGAGCAAGGACATTCAACTGTCCTATGTAATCCACTAATCTTCAATGTGCAGATATGTTGACAAAACCATTGGATGGTATCAAGCTAAGTAGATTCAAAGGAATGATTGGACTGATGGAAATCAGTGAGGAATTAAGACTCAAGCATGCTTGGCTTGAGGGGGAGCTGTTGCTAAGCCTAGTGTTTGATTAAAATCATTTGTGTACTAACCTTTTATGAACTCTCAATGAGAGAAGCCATAAAACCATTCTCTTATAAAAGTAGAAACTTAGAATCTTCAAATGTAAAAGGGAAAAAGCAATCCCATGACCTTGGTAGGTGCAAATCATGAAATCCAAGTAGGAGGAATCAATTAGATGTGATTTCCTAGAATGGAGTAACTTTTTGGTGGAATCCCCACCAAATTTTAATTCAAAAATTCCTATAAAAGCTCATGAGGAAAGACGCGGGATAGAGTATTCCTTTAGAGTACATTAGAATTGAGATTTGGATCATCTTTGAATCACAAATCGTGCTCCTCCTTCCCATGCTTCATTCTCATGAATTCCATGTATCATATGTGCAATACAGATTGATTTATTTGATCTTACTTGGAGTTCTCTACAACTGCTGTCTCAGGTTTACTCTATGTTTTTCAATCAACTTTGATCAATGATTTCTCTCAACGTACTTACTCTTTTGAAGTGATTTAAATTGCTATGGGTAAAGTGATAAGTCTATTTTCTTGATCTTAATTTTTATTCCACATGAATCTTTATGTTGTGAGCTATATTAATTTGAAGGGACATATGTATGTAGGTAGTCTACTCTTGAAAAGTCGAGATCACACCATAATGTTCCTAAATTGATTTCTCTCAGTATAGTCCATTAAAATTCATCACATTTGTTGCTTTAGATTCATCATATATTCAATTGAATGTGTGAAAAGTTTCTCTAGTCAATTTTTAGCAGACTGTGAGCTCTAAGTAAAATACCAGAGTGCTCTTCATCCAAAAATAGCAAGTTTTTTATCATCTATTTTGTGTTGGGTTATCTATTTTGATGAACCAATTGGAGAATGATCTTCCAAAGTAATAAGGAGGTTTTATTTCATCATTAGCAAGCTCAAAGTTTCTATTAATTATTCTTGGAGTGAAACTTGGCAGGTGTAGAGCAAGTTATTATAGCAGCAGCATCATCTTTCGGGTGTATCACCATCTCTTCTCACAGTGGTATGTCACCTCTTTGGATCTTCTTGAGTTCCTATATTAGCCATATTCAGTAGCTAAGTAGGAATCTTTTATGGTCGCCATGATGGCAGCCCCATCTTGGCTAAGGGTGTCTGGTAGGTTATCACCCTTTCCCTAGAGTGTGGTGGCCTTGGGATCATTGACCCTATCTTTCAAAGCAGAGCCCTGCTAGGAAAGTTTATTATTCGTGGTCTGCTTCCTAGTTGTGAGCCTTGGAAGGACTTTCTTCCTCAATAGTTGGGCCTCTTTTCTTCAACCAATAGTGGGCCCTAGTAGCCTCAAATTAGATGGATTTTTATTGAGATGAGGTGTTTGCGCTTTTTGTGATGCATTAAGGATTGGTTTTCTTGTAATATCTTGAGATCAGTTATGGCTTGCTCTTGTTCAGATTTCTCCATCATGTGTTGAAAAATAGCTCTACTAGCCTATCACTCAGAACCCCTCATTCATTTAGAGAGGGGTTTCATGGTTGGGTCCCACCTGCATGTTTTGTGAGGGGAAGTTTACCAAGGGTCCTAGGTGTAGTGTGGCAAACTGGATCATCTTTAGGAGTCTCCTTGAGGCACGATAGTAAGACAGATGTATGGGGATCTGGGGCATACCTCAAATGATTAGGGATGTTGAGTATGTGATTCTGAGGTACTGGTGGACTCAGGTTGTCCCCGTGGCTCAGGTAGATTGGCTTGGGGCTTTCACTTGGATCGAGGTCCTAATTTTTGCTACGGGTATTTCTTATAATGGGACTGTTCTCTTTGAGATTGGCAAGGAGGGGTGGTTGATGATCTCAATGACGAAGTCTGAACTTATAGTGGACTGCACCTTTTAGCATATTTGAGTGGTTGGCACTCCTGGTCTAGACTAGCACATTGATCCTGACCCTACAGATATTCAAACTCTTCCTCGTTGGCATCTTTGGGTCTGGGAGGCTTGAACACTCTCTTCCTTCTCTAGGACCTGAAAGTGTGGCATTGGCATGCTTCTTTCACCGTGTCGAGGCGTCGCATGATTCCATTCTTTTTGTACTCTACATGGCTAGGGCAGAAAAACATTCAATCATATCATCTGATCACTCATGTTGCACCTTTTGGCACAATATTTGGGGGGTGTAGCAGTCTCTTTGGGTTGTCCTCTTTTAGTGGTTGATTGCCCATAAAAACATTGTGGATGGTACCTTGCTGAGCTTTGGGGGCCGGCCTACAGACTGCATGGGTTGTGTTTACCACTTGGAGTCCCAATGGCAATGCCTTTGGGACTGTCAGTTGGCACAATAGATTTGGCGATAGGTTCTAAGACTTCTTACCTAGCGGACGGGACCTTATACCATCACTTGGGGCATGGTGTCTTGGGACTCTCACCACGATGTGGAGGTGATCACAATCCACGTGGATCGCGTCTAGTCATGGCACACGCAATGTATGAAGTTGGTGAGTGTTGGAAGGTTTTTGTGCTCAAAATGTGAAGGTCAATTTGAAGTTGGGTATGGAGAGGAGAGATGTCATGATTTGATTATGAGAAGGGGGAACATATGAATTTAAGATAAACCCATGAACATGAATGATGAGGACAAAAGAAATCCATTCACATGAATCGATTTCGAAAGGAAGAATGGTCCAAAAAAATGGAGCTTCTTATACACTTTCAAAATTCAATTCATATGCATGGGTTCTTTTGGATGATATGTATGCATGATGAGAAAAAAAACAAAACCATACACATAAATCAATTTCGAAAGGAAGAATAGTCCAAGAATGGAGCTTCTTATACACTTTAAAAATTAAAACATATGCACGGGTGTTTGTGGATTGTATGTGTGCATGTGGATCATGATTTATGAATAAAAAGAAACTTATTCTCTCAATCACAATGGGTCATGCTCACTGGTTCAATGCAAGACTGTGGAGCCTTCTCACACATATAAAGAGATAGAAGGAGACATGTAAAAACACATAAGAGACTAAGAGACAAGAGTCAAGAGACATGAATTGAAAGGTATTGTAACAAAATACATGTACATGAGTGTTGTAATACTTCAAGCTAAGCATTCTACTAGTCAAAGGCGGTCCGCACAACCCTCCCACCATGATAGTCCAACCAAATGTCACACATAAGACGATAGGTTCCACTTCATTGACCCTATATCTTTCTAGGATCATAATGTGTATCTAAAGAAGTCTAGGGCTCATAAAACCAAGTCTAACTCACTCACACATTACACTAAGGGTGAGCAAAGATAGAGAAACCATTGGGTTTATGAGCCTATCCTAGATTGGAAGTCTAACTTAAAATTGATTCTAGGAACTATGCTCTTACTAGCCCACCTTGGATCCTCACATGCTCAACTAAGGGTGATCATCTCAAGGAAACCATGTGCTAGCAAGGGCCCTATGGATGCCTGACAATGATGCTCTATGAGTTTGGAGGGGGGGTTTTATAGTTTTTTGAATGAATTTGGGCCCTTGGACCTATAGAAATCCACTCTGAATCCTAGGATCAAGTGCTTTTCATTACAACCATTGGATTTATCAAATGGATGGCTAGAATTAGTTATTTATATGATATCTAGGGCAAAGAGGGGAAAAATAGTCGCCTACATTCTCCACCATTGGACTCAGGGAAGATCTAGATCATCGGATCAATGCTGACATCAATTTGGATAAGATAAGCTGCTAGTTTTGGAAGAACTTTGCATTATTGATCTTTGACCATAAAAAAAAACTTATCCGATGAAAAAACTTGTGGATCCTCCTTTCTTTAAGCCTTAGTGCATTTCCACCCTTGAATGTGAGCTCATCCTACCATACAACATGGTTCAATCATTATTTTCCATGTGGCAACCCTTTGAGCCTTCAATTTGCTTACTCTAGGAAACTACGATGACCTTGAAAACTAGATTTTGTTCTCTTTGACCCTCCAAATATCCTTTGATGAAGATGAAAATTTGTAGGGCTATGTTTTGAAAGGTCTTCTTTAGGAATATGTAGAAAAAACTCCCATATGAATCTCCCTTATACAAGTTTGACTACATTTGGAAGTTTGCAAGGCAGCATTAAGGTGTCTAGAAAACTCTGATAGCCTTGAAAATTTGTATGAATGTGTAGCCACATATGATCTTTATACATGCTAGACCATATGGATAATTGTTGGTGCATGACAACCATCAATTGATGTTTTGGATGAAGGATTGAAGTCAAAGATTGAAGAAAAGATTAGCCTATGAAGCTTGAAGATAGAGCACATTCAAGAAATGAAGACTTCTATACATATGTACATTAAACTTGTAGTTAGCTCACATATATCTTTGTTATGGTCATGAGCTTGTACATATATGCCTATATATGCAAGTAGAAAGTCAGGGCAAGTATGAGAGAGCATGAGATGAGTAGAATTAGAAGTTTCAAGAGTCAGTAGACACTTTATAAGTGTAGAAGATCTCTCTCATCATTCAGATGTAAATTTTTTTAGAGAAGAAGAAAAAGTACGCCCGATCTTTTGCTGAGTACTCCTTCTGTGCTTAATCTTTTGTGAAATGCTTTTGTACAAGTCTAAGTCTATAGTTGATTGACCTCTGTACAAGTTTTCAAATCCTAAATGTGACCAGGCTGAGAGAATTGAGAGTAGGAACATTTACATGTGTAAATGTGAAGAAGTGAAATTGCAATAGGCATAAAATTTGATGCTAATGTTTTGGTCAGTTCTCCTTCCACAGTGTCAATTCTTTAGCAAGGAAGCACTCACTCTTTAAGTTGGAAGGTAAGCTACGTATGGCTAAAAGCATTTGAATAAACGGGTTGTAGTTTGAGAGAACTATGCATTAAAAGTTACAGGTGTCTAAGTTGATTATAGAGAAGTATAGTTTTAGACATAGGTGAATTGTTTGGATCATTTCTCAAGATCTGCCAAATTTTTTGAGATGATTTAACTTGGAGAACGTGCACAATCTTTAGGTGACATCTTGTGCAAAGTTTCATAAAAAACTTTACACATTTGTGTTGGAGATAGATGTCTGCGGAAGCACGCGAACAGCACAAGGAAGGAGAAGAAGCTTGGAGCTCAACACACAATACAGAATGTATTACTAGAGAATGTACAAAGATAAGTAGCCCATTAGAGCAATAGATGTATATACAAGCTGGGGGAAAAAAACCTCCTAAAGAGGGAGAAAAGTGCCCCGGTGGTCCTAGAGTGTTCACACACATCACTACCTAAATATATCAACAAATCCCCCCTGGAAGTGATGCGGTGAACAAGTAGTTGGCACTCATCTATAAGGAAGTTCCAAGCTATGTGGAAATCACTCCACAAAAGGAAGTAAGCCCAAAGCTTTGCGGAAAGCTTCGAACTTCTCCCTAGGCATAGCCTTCGTGAAAAGGTCTGCAATGTTCTCCTGCGTGGGTACATATGCCAAGCTGATCTCCCCAGCAGAGAACCTCTCCCTAACATAATGATGATGCACCTCAATGTGCTTAGTGCGAGCATGGAACACAGGGTTCCTCGCAACTACCAATGCGCTCTGACTATCAGTGAAGATGATGGTGGCAGAAGATTGACCAACACCCAAATCAGCCATAAGGGACCTGAGCCACACACACTCAACAATCATTGTGAAAGCTTCCCTATACTCAGCCTCACATCTGGAAGTGGGTCAGAAAAAGCATGCAAATATGGCGGTAGTGATCCCCCCTTGGGATAAAACAACCCAAGTAGCCGAGTACCACTCAAGAAGCAAAAGATGCGCTTAACCACATACCAATGCTTGACTTCGGGGCAATGCATAAACCTGCTCATTTGTGAGACAGCAAACTAAATATCTAGCCGAGTAATGCATAAGTAAATCAAGCATCCAATAGCCTGCTGATAGAGAACGGCATCAAATGCATCTCCAGCATCATGAAGACTAAATCATAAACCTGTCTCCATAGGAGTGGCAATAGGCTTACAGTCTTCAAGGCCAAAACGCTGCAATACTGTGTCAATATATTTCATTTGACACAAATCCATTCCGCCATCAACTTGCAGAAACTGAATGCCCAAATAGTGATGCAAATGCCCCAAATCAGACATCTCAAATGAGGCATGCAAATCAGCCTTAAAATCAGCAATATGCCTCTCATGAGGACCATTGAGCAACATGTCATCAGCATAAACCACAATGATCAGAAGTACATCATTAGCACGCTTAACATATAAAGTGCTTTCAGTTGGATTGTTCTCAAAACCATGTGCAATCAGATAGGCATGTATCTTTTCATACCAAGCACGTGGTGCTTGCTTTAAACCATATAATGCCTTCTTTAACCTGCACACCTGGTTTTCATGCCCTTTCTGCACAAAGCCATGGGGCTGAAAAACATACACTTCTTCATGCAAGTCACCATTCAGAAATGTAGTTTTAATGTCCAACTGATGTACATTCCAACCATGATCGGCTGCAAGAGCACAGATGCTCTGAACAGTAGTCATACAGCATGTAGGTCCAAAGGTCTCATCAAAATCAATGCATCTTTCCTGTGCATAACCCTTTGCAACAAGCCTAGCCTTATACCTATCAACTGTACCATCAGGTTTATGCTTCAGCTTGTATACCCACTTAGTGCCAATGGCCTTCTTGCCAGGAGGCAAGTCACATAAAGACCAAGTACCATTCTTCATTATTGCATCATATTCAGATTGCATAGCAGCCATCCAGTTTTCTAAATCTTTTGCTTCATCAAACGAAACAGGCTTGGTCTCATCACAAAGACTAGATCCAACCATAGCATAGCAATTTGATGCAAAAGAGGCACTATGAGAGCCTGATCGAGTATGATATGATAGAGGTGCATCTAATTTGCTGTCACGCAAGGTTTGCACCAGCCATTTTGGCATAGTTCTTGCCTTCTCAATATCAGCTCTCTCATCAATAAGTGCATCATGTAAATCTGCATTTGAAATGAAATGATCTGCATCATCACATGAAACCTGCAAAGGCTGAGAAGTTGCCTCATTAGGACTAGCACTAGATTGTCCACTTGTAAAAAGAGGCAGCAAAGTATCATACATGTCTTTGGAGCTAACAGATGTCTCATTAGTACATGAAAGCAATGGCTGAATAGCATCTTCCACAAAAACAACATCACAGCTAACCAGAATGCATTTAGTCTGTGGATGATACAGACGATAGCCTTTACTTTCTGAACTGTACCCAATAAAAATACATTTTACTGCTTTATCATCCAATTCGCTATGATGTTGTTCAGGCACTAATGCATATGCCAAACAACCAAAAACATGCAAATGAGCAACAGATGGCTTGCAGTCATGCCAAGCCTCATATGAAGTGATAGAATGCAGTGCTTTGGTGGGACACCTGTTAAGTACAAATGATGCACACATGACAGCCTCAAGCCAGAAACTATGTGGTAAAGCCTGGCTCTTGACCATACACCTTGCCATCTCCATGAGTGACCTATTCTTTTGTTCAGCAACTCCATTCTATTGAGGTGTATACGGCACTGTACACTGGTGTTTGATCCCATGTTTAGCCAGAAATGCATTAAAATCATAAGACATATATTCCCCCCCTCGATCTGAATGGAGGGTGCCCATTTTACATGCTGATAGATTTTCAGCCAAAACCAAAAACTGTTTGGAGCACATGAACACTTCGGACTTTGCCTTCAATGGATATACCCATGCATGCCTGGAAAAATCATCGATGAAAGTCACAAAGTAAAGATAATTCCCAAAAGAAGGTGTTTGCATAGGACCATAGACATCAATATGTACAAGCTACAATTTCTAAGTAGCCCAAACTAAACCATCTTTTGCAAAGGACGAACGCTGCAATTTGCCCAAAATACAGCCTTCACAAACATGTTTTCCAGGTGCCTCAAGTTTGGGCAAAGAGGACACCATTTCAGATTTTTGCAGGCATAGCAAACTAGCAAAATTCAGATGACCAAAGCGTGCATGCCAAAGCTTTGCATCTGACATAGCCTGAGAATCATTTATTGCACATGCCAAATCATTTACACATCTTTCATAGTCTATGAGCTTATACAGCCCACGACATAAAATGCCAGAAGCAATAATCACATCGCCATTCGAGAGATCATGAATTGTACACTTGTCATCAACAGATTTCACAACCAAGCCAATCTTGGCTAATGCGGAAACTGATAACAAGTTCTTCTTGATCCCTGGCACAAATAAAGCATCTGAAAAAGTGAAACAACTACCATCAGCAATAGTCAAAATGATCTTACCAACTCCAATAATAGGATAAGAGGAGTTGTTGGCACATGTAACAGTATTCCCTGTAGGGGCAGGCTCGAGTGAAGAGAAGAAACTACGCTGCGAGGTAATATGTTTGGTCGCCCCACTGTCAAAATATTGACAAACATCTGAGTCTATTGCAAACATCCAATGCTCATGAGAAGATGGGTCAAAATTGCAGACAGTAGTAAACACCCATTCTTCTTCCTGCACAAGATTAGTAGACTCTGTTTTTGGTGTAGATGCCTCTGCAACAACCATTCCAGCCTCTTTCTTTTTTGCCTCTTTAGCAGCCATTTTTGGACAGTTTTTTATGATATGATCATTCCCTTTACAGTACTTACAAGACAATTTCTGCTTTTTTTATTTCTTCTCATCTTTATCTTCCTTCTTCAAATCTGCAAAATTAGCAGATTTTTGCTTACTAGTTGAAGAGCTCCATTATCCTTTGCCCTTCTGACTAGCCAGGAAAGCTTGATCTACAACTCGCATAATGGACCTATTTTTCTTGCACTGGTCTTCCTGCAACAGAACAGAGACTAACTCCTCAAATGATAAGGCATTTGGATCGCCTTTCATGATTAACCGAAGAGTAGAAGCAAAACTCTGATATGAATCAGGAAGACTATTCAGAACAGTCTGCACGAGTGAGCTATCTGGTATAACCTCATCAGCAGAAATCAACTGTTCCTTCAAGTCTTTGATCTTCGTTAAGAAGCTATTTCATTCATGTGCTCACTCTCCAACTGTTTTCGGAGGTAAGCAACACGAGCCTCATTCCTAGCTTGGTACAATGTGGTAAGTGTATCCCAAGCATCCTTAGTTGTTCTGCAAGAGCGAATGTGAGGAATAATGGCACGTTTGACAGACAAAGCTATCAATGCATAGCACAGGCTCCATACAAGGTACCTACACCATTATCTGTAGTTCTCATATGCCATCCACAATCTTTATCTATGGGCCATCGATATCCATCATAGACTTCTCTTGAAATCACATTGATTTCGGAGCCGGAATCTACTAATAAATTTACATTGATAGCGTTCTTATCATTGCCTATTTTAGCATGCATCTCTAATGTAGCTCTAGACCAAAATTTTCTTTGAAAGTGACTGTGTACCTAAGTCATGAGGTCTTAGGGACTTGTGTCAAAGAGACTAAATCTCATTTGCCACACAAGTACGTATAGTGGTGGATTGACACATGCTTAATTATCAATCCGAAGAGCAGACCTAACCAAGTGTATGAGGACATGTATGCACATGATGGAAAGTGAAGTGGTTGAGCTAAAATGCATGAGAAAAGACTAAACTACCTCTCCAACTCACTTAATCTCTGAAAGTGTCTACCACGATACCACTTACAGTAGTAAACACAAATTCGAATGTTTCTCCTAGCTCCGAACTTTGAATATGGCCAATACGGGTTCCTTTCGAAGCTCTCGATGAGATGCATCTAATGGTGGTATCTCCACTTGAATCTGACAATTGCTCTTCAAGTTATGGCCAAAATAGTGAATGGCGAGAAGCACCTTCACTCACTCCATAACTCGTACTTGCTCACACACACTACAGTAGTTCAAAAGTGATGGGAAGGGGTAGACAATCCTACACACACATTTCAAGCTTCACACAAACACCAGAGATCATAGAGAAAATGAAAATCAGCGAGAAAGAAGCAAATTCGAAATTTAAGAGCTCTCCTTCTTCAAAATGGCAAAAAGTCTTTACAAAGAGTCACAAAGTGACTTATATACATGTGCCCTAAAAATGGTCCTTTCACACCAGAGACCGGCACTTTATTGGCTAATCTCTAATTTCCTACTATTTTACAAGGAATATATTACAATGATTTGGGATTATGCATCTAGAGGACTCCTCTAGTGCATTTACATAGCTTTGAGGGAATTTTCTAGGATTTGAAGAAGAAAAATATGCCCATTAATTTGAAAATTTTGGGGCTCCTCTTTTATGCATCTTTGCTTTGCAATACTCTCCCCCTCTTTGTCTCTGTCATCCCTTGACAGGCTTTTGCTTCTCGTTTGCAGCTTATCTAAGGCTTTTGAATACACGCACCTAGTGGTTGAAGAAGCAATAAGGACTGTCAAAGAATTTGTTACTTTATATGAAATTAGTTCTTTGCTTCTATAATCACCTTGGTATTCCATACATTCATAAATATGGGTTGCTGCATTAAATTGGGCTGCCACGCACGCCATTAGTGGCTAAGAATGTGATGTTCTTAGTCACCCTCTTCAACTTTTCAGCTTCTACCTCTTTCTAGCTTTTCGTCTTCTGATATGTCTTTGTCTTCACACATCTCACCTGTTGTATTGCTTGGATCCTATTTACTTTCTTCCACCGCACACCTTAATTTGCTGACCTCTACTCTCTTTTAAGTGAGCGTTATCTTTTAAAGGTCCTATTCTTGAATCTTCTTTGTCATCCTCTAGGACCTATTCCATTTCTTCCCACCGCATGCATCCAGTGGACGAGGAGGCAGCTAGGACCTTCAAGCAATTGGTTATCTTATCCGATGAAGGGTCCTTTGTGTGCTGTCTCTCTCCTCGACTTGTTTTGCTTCATCGCCTTCTCCTGGTGGATGAGGAAGTTGTGTGCAACCTCCCATGAAATGTCCTGGTTGTTATCTTTCTTTAATTCCACTCCTCAGGACCTGGTTCTTTGGTGTTGTCTCCTGATGCGCACCCCTACGGGGCTTTGGGCAGAGAGTTGTTCTTTTCCTTTATAATCTTCATTCCTTACTGAGTAGTTTTATTCTTTGATTTTCTTCTTCTTCTCTTTTTGCTTGATTCCCCTTCCACACGTCCCTCCTCCTGAACTCTGTCGTGCCTGGCATGCTTTTTATGGCGACGTGAGTATGTGTGGATGACATTTTGCTCTCGTTGATTAAGCAGATTGGCATGACATAACATGAATTCTTTCCATTGGTTGGATTTTACCCTGTCATTTGGTGCCTTTCTATGATCTGCAAAGAAACTCAATTCATAGGCTACCATCCTGGCATTAAGATTCGAAGATATTTTTACAAAAATTTTTAAGTCTATTTCAAAAAATCTGGTGAAAAATGCTTCTTCAAATGTCTGCATGTAAGTATTTGGCAAAAACATTAGCGTGAGTATATGGCCATGAGCATTAATCGACTAGGTATAGTTGATAGATAAAAAATGAGGGCATTTGATCCCTGATTAATGCTGATGAATTTCAAAAAGGTATATTGGGCATGCTGAAACACTTTGATTACCGTAAGTAACATGCTCAAAATTTTATTAGTCATCTTGATAGCTAAATCAGATACATTTGCATATCGAGCGATCCGAAATTCGATGGTCTTGATCATGTATTCCTCTGTCGGTAGATAATCACGAGGTGGAATTGGCAGTAGTGGCTAGTTGAGCCACTGATTATTGATGCTTCCCTGGCGTTGTCCTTCCCAAAAATGCATCCAGGAGCGTCTTCTGGGTACTGGGCAAAACGATGGATTTACCTGAAGTATATATGGTGATGATTCGCATTGTACCTTTAGAGTAGGATTCTTCTCCAAAAATTTTCTCCTCCATATAGGATCAGCTTTGTCAAATTCCTCCTGTGTGTAGGTAAATGTTTGCATGCTAAATTGGAGATTGTTGTCTGGTTCTTTATTTGTTGTGGACTTTATGTATTGTCATGTTTTCTCTTTAAGAAGTCCATATGGTACATTGAAGAGTTTCAATACTTGTTCCAGATTTTTGCTTTCAATCTTCGCTTCCTTCATGGCCTTTACTACTTGATCTTCAAAATCTTCTGTAAGTTGGGACACCAGTAGTGCCCGCTCGTTCCGGCTTAGTTCTACAATATCCCGATGATGTCTTTCAGTGTGGATCTCCATTTCCTCCCTTATCGGTGAATGATGTAAGGGGGAGAGAGAGGACGTACCTCAATCTCCTCAGTAGTCATTGTGGAGTGTGGAACTACTGGTGTCCCCTCTGTTACCTTCTGTGCTAGTTGATCATGTAATTGCTTGATTACGGCATCTTTGTCTTTAATCTCTTCGGTGGCTTTCAAAATCGTTTCTTTTTTTTTAGGAGCTCCTCTCCTATGACAGCGAGTTGATCAACATCTTCTTTGCATTGTACTATATACTGATTTTCTGTTGCCTTCCACTTCTTTCTCAGTTCTGTTGTGTCATCCATATACCTTTTCTCCCATTCTGCGATGATGGCTTGCTCTTGCTTGAGCTGATCTTCATACTTTGCTATCTTTTCTTCCAATGCTCGTGTGTCATTCTCTGTCACATCAGGAGCTTCTATCGGTTGATTACATAGAAGTGTTGTCATCAGCTCCTTGTTCCTGTTGCGTAGGTTATCTGCTTCATCCATGTATACTTTGATTTGCGATTCAAGGATTTTACTTTTGGCATTCATTTGTGTTTTCTCGGCCTTGCTATCTTCATATTTGCTTTGTAAATCCTTTAATTGTTCTTTTAGTTTTTGATTTTCTGTTTCTAGTGTGTTGCATTGTTACTTGGCTTCTTGGATTGCTGTCTCTTTCTCTACTATGCTCTTTTGTGCTTGAGTCAATTGGGCAAAGAGATTCTCACCTATCTCTTGGAATTGACATTTTTCTCGCATTGCCCCTGTCATAGTCAGCATCAGCCTCGAGCATTAATTGTTCAGTGTCCATGGCAGTTTGTACATGTGTTGCACCACTAGCTTGAGCTGAGTGACATCCACATTTAACCAAGTTTTTGGGATGCTTGGAGCTTCTCCTATTCGTACATCCTTTCCTTGCTCCACATGTATGGTTTCGTTATGTGGTTGCCTTATTTGAAGTTGTACGTCATGTTCTTTTCTTTCTTCTTCCTTAGTAACGATCTTTGTGGCACTCCCTTGAAATGTGACGTCCATGGGAGATGGTTCTGCCACTACCCTTATTGGTGTAAATGGCTCTGATTCTTCAATTGTATTATCCACTTGTTCTTTTTTGAGATTCTTGAATACGACCTCTCCCGCAAGCAGAGTCTCTTGGATTTGAATATTAGAAGCTTCATTCAATTTAATAACATGTACCTGTTCTTGGGAAGCTTCCTTCCTCGTCTCATCTTGGCTGGAGTTTATGTGCATTTGATCCGCCTTCATTCCTTCCCCTTCTACATTCTTGTTCACTTCATTTAACTCCTCCCATTTTCCGTCATCCTTGGAATCACTTCGAATATCCACATTCAACATGGAGGTGTGTGGTTCTTCTTGTGCATCTGATGATGAGCTTGAGTTTATTAACCCCAATTCCCTATATTTGTGGACCTTGGTCAACCTTTTTCTTTGTTCTAAATCTTGATGGGCTTGCTGGTAATGGTGCCCTTGGATGGATAGATTGACTTGACCTTCGATGTACTGGTGTGTGGCTTTCATTGCTTGGGCCAATTCTTCTTCTATGATAGGTTGACGGTCTTCAAGTCTCATTTCTTGAAGTACATGTGCCCTCTTGGTAGTTGGCACTTCTATCTGTTGGAGTTAGACATCTACGAAAGCACACGAACAACACACGGAAGAAGAAGAAGCTTCGAGCACAACAGACGATACTGAATGTATTACTAGAGAATGTACAAAGATAAGTAGTCCATTAGGGCAATAGATGTATATACAAGTCGGGGGAAAAAACCTCCTAAAGAGAGAAAAAGTGCCCCGGTGGTCCTAGTGTGTTCACACACATCACTACCTAAATATATCAACAAATCCCCCCTCGGAGTGATGCGGTGAACAAGGAGCTCGCACTCATGTATAAGGAAGTGCCAAGCTATGTGGAAATCACTCCACAAAAGAAAGTAAGCCCAAAGCTTTGCGGAAAGCTTCAAACTTCTCCCTAGGCAGAGCCTTCGTGAAAAGGTCTCCAATGTTCTCCTGCGTGGGCACATATGCCAAGCTGATCTCCCCAGCAGAGAACCTCTCCCTAACATAGTGATAATGCACCTCAATGTGCTTAGTGCAAGCATGGAACACAGGGTTCCTCGCAACTGCCAATGCGCTCTGACTATCAGTGAAGATGGTGGTGGCAGAAGACTGGCCAACACCCAAATCAGCCATAAGGCATCTGAGCCACACACACTCAACAGTCACTGTGAAAGCTGCCTTATACTCAGCCTCACAACTGGAAGTGGCCACAGTAAGTTGCTTCTTGCTCAACCAAGATATACGTGAGCTACCAAGCATGAAGCAAAAACCACTGGTGGACACACGAGTGTCATAGCAACAAGCCCAATCTCAGTCAGAAAAAGCATGCAAATCTGGCGGTAGTGGGATAAAACAACCCAAGTAGTCGAGTACCTCTCAAGTAGCGAAAGATGTGCTTAACCGCCTTCCAATGCGTGACTCCTGGGCAATGCATAAACCTGCTCATCTGTGAGACAGCAAACTGAATATATGGCTGAGTAATGCATAAGTAAATAAGGCATCCAATAGCCTGCTGATAGAGAACAGCATCAAATGCTCTCCAGCATCATGAAGACTCAATCGTAAACATGTCTCCATAGGAGTGGCAATAGGCTTACAGTCTTCAAGGCTAAAATGCTGCAATAATGTGTCAATATATTTTGTTTGACACAAAGCCATTCCACCATCAACTTGCATAAATTGAATGCCCAAATAGTGATGCAAATGCCCCAAATCAGACATCTCAAATGAGGCATGCAAATCAGCCTTGAAATCAGCAATATGCTTCTCAATAGGACCAGTGAGAAGCATGTCATCAACATAGACAACAATGACCAGAAGCACATCATTAGCACGCTTAACATATAAGGTGCTTTCAGTTGGACTGTTCTCAAAACCATGTGCAACCAAATAGGCATGTATCTTCTCATACCAAGCACGTGGTGCTTACTTTAAACCATATAATGCCTTCTTTAACCTGCACACCTAGTTTTCATGCCCTTTCTGCACAATGCCACGGGGTTGAAAAACATACACTTCTTCATGCAAGTCACCATTCAGAAATGTTGTTCTAATGTCCAACTGATGTACATTCCAACCATGATTGGCTGCAAGTGCACAAATCATCCAAATAGTAGTCATACGGCATGTGGGTGCAAAGGTCTCATCAAATTCAATGCCTCTTTCTTGCGCATAACCCTTTGCAACAAGCCTAGCCTTATACCTATCAACTGTACCATCAGGTTTACGCTTCAGCTTGTATACCCACTTAGTGCCAATGGCCTTCTTGCCAGGAGGCAAGTCACATAAAGACCATGTACCACTCTTCATTATAGCATCATATTCAGATTGCATAGCAGCCATCCAATTTTCTGATTTATGTGCTTCATCAAAAGAAACAGGCTCATACTCATCACAGAGCTAATCGCAGCCATAGCATAACAATCTGATGCAAAGGAGGCACTACGAGAGCGTGAACAAGTACGATATGACAAAGGTGCATCTAATTTGTTGTCACGCAAAGTTTGCACCAGCCATTTTGGCATAGTTTTTGCTTGCTCAATATCAGCTCTCTCATCAACAAGTGCATCATGTAAATCTGCATCAGAAATGGAATTATCTACATCATCATATGAAACCTACAAAGGTTGAGAAGTTGCCTCATTAGGACCAGCACTAGAATGTCCACCTATAAAAAGAGGCATCAAAGTATCATAGAGATGTCTCCTTAGTACATGAAAGCAATGGCTCAATAACATCTTCCACAAAGACAACATCACGGCTAACTAGAATGTGATTAGTCTGTGGATGATACAGACGATAGCCTTTACTTTCCGAACTGTACACAACAAAAATACATTTTACTGCCTTATCATCCAATTTTCTACGATGTTGTTCAGGCACTAGTGCATATGCCAAACAACCCAAAAACACGCAGATGAGCAACAGATGGCTTGCGATCATGCCAAGCCTCATATGGAGTGATAGACTACAGCGCTTTAGTGGGACACATGTTCACTACATATGCTTCACACATGACAGCCTCAAGCCAGAATCTATGTGGTAAAGCCTGACTCTTGACCATGCACCTCGCCATCTCCATGAGTGACATGTTCTTTCGTTCAGCAACTCCATTCTGTTGAGGTGTATACGGCACTTTACACTGGTGTTTTATCCCACGTTCAGCTAGAAATGCATTGAAATCAGACGACATATATTCCCCCCCCCCCCCCGATCAGAACGAAGGGTTCCCATTTTACATGCTGACAGATTTTCAGCTAAAACCAAAAACTGTTTAAATCACGTGAACACTTCGGACTTTGCTTTGAGTGGATATACCCATGCATGCCTGGAAAAATCCTCAATGAAAGTCACGAAGTAAATGTAATTTCCAAAAGACGGTGTCTGCATAGGACCACAGACATCACTATGTACAAGCTGCAATTTCTGAAAATACAGCCTTCACAAACATGTTTTCCAGGTGCCTCAAGTTTGGGCAAAGAGGATACCATTTCAGATTTCTGCAGGCATAGCAAACTAGCGAAATTCAGATGACCAAAGTGTGCATGCCAAAGCTTTGCATCTGACATAGCCTGAGAATCATTTATTGCACATGCCAAATCATTTTCAGATTTTTCATGGTCTATGAGCTTATACAGCCCACGACATAAAATGCCAGAAGCAATAATAACATCGCCATTTGACAGATCATGAACTGTACATCTGTCATCAACAAATTTCACAACCAAGCCAATCTTGGCTAATGCAGAAACTGATAACGGATTCTTCTTGATCCCTTGCACAAATAAAGCATCTGACAAAGTGAAAGAACTACCATCAGCAGTAGTCAAAATGATCTTACCAACTCCCATAACAGGATAAGAGGAGTTGTTGGCGCATGTAATAGTATTCCCTGTAGGGGCAGGCTCGAGTGAAGAGAAGAAACTACGCTGCGAGGTAATATGTTTGGTATCCCCATTGTCAAAGTACCAAACATCTGAGTCTACTGCAGACATGCACTGCTCATGAGAAGATGGGTCAAAATTGCAAACAGTAGTGAACGCCCATTCTTCTTCCTGCACAAGATTAGCAAACTCCATTTTTGGTGGAGGCTTCTGCAACAACCATTCGAGCCTCTTTCTTTTTTGCAGCCAGTTTTGGACAGTTCTTTATGATATGATCATTCCCTTTACAGTACTTACAAAGCAAGTTCTGATTTTCTGATTTCTTCTCATCTTTGTCTTGGTTCTTTGAATGTGCAGCATTTGCAAATTTCTACTTACTAGTAGAAGAACTCCATTTTCCTTTGCCCTTCTAACTAGCCAAGAAGGCTTGATCTGCAACACGCATAATGGACCTATTCTGCCTGGACTGATCTTCTTGCAATAGAACAGAGACTAACTCCTCAAATGACAAGGCATTTGGATTGTCTTTCATCATCAACCGAAGAGTAGAAGCAAAACTCTGATATGAATCAGGAAGACCATTCAGAACGGTCTGCACAAGTGAGCTATCTGGTATAACCTCATCAGCAGAAATCAATTATTCCTTCAAGTCTTTGATCTTTGTTAGGAAATTGTCCATAGAATCACCTTCATTCATGTGCTCACTCTCTAACTGTTTTCGGAGGTAAGCAACAGGAGCCTCATTCCTAGCTTGGTACAATGTGGTAAGCGTATCCCAAGCATCCCTAGCCGTTTTGCAAGAGCAAATATGAGGAATAATGGCACGTTTGACAGACAAAGCTATCAATGCATGTGCCTGGGCATCTCTACCATCCCAATGAATCTGCTCTACAGTAGGTGCAGCAAAAACAGCAGCACGAACAGGAATCTGCACAATATCATCTTTGACACCATCTTCATCATCTCCAGCACCTGTATTTGCAGTACCTGTTGTTACAGGTGTAATAGGACGTCTTTCAACACCCTACACAATGTTCCACAATCCTTTTGCAACCAATACATGTCGCATCATATAAGCTCATAATGGGTAGTTGGTACCATCCAACTTATCCTCAATAGCCAACATACGGAATAATCATTGCTTTCATCCATGGCCAGTGACTAAAATACCTTGATGCAGAAAATTGATTGTATCTCAAAAAGTTGAATAGAACTGCCCGGACAAATTCTGCTAGACCTATAGCAGACTTGGAGACGCTTATACTGGCGAACAGAAATTAGTATAAACCTTTGGCACAAAAAGACAAAATAGCCTGCACAAGCACTGTGATAAGGCCTTCGGAGGCCGAAATGAGCTCAGACCACGATTTCGACACCACAAAGCGAAGATTTTTTTATCTCTGAAACACCCTGAGTATGCTCACCTAATTTCATGCGAATCTGAGACTGCAAACAGAGGAGTGTCGATGGTGCCCTAGAGGAAGCGACGACCTACTCTGATACCAATTTTTGGAGTTAGACGTCTGTGGAAGCACACGAACAGCACAAGGAAGAAGAAGAAGCTTGGAGCACAACACATGATACTGAATGTATTACTAGAGAATGTACAAAGATAAGTAGCCCATTGGGGCAATAGGCGTATATACAAGCCGGGGGGAAAAAACCTCCTAAACGGGGAAAAAAGGGCCCCAACAGTCCTAGTGTGTTCACACACATCACTACCTAAATATATCAACATTATCTCTACTTGCATCATTTCCCTTAGCCTCTTTGTACCTCTCATTCTAGGTTGGGAACTTGTTTCCGCTTCCTCAATGACCTTGGCTCCCTTCTTCTTCCTAGGGACTGTAGCAATCTTTGCATATTTGGCCATTGCTTCAGATGACGGCATCTCTCTTAAATGCTCTCTAATGCCCAATGCATGATATATCAATATAGTCAAGGCAACACTTCCATTCAAAAATTTCTTGTGATTCTGCTGCTTCTTTGCCTCAAATAGTCGTTCTTGAATATAGGGAGTCATGTTGACTTGGTTTCCAATTTGTTTTATCGCATGTGATAGCATTTGCACAATGATCTTTTGTGGAGCAGTGTATCTGTGCATGTTAGGAAAGCAGAAGTGTTGATGGATGAGTCTCACTTCTTCTTCAATATCTATGCGATTAATGTCGTTGAATGTTCAGGTCTTTGCTCCTCGACTTTCTTCTTTCAATACCGTATTCCCATCCAAAAGCTTCCTTGATTAGATCATGTGTGAATTGTATGATGACCCATTCGCCGACTACATCCAAGACTCTAGCCTCTGGTACGAATGGATCATGCAAGGTAGGCTGCAAAGTGTTCATAACTTGCGTACATGGTTGAAAATCAGGTTTGTATATCGGCAATTCAAAATACTTGTGAATGCCCGCTTTCTTCATAATGTCCATGGTTGATGGGAGTTCATGCACTACCTTGAAATCTTTGGACATCCTGGGAACTGATGATCTGTATCCATGATTTTGATGGTCACCAAGAACAAGTAATCCCCTGCTGGTTGACCTTCTCGAAACCAATGACCTTTTGCTTTGATCACACTTTGTAGAGGGAATTCCAGCACTTCCTCCTGAATGGTAGCTTCAGAATCTTTGGAAGCCATCTGCACTCATAATGAAAAGAGCATTAGCTTCTGTAAAATACATGTCTTTAGTGATGTGTGTTGTAGTGGCATTTCATTCATTGCATCACTCCGTTCCCCTTGCATGTATAAGTAAGATTTCTTACCACATTTTTTTTTCATTTTCACTCCTGAGAGAAAATGTGAATTAGTGTAGCCGAAGCATTTATTTATTTACATAGTAGGTCCATTCTTATAGAAGTAAAAGCTATGACCTGTCCCCAAGTGGAGAATGTGCACCACTAATTTTGTTATGTACATCATGTGCCCAATGCATGGCCTCGTAATGTGGCCCTATCATGCATACTTTAGGTGAATTCAATGCTTCATGTGTGCAAACGAAGTCGTATCCATATCCATTTCGTAGTTGAGGTTTTAAGCCTTGTCTTCTCCTCATTTCGTCGTGTTGCATGTGTTTCCTCTTTCTTTTTTGTTGTCCGAGTTGTTGGGTTCCTTCTTTTTCGGTATCTATGATGAGTCTCGCTTGGCTTTATGGTGTTGTTGTGTCAATATAATGTTTCTTCATGCTTGTTTATCTCTCGATTGGCCACTTGTCTAACCTTCTTTGGAATCCATATTTTTTTCCGTGTTTTTTGAGCTGCTACTAATCTTGGCGTTGCCTTCTCTAATTCCTTCACTCGATCCTTGCGAACCCACTTTAGGTTAGCATTTCTTGATTGCTAGAAGTTGACAGTGCGTTTCCATGCTGATGATCTCTTTTTTTCATAGAAGGCTTTAGGAGCATCGTCCTCCTCGGTTCCCTTCTGTTCACCAATCAAGTAGGATGAATCTACTTTCTCCGTGGATGCATTGGGATTTGAAATCCTTTCTTCCTTCGGACCTTCTTCTAGTTGATCTATGATGGAGTCATTTTCTATGTACTCTTCTACGATTTGTTTAGCACTTTTGATCACATTCAGCCTATGAGAGGGTTTCTCTTCTAATAGACTGAAGATTTCCTTGTGCCCCATATGCTTCTTGTCTTCCTTATTTTTGTTTTTCATCCATTTTTCCTTGAGTTTTTCTCTCCTTTCCTTCCACCTTTGGCTTTTCATTGTTTGGGTACTCTCGTGTGGGTCTTTTGAATCTTCCACTATTTGAATTCTCGGTTCTAGGGTTTTACTCTTTTCTAGCTCGTGATCTACTTGTTTTCTCTCTTGTCCTTTCATTTGTGCTCGGGTAATGGCCTTCAATGGCACTGTGTATTCTTTGTCACTTCCCGATGCTTCTATTACTTCGATCACATTAATAGGTGCAGTATCCTGAGCCTTATTGGGATTTTCTGGGCAATCCCTAAAGAGATGTTCCTTTCCACAATCACTGCAATATCCTTCCCATGTCCTAAGAGGTCGTGGGTTGTATGGTCGAGTGCATTCTCTGATAAAGTGATCTCCTCCGCATCTATAACACGATCCTCTTTGCACTGGTGGTCTGATCGGTGGTCTTACGGGTGTTGGTGCTTTAGGTGCAGTGTACATTAGTGTTGCCACCTCTGGTCCATAGACATTATCATAACCTTCGTATCCATAGTATTGCGGGTCATATGCTTGTTCGTAATCAACCAGGCTGCTGTCATAGGGATAATAATCTCCTTGGGTTTGCTCATATCCTAGGTTCATTGATTCTACACTGGCTATTGGTGATGTTGGCACTATGGCTCTTTCTAAGTTTTCCTCTGGTTGGGCATACTTGACAGGTACTACATGCTGAGGAAGTGGTGGTTGTGGTCCTAACACTGGCTGGGGTTGTGTATATTGACCTTGCTCGTATGGCTTAGGTACTACAGGTGGTCCTGGATAGGGATTATACCTGGGAATCTCCCTGCCTGGCTCTCTAGGTGGGTATCCATATGGTCAATACTGAGACTGTTGTGTAGGTCGTGTCTGCCTGTTGAATGGGCAATTCTCAGTGGTGTGATTGGTGTACTTCTATTCTATGTGGCAATACAAAGCGGTTCCTTGATGGGGCTGCCTATTATAAGGGTAAGCTTGAGGCACACCTGTTCCTCCTCGTGCACACATGTGAGTAGGGTGATCACCTCCGCATAGGCTACATCTTCGCAACATGGGTACTCTTAGAGATGGATGCTGGTAGTTTCTCTGTCCCTGGACTCCTAACTTCTTCACCACTAGTTCTATTAATTCTTCTAAGTTACTAGAGTTGGATGTAACCGTACTCCGAGTCTCTTCTGATTTAGTAGGACTGGTTGTACTCTTGAGATCATCTGCTAGGTTGTCCTCTAGGTCAATACACTCTTGAAGACATTCACTCAACATCTATAGTCTCTTTACATAGACTAAAGTTCTTAAAGTCCCGTTCGTTAGTCCATCCAAGAATAATGATATCATTTTTTGTTGTGTAGGTCTCTCTGCCACTGGGCATCTATCGACATATTGATTGAATCTTCGGGAAGTTTTTTTCACAGTTTCATTTGGGTTCTGTTTAAAGCTATGGATTAAAGATGAAGAGTTGTGTTTAATCCCTCTCTTGGTAAATTCCCATATGAACTCTTGAAAGAATTGCTCAATATCTCCAAATTGATTGGGATCTAACGGCTGGAACCATGTCAGAGCCCTTCCTGTGACAGTGAGTCCAAAGGACTCATACTGCACAAAGAAATCATCCACTTGTTCAGCTCTTAGAACTTGTTTAAATTCAGTTATGTGGTCGTAAGGTTCTCCCAATCCATCATAATGATTTCTCATACATTTGGCCACCTGAATCGGTCTTAATCTTCTCATGGCCTCTGGCTGTCTAGGCATTACAGGGATTACTGGTCTAATTGGGGGTATTCTAGGTTGCACTCCTAGTGGTGGTCTTGGTCTTACGGGTGGTTGGTATTGGTTGCCTATTCCAGGGTGTGTTTGATTGTGTGCTTGCATTCCTGGCATTGTAAATTGTACATGGGTTTGGTTTGGAATGCTTCGATGGCTTGTTTGTCTCGGCATTGTATGCTCTGACTCCTGTTGTATTCCGAAGGGGTTTTGAGAGCTAGTTGCCTGCTCTCATAGAGGGAATATGGGCAACCCCATATGCTTCAGTCGAGTTCTATCTATGGCATCAACAAGCCAATACCTTCTCTCGTTCTTGTTTAGGTAGGTGATTCTAGAATCGTCTTCAGGATCTTTTAACTCGTAGAATGTCATCGGGCTTTCTTCCCGTCCTTGTGTAGGTGAGTCAGTTTGGAGTAATAAATGTGATCCATGGATCAAGTAGACCTCCAATAAGTAATCATCTTGAGGTATCAAATCCCCTCTCAAGACTCGTGTCACTATAGACTTACCTTTGGGAGTGGTTAGCAACTCTTCAGGTTCAGGTCTTCCTGAATTTGCTTGTTCTTCTAACCCTCCTCTCTCATTGATCAGGTATGGGTGTTCTATCACTACGTAGATGTGACCCAACTTATCCATGTATGCTCCTCCTTCATACTTGACAGCTGGTTTGGGCACAAATGTGGAATTGGTGGAGGTTACCATCCTGGCTACTGATCTATTTAAACCATCTAGGTAGATGGGAATCTCCTAGGCATTAGTAGACACATATTGCAGAGAGGTGCGATATTCCCCCTCTACCGTGGACATGAAGTTTCTTCCGGGAACAGGACCCTGCATGTCTTCCGAAGCCATGGGTATCTCCTCCTCCAAATCACTAGAGGTGTTGGAATAGGTAGAGTAGTGGCTGACCTGAGCAGTACTTCCTACCAATGATATAACACTTCTCCGGCTACTTAGCACCCTTCTTGACCTCAAGTTCATCCACCCTCCTGCGGCTATCTTGGGCTCTAATTCTCTCCTTAATTGGCTCCTCAAATGCCTCAATTTTGCCCTTAAAATTGGTCAGAGTGTTCTAAACGATACCACTATGGCGATACTGCACTAGGTGATACCAGTTTGTCGACGATATGATACCACTACAGGTGACGATACGATACTTGGGCAGTCGACGATACAATACCAGAGAACTCAGCAATACGATACTGCTTTTCACACAATACGATACCACTCCTCTACACGATACAATATTATGTGCTCATGTGATACGATACCATCGGAATGCATGATATGATACTCCCGTTCCACACGATACGATACCAGTGCAAGTCACGATACGATACCCCAAACCCGCACGATACGATACTAAAATTCATCACGATACGATATCAGAAGATTCAACGACATGATATTGGGTATACGATATGATACCAAGAATACTCACGATACGACACCAGTTCATGGTCGCGATATGATACCACAACAATGCACGATATGATACTTGAGTTCTGCATGATACAATACTCTCGTTCCACATGATACGATACCACGAGAGGCAACGATATGATACTGGATTTGCACGCGATACGATATCGCTCGATCGAGGATACGATACCGTGAATGGGGCGATGCGATACCAAGTGGACCGCGATACGATACCACTGGAAGATCACGATCGCGATACCAACTTGGCGATACGATACCAAAAATGGTATCACGATACCTCGAGTGGTATGTGACAATACGATACTTCGGCGAGTATCGCGATACTAGGGAATTTTGGTATCATGATACCAAAACTCAACCGATCGTGGTACTACAACCAAAATAGCTCTAAATACAAAAAATTTTGCACCCTGTGGTTTCTCTCTCACTCTTTTTCACTCATCACCCTCTGTCTCACTCAAAAAACCTCTCAAATCTCTCTGTCCCACCCCGCGATACCGAATGCGTCTTTAATCACGTGTAAATGCATTTTTATAGTGTTTTTTATATTAAAGTCTTGAGGTAGCTTACCTTGGAGATATGTTGCTTAGGTCTAGAGCTCACTAGGATGCTTTGAGGGCTTGTGATGCACGATACCATTCAGGCGATACCAGTCGCTATCTGCAGGTGATATCAACTTCTGAGCAATTGTCAAATGAACTACAATTTTTTGGTTTTTATAGTTTCTGATGACTGAAGCCTATCCTACATTAACTTGGAAATTTTTTGGGATTTTTCTTGGTATTTTCAACTTACTCCTACTCCATTTCTCTTCTTGACCTAACCCTAACTCTTTCTTCTCTCCCTCTCTCCTAACCCTAAACCTAAAAACTCATTACACACACCTTTGGGATGTGAAGTAACAAGTGCTGAAGTGTCTGACTACTTGCCACTGAATGAATTCACTTCTACAAGTACGATTTCTTCACTCCAGAGCTATAACCATCACGAAGGCACCTTGGTCAAGCGTGCTCCTCGGCAATGGCACCAAAAATGTGTGTACCTAAGTCACGAGGTCTTAGGGACTTGTGTCAAAGAGACTAAATCTCATTTGCCACACAAGTATGTATAGTGGTGGATTGGCACACGCTTAATTATCAATTCAAAGAACAGATCTAACCAAGTGTATGAGGACATGTGCGCACATGATGGAAAGTGAAGTGGTTGAGCTAAAATGCATGAGAAAAGACTAAACTACCTCTCCAACTCACTTAATCTCTGAAAGTGTCTCCCGTGATACCACTTATAGTAGTAAACACAAATTCAAACGTTTCTCCCAACTTTGAACTCTGAATATGGCCAATAGTACGTTTTTTTTTAAGCTCTCGATGAGACGCATCTATTGATGGTATTTTCACTCAAATCTGACAATTGCTCTTCAAGTTATGGCCAAAACAGTGAATGGTAGAAAGCACCTTCACTCACTCCATAACTCATACTTGGTCAGACACACACTACAATAGTTCAAAAGTGATGGCAAGGGGTAGACAACAATCCTACACACACATTTCAAGCTTCACACACACACCGGAGATCATAGAGAAGATGAAAATCTGCAGGAAAGAAGCAAATTCAAAATTTTGGAGCTCTCATTCTTCACAATGGCAAAAAGTCTTTACAAAGAGTCACAAAGTGACTTATATACATGTGCCCTAAAAATGGTCCTTTCACACTAGAGACCGGCATTTTATTGGCTAATCTCTAATTTCCTACTATTTTACAAGGAATATATTACAATGATTTGGGATTATGCATCTAGAGGACTCCTCTAGTGCATTTACATAGCTTTGAAGGAATTTTCTAAGATTTGAAGAAGAAAAATATGCCCATTAATTTGAAAATTTTGGGGCTCCTCTTTTGTGCCTCTTTGCTCTGCAACACTATCCCCCTCTTTGTCTTTGTCGTCCCTTGACAGGATTTTGCTTCTCATTTGCAGCTTGTCTAAGGCTTCTGAATAGATGCACCCAGTGTTGAAGAAGCGATAAGGACTGTCAGAGAATTTGTTACTTTATCCGAAATTAGTCTTTTGCTTCTATAATCCCCTTGGTATTCCATAAATTCATAGATCTGGGTTGCTGCATTAAATTGGGCTGCCACACACGCCACTAGTGGCTAAGAATGTGATGTTCTTAGTCATCCTCTTCAACTTTTTAGCCTCTGCCTCTTTCTAGCTTTTGGTCTAGTGATATGTCTTTGTCTTCACACATCTAACCTGTTGTATTTCTCGGAGCATGTTTACTTTCTTCCACAACACACCTTAATTTGCTGACCTCTACTCTCTTTTAAGTGAGCATTACGTTTTAAAGGTCCTATTCTTGAATCTTCTTTTTCATCCTCTAGGACCTGTTCCATTTCTTCCCACCGCACGCATCCAGTGGACGAGGAGGCAGCTAGGACCTTCACGCAATTGGTTATCTTATCCGATGAAGGGTCCTTCGTGTGTTGTCTCTCTCCTCGGCTTGTTTCGCTTCATCGCTTGCTCCTGGTGGATGAGGAAGTTGTGTGCAACCTCCCATGAAATGTCATGGTTGTTATCTTTCTTTAATTCCACTCCTCAGAACTTGATTCTTTGGCGTTGTCGCCTAATGCGTGACCCTGCGGAGCTTTGGGAAGAGGGTTGTTCTTTTCCTTTATAATCTTCATTCCTTACTAAGTAGTTTTATTCTTTGGTTTTCTTCTTCTTCTCTTTTTGCTTGATTCCCCTTCCACAGTGACTTTTAGGATTGTTTTCATGATTTTCATGGTCAGGTTGAATAGGTCCTAAGAAATTTTTATTAACATTTACTTCATCATCATCAAGGTCCTCTTCATCAGATTCATCAAAGTTTAAGGCTTCATTCATAGCTTGATCTTGATCTAGAGAATCTTGCATCTCAATATCTAGATTAAGCGGAAACCTCTTCCTTTTAATTAGGCCAATAAACTTATCTTTAAAAGCAGGCTTTGCAATAGAGAAAACTTGTTCTAAAGACATACTCACTTGAATATTAACCAAAATGTCATCTAAAATCTCCATAGGATATATTTTTCTCTCAATTTTGGAATCAAGATGGCTTTAAGTTTTCTCTTTGGTTTCTTTTGTTTTTGCTCGGGATCTTGTTTTTGTTCATGATCTTCTATTTAGTCTTGAGTTTGTTTTGATTGTTCTTGTTTCTTCAAAGGCTTTGGTTGCATTTTTCTTTGCTTTGTCTTCTTACTTTTTAGTTTCTCATCTTGTTTTTGTTCATTGGGTTGTGATTCTTGTTTTTTATCTTTGGTTGTGATGTTTCCCCTTGCTCTACAATGGTTTCTATTCCTTTTGAGGTTTTTTTTTTTGAGTCACTCTTCTTTCACTAGGCTCAGTTTCATCTCTTTTTCCTTTTTCTTTTACATTGGATACATGAGAAATCAGATATTGATCTTCTATCGTGATTCCCAAGCCGGTATTCTCCTAATCTCATCTTGTGCTCTTACTAAAGCCTCTACAAAAAAGTCAACTTCCTTTGTGGGTTTACTTGATTCTACTTCTTGTTCATCAAGAGCTTCTAGTTTCACCCCTCTAGTTCCTGCATCCATTATGGTTATATTTTCATAGTACTTTTTCATTCCTCCCTTGCCATAATTTCCTTGCAAAGGTAGCCTAGATCAATAGTCATAGATTTTCTTGTCTATGTATATTACTAGTCGTTGCTCCTTAGAGGCCTTCAATAGTTCACAATCTCTCAAAGAGTGCTCTAACAAATCACACCAAGGACACCTATGAGGACCGCGCACAAAACCATTTAGATTTAGAGGATTTTGGTTAACTTCTGGTGGGAAATTTTGAAATTGAGGATTTTGTTGATAAGGTATTGCTTGAACAGGATAATTATGATTTTGATAAGGCAATTGATGTATTTGAGGAGCTTGGTGTTGGAACTGAAGGACTCACAAGGCAAGGAAGCTTACGAAGGGAGTCAGAGAGGAGAGAAGGCACAAGCAGACAAGGTAGTCAACGACGATCTGGCAAGTAGGCCAATATTTTTTCAGGACACTAAAGCATATCGAAGAGGTGGACACACAAGGAGAAGGAGCAAGTAGGGAGCTCGAAGATATGTATGTCAAATCGTTAGAAGAAATCTCTACAACAATAGTGATTTTCATCACTAAGAGCCATTGTAGATACCATTTCATATTTTTGTAGCTCCATTTTGTGCAAGCCAAGGAGTCCTTGAGCTTGAGGAGCATTCGAAGTAGCTACCTACCAATTTTCATAATTTTTAGACTTCATTTGAGTCTTTAAATAGGCCCTAGAACCTAATTTTTAACTAGGCCAGACACTAGGTCTGGACACAGCCAAAACCTAGTCAAAAACTATAAATAGAGCTAGAGAGCCCATTTTTGGGGCTAGCTTGTAATTGATTTGAACTTGTAAGAGCTTTTTGAAAGTAATCTAAGAACTCCATTGCTTCTCACTCTTTGCCTTACCGTGTGTGCGCGTGTGTGTGTATGTGTGTGCATGTTAGTGTGCTTCTCACTCACGCACTTGTGCCTTCACTTGCTCAAGGTCTTCATACCATCCTCATGTCTTCCTGGATTGACATTAAAGGAGGTGCTACTCACCACTGAGCTACACCAAATTTTGGCGCCGTTGCCGCGGATCGAGCTTTGAGGACGAGCGTGTGATGGTAAGACGTAGATTTGAGACGTTGGCGTTGTAGGTAATTTCTTTACTTTTCTTATTTTTCTCTTTCTTACCTCACCACCATCATCACCATCATCATCCTCACCATATCCGATCTCCATCTCCATCATCGCGAAAAAATTTCAGTTTTTTTATCATATCACCTTCTCCACCTCATTTCCCTCATTCCACTTGTGAGAGAGAGCGAGAGAGCGACTTGTGTGCTGTGTTTTTGCATGTTTTTTGAGCACTCTTGCAGGTACAGCTGTATCATCCCCTCAAGCACTCTGAGCAGGTACGGACACGCTCGAAACTGTCTCTGTGTCGCAGACCTCTGTCGATCGCGATCGATAGAAAAATCACCGATTTGGTAAAACAAAGTGCACCACCATAATCTACATGATGAGCACATTCTAAATCACTAAAAACAGTTAAAAAAATCCGTGTTTCTCTGTCAATCGCGACCGACACCATCGATCGCGATCGACAGCCACGATCGACAACATCTGTCAATCGCGACCGACAGACCCTGTCAATCGCGACTGACAGACCTCAGGACCGATTGACTGCCACGTAGGATTCAGTCAATCACGATTGACACCGTCGATCGTGACCGATTGAAAATTCACGATTGACACCAAAATTTGCATTGCCACGTGTCCATCGCAACGGACACATCCCCGATTGACTGAAATCACGGCGAAAATCCCGAAAAAAGTGTCGATCGCGATTGACACCATCGATCGCCATTGACAGGACCCACGATCGACTCTGTCGATCACGATTGACGTGTCGATCGCGACCGATAGGCCTCGACGGACACCTCTGTCAATCGCGATTGACAGACCTGTCGATCGCGATTGACAGGCTTTTCGGCCAAAAAAAATTAGGGTTTTTTATTCCAAGTTTTGGGGATAGTTTTTGGGCATGTTGGTCTAGTAATTAGTGATTTGTGAGGTCCCTACACGTGTATTTTTGAGAAAAATCCTGTGATATGTTAGCCTGTTTGAACCCCGTTTTAGCACCAGAACCCTGAACTGACATAACTTTCTCATACGAAATCCGTTTGTTGTGATTCTTGTCTTATTGGAAAGCTCGTGGGGAGTACAACTAAAACTTCCACTGGTTATGGTAAAATTAATATCAGGATTATTAGATATAGTATTTTGAAGTTGACCATATCCAGGGGGAACAAAACCAGGGGATCTCTAGAATTGTTTTCCATAAAGACAAAAGGCTAATTGGTATCTAAGTTACATGAATGAAAGTTCTTGGTTCTGTCCTTTGAATTTAAGTCTTGAGCTAATCTTGGGACTGATACAGGTCTATTGAGAGCAATTGAGAGCATCCAAAGCAAGGGCTTTGTGCAAGCTTGAGAATCGGGTTCTCGAGCACTAAAGAACAAGGGATCAGCAAGAAAGGTCGAAATATTCTCAACTCCCTTTGTCAATTCCTAGCTTAGGCTAAGTTCGAGTAGTGCTAGGAGTAAGTCAGGACACGATAGGCACGTGACAAGCCAAAGACTATCTAAGAAATCAAGTTCAAGAGATAACCGGTGTGTGACCGAGAACTTTAAAGGAAAAGACTTAACGTGGAACGATCAACTTCAAGTGCGGAAATTAACTCAAATGCTCCTGACGACGTGATATCAGACAAGAGTATAAACACGATAATCAACATAAGAAGGAATCAAGTAATTGGTACAAAAGAACTCAGCAACGAGGTTGTACTTGGGCAAAATAGGGGCTACTTAAATAGGCATATGAACCTTAGATCAGGACGGCATCTAGTAAGGGATAGACAAAGTCTTAGGTCTTCAGAGGCTAGCGTTAATCGTACTGCTAGGTCTTGGGCGCAGCAGTTGAGCCACCACTCGCATTACCCTAGCTCTGAGACTAGTGAATCAGAGATGTCTCAAGGTATAGAGAGACCTGTGGGGAGTTTAGGTGTGCTACATTTGTATAGGGTGGAAGGCCCCTACAAGACGCAGCTGGAATACCTTAGGACCAACCGATTAGGTGCTAGCATCTATGAGGACGGCCTAGGAAGATCCGTGGTCCAGATAAAAAACCCTGACCAATCCATTGGAATAGAACACCCAGCTGTAAAGTTTGAAAATGGAGCATACTTGGACAAAGAAGGAACCATATACGTAGTCACCAGTCACCCAGATAGGACAGACGAATTCAGAAATGTGATCCCAGAAGCGGACATAGGTGACCTGGAGCAAGGAAACATGGGTATAGAGCCTAGGACCCCTCGAGGGAAATCTGTTCTTACTAGAATCCTCAATCCAGAGTGGATTCCCCAGGATAATAAGAGCATAGATCTGCTCAATCAAGAAACCGATGAAGCCTTTTGGAGGTATAAATCAAATAGGCCAAATGATGTAGGGTCAATCCTGATCTATGAGTTCAAAGATCCTGATAGCCCCGGCAGATTGACCTACTTAGATCACGCTTCAGAGAGGATCTTTGTGGTTACAGAACATGACAAGCATGCTTATACTTGGAAGGGTGAATTCGTTTTCCCCCAACCAAGATCGAACGTGTCCTATGGTCACCCTAGAGCTGGAACATCCCAAGCTCATGGAACTCAAAGAGACAGAAGTAGAGATAGGCCAGAAGTAAGCTTTGCCAACCCAGGGGGCAGAGAAAGAACGAGGACGGAAACAAATAGAGTAGAACCTGAGGTACTTAGAGCTCCCAGGAATCAAAGAAATGCGGATGAGTTCCCTCTACCACGACCTAGAAAGCACACAAGGACTTTGAGATCAACTCAGCTAGTTAAGTCCATGAAGAACTACTTCGATGGCAC
Source organism: Ceratopteris richardii (assembly GCA_020310875.1). Taxonomy (NCBI): domain Eukaryota; kingdom Viridiplantae; phylum Streptophyta; class Polypodiopsida; order Polypodiales; family Pteridaceae; genus Ceratopteris; species Ceratopteris richardii. The sequence goes on along the minus strand of CM035420.1, from coordinate 143,172,790 downwards.
TGGAGATCCATACGATCATGTGGTTGAGTTTAGGCAAGTCTTGAGAGCTGAACAAGTTGAAGATATGTTCACGCAGTACAATGCCTTTGGTCTAACCCTTAGGAACACTGCCCTGACATGGTTTCAGCCACTAAACGAGAGGCAGTTCAGGAGCATAGACCAACTTCTAGAGGCATTCATTATCGAATTCACTAAAAGTGGCATAAGACATAACACTTCCTCGCTGATTCACAGCTTCAAGCAAACCCCTCAAGAAACCGTGAGACTTGCTGGAAGAAGATTTAGGCAATACTTAGAGAGATGCCCTATCCCTGAGTTACCCACGCCAGCTAAGCAAGTGGCTTTGTTCTTGGATGGATTGCTAAGTACCAAATTGAGATCATATGTGTACTTGAAGGATCCTAGGACCATAGAAGAGTGTGTACGCATGTGCATTGACATCGAGGATAACCTAGGGGAAGAATTAGAGCTTTCCAAAATCTACAAAGACTCAGATAGTGCCTCTAACCTCTCTTCCTCGCAATCCACATCAATTGAGGAACTTGCAGAGAAAGTAGCTCAGAAATTAGGTGTCACTAGCAAACAGATCCCAAGATTTGCCCCAGTGAAAAGATGCTATACTTGTGGAGGTGACCATATGGCAAATGTATGTCCCATTATGGCTCAATCCCAAGTAAATCCTAGTAGCCAGTACTGCACCATAGAACGAAGATACACAAATCACTCCGCACAAGACTGCCCATACAATAAGCAAGCGGTTAGGCAAACCTACCCTCAGCCATACTAGCAAGGCAGATACCAGAGTCAATACCCAACCCAACAGTATACTAGGCCTCAGCAAAATTACCAACCGCAATATCAGACCCAACTGAGACCCCAGCCAGTGTTAGCACAACAACCACCTGCTCCTACTAATGTGATTCTGGTAAAGTATGCTGCTGCAGAAGAAAACCTGAATAGAGCTATAGTCCCAGTAACACCATTAACTTCAGAAAGTGATCCCAGTGACCATAGCTTTGATTCTACGCATGTTGATAGTCCCCAGGCTTACTACATGCAGTCTCCTGAACATGGTGATTCCTACTACAGTGAGGAACCGAGCGAACCTATTTGGGAGACAGAGTATGTGAATGTCATGTATGCGAACCCCAACCCTAGACCTCAACCTAGGCAAGTAAGACCCCCATTTCCTAGAGGACCATGCTACAGATGTCAGGGAGATCATCTCATTCGTGATTGTCCCCTGCCTCCACCTGCACAACCCCAGTCAGTGACGATCCAGGGCTATTGCCAGGAGTGTGGAAAGGAGCATCTCGTACGAGATTGCCCAAAGAATCCTAATAATATGCCGAAAATCACTCCTATCAATGTTGTTGGGTTAGTTGTAGACTCCACAGGAAGTGTGACTTCCACTACACCAGTGCAAGTGATCACTAGAGCCCAAGCCTTGCAGTAGAACCAAAGTGTAGTCCAGGAAAAGAGCCCAGATGTTAGTGAAACGGAGAGCATGACAAAGAAGAGGACTAGAGCTTGGAGAGATAGTCGTGAAAGAATGAAAAGGCAATGGGCAAAGAAAATGAGTGAACTTGAGGAAAGTCTAAGAGAAACGAGAGCCAGGATAACCGAACTCACATCTCAAACTCCCTCTCACACTGCCCCACCTCCACCATTCCCAACTCCATCCGACCCGCCACCTTCCAATCCGCCTCACCTAATCCCACCACCCCCTAGAGTAGGATAAGTCCTAGCAGATCCCACTCCCGAGGACCTAAACATGATGCTTAAAGCATATCAGGCCAGAATCCAAGATTGGCCAAACGTAACTGATCATGGAAAGTGCTACCCTAGAGCAGAATTAGAGCTTGAACGAACTAAAATTTGTTCTAAGATAGTGGATTTGGCTCAAACCATGTTTGAAGCCAGCCGCCTTTTTAACATATCTAGCTCAGCCAAGACGCAGCTTCACTTTGAAGGACTGTTAGAAAGAATAGAGAGGCTAATTGCACAATCAGAAAAGGAACCTGCCTCTCAACACAAGGACAAGGCAAGTGAAAGGGCAGGTCTTCCTGCCCAGGAAGCCTATGTGCCTAACTCTACGGAGCCAGACACATCATCTTCTATGAATCGGTTCACACCAGAATTCCTACGCGAGATTCAAGAAGACAAATGGGCTAAAGAGAGTGAAGTCCCTCCTCCCATTGAACTTGTGGATGATGCACACGACCAATTTCGACAAGGCATCCCATCCATTTATGAGGAGCAGGAGAGCACCCAATCTCAGGAAAGATTAGACTTTGAGTCTAACTCTCTGCAAGAATTACCCCACTTCACAGGCCCATGGGAAGCTAAGTCTACTTGTATGAGAGCACCCACAGTCATGGTACGAAATGAGGACTCAGTCATACCTAGGAACACAGAGGTAGTGAAAAACACTAAAGTACAGTGCAACCTCACCTTAGAAGAACTACTCAAAGGGAGGCTAGAGCTATGGAAACATGTAGCCAAACAAGTACCAGAAATAGCAAAACCTCGTTCCCAGGTAGGATCCCAGAGAACAGTGCCAGAAATACCATTGGACAAGATAGGGGACATGAGTGAGGACGAAGAGGGAAACACATATCTTCCTATCACCCATCAAGGATACACCACCAAGGCCATTCTAGACTCAGGCACAGGAGTTGCAATTGCTACCACTTCCCTATGGAAGTGTTGGGGCAAGCCAGCACTCAGGCCCACGAGGATGAAATTGCAAATGGTCGATGGTCACATAGAGAGACCCTTAGGGCTACTAGAAGGAATAACTCTCACCACATGTGGTGTTGAGTTCGAGCATACATTTGCTATATGTGATTTCAGCAAAAATCATGCCTATGAAATGATCTTGGGATGACCCTTTATGCGACAGTTGCAAGTGGTACAGGACTGGGGAACCAACTCCTTGTACCTCCAACACTTAGGTGTTTCGACCAAAGTGAATCTCAAAGATTACTCTCATAGAGATGTCCCTCTTATCCAATGGAATCCCCTCCATAGAGCCAAAGATGATACGGAATCGGTGCATTCCATAGGATCAGGATCCTCATGGATGCATGAAGACACCCACTTATGGATGTGCAAAGTAGCAATACAAGAAGAGAAGAGAGAAAAATCCAGAGAGGTAGGTGCAAAAGAAACACCTAGATCAATTCAAGACCCAGCCTATGCACATGTAGTCTTTCCTGACGAAGAATTTGAACCCCACGGCTGTGCAGAAATCCTAGCAACAATGGATGTAGCCATCAATGAAGAACAATGGACACCTCACTGTGATGAAGATGGCTATGACATTTCAGTCTTCTCCATAGAGCCGATCATGGGAGAGGCAGTGTTAGAAGAGTGTGAACCTAGCCCTGATGCAATTGAGGATGCAAGTGACTCCGATCTAGAGTCAATCATCATGGACCCACCTTTTGCATCAGATGAAGAATACTTCTATGAAATAGAATTTCAACCCCAGAGGTATGGAGAGCTTACAAATGATGTAAGGCTAACCACACATGTGACCCCGAAGGAAGAAGGAAAGAAAAGAAAGAAGAGAGAAGTCACACCAAAAGAGGAAGAATCTTTGTTTGAGGTCCCGGAAAATTTTAAGAAGTATGAGATAGATGACAGGAGAGTCATGATCAGAATGCCTAAACGAGACGCGCAATCAGGGGAGGCCTATGATAACAAAGAAACCACCAAGAAAATAGTGGTAGCCGTGGAAGAAGGAGAAGAGAGATGCACGTACATAGGCCATGACCTGACGGAAGACGAAGAGCACGAATTGATAGCCTTGCTAAGAGAATACAGAGATGTATTCGCTTGGAGTTACAAGGATCTGAAGGGTGTTGATCCAGACATATGCTCACACACTATCCCCATGACCTCAGATGCTAGGCCCTCTAAGCAAAAGCCATACACATACAATGACAACTATGCGGCCAAGATCAAGGAAGAGATAGATCGCTTGGTTGAAGCTGGATTTATCTATAAAATTGAGCATACTGAGTGGGTATCCCCCATCGTAGTGGTGCCCAAGAAAAATGGAAAGCTGCGTGTATGCATTAACTTGAAGAAGGTCAATGCAGCCACAATTCGAGATAACTATCTGCTTCCTATCACAGAACATCTCTTAGAAAGATTAGCAGGCAAGGAAGTGTACAGCTTCCTTGATGGATTTTCGGGCTACAATCAAGTAGCCATAGCTCCAGAAGATCAGCATAAGACGGCTTTTGCCACTGAATGGGGCATTTTTGCCTTTAGAGTAATGCCATTTGGGCTTACCAATGCACCCGCTACCTTCCAGACACTAATGTGCCATGTATTTAAAGAGTTCCTGAGGAAGAACTTAGAAGTCTATGTTGATGATCTCTGTGCTCATTCCAACATTAGACACACCCATATTCCTGAACTCAGACAAATCTTTGACAAATGTAGAGAATAGCAAGTCTGCCTGAACCCAGAAAAGTGCGTTTTTATGGTCAGGCAAGGCAAGATTCTAGGACACATAGTGTCAAACAATGGCATATCCACTGATGAAGAGAAAGTGAGAGCCATAGCCGAATTACCTAGGCCAAAGAATGTCAAGGAAGTACAAGCTTTCATGGGGCATTGTGGTTATTACCGACGGTTTATACACATGTATGCCATCATAGCAAAGCCTCTGTATGGACTTTTGACTAACTTTGAGTGGACTGACGAATGTGAGAATTCCTTCAATGAGCTTAAACGGCAATTATGTTCAGCACCAATTTTAACCACACCAGATTGGAATAAGCCTTTCCATGTTCATGTTGATGCATCCAATTATGCTATTGGGTGTGTACTCGCGCAGCCTACCGGTGAAGGTAATATGGATCTTCCAATTGCATATGCTAGTAGACAATTGAATGCAGCTGAACGAAATTATACCACTACGGAGAGAGAAGGATTAGGCATGGTATATGCAATTAAAAAGTTTAGACATTATTTGCTTGCAAATAAGTTTAAATTTTTTACTGACCATCAGGCACTGCTATATCTCGTAAACAAGCCATGCAATACAAGAAGATTAGTAAGATGGTTTCTCTTGCTAATGGAATATGATTTCGAGGTTGAGGTAAGGAAAGGGAAGACTCACTTGAGAGCAGATCATCTCTCTAGGCTCACATCTAGAGAAGCCCCACAAGGAGTGTCAGATGACCTTCCTGATGCTTACCTGTTTAATTTGGAAGTGGTGCCACAGTGGGCTAAGCCATTAGTGCCAGTATTGACGTACGGACCTAACCACCCAGTAATAAACACACAAGATAAAGAGGTAGTAAAAGCCCAAAAATATCACATCATGGCAAGAAGCATGTACAAGCACACAGATCAAGGGATCTTGGCTTGTTGTGTGGAAGAGGATGAGCACGCTAAATGGTTGCAATTAGCACATGTAGATGCATTAGAGCAACACTACTCAAAGCAACGAATCCTACAGGCATTAAGGAGACTCGGAGTGCATTGGTCGACTATGGAAGCTGATGTCCAAAAGTTGTGCAAGGAATGCCCAATCTGCTGCACTAAACCACCTGTGGAACATGCCACTCTTTATCAAGTGTCCATAGTGCCAGATTGGAGTGAACCACTAGTATCCTTCCTGAGGACGAAAACATTCCCTCAAGATATGACACTAGCCAGACAAAGAAGTTTAGGACAAGAAGCCCTACAATACTCGCTCATTGGTGATAACCTATACAAGCGTGGTAAAGATGGTTACCTAAGATTATGTGTCCACAAGAGTGAATATCTCAAGATCTTGGAAACTACTCACCAAGGTGTAGCAGGAGGGCATTTTGGAGCAGATCGAGTGATTAAAGCGATTCTATTTGCAGGCTTGTGGTGGCCGACCCTTCACATGGATTCACATACCTATGTGAAGAGGTATGATGTCTATCAGCGAACTCAGTATCCTATACGCAAAGATGAAATGCCACTGAAACCTATGATGGGTGGACGAGCATTCTCTAAGTGGGGAATAGACTTTGTAGGTCCTATTAATCCCCCAGCTAAGGGTTCTCATGCTAAATATATCATTGTGGCCATGGATTATCTAACCAAGTGGGTAGAGGTAAAAGCCACAATGAAGAACGATGCTCAAACAACAGCTAAGTTCTTATTTGAGAATGTGTTCACCAGATATGGGTTACCTATAGAGCTAGTCAGTGACAGAGGCACTCACTTCTTGAATGAAGTTATTGAAAATCTGCTCCAAGAATTCTTGGTAGTACATAAGAAGTCTGCCCCCTATCACCCTCAAGCAAATGGCTAGGTTGAGAGCACCAATAAGATCTTATGCAATGTACTGATGAAATTAGTGAACAATAAAGGACAAATAGCTACACCATGTTGTTTGGGCATACCGAGTCGCATTCAAAACGGTACTCCAAGCCACCCCCTTTCAGATGGTATTTGGCCAAAATGTTGTGCTATCGTTGGACTTCTTAATACCTACATTGAAAGTAGCACAAGAGCATGAATGGATGGGTCATGAACTCTCCTCTAGACTTTTTGACCTTGAACGATTAGGAGAAACAAGACTGAGGGCGGCTGCAGGGATATATGCAGCTAAGAAACGACAGAAGGCATACTTTGATGCCCACGTTAAGGATAAAGGTTTGAAGGCAGGCGACCTAGTACTAGTCTACACTTTGAAACAACATGCGAGGAAACTAGAGAAGAGAGGCTACGGACCCATGATCATTAATAGAATCTCAACAAGTGGAGCAGTGCAACTAGCCACATTAGAAGGCGATATTCTCTCGAGCTACATAAGCGGATGCAGAGTCAAGTTATATCAGGAACCTCTGACGGAAGAGATGCTAAGTCGACTCAACACTGCTAAGAAACGCAAAGAAGAAGAAAAACGAATTCGCGAAGAAGCTCAAGCAGAAGCATTGGAACGCATCCGGAGAATGAAGTTGAGAAGACAGGGTAGAGAGCAACCTAGGACAGATGCATATGCAGATCAAGGATATCATGTGGCTATGTGTGAAGTTTCAGGTGTTAGCTCTCATAGGATAATTGATCGACGTCCTTTTATAACCTTAGAGATAGGACAAGGAAAGGGTGCAAGGACTGTAAGAGCCTTGATTGACTCAGGTGCAACCACTAGTGCTGTTAAATTTTCGTACTGTCAAGAGTTGAAATTAACTGTCAATCCTATAGAAGCATATCTCATAGAATTGAAAGGTGTGGAAACCCCTTGCATGGGCGAGGTGGAACTTCCCCTCTATATTCAAGACGAAGCAATGACAGTCAAAGTGCTAGTGTGTCAAGATGAGGATCTCACTGAGCCTCTTGTCTTGGGTCAGGACTGGATCTATGATCATGCAGTCAACCTAAACCTAAGAAGTGGACTTCTTCAGGTATGGGTAAATCATAGCCGAATTACAGTTGAATTGGAAAATGAGGCACTCAAGGAACTAGGTAAAGCACGAACTCCTGGTCCTTCCAGGGGCACACATGAAGTTGACAATGCTATTCTTGTCCAAAACTGTATGATGCAGAAAGAGGATTGTCTCAACAACGGAGTCAAGGATAAGACGGCACTCCCTTCTGTTCCAAAGGCCAGAGGGATGCAGCAACCAAAGGCAGATCAAATAGAGAAGGAGCAGAGTACCACCTATACTGGAGGCCAAAAACACGTGCAAAGCAGAATATCTCAGCCGTTGAAACAAGTGTGGGTGCGGAAAGGCGAACACCCTGTTGTGACCATGCCAACCCCACGACCAAAACCTCTTATTAGTAATCAACAACACAACACTAATAAGAAGTCTTTCATAAATTCTTCTGCGAAAGTGAAGTCTATTTGGGTACCCAAGAAGTCAATGAAGGCCAGCCCACAATCACGACAAATTTGGGTGCCTAAGGCTTGCTTGCGGGCTCAAATAGATGCACCGAGGCCACACCCGGTACAACATGTTTCACTCACTCGAACATCAGATGCCCATGCTTATACATCACGCGCGGGCACATATTCTTCCATGAGCACAAGTAGAATCACTTCTAAATGGGTCCCTAAAAAGCCTCATTTTCAAGTAGATACCCCTATCAAACTCTTCAGAGTCTCCACAAAATCAAGATCAAAGCCCATCCACTGCATTTGGCAACCTAAAACTTGTAATAAACCCCCAGACCCCAGTTGTAAATCCATGCCCACCTACTAACTACATCACTCTCTCACTACATCATTCCACTTAGCTTTTAGGTCTACCCAATTCCTAACTACACACACAAGCACCGAGCACTTAATAGCCTACTAATCTCTCCCGAACCTTATGTTAAGGTTGTAATGGGGACCAAAATGGTTCTATCTTGTCCTTTACAATGTTAACACCTGTTTCTATATTCTCACAGAGTCAGGAGGCAAGAAGTAACATGGCAGATACGGCAGGAACTAGCTCCCAGGCAGGCACCAGCCCCCAAGTCGTGGACATTGAAAGTCTTCCCGTTGAGGAGGAATTGAAGGAACGCCCAGTGGCATTGAGGGCATTACACGCCATACCGATTCAGAATCCTCCACAGGGGCACACAATGCCGGTCAGCGAAAACTCACATTGGTTCAGTGATGTGGCAGGATCTCTGGGTGAAGGCACTTACATGTGGGAGGTCGAGAAAGAATTCAACGGGCACTAGGGCAGGTATCACTTCTTCACCAGGGAATTTGAGAGACTGCAGAATAATGAAGGACTGAAACCTATATGGAAGAAGGCGGGACTCTATGATTACTTCAAATTCCAATTGCCAAAGCCCGACTTTCTAAGATGCTCATATTTGATTAGCACCCTCACTCCGAGCAAAGACAAAAAGGGATACAGCACCTTTGTCCTCCCATCTCTCACAAGGGGCAATGAGCTGAAGCGCTTCAGGTTGACTATCAATTTGGTGAGGGAAGCTCTAGACATGGAAGGTATGCACATTCCTACGGAGAAAGAGACTATGGTCCCCGACAATATGAAGAACAGGAATCTGATAAAATTAAAGGACATGGTGGCAATGACACCTACAATTACCCACACAACCCACACACCCTATCTCCACCTCTCTTGTCTATACAGCCACTGACACAATAATTCTAACCGCAGCCACTGAGAACCTCATTCCCCCGATCACACTTCCTGGCAGTTCATATTCACAATTGCACACACCACTGTACACTTTCACCACTATCACCGCACCCACAATTCCCATGTTCACAATCACTCCCACCACTGCATCCACTTTTGATTTTATGGACATATCACCCACCTCCGCACCTCTCCCTCCCCCCATACACCCACCATCTCCCATTCCCCCACCTCCCACTTCACCATTTTCCAGCACCGCTTCCACATTCCCCTTCCCCTTCCCTTCTGCATTCAACACCCTTCCCGCATCCACCCCTATTAATAATGTCTTTAATAATATGTATCAGTGTATGTCTCAACTACAACAGCACTACCAGCATCTTGATAACCAACATACGAGACTCTTCCGAAGCCATGAAGAACTTCAAGTACGATTCATTGATCTAGAAAGGGAAAAGCGGCTACTACAACAATAGTATGTCACTTTATAGGAACAATATGAGCAGTTAGTAGCCAATCCACCCCAAGCAGATGCAGAAGAAAAACAACAAATGGATGACCTACTACGCTCCCAGATAACAGAGAATCTCAAGCTTCGATGCAACCTGGCCCTCTTACGCAAACACACGTCTATTGCACTCGAGGAGAATAAACGACTACAGAAACAAAACGAAGAAAACTTGGAAGCAGCCATGGAGGGTTCCCCACAGGAAATCGACCCAGATATATTCAAGGCCATACCCTCAGCGAATATGCAAATTGTGTTGGAAAACCATGCCGACCTCCTGGTAGCCCATGCAGCATTAGAAAGAGAAAGAGATGACCTATTAAAGTAGCTGGCAACCCAGCATGAGTCACCAAGCAAAGTCACAACCGAAGTTGATACGTCTGAAGAAGTCGAAAAACTCATAGCAGAACTAGAAGAATTACGAAGTAAAGTCATGCAATACGAGCGTCAACCCTCTCCCCTTGTAGAGCCCGAGCCTGAAGACTTAGTGCCAATTGAAGTAGAGGAAACCTTCAAAGACCCATACGTTCCCATGCCTGCACCAGGGGGCAAGCAAACAGAAGAGGGCATGGACACCATCGAGATCGAGGCTCCTCAATGGATGCAGAGGTTAGAGAAAGTGGCCACAACCCATGATGACAGAGTGGCAGTTCAGATAGCGTCTATGTCACGTTTTGAAGAGGTAGTCATAAAATCGGATTACTTTAGAAACCTCTCCCATCATAGGTGGATTGGCACATCCGACGATTTGTATGTTCCTTTTCTGTGTCTTAATGGCGGCTACACAGTTTGCACCGGACGACATCCCAGCAAGTGCCAAGCAGGGAAATATACATCAACCTACGAGAAGGATTCGTCTGCTGGAAACCTACCCTGAGATGGTAAGGACATGGAATAACATGCCTTTGTATATCAAATACAACCCATGCTACTGCCTTGTCTTTCGAAGAAGGTCATGGCCGGAATACACAAAAATTGTGCTGACAACCAAAGGATGTGAGAAATGGCTCAATTATGTCTACTTAGCACCACCTAAAGGCCAACCTACCATCGGCTATATGATTTCGATGATTCGGCATTGGGGGGTCTGGTTCAAAAATGTACCAGATGTCATGGCCCAAATGTGCCTTAAATTTTTTGAACTCATGTTGGTCACCTTCAAGACCTTCAAGAATGTCAAGGAACCTCATCTGTCAGCTCTTGGTTCAATGAAGGTAACCAGGACCTTGTCTACGACATGAGCGCCACACCATCTATTAATGTTGTATATGCATGGCATGCGCGTATAAAGTATCTACCAGCCTACTTCAAACAGACGTTTGAAGATATGTTTGTCACGGGATTCTGGGAATATCATTCAGAGATATTCATTCCTAGACCATCACATTTATTGTAGTTGTTTGCAGTGGAACAAGCTCTCCATTCAGAAAAGTCACGTATACCACATCCAGAGGTTCCCGGGCCGGTAGATTGGGATGCTCTACTCACTGACTTGGCCAAAGGATTGAGAATTGAAGAACATCACTTAGCACAAGACGTTGTAGAATACTACATCCAATGATCCACTCAACAAGGGTCTGTCAGGGACGACAGAGACGAGAGAGGGGGGGTGTTGGAACTGAAGGACTCACAAGGCAAGGAAGCTTACGAAGGGAGTCAGAGAGGAGAGAAGGCACAAGCAGATAGGGTAGTCAACGACGATTTGGCAAGTAGGCCAATATTTTTTCAGGACACTAAAGCATATCGAAGAGGTGGACACACAAAGAGAAGGAGCAAGTAGGGAGCTCAAAGATATGTATGTCAAATCGTTAGAAGAAATCCCTACAACAATAGTGATTTTCATCACTAAGAGCCATTGTAGATACCATTTCATATTTTTGTAGCTCCATTTTGTGCAAGCCAAGGAGTCCTTGAGCTTGAGGAGCATTCGAAGTAGCTACCTACCAATTTTCATAATTTTTAGACTTTGTTTGAGTCTTCAAATAGGCCCTAGAACCTAATTTTCAACTAGGCCGGACACTAGGTCTGGACACGGCCAAAACCTAGTCAAAAACTATAAATAGAGCTAGAGAGCTCATTTTTGGGGCTAGCTTGTAATTGATTTGAACTTGTAAGAGCTTTTTGAAAGTAATCTAAGAACTCCATTGCTTCTCACTCTTTGCCTTACCGTGTGTGCACGTGTGTGTGTATGTGTGTGCATGTTAGTGTGCTTCTCACTCACGCACTTGTGCCTTCACTTGCTCGAGGTCTTCATACCATCCTCATGTCTTCCCGGATTGACATTAAAGGAGGTGCTACTCACCACTGAGCTACACTTGGGGAACAGCATGTGGTACTTGGTGCAAGAGGAGCTTCCATAGTATACAGTTGATGATTTTGAGAAATTTGATTTTGAGGATCTTGAAAAGTTGTTTGAGAATCTTGAGATACATGTTTTGATACATTTGAGGATTTTTCACATGAGGATGAGGATTTTGCATTGAAGGATTATGCATTGGAGGAACTTGATATGCTTGAGTAGGAGCTACTTATGGATTTTGATTGGGAGCTATAACATGTTGATTAGGCTCTTGAAAAGAAATTCGGTTCATTTGATTTCGGAAAGTTTTGATGTAATTAGATTGTAAAGCATCTACAGTCTTGGCCATATTGGATTTTGTAGCAATAAGACTCTCCATTTGCTTAGTGAGAATTTCCACTTGAGATTGTTCAACTACACTTTTATTTGGCTCTACTTTAGAACCGTGACTAGGCTCCATCATTTGAGGAATAGGAGTAGAGTCAAAAAGCATAGCATGGGATTGTTCTCTAACTTGCTCCTTAGCTTGTGGAAGGCTAATTTGAGGAAGATTAGTTTGCTCATAAAGCATGGATTGTCTTTTATGTCTATGGGCTACAACCTCTACTATCTTCACACTTTTTGCCAATTATCAGTAAGACCATAGCGCTTATCCGGCTCTTCTAATTGCCGTTCAACTTCCTTGTGAGTTTCAAGATGAAGAATCTTAAGAAAATTGATCACAAGATGAGGTTTCAAAGTTATCTTATCCTCATTAAGAAGTTGTTCATAGCATCTAATATACTCAGTAAGTGAGTAATGGAGCTACTAGCTTTGGGGAATCGACCCATTGTAAGAATCCATCCTGATTATGTTGGCTATAATCCTAAAGATAGAATTATTTGCACATCTCCTTTCTAAAATCACTCCAAGAAAGACTATCATATTGAGTGACATGTTTTATGATAGAGATATCAACAACTAGGTTGCATTATTCGTTATTCGATAATTTGTTTATTCGTGAATAATTACGAAATTTTGCGATAAGCTCTTATTATTCGACCAAATTATTTGGTGACACATCAGCTTATTCCGACACGCCCCAATAGTTTTTGCATGGGAATTCGATAGTTTTTTATCGAAAATGCTTTCGATCGAAGTTTTTTCGATCGAAAAGCTTTCGATTGAAAAATTTTTCGTTCAAAAAAAGATTGATCGAATAATATTTTATAAAAGAGTAGAAGTATACTCATTTTTTCATAAAAGCTACTTTGTTCTTTACGAACTTAAAGCGTCGTAGAGAGAACAAGGTATAAATTTTTGTTATATTAAATAATTGAAACTATTGTGATTGTTTGACTCAACATTGATTCTTACTTCACAATAATATATGTATGTGAATTTAATATCTATTATGATTGATTCTTACTCATTTTTCATAAAAGCTACTTTGTTCTTTACGAACTTAAAGTGTCGTAGAGAGAACAAGGTATAATTTTTTGCTATAAATATCAAATAATTTAAACTATTGTGATTATTTGACTCAATGTTGATTCTTACTTCACAATAGTATGTGTAAATGTATGTGCATATGATTAGGAATTTAAAATCTATTGTGATTGTCTGATACAACATTGATTCTTACTTCACCAGGATATGTGTAAGTGTATGTGCATATGATTAGGAATTTAAAATCTATTGTTATACATTAAATTTATTATTGAAAGATGTAGGTAGATTATGTTTGACTCAACATTAATTCTTACTTCATAATAGTATATGTATGTGTGTGTATGAGTATGTGTATGCATATGAGTGTATAATTGTGAATGAAAACTCTATTGTGATTGTTTGACTCTATTGTTTCTTACTTCACAATAGTTTGTGTAAATGTTTGTGCATATGATTAGGAATTTGAAATCTATTGTGATTGTCTAATATAGCATTGATTCTTACTTCACAATAGTATGTGTAAGTGTATGTGCATATGATTAGGAATTTAAAATCTATTGTGGTACATTAAATTTATTATTGAAAGATATAGGTAGATTATGTTTGAATCAACATTGAGAATTACTTCATAATTGTATATGTATGTATGTGTATGAGTATGTGTATGCATATGGATGTATAATTGTGAATGAAAAATCTATTGTGATTTTCTGATTCAATATTGATTCTTACTTCACAATAGTATGTGTAAGTGTATGTGCATATGATCAGGAATTTAAAATATATTGTGATTGTTTGACTCAATATTGATTCGTATTTCACAATAGTATGTGTAAGTATATGTATGTGTAAACGTATATGTGTGTATGATTGAGAATTAAAATCGATTGTGATTGTTTAACTCAACAATGATTTTTACTTCACAACAATATGTGTAATTGTATATGGGTGTATGATTGAGAATTAAAGTCTATCGTAATTGTTTGACTCAATGTTGATCGAAATATCTTATTTGATATTGAGTTATATTGTTTTTTTTTGTAGGTATACTCTTCATAAAGCAATTTGCAAGCACTATGAGAAAGGGAAAAGAATGGTCATATGTGATTGTTCATCAAGAGGTTAAAACACTATCCACAATACAATGCAAATGTTGTGGGCATCGTTATGTAGGAAATGCAACTCGAATAAAAGAGCATCTTTTTAGTACATGTAATAATGTGGCAGGATGCTCTAATCTAGATAGTGATATGTGGGTACATTTTGCAAGTTATGCAAATAAATGGAAATCTCAAGGTATCACATCAAAAAGATTCAAAAGCATGAGTAGCTCACACCACTTTCGAAGTAGCCCAAGTGTAGAGCAAGAACGAGTAGATGCATCGATGATAGTAGAGGATCATTAGGATATTTCTACTCAAGTCTCTCAAACTGTTTTTGAGAATAACCAAGATACATGTAGTCCATTTTCTCCAATTGCATCAAAAAAGAGTGAAGGTGAATGTAGTAAAAATGGTGGATCTAATACTTTGTCACCATGCTTTTTCCATAATAAATCACAAAATACTATACATTAGCTTTTGAAAAGCAAGATTGTCTCGAGCTTCATCTTAAATGGACTCAAGCATTCTTAGCATGTGGGATTCCTTTCAATGTTATTCGTAATCCCATTTTCAAAGATGCTTTGATATCAACTACACGAAAAGGTTTCACCATGCCAGATTATAACAATGCAAACAGAGTATGTAGATAAAGTGAAAAAAAGTATTGAAGTTATTTTAAAGTGAACAGTACTTGATTATGTACCCATGTATGGATGCGCAATAGCATTGGATGGATGGACAAGTTGTCAAAAGAAACCATTGATTAATGGCATGGTTATATGTCCTAAAGGAAACATGTTTTTAGAAGTTGTTGATACTTCTCTTAAAGAGAAAAGATTGGTTTTTCTTGTAAATGTATATGAACATGCTATATCGCACGTGGATGGTCCGAAGAATGTGAATGCGATAGTGATGGATAATGCCTCTAATTTTTGAAGTGTTGGAATTACAATTCAAAACAAGCATGAAGGCATTAATTGGGTTCCATGTGTAGCTCATACATTAAACTTATTATTGAAAGATATAGGTAGATTATCTTTTATTAAACAAAGCTTATTAGATGCAAATTATGTGGTCAAATTTATTAGAGAGCATCAATTTTCCTATTCGCTCTTTCGATCAAAATCTCCCAATAAAGCACTTTAGATTTTTTGTGCCACACGATTTGCAATTGCTTACATTGTGTTCAGTGGATTATTAGAAGTTAAGCCAACTCTTGTAGAAATGATTGTTGATCGAAGATGGGAGGCATGGCTAGAGAAGTATCCTTATTATCAAGTTGCAGCATCCAAATGTACGTGTCTAATACGATCACAAAATTTTTGGCGTAATCTTGAAAAATTTGTTGGTATCACTAAACCTTTTGTGGAACTTTTACGAATGGTTGATACTAATAAATTTGTGATTGGAAAATTTTATTGGATTATGTCAGAAGCTATTCAAAAAGTAAAAGACTTTAATCAATTTTCATTACGAGAGAAAACACAGATTGTATCATTAGCAAAGAAGAGATGGATGCAAATGCATACTCATTTGCATGGAACAGCATTTGTTTTAGATCCACTATTTCAACTCAATGGTCAAGCATCAAACAAAGAAGTCATGGCAAACTTCAAAACCACATGTCAGTTATTACTTCCAAGTACAGATGGTCGAGATGCATTCCACCAAAGAGTAGCGTACGTAAAATCGAGAAGGATCTTTTGGAGATCTATGGCACATTGAAGCCATTCAAAAGCATCCACCTCCTATTTGGTGGACAGAGTATGGAGGTGAAGCAGTGGAGTTCCAACATATAGCTATGAGAGTGCTTTCAGTAGCAGCTTCAAGTGGTAGTTGTGAACGTAATTAGAGTGCCTATGATTTTCTTCATTCAAAACAAAGAAATGGCTTAAGTGTATCACGTGCTAATGATTTGGTATATGTGTTTTGTAATATGCATTTCTTACATGCTCCAACCAAGATAACTTTTACAGCAGCACAGCAAGCTTTTGGAGAATTTCAAACTCATGAAGTTTAGCAAATGATTCATGGAGTGATCATGATTTAGATGTATATTACAATGATGGTTCAAACATGGAAGAAATAGCTGGCATGGTACCTGTCATAGATTATGATATTTAAAATGAAGAAAATGATGTACTATGAATACTATATTCAATTGCGAAATCGAATACAAATCATGTCTTTGATTAGAAAAAAATCTTTCCTATTCAGTGTTTTCTTGATTCAATAACTCATCGGTAGTAAACCGATCAAAAGATGATGATGCCTCTGAGAGTCTTCCGTATTTGCTCTCATAAGCATCCATAGAAATTTGTGAATTCTTCACTTGATTTTCTAGATCATCAATCCTCATTTGTTGATCATCTATTGTTCTTCGTAATGCAGGAATTGTTAATCTTTCATTGTATAATTCTGCCCCTTGTGACGACAAATCATGTATAAGATTATGTTCTTCACGTAGCAAAATGTAGGGCCGCTTTCGAGGAAGAGGGCCTTTGTTTCCTTGATTACAAAATTCTACTCGATTTTGAGGATGACCCAGACTGATACTTGCATTCTTCGGACGATCATCCCAATCTACATGTCGATGAAGAATATCTTGTACAAAATCCTTTTGAATGAAATATAATCCTATTTGATTATTATTTGGTAATGATCTCTCAACTTGCACAAAGCGTCGAAGTAGCGTTTCTGCTAATCCTTTATGTTGTAAATCTGAAAGCTTTAAGGGTGTTGTTTCTTTTGCCCTTCCTGTAACCCGAAAGAGAACATCACGAACAAAATAATTTGGACATAGCTTTTTTACTTCTTTCATTGACAATGCTTCTCCTTCTAATCCCTCTGGCTCTAAATCTTGATGGAATAAAAATGCTAATGCTGATTGTGCAAATTGAGCATTCTACTGAGATAAAATCCTTTGAGATTCAGTATGATCAAGATCATCATTCACATATGGCATTCTTGCCATGTTTTACTTTCAAATCTACAAAATAAAAACACTAATTTTATCTCAAGAGAATTCATAACATTTGATCCATATAACTCAAATGAATCCACTTCATTTCACCCACCCAACTCAAATGTAAACACTTCATTTACTCCACATAATTCAAATGAATCCACAATATTTAATTCACATATGTTAAATGAATCCACAATATTTAATTCACATATGTTAAATGAATCCACAATATTTAATCCACATAACTCAGATAATAGCACTTCATTTACTCCACATAATAAAATAAATAGACATTATTTAATCCATATATTATAAATGATTACACTTTATTTCATCCACTTAACTCAAATGATACCACAACATTTACTCCACTTAATACAAATGATTACACTTCATTTCATCCACTTAACTCAAATGTAAACACTTCATTTAATCCACATAATTCAAATGAATCCACAAGATTCAATTCACATATGTTAAAGGAATCCACAACATTTAATCCACATAACTCAAATGATAGCACTTCATTTACTCCACATAATTCAAATAAATCCACATTATTTAATCCATATATTATAAATGATTACACTTTATTTCATCCACTTAACTCAAATGATACCACAACATTTACTCCGCTTAATACAAATGATTACACTTCATTTCATCCATTTAACTCAAATGATCCCATTTCATTTACTCCACATTATTCAAATGAATCCACAAGATTTAATTCATATATGTTAAATGAATCCACTACATTTAATCCACATAACTCAAATGATACCATTTCATTTACTCCACATAATTCAAATATATCCACATCATTTAATTCACATATTACAAATGATTACACGTCATTTCATCCACTTAACTCAATCATACCACAAAATTTACTCCACTTAATGCAAGTGAATACATATCATTTAATCCAGATAGTTCAAATGAATACATATCGTTTTCAATATGGTCTTAATCCATCTGTCATGGATATCTTTAAACCATATCAAGTTAGATGCGAGAATACTCTAAACAATTCATGTGTGTCTACTATTATTGATACATCTTTGTCAGAAGCTAATTCTAAAACATATTTGAACTTGTGAATCCCATTCTTATCAATGGGATAACTATTGAAATCTATATATTTCAAGAGTTGTAACAGGAATATCGAAACTGTAGACATCTCTTGACTCTTATTAAAAGGTGGAGGACTAGTGGATATGCATTCGGGTGCAATCCATCAGTACTTTTGAATCCACTCATTTCTAGTTGATATTTCTAAATGAGGTAGCTTTGGAAAATATTTTTTGGTTGGTAAATATGTCGCTCTACCAAAATCACATAAACCGATATAAGCATGTTGATCTTCAAAATGGAACAAGATGTTGCCTGGATGAGATCGTTATGGGATATATTACAAGTGTGTAGAAATGATATTGTTTGTAGTAAGCCGTTGATCTACTTCTAAATGTTTGTTTTCATGGTTGTTATGTCTCCTTCTGTGTCCTTCACAACTCTGCTTTGTGGTACGTTTAGGTATTCCTTCTTCATTCTTTCTAGCCACATGTCCAATGTACCACCATTCCAAAATTTGAAATAAGGCACGGACTTTTGCTATGGTGTCTAGCTAAACCAAGTGGACTAATAATTCCACTATGCGTAATAGATAACACTATGGCTTCATTGGTGGCTTCATTTTCTCGAGTTTGTATGTCAGCACCATGTAATTTGAATAGCTTGGCCACAAATACTTCATTGCTGAATCTCGGGTGGAATATCTTGACTTTATCGATCATTCCATATTGTCCTTCCCCCACGAGAGCTGCATCTTCAAAAAGAATAGAGGAACAAGGCAGCAAACAATGATTGTTCGATGTTTGATCTCCCATATTCACATATGCATCTCTTGTATTTGGATCTACATGTCCTCTCACAAGGTGTTCAGTCATGTCCGATTTTAATCGCTTTCCTCTCTTCATAGTCTGATAATGTAAATCGATAAATTTAATTTTATCGATGAATCCGGGCATACTAGTGATATCCTCCACCAATGACTCTGTTACTTTGATGATTTGTCCAAAGATACGTGTAAGCTCTTTTGACATTTGCTCATCTAAGACCTGTGCTCCACCAGACACACTTCCAAATTTATCTTCAATATTAATAAATGTTGTTCAGGATAATTGTGCAATGAAATCTTTGTAACTAGATGTGTCCATGGTTATAGTGA
Organism: Ceratopteris richardii; assembly: GCA_020310875.1. Taxonomy (NCBI): domain Eukaryota; kingdom Viridiplantae; phylum Streptophyta; class Polypodiopsida; order Polypodiales; family Pteridaceae; genus Ceratopteris; species Ceratopteris richardii. The sequence goes on along the minus strand of CM035420.1, from coordinate 143,153,141 downwards.
TTTCATCTTCTCTCATTCGATACATGTAGGAGCACACAAATTCTTCTAAAAATTTTCGCTCCTGCTTGTTTATTTTACCTGCCATCTGTGCAAAAATAAAAAATAGATTAACAGTGAGTGTATGGATAAATAAATCAATAGTATGTGTACACAAATGATAGACATATGCATAGTTAAATAAGTAGATTTATAATTAAATAGAAATTGTAATTATTATCTTGAAGTGAATCTATGTAACTATTAAGAATGTAAGAGTCAAAGAATCAGACATATATAATAGTTCATATACATTCACTATACTATGTATGAGTTTTGTCACATAACTGTATATAACTATTGTGATAGTAAGAGTCAAAGAATCAGACAATCACAATAGTTTCTATACACCTTGTGACCTACGCTAAGTATTCTCATTGGAATCTAAGTGACTATTGTGATAGTAAGAGTTAAAGAATCAAACAATCACAATAGTTTCTATACACCTTGTGACCTACACTAAGTGTTCTCATCTAAATCTAAGTGGCTATTGTGAGAGTAAGAGTCAAAGAATCAGACAATCACAATAGTCTCTACACACTCCCTATACTATTGAGAGAGTAAGAATCGAGGTGGCGATTCAAACAATCTCAATTGATCTATTGTTGTGTCCTATACTATTGTGAGAGTAAGAATCGATGTAGCGAGTCAGACAATCACAGTAGTGGTTTATTTATAAATGTTTTCCATCAATGTATACAAGTAAGAAACGCTTGCACGAGTTGAACATGTATACAATTGATGATTAAAAGACACAAAACAAATTATATAAATAAAAATCAAGCATATATAAGAGACACATATGCGAATCATACAATATGCATGATACAATGAACAAAACAATAAAATAAACAATAAATAAAAATTAAATCAATACCTCAATGATATGGTGAAGGAAGATCTCTATGATAAAAATTGCAGGATTAAAGCTCTCTAGAATATCAATGAAGCACGCACGGAATAAGATTTTCGATCGAATGTAAAAATATATATTTTTTTGCTAGAAAGCGCTTCTCGATCGAAACCGCTTTTGATCGAAAAATATTTCAATCGAAAGCACTTTCAATCGGAAACGTTTTGATCGAAAAAGTATCCGTCCCCATTTTTTTCGGTGTTTATTCGGAAAACCATGAATAAAATATTCAGTATTTTTTTATTATTTGATCAAATAAATGCAACCCATATCAACAATTCATTCAAAGAATGTTATCAAAAGATCTTTGGGAAGACCAAAAATCATACCTTGCTCTTCAAACAAATCAAAGTAGCTTGTAATGTTGATGCCATTGAATTTTGCCTTCTCTCTCAACATAGAAGAGACTCTTCTTTGGCCTTGTTTCTCAACAATAAGGGATTTGAATCCTTCCTCCATCTTAAGTGAATATGCAAGTGATGCACGATGCTCTAGATCTCTCACAATGGAGCAAATGATATGGATCACAACCTCCCAACAAGATCAGAAGCAAACATTGCAAAGCGATTCATGTCAGGTTCAAATGTGGAGGTGACCGCAAGTCCGATCGCAACACACACAAAGTGTATGAAGCTAGTGAGTGTTGGAAGGTTTTTGTGATCAAAATGTGGTGAAGTTGGGTATGTAGAGGAGAGATGTCATGATTTGATTATGAGAAGGGGGAACATATGAATGCAAGATAAACCCATGAACATGAATGATGAGGACAAAAGAAAACCATTCACATGAATCAATTTCAAAAGGAAGAATGGTCCAAAAAAATGGAGGTTCTTATACACTTCCAAAATTTAATTCATATGCATGGGTTCTTTTGGATGGTATGTATGCATGATGAGAAAAAAAAACCATACACATGAATCGATTTTGAAAGGAAGAATGGTCCAAAAATGGAGCTTCTTATACTTATTCTCTCACTCGCAATGGATCATCCTCACTAGTTCAATGCAAGACTGCGAAGTCTTCTCACACATAGAAAGAGATAGAAGGAGACACGTAAAAACACATAAGAGAATAAGAGACGAGAGTCAAGAGACATGAATTAAAATATATTGTAACAAAATACATGTATATGAGTGTTGTGATACATCAAGCTAAGCATTCTACTTGTCAAAGGTGGTCCGCATGGCCCTCCCAACATGAGAGTTCAATCAAATGTTATATGTAAGAGGATAGGTTCCACTTCATTGACCCTATATCTTTCTAGGATCGTAATGTCTATCTAAAGAAGTATAAGACTCATAAAACCAACTCTAACTCACTCACATGCTCCACTGAGGGTGAGCAAAGATAGAGAAACCATTGGGTTTATGAGCCTATCTTAGATTGGAAGTCTAACTTAAAATTGATTCTAAGAACTATGCTCTTACTAGCCCACCTTGGATCCTCACATGCTCAATTGAGGGTGATCATCTCAAGGAAAACATGTGCTAGAAAGGACCCTATGGATCCTAACAATGATGTTCTATGAGTTTGGAGGGGGGTTTTTATAGTCTTTTGAATGAATTTGGGCCTTTGGAGCTAGAGAAATCAACTCTCCACCCTAGGATCAACTCTTTTTCATTACAACCATTGGATTTATCAAACGGATGGCTAGGATTGGTTTTTTATATGATATCTAGGGCAAAGGGGGGAAAAATAGGGGCCTTCATTCTCCACCATTGGATATGGGGAAGATCTCGATCGTCCGATCAGTGTTGACATCAATTTGGATAAGATAAGCTGCTATATTTTTGGAAGAACTTTGCATTGTTGATCTTTGACCATCAAAAAAGACTTATCCAATGAAAAAACTAATGTATTCTCCTTTTTAAGCCTTAGTGCATCTCCACCCTTGAATGTGAGCTTATCCTGACCTTACAACATGGTTCAATCATTATTTGCCATGTGGTAGCCCTTCATTGAGCCTTCAATTTGCTTATTCTAGGAAACTGCGGTGACCTTGAAAATTGGATTTTGTGCCCTTTGACCCTCCAAATATCCTTTGATGAAGATGAAAATTTGTAAGGCTATGTTTTAAAAGTTCTCCTTTAGGAATATGCAAAAAAAAACTCCCATTTGAATCTCCCTTATAAAAGTTTGAATACATTTGGAAGTTTGCAAGGCAGGATTAAGGTGCCTAGGAAGCTCTAATGTGTAGCCACATATGATCTTTATACATGCCATATCATATGGCTAATAAAAATTCCTATACAATATTTTGTAGGGTCTAAGTGGAAAAATTACATTTTTACAAAATGCACATGGCATATCCATGTGCTAGAAAATCCATTTACATGTGAAATTTAGGTTATAAACTGTCTTTGATAAGCTTTACAAGTATATGAATTTTCATGTGATTTGGTTACATTGAAGTTTTTTATCTAATTTCCAAAATTTGACCAGCTTTGATTGTTGCCCTTTATTGTCTTGATTTCTTCCAAAGTTTGCATGTGAACTCCCTTTGACATCCTTGATGCATCTTGGACTTCTCAGTGAATTTTGGCTACCTTCACCAAATGTGTTTCCTTTAGGCCTTCATGAGTGAGAGAGGAGAGAAAATTTCAGTAATAAGGAGGAAGGAGATAAGAAAGAGAGCTCTCTTACACACTCTCACACTCAAAGAGGAGCACACACACAAATTGAAGCAAGGAAGAATGATTTTCTTCTTGGAATGTACAAGAATGATGTAAAACAACAATACAAGAAGTGCAATATATAAAGAACAATACATAAGGAAAATCCTAATTTTTGCAAATGAGTGAGCTCGCAAGAAAACAAATGTGTCATCACTCTTAGTAGATAAATCTAATAAAGCTCAATGAAGTATCCTTGACATATACCGGTGTGACCATTATACATGTCAAAGAAATGAAAATATGATATGTGTCCATCCTAGATCATCACATGTTGAGCTTGATATCTCAACACTCCCCCTCAAGCTCAATGTCATGTCCTATAATCCAAGCATCTTCCGAAACTTCTTCAACTTCTTTGCTCCCAAGTGCTTTAGTAAAAATATCAGCAACCTGGTCATCTTTCCTCACATACACAAGATCAATATCACCTGCTAATACCCTCTCTCTAATAAAGTGATAATGTACCTCGATATGCTTTGTTCTCGCATGAAAAACAAGATTTAATGGTAATTGAATGCTGCTACGATTATCACAATAGATGATGATCGGCCTTTGCACTTCCACACCTAAATTTTCAAGTAGCATCTCTAACCATGATGCTTCACATTAGCACCTTTATACTCAACCTCTATACTCAACAAAGCAGTAGTGGATTGCTTCTTACTACTCCATGTAATAGTTGCACTCCCAAGTGAGAATAGATAGCCACTAGTAGATCTTCTATCTGGAATACTACCAGCCCAATCCGCATCGGTGTATCCATGAACTTGCAAATCTACACTAGCTTCATAAAAAAATGCATAATCCAAAGTAGCACTCACATATCATAGAGTGCATCTCAAGGGATCTAAGTGTGGTTTCTTGGGAACCTGTATAAATTGACTTTCAAGTCCAACAGTGTAGCTTAGATGAGGCCTTGTAATTGTGAGATATATCAAACTTCCCACAATTTTCCTATACATAGTAGCATTTTCCAATGCTTCACATGATCTAGTATCCAAGTTTAAATTTTGATCTAATGGCATAGGAATTGGCTTGCAATCAGTCATACCATACTTTTGCAGCATAAGGAATATTGTCTTTGTGACATCCATATACCTGTTTTTGTATATATAAACTCAATGCCCAAGAATTAGTGCAACACACCAAGATATTTCATGTCGAATTCTTGCACAAGGAGTTGATTTACCTCTTTAATGTTTGCTTCATTATCACCTCCTAGAATCAAGCCATCAATATAAATAGCCACAATCGTGATTGAAGTATCTCAATGGCGATGCACCACAGTGCACTCTCCTTCTCAAGAGCTCCACGATGATATCCTCAGAGTAGAAAATTGAGCTCCTAGGGCCGCATATGGTACTCCGCACAGAGGCTGTACAACATGCAAAAAAATGCACGAACACAGACTTCTTAGGTGTTACAAATGCGGTCAAACTTACAGTCTATGACTAACCAGGTCACTATATGTTTTATTAAAGAACATATACAAAAAAGTGTCCAATGGCCATTTGGCCTTTCACATGGACACTAACAACAATCTCCTACTAAAAGCCAATATAGCCAAAGTAACAATTGGAGAAAAATAAAGAATCATAAAGAATACTTGAGTGTACGTATACAAACTATACCTCCCACTTGATGGGCATGTTACACAGTATACATGTGACTGTGTAAGATCATGAATCAAGTAACCCCCATCAAGTGACAACAGTGTCGAAAGTTATCATGTGGTAGAGCTTTAGTCAAAGCATCTGCAGCATTACCTTGAATGTGAACTTTCTCAAGAATAATGTGCTCAATGGCTAAGCAATCTCTAGTGAAGTGATACCTCACCTCAATGTGCTTGTTCTTTGCATGATAGATTGGATTCTTAGCCAAAGCAATGGCACTTTGACCGTCACTAAGCAAACAAGGTACATGTTGAGGTAAACCCATATCACAAGCAAGACGAGAAAGCCACAATGCTTCCTCACATGCCTCACTTGCTGCAACATACTCTGCTTATGTGGTGGAAATAGTTGTACATTCATGAAGATAAGATCTCCAAGAGATAACAGCTCCAATGAAATGAAAAATGTACCTTGATGTAGACTTACGATTATCTACACAACCAACATAGTTAGAATCTGTGTAATGGATGCTTTCCCTCTACCTAGCATAAACACTTGTCCTTAGTGCCACTCAGATATCTCAAAATCATCTTGACTACTTCCCAATGTTTCTTGTCAAGATTAGACATATATATGCTCACAACTCTCACGACAAATGCAATGGCTAGTCTCGTAGCTACCATAACATACATGAGACTACCAACAGCAGACTCATAGGGAATTTTGGTCATGAGTTCCTTTTCCTCATCTGATTTGGGGCAATCATCTTTGCTCAATTTCACTTATGTGGCTAAAGGTGTACTCGATGCCTTTCCACCTTGCATATTGAACCTGTGAAGTACTTTGGATATGTACCACTTTGAGACAAGTATATGCATCTTTTACTCCCATCACGAGTAATGCGCATGCCAAGAATATGTTTGGCATCCCCCAAATCCTTCATATCAAATGTCTGACTTGGACTAGCTCTAAGTCCTCCATTGCAATGAATCCAAGCAACTTACACAAGGTAGCCATCTTGACCACTAGAGAGAAGATTTTGTCGGAATCAAGACCATGTTGTTGCTTAAAACCCTTTGCAACAAGTCGTGCTTTATACTTTGGAGACGCACTATCAGATGTGAATTTCAGCTTATATACCCATTTACATGGTAAATCTTTCCTACCCTTTAGTGAAGGTACTAAATCCCAAGTACCATTCTTGTGAATAGAATCCAACTCACTCTTCATGGCATACTCCCTCTTGACATGATCCTCTGTCTGCATAGCCTCTTTGTAGCAAGAAGGCTCATCGACATCTGTTAGCATAACAAAATCTAAACCTGGAACATATATATCAGGTGGATGTGAGACACGTGCAGAGCATCTCAGTAATAAAGTAAGTCTATCATCCAAGGGTTTGGCCAGTTCAGACAGATATGAAATCAGACACCGTTTGGTCATCCGTGTGTATGACCAAAGATCTCGAGTTTAGACTTACTAAGAGGTCTTGTGCTCTTGTGAACAAGTGATCCACTTAGCTTAGTGGTTAAATCTCAAGGATGTGAAGGAGGAGGTCTTGGGTTCAATCCCCATGGGAGACATGGGGAGAGTATTTTGCCCAAAGAGATCTAGACCCTTCTAGAAGCATCCACTTGAGTTAACTCGAGTTAACTGGGACACTTGGCGCACATGTAGTTACATGGCTGACACTTGGACGGTTAGTATCCATCTGCCCAAGAAGGCAGTCCCCTGGAGAGAGCTATATATAGAGGCATTTGGTTGGGAGGAGAGTCATCTCTCAAGCATGTGGTGGTCGTAATCCTTGTTCTCTTGCATTGGTATCAGAGCTCAAGGTTGAGCTTCCATGGAGACCTTCTGATGGCTTCATCATCTTCACCTTTGTAGAAATCTTCGATCAGCCTCTCGTAGATGGTCTTTTTGAAGGCATCCGCTTTTCTTTCTCGGAGTTCTAGAAAAAGAGGGGCTTATTATTTCAAAACCATACCTCTGCAGTTCAGATGGGTTTCGAACCGTAGACCTCAGGAATCCCCTCCCATCGTCTAACCAAGAAGGAGCTTCGTTTTGGTGCAAAACAACGTCTGCAAAGTTTTATCTCTGATAATTTGCTTGTGTGACGTCCAATCTTGGAAGGAGATGGCGAACAACAGATTTATATTCAAACTTCCATTGGAAGGAGATAATCCCACGATGTCCTGAAGTAAAATGGTTTCTTGTACACCACGCGGATAACCAATCAAGCTGAAGCCCTTGCGCATCATAAGAAAAGGACAGAATCTTGAATCTTCAAGCAATTGGATTTATGGATTTAAACTAATGCAAGCATCAATAGATGCGTACGCTGTAGCCAATATGGTTTGGTTTTTCATTATATGAAGTACAACAAGCGCTGCGATGGAAAATCTGTTTGTCGCGCACAGGAATCGAGCCTATGACGTTGATCTAGAGAGTCAGTTGAGCAGTCGCTGTCGTGTCCTTCTTCGAAATTTATATAAAATGATCTATTTGCAGACGAAGCCTGTTCAGCACATGAAAAAGGTGCAGATTGTTCATTGTGCTCGATCCTACAACCTGCTGATAGACGAAGTGTTCTCCTAGTCAAGAGTCCATGCTGCTTGCGTGAATCTCAAAAATTTCTCTGTATCTTATTTATATGCTGCAGAATTCAAAAACAACAGAAGGAAAAAGGTCTCTGCACTTCATCTCTGTCGAAGTACTCCTCGCCGTATGCAAGTCATTGCTATTGGTTAGATTAGCGCAAAATGTTTATGCGCATTACTTGTAGAATGCAGGATTCGATCCCGCCACCTATCAATAGCCATGGACGGGTCTTATCCATTACAACAGCCGGCACACTTTGAGCATGAGTTCTTAAACAAAAAATTTTGTTCTGTTATGCCATGCCCTGAGCAACGATGCTACCAGGATTGGTTCGGCTCTGCATGGAAGCTTAGATCTTGCTTCCTTCGTCGTATCGAAAGTGCCCAACCACATGCGCGCAGCCTTCTAAGGGTCCCTAATCTCAGCCGCCCAATTATACCACAGCTTCTGTCGAACTCCCTTGAAACGCCTTTCTTGGCCGGTGGCTCGGGTGAGGAAGATGATGCTGCAACAGAGCAATAACTTTCTCTCTCGAAGTGAGATCCATACAAGCATGGAAAGATGCTTGGACGAGGATCAAGGGAAGGACGTAGCTCTATGTGGAGCTAAGTATTTTCCAAATTATGTTTTCATTTTGATATCTATTTGCTCAAATGCTTTCATTTAGGATGCATTAATTAGGACTAAAGGCATAGTCCAATTATGATTATCTCAATATGAAAGCTAATTAGAGGACTAAACGGTATTGAAATGACACAAAAGTATAAGTACTTTTCAGTTTTAGGTATGCAATTGAAATTTTTATTTCCATTCATGCACAAAAAATGAAAAGATTATTTGTGCATAAAAGAATGTTTTATGCACATCAAGTTTGCACTTGCTTAGGAAAGGTAGTTAATTCTCCAGTTCATGCACTTGAATAGTTACCTTTTGCCAGAATAGCAAGCATGTTGTTTTTGCATGGATGTTTGTTTGCATACCTAATAAGCTTGAGATTTGCTTAAGTTCATTACACTTGCATGAACTCACATGCATTTGCACCCAAGAATGGGCATTTGCATACATGAACATACATTTGCATGCAATTACATACATGTGCATACGCATGATCTTTTGGTAAGTAGCTGAACACGTGTACTTTCATTCCTTTCTTTTCTAACTTGACTTAGCTAGGTGGAAAAAATAGAAAATTACCTAGTTGCAAGGATCTTGACCATCATGCAACTAAGTATCTAGTCTATCTTTTCTAAAAAGTGATACATAGGTACCACTTAGTAGGAGTCTTTTTGAGGAAAAGAAAGCATGTTGAAAGTAAGATGCCAAGAAAATAGAGCTACTTTCCAATGTGCATGCTTAGTCTAAGTTTGGGAAGAAACCTAGACATTCTTAGCAACTAACGAGGATTTAGTTGTTTTTGGATGTTCATGTTCATGCACCCAAGTAGGGAAGTTTCTGTTGAAACACAAACCAATTGAACTTGTAAGTTCAGTAAATTTTGGAAGGTTTAATACTTTATTATTCATCAAATATTGATGAAAATAAGTAGAAGTATTGAACTTCTAGAATCCCTGGAACTCTAGTGTTCATAGATGTTAGTTTCCAGAAATGCATCTCGAGGCATGATGCAAGGGCGAAAACTTTTGAAGGAAACTTCTTGATTATATTCAAGCTAATTCAAGGCTTAAGAAAAGAAACCAAGATAAATATTAATTGATCTTTAGGAATCAAGTAATTTCCTAAAGTCATGACAATTAATGAAATCATTCAAACTATTTTCATTTTTGAAACAATCTTAGGAAATCATGATATTTCCTGAAGACAATTTAGGAAACAAGTTCTTTCCTAAAAGATTAGCTTCAAGAGGTAAAGCCTTGAATCTTATAAAAATCAAGATTATCTTTTATAAGATTAAGTAAACAATTCCAAGCATTATTTGCTTGTGCAAAGTTTTCAAACATGGAGACTTTATTAAAGCACTTTGAAAAGCTTAAACAAGAGACCCTAGCAAAGAATCTTTGGAAATTAAGCTATTTCCTAAAGATAAGCTAATGAAAAAGTCCAATTAACTATTTCATTAGTCAAATGAGAATATCTTTTGGACAAGCAAAGCCTTAATTCTTGGTCTTATCCAAAAGTCTAGAATTCCTTTTGAAGATCTTTCTAGTAAAGGAGAAAATTCCAAGCTGAATCATTAGACTGGAAAGCAAAAGATTCCAAGGTGAATCATTAGCTTAGTATTACTTGATTCCTTGGAAGGAATCAAAAAGTTCTTGAAAGAAAAATCTCCCAAGATGTGAGACTAGCATCTTTCAAGAAAAGTTTTATAGCAAGTAGTTCCCAGCAAATCCCTAACCACCAGGTTTGGTATTTAAGTCCAAATAAGTGATATAACCTAATGGTATATCAAAGATTCTTAGCTTTGGAATCTGAAAAGCATTAGAAAATGCTTGGACTTAAATTGAGGGAAAGATCTCCAAAATCCTGCAGGTAAGCAAAGAAGCTTAAGATAGTTTAAGAGATCTTAAAGATAAAGACTAAGTCTTTATTTTGTCGCAAGTATCAACCAGACTTGATCAAACTTGGCCATGATTGTCCAAAGAATGTGCGACTAGAACTACTCTCTAGATTGCCCAAGTATTGGCAGTAAAATTCCGTTAGGAATGATTCACTCAAGTTCCATTTATTGAATGGAAAATTGTGAAAAAAAAAGTAAGTTGTTCCAAGTCTGAACAGAGTGAAGTAATTCCAAGAATGTAGTCTGCAACCGTGCAAACGGTACTTAAGTCTATGGAAGGTAAAACATAAACGTTTGCCTATCCTCAAAGGGATTTTGGTACAAATCCAGAAAGAATGAGCGGATGCTTAGACTTAAGCAATAGAGAGATTCCTCTAAAAAGTCCTGGCCAGGATAGATACCTAAAAGCATTAGTAGAAAGGAATCTAAAGACAAAAGCTCTTGTCGCTACAAAATTGATCAAGAATATCCAATTGAACTTGAATTTGAGAAATTCAAGAACTTGGAATTCTGATTGGTTTTCATTTGAAAACCCTAGCAAAAAAGATTAGAGATATTCTATTAAAGGTTTTCAAGTTTCCAAGGTTAAGCACAAGATCGTGAAACGATCATGTCAAGGGATTAAAACCTAGAATATCAAGATAGAGATAGTGCATGAGACTACGAAATTCTTGTCAAGAATTAAAGCTAGAAGGTTCTCTATCAAGAGATGGTGTAGACTTTAGACTCACACGTCAATGTGAGTATAAAATAGGGTGGTATGGGACACCAGATTTTATACTCAGATTGATGTAGGAAAGATGGTATAGGACATCGGACCGTGAGATGATGATTATCTTTTAGTCTTCGTTTGGATCTTGAAGTTCGGTTTGATCTTCAAGGGAATTAAAAGTTCAAAGAAGGAGTTTAAATTCAAGAAGAATCTCAAGATACTTCAAGACGACTTCAAGATCAAGGAAACTAAAAATATGAAGTAAGTAACTTCCAAGATTTTCTTAAAACACTTCAAGCTTAAGTGTTATTGATCAGAGATATTTGATAAATTTCTGAAAGAAGTTGGACTTTGATTTTGAGTTCATCTTTTCAACTAAAGATTTAATTGACTAAGTCAAGCATCAAGTTCCTAGTGTAACTTGGTAAATTCACTCTTCTGACTCAAAGAAATGCACAAGAATTGCATTCACGATTAGGAGTCAATAAGACTGAATGTGACCTGAACTTAGTCTCAAGTGAAGCATTATTTGAATACCAAACTCATCGACAGAACCTCAGTGGGTCGACACACTGATGTTGGTTGCCACACTAGTATCTTGTGGTTGGATGATGTTTTTGATTTGTTTTGAATCTTTTTGAGAATCTAGCTTATTTCTCTTAAAGATAAAGACAATGCTTCAATACCTTGTTGAAATAGATCGTTGAGAAGTTAAAGTCCTAAGTCAACTAGACTTTGACTCATAGCACTTATGTATGTTCAAAGTTTGAATTGGTTGTACAAAGTTTTAGTTATTTCTTTTTGCTTTCCAAATCTTTTGGAATTGGCCCAAACATGGTATCTGATTCCTTTTGCAAAAGACCAGGGTTAGCCGGTTAGAATAAAATAACTAACTTGAACATCCTAGATAGATGTTAGGTACAAGAACCTTTTCAATCTTCAAAAGAAAATAAGTCTAAGTGGACTTATTTATTTGACTTTGCTTCAAGATATAGCATAAATGATTTCCTAGAGTCCAGTGTACTCTAGAATAAAGAAGTTAGGAATTGCTCATTAGATTGACAAATCCCAAGAGCTTTCAGTTAAAGTCTTTGAGAAAAGTGTCCTAAGTTGGACAAATTTCATTATGGATTTATATTGGGCAAGTTATGGTATGGTTGACTCAAAGAAAATGGTAACTTTCTCCTACAGTTTACAAAGGATTTTTAAACTCCTTAGGACAAAGTAGTCCTCTAGTCAAGTGAAAAAATCAAGTAACTATTGGATCAAAATAAAACATGGTACAAACATCTAAAGTTAGATGTATGGGACAACCAAACTTCAAGTTCTCCAAAACAAATTCAAGTGAATCAAGAATTCTTAAAGTCTTGCAAGGGATAAGAATCCCACCTTTATTACTAAGTCCATGCACCAGTTATGCCTAGAAATGGACTAGTAATTTGAATCCACCCAATTCACATGTTTGTGCCTAGATCGCACATCTAGAAACTATGAATTGGCCAGGGATATCTTTAGATCCACCCTTATTATTCTTTCACTAGTTTGTACTTTGTTCAATTCATCAAAGTGCAAAATGAGACAGTGTTTTGAATCATTTGGGCAGGGATACCACCACATAGATATGTTCTTCCAGTTCTAGAACATAATCATGTTCTTCCAGTTTTAGAACATGAGGCTCGGGGGTTGCCTACAGTATGTATATAGCTCTATTTTCGAGGATGAAAATATTTTCCAAGGGGGGAAGAATGTAATAAAGTAAGTCTATGATCCAAGGGTCTGGCCGGTTCAGACATATCTGAAATCAGACACCGTTTGGTCATCCGTGTGTATGACCAAAGATCTCGAGTTTAGACTTACTAGGAGGTCTTGTGCTCTTGTGAACAAGTGATCCACTTAGCTTAGTGGTTAAGTCTCAAGGATGTGAAGGAGGAGGTATTGGGTTCAATCCCCATGGGAGACATGGGGAGAGTATTTTGCCCAAAGAGATCTAGAGCCTTCTAGAAGCATCCACTTGAGTTAACTCGAGTTAACTGGGACACTTGGCGCACATGTAGTTACATGGCTGACACTTGGATGGTTAGTATGCACCTGCCCAAGAAGGCAATCCCCTGGAGAGAGCTATATATAGAGGCATTTGGTTGGGAGGAGAGTCATCTCTCAAGCATGTGGTGGTCGTAATCCTTGTTCTCTTGCAATCTCAATTGTTGTTGAACAAGAACATGTGGAGACTGATCTGAATGCTCAATCCTTTCGTATATCAAAGGGCAATATGGTTATTGCAAAAGGAAGCAAAGTGGCTCACTTTACCCTTTATTTGTATCACAGAAAGAACACTTGTTAGTTGTTACTGAACAACCTATGGCTTGTATTTGGCATGGTTGTTTGGGCCATATATCTCATAGTGGAATGGAAAATCTTTCTCTTTTTGGCTACTTACACGTGTTATCTTTCTCTAATTTTTCATTTTGTGAGCATTGTCAATATGGAAAGCAAACCAAAAATGTGCATAGAACGCGCATTGACTCTTCAATTTAGCCTTTAGATCCCATTCACAGAGATGTGTTTGGTCCTATGCCCACTAGGTCCTTAGGTGGTTCTCTTTACTTTGTCATTTTCATAGATGATGCTACTAGATAAGTTTGGGTATATCGAAGGATGAGGTATTCCTTACTTTCAAAAAATGGCTTGCTTCAGTTGAGACTGAAAAAGGAATGAAGCTTAAGGTTTTACATTCAGATAATGGGGGTGAGTATACGTCACATGAATTCAACCTTCCCTATCAGTCTAGAGGGATTCATAGAGAGTTTACAACTCTTTATACCTTAGTACATAATGACGTAGCTAAAAGGATGAATAGAACTATTCAAGATAGAGTAATTTCTATGTTGCATCATGCAAACGTCTCATGAGGCTTTTGGGTAGAAGCAATATTGATTGTAATTCATGTGATTAACCTTTCACCTAGTACTGAGAAAGGTTTGAAAGTGGCACAAGAGTTATGGACAAGGAAGCCACCATATTATGACCAATCTTCGAGTTTTTTGTGTGTGAAGCATATGTTCATATACCCAAGAATCTTAGACAAAAGTTGGATCATAAGTAAAAAAAATGCATTTTTCTTGGATATGGTCAAGAAGGACAATTTGGATATCGCTTATGGGATCCTGAAACATGATTAGTGATCAAAAGTAGTGATGTCATTTTCAATGAGTCTAAGATGCATAAACAACCCATTAAGGAGGTTGAATTGAGAAGAGTGGTATTTGAGGATACTAGTCCTCTAATTAGCATGCAAAAAAATGTTGCACATAGGCCTTGGAACCAAGGTGATCAAGTTGGCCAACTGACATCAAATTGTGTGATAATTGAGCTGCATGACGTACATTATGCATAGTAAATTTTGAACCATCAATGAACTGCACAACCACATCTCCAAGTCTCACCAAGTCTCACCAAGTCTCACAGTACCAAGAGACTTTGCTACATAATTAGAGAACCATTCTCTATGTGCTATCACATGGAAAGAAGCACTAGAATCTAGTAGCCATGTGTGGGAAAGAGAATTAGCCATACCAACCTCAGTTGGCATAGTACTATCAAGTGTGAACACATCAACATCATCAGAAATAGCATTAATTTCTTCAATCTTCACAATTGAAATCGATGATGTAGGTAACTATTTAACATGCCCATCAACATTCTGTCCTTTACCTTTAGCATTCTTTAATGCATAACAGTCTTTCTTCATGTGTCCTTTCTTATGAAATTAATGGCATTCGATATCCCTCTTCCTTGATTTACTTCTACTTTTATTCCGTTGAACATTCTTTTCCTTGTTCTTGCTCCTGCCATGTTGTTGATTCTTTCCTTGGTAAGAATCACAGACACTATATGCATCTCCACTCTGAGTTCCAACCATATATTTTCTACGAATCTCCTCATGCAAGAGTCCTCCACATATGTCATCATAGATGAGTTTACCACTAGGTGCACTATTGCTAATAGTTGTGCAAAATGTATCCCATGATGATGGCAAGGTGCGTAACATCAATACTGCTTTCATTTCATTATCCATATCCATTTTTTGAGCCTGTAACTAGGAGAATATAACATCAAACTCATTTAGATGAGCAGCAACACTATTTGTGTCCATGCGAAGGTCATATAATTTTCTCATCAGATACACTTTATTTGATGTTGTCTCTCTTTTTCATATGTATTGGATAACTTCTTCCAAAGACCCTCTGCAATTTCCCAGTCTAATACTGTAAAGTAAACATTATCTGCAAGCAAATGGTAGACCTGCCCATTTCATCTAACTCATCCCAATCATCATCCATGTCAGTAGGATTCTTTGAAATTCCATTTACTAGCGTCCATTGCCTCCTTTGGATCAGCACATCTTGAATAGAATGATAATGGAGCTAGACGAGTCCAAAGACCAACAAATAAGTGTATCAAGGAGTAAATTGACCACTGTATAGTTGATAAAGCCAAAAATCTGGAAAATTTTGCCAGAGTATCCTCTGCAAAATGAGCATATGACCAGTGTCAAAATATCATAAGACTGCAAGTACTGACATGTTTACCTGCATAGTGAATCACAGACTCCACTGCATATAATCAGTTACCCAGTAGAAGCCAACTAGGCTTATCAAGCACATATGAACAACTATCATACATCTCCTATGGTGAGACTGGGTAAGTCTTCCACCTGCATCACCAAAGAGACCCCGACATCTGGGTGTCTCCCAGTTAAGAAAACCTCACCACGACCCTCTTTATCAAACGTAAAATGCCTTATGCAAAAAACGTAACCGCTATATCAATTACCACATGGACATACATAAGTGGTATCCACAGAAGCATACATGGTGTGTATGTGCTCAATATATGCAGTAAAGTGACACTAAAAGGCTGAATGCATAGCCCAAAAACTAGTCAACAACACCTGCAAGTGTCTGTCAACTATGATGTTTTAGGCTCAAGAACCTGCATAAATTTGCAACGACTACCCCACCAAAGCTAAAAACCTTTCAAGAAACTTGTAGTTTTACAAGTGTGGCTAAAAATGTAGCCCCAAAGGTTGATATTTATTGTTAGAAAAGTACAAAGAACACTCTTCTTGATGTTTGGACCTGTGTGAAGAGAACTATGTGCAAAAGTATGCCAAAATGGCTCGAAAAGAGACCCCAAAAATGCTTCAAAAATAAGCTTTGAAAGAAAAAAATGAAGCTTTGAGGGACCAAAACAACACAAGAGTGTAGTTTAGTGTCAAGAGATTGCCACGGTTAAGCTAGCTCCAGGGGGAATAGTATTGGGATGGGTGACCTCTCGGGGAGTACTGAGAAGCTCTATCTTCCTTGGTCATTGAGGTCCTCCCTCGTGCATAGCCAATAGTGCCAATGGTGACTTCGGTGATTCAAATGACAAGGTATGTTGTCACTCTAGTACAATGGTGAGTACCAACGTGAGGAGTTCCACCTCGTAATTGTCAATCTGCGGAGAGGATAGGCCGATATGAAGATCAAGAGCACGTGAAGTGTGCGAAGATGATGGTGAAAAATGAAAATGCATACACACACATGCACACACACGAGGAAAGTGGCAATGGAGATCAATGGAAGGCAAGAGAAGAATTCATACTCATATTCATCATAAACTAATTACAATAGCTCTCCTAGCTCAATAGTTATTAGTTTCTAAAGTGTCAAAAAGTTCTCAAAATGAGCCCTCTACCTGAGTATAGGGAAGCTTTCACAGCGATTCTTGAGTGTGTGTAGCTCAGATGCCTTATGGCTGATTTGGGTGTTGGTAAGTCTTCTACCACCACCATCTTCAGTGGCAGTCAGAGTGCATTGGCAGTTGCAATGAACCTTGTGTTCCATGCTTGCACTAAGCACATTGAGGTGCATTATCATTATGCCAGGGAGAGGTTCTCTGTTGGAGAGATCAGCTTGGCATATGTGCCCATGCAGGAGAACATTGCAGACCTTTTCACGAAGGCTCTCCCTAGGGAGAAGTTTGAAGCTTTCTACAAAGCTTTGGGTTTACTTCCTTTTCTGGTTTGATTCCACATAGCTTGGCACTTCCTGATACATGAGTACCAGCTCCTTGTTCACACAATCACTCTGAGGGGATTGTTGATATATTTAGGTAGTGATGTGTGTGAACACACTAGGACCATCGAGGCACTTTTTTTCCTTTTTACGAGGTTTTTTTGCCCCGGCTTGTATATACACCTATTGCCTTAACGAGTTACTTATCTTTGTACATTCTAGTGGTAATACATTCTGTATTGGGTCTTGTGCTCCAATCTTCTTCTTCTTCATTGTGATGTTCGCATGCTTTTGTAGATCTCAAACTCTAACTTCGTAGATCTCGAACTCCAACAAGACAAGGCTATAATGCATGTGCCTGAGCATCTTTACCATCCCAACGAATTTGCTCTACATTAGGTGCAGCGGAAACTGTAGCACAAATAGGAATCTACAGAATACCAACATCTTCGATGCCATCTGCATCAGTTTCAGTACCTATATTTGCAGGTGTAATAGGATGTTTTTCAACACCCTACATAATATTCCACAGTCCTCTTGCAACCAATACATGAGGCATCATATAAGCCCATAATGGGTAATTGGTACCGTCCAGTTTATCCTCAACAGCCAACATACAGAATACATCACTGCTTTCAGCCATGGCCACTGACTAAAATACCCTGATGCAAAAAATTTATTGTACTCAAAAAGTTGAACAGAACTACCATGTCAAGATCTACTAAACTTGTAGTAGACTTTGAGATGCTTATACTGGCAAAACAAAACCTATATATATCTTTGGCACAAAAAGATGAAATAGCCTACACAAGCACTATGATAGTGTGTTTAGAGGTCGAAGGGAGCTTAGATCATGATTTCGACACCACAAAATGAACTTGTTTTGATCTCCTAATAACCCAGAGTATGCTCACCAAATTTTGTGCGATTATGAGACTATGACTGGAGGGGTGTCGACGATGCCCTACATGAAGTGACGACCTGCGTTGATACCAATTGTTGGAGATCGAGTTCTACAAAAGCACCCAAATAGCACAAAGAATAACAAAAAGAAGAAGAATCTTGGAGCACAACACACAATACTGAATGTATTACCACTAGAATGTACAAAGATAAGTAATCCATTAGGTCAATAGTCGTATATACAAGCCGAGGGAAAAAACCTCTTAAAGAGGGAAAAAAGTGCCCCGATGGTCCTAGTGTGTTCACACACATCACTACCTAAATATATCAACAGTGCACAAACCATGAACATAGATTTCTTACGTCACACAAATGTGGTTGAACCTATAGTCCATGGTTGACCAAGCCACTATATGTTTTATTAAAGAACATATACAAAAGTGTTCAGGGGCCATTTGGCCTTTCACGTGGACACTAACATTAACATGGTATGTGTGTTTTCATGATTCAAAAGTGATCATTCCAAATAATTCAGAGAGATGAGGAGCATGGTGGCCAAAGAAGAAGAAGGATATCGATACTTATACAACACAATGTGAAGAATGTAAGTATGATGATTATTCAAAAGAGGTAATTTTTTTTATTTCAAGCAACTCCAAAGTGGAGAGGAAATATAGTAGAATAGGTGAAATGGAAACTTCAAGAACATGATGGATAAGTGAATGTAAATGGCAGAAACATGCAAAAAGTGTAAAGTCTTTGTTCTGGTGAATGAACAACTCTACAAAAAAAGAGTTGATGGATACTTAAGGATTTGTATCTGTGAAAAAAATTATTGGATATGCGAGAAGTTGCTTGTTCAGGAGTAGTTGGATGCCATTCCTGGAATATAATCAAGAATACATGAACCAAAAATGGAGTCTTTTCTATTAACAAGGGAATCAAATGGATCAAAGTCAAGAAAAGATGCCACAATTTGAGAAAAGAAGAAATCATTATCAAAGAAGTATTTAGCTAATAAAAGAATGAAGCAAATATGAATACTTTAAAAAGCTATTAAAAAGAAATGCTCCAATGGATAAGCATATATTAGAACAACCATCTTGCATGCAGTTGAATGCAAAGAGATATAAGCAAGTATGGATACACAAAAAAAAAGAAAGAGGATCAAAAAGTAGAAGTTTGTAGGTAGAAATCAAAGTCAAGAACCAGATCAGATTCAAAAGACTGAAGATACTTAGAAGAATCAAAAGAAACAGACTTAGAGAGGAAAGGAGTCACCAAGATAAAAGAATAGAAATTCATATGTACATATATGATATAGTTAGGAGCAAAAATACTAGATCCTCATCCTTAAATAACCACTTAAGCAGAATGCTTAAGACCTCTATGATGCATCATTTAGAAAGTTTCATATCTAGAATATGCATGAATAGGTTTATTACAAGGAAATTCATCCATTGGTTCACAAATACACTTACAACTTTATACCAAGAAAGAAATTAGGCTCGTGTTGCTTGCCTTCAAAAATAATTGGAGAGTGAGCATATGAATAAAGGAATTCTATGGACAGTTTTTTGATAAAGATCAAACATTTGAAGCAGCAGTTGATTTCTACTCATGAAGTCTTGTCAGATAGCTCACTTGTGCAAAGTTTTGCTTCTACTCTTCGATTGATGGTGAAAGGCAATCCAAATGCCTTAACATTTGTATCCATCTATCTATCTATCTATCTATCTATCTATCTATCTATCTATCTATCTATCTATCTATCTATCTATCTATCTATCTATCTATCTATCTATCTATCTATCTATCTATCTATGTATCTATGTATCTATCTATCTATCTATCTATCTATCTATCTATCTATCTATCTATCTATCTATCTATCCATCCATCTATCTATCTATCTATCATTTAGCTCAAAAGATGTGTATGACACTTTTCTTCCTCTTTTTATAGGTGGACAATCAAGTTTTGGTCCAAATCAGACAATTTCTCACCCTTTATAGGTTCCACATGATGATGCAAACCATTCCATTTCTAATGCAAATTTACATGATGCACTTGTTGATGAGAGGGTTCATATAGAAGAGGTTAAAATTATGTCTAAATGGCTATTGTAGACTTTGAGAGATAGCAAATTAGATGCACCTTTGTCATATCATACCTGTTCAAGCTCTTATAGTACTTCCTTTGCATAATATTGCTATGCAATGGATGCCTCTAGTCTTTGTGATGAGAATGAGAATGTTTCTTTTCATGAAGCACAATATGCAAAAAATTGGACAGCTACTATGCAATCAGAATATGATGTTATTATGAAGAATGTTACTTGGTTTCTATGTGATTTGCCTCCAAACAAAAAGACCATTGGTACTAAATGGGTGTACAAGCTGAAATGTAAGCATGATGAGACAATTAACATGTATAAGGCAAGGCTTGTTGCAAATAGTTATGCTCAAGAGAGAGGCAACAATTTTGATGAGACCTTTTCTCCCACATGCCAAATTACCAGTGTTCATAGCATTTGTGCACTTGTAACTCATCATGGCTGGAATGTACATTAGTTGGACATTAAAAGCAGCATTTCTAAATGGCGACTTACATGAAGACATGTATGTTTTTCATCCCCATGGTTTTGTGCAGAAAGAGCATGAAAATAAAGTGTGCAAGCTAAAAAAGGCATTCTATGGTTTGAAGCAAGCATCATGTGCTTGGAATGAAAAGATACATACCTACTTGATTGCACATGGTTTTGAAAACAATCCAAGTAAAAGCACCTTATATGTTAAGCGTGTAGATTATCTACATCTAATCATCATTGTATATGTTGATGACATGTTTTTCATGGTCCTAATGAGAAGCTTATTGTTGAATTTAAGGCTGATTTGCATGCATCTTTTGAGATATCGTATTTGGAGCATTTGCATCATTATTTGGACATTCAGTCTATGCAACTTGTTGGGGGAATGACTTTGTGTCAAAAACATATTGACATATTATTGCAACATTTTGGCCTTGAATATTGAAAACCTATTGCCACTCCTATGGAAACAGTTTTATGGTTAAGTCTTCATGTTACTCGAGATGGATATGATGTTGTTCTCTATTAGTAGGCTATTGGATGCTTGATACCTATGCATAACTTGTCCTAATATTCAACTTGTTTTCTCCTAGATGAGCACGTTTATGCATTGCCTAAGTGTCGAGCATTGGAAAGCAGATAATCGTAACTTTCACTACTTGAGAGGCATCCGGCTACTTGGATTGTTTTGTCCCAAGGGTGGATCATTACTACCAAATTTACATGCATTTTTTGACTTAGATTGGGCTAGTTGTCATGACACTCATATGTGCACTATTGGTTTTTGTCATGAGGAAGGAGATAAGGAAAAGAGCTCACACACACACTCTCACAAACAAAGAGGAGCACACACACACAGATTGAGGCAAGGAAGAATGATCTTCTTCTTCTTCTTCTTCTTCTTCTTCTTCTTCTTCTTCTTCTTCTTCTTCTTCTTCTTCTTCTTCTTCTTCTTCTTCTTCTTCTTCTTCTTCTTCTTCTTCTTCTTCTTCTTCTTCTCCTTCTCCTTCTTCTTCTTCTTCTTCTTCTTCTTCTTCTTCTTCTTCTTCTTCTTCTTCTTATGATTTTGCTTCTTCTTCTTCTTCTATTACATAAAAGGAATGTACAAGAATGACCTAAAAACAACAATAGAATAAGTGCAATATATAAAGAATATTACATAAGGAAAATCCTAATGTCCATGAATGAGTGAGCTGGCAAGAAACAAATGTCCCATCACTCTCGATAGATAAATCTAGTAAAGCTTAATGAAGTATCCCTGACATATATTGATGTGACCACTATACATGTTAGAGAAATGAAAAAGTGATACATGTCATCCTAGATCATCACATGTTGAGCTTGATATCTCAACACCCCCCCTCAAGCTCAACGTCATGTCCTCTAATCCAAGCATCTTCCAAAACTTCTTTAGCTTCTCTGCTCCAAGTACTTTAGTGAAAATATCAGCAACCTGCTCATCTGTTCTCACATAAACAAGATCAATATCATCTTCTTGTACCTTCTCTCTGATGAAGTGATGACATACCTCGATATGCTTTGTTCTAGCATGAGAAACAAGGTTTCATGCTAACTTTATGCTGCTAAGATTATTACAATAGATGGCGATAGGCTTTTGCACTTCGACACCTAAATCTACAAGTAGCATCTCTACCCATGATGTCTCACACTCTACGCATGGTGCCTCACATGCTACCATTATAACACCTCTATACTTAGCCTCTAAAATCGACAAAGCAATAGTGGGTTGCTTCTTACTGCTTCATGTAATAGCTGCACTCCCAAGTGAGAATAGAAAGCCACTAGTAGATCTTCTATCTAGAATGCTTCCATCCCAATCTGCATCGGTGTATCCATGAACCTATAAATCTACACCTGCTTCATAAAACAATGCATAATCCAAAGTAGCACTCACATAACATAGATTGCACCTCAAAGCATCTAAATGTGTCTTCTTGGGAACCTCCAAGTTGACTTTCAAGTCCAATAGTGTAGCTTAGATCAGGCCTTGTAATTGTGAGATATATCAAACTTCCCACAATTTTCTTGTACATAGTAGCATTTTCCAATGCTTCACATGATGTAGTATCCAACTTCAAATTCTAATCTTATGCATAGAAATTGGCTTACAATAAGCCATACCATACTTTTGCAGCATATTCAAGGCATATTGCCTTTGCGACATCCATATACGTGTTTCTGTATGTATAAACTCAATGCCCAAGAAATAGCGCAACACACCAAGATCTTTCATGTCCAACTCTTGCATAAGGAGTTGCCTTACCTCTTTAATGCTTGCTTCATTGTCACCTCCTACAATCAATTCATCAACATAAATAGCCACAATTGTGATTCCATCATCACCCTTCCTTGCATATAATGAATTATCTACATCACACATAGAAAACCCAATGGTGGTTAAGTAATCAACAATCCTCGCATGTCAAGCACAAGGGGCTTGTTTAAGCCCATACAAACTCTTTTGCGACATGCAAACCTATTCTAGGTGCTTTGAGTCCTCATATCCTTGTGGCTGGTCCATATGTACTTCTTCTTGTAACTCACTGTGTAGGAAAGCATTCTTCACATCCATATGATGCAAAGTCCATCCTTTTGTTGTAGCTAATTCAACAAGTGTTCTAACAATAGAAATTTTAGCTATAAGGATGAACATTTCCTAATAATCAATGTCATATGACTGTGCATATCCTTTTGCTACTAATCGTGCTTTATACCTGCTTATGCTACCATCAGCATTGTGCTTTACCTTGTAAACCCACTTACAACATATGGGTTTCTTTCCTTATGGCAATGGAACCAGCTTCCATGTGTCGTTTCCATAAAGTGCAGCCATCTCCTCATCCATAGCTTTTTTCCAATCTAGATTTCCAATTGCATCTTCAAAACAAGAAGGTTTAGCATCTTGTATTACCTTGGTCATGTAGGCAAAGTGACAAGCCATATGACTGTCATATGGCAATCATTGCATTGAATTCTGCATCCTCCCAAATCTTCTTGGTCCTATGTCACTTCTCCTTGTATCATCTGCATGTGCATTTCTAACTCCTGGAGTCTTCATAGAAGGCAATCCAAGTTCCTCATCGAGACTCTTTTTTGAATTGCTTGAATCTCCATCAATGTCTTCAAAACTTGTAGATGTTTTACTATGAGTAGAAAGCTTTTCTTTAACTTTCTTCAATGTAGTTGATAACTTTCTTGGACTAAAATTTCCATGCAATCTTCCACTCCATGGATTTGAGCTGGAGCTATTGCTTGGTGACGCATCTAGTCCACTCAAAACTTGAAATTCTACACTTGATTTTTCAGCATTTTCTTTGTCATTTGGTTCAAGATTAAGTCCACCTTTGCATAGAAGCTTGAAATTTCATCAAACACCACATCTCTACTTACTTTCACCTATTGTGTGAGTGGGTTATAACATTTATATCCATTTTTCTCAAGAGAGTACCCAATGAAGATACATTTTTCTGCCTTTGGATCAAGCTTCATCTCAAATCATCTAGAACATGTACATATGCAATACAGCCAAATACTTTCATATGTGATAAGTTTGGCTTTTTGCATGTAAACTTCTCTTCAGGTGTAACTTGATGTACAACAGCAGTCACAGTTTTGTTCATGATGTATACAGCAGTATGCACAGCTTCTACCTAATAACAATGGATAAGGCCTACCGGCTCAATTTCTTGCACATGGGAACTACAAATAGCGTTTTAGTGCTGGTTTCTTGCCCCATTTCTACTTTGGATAAGGCCTGACCAACTAATCTTTATGCAAATTGATGCACTTGGTGTCTTGGTCCTAAATCGCGGTCCTATTTTCTTACCCGAACCTAGCAACTGGTCATGCTTTTTTACTCTCTTGGGAATCCCCTTTTTCTCTTCCGAATTTACCCTTCTCACATGCACCCTCTTATACACGCACACTTACAAGCATATGTACTCCTTTATGTGATCTTAAACTTAGTCTCATACCCACTCCCTTAGACACTCACAAGTTCTCCCACTTGCTCTTTGCTTTGTGCTCGTGATGCCCTTAGATCCTTAGGTCTCTCTCTCTCTCTCTCTCTCTCTCTCTCTCTCTCTCTCTCTCTCTCTCTCTCTCTCTCTCTCTCTCTCTCTCTCTCTCTCTCTCTCTCTCTCTCTCTCTCTCTCTCTCTCTCTCTCTCTCTCTCTCTCTCTCTCTCTCTCTCTCTCTCTCTCTCTCTCTCTCTCTCTCTCTCTCTCTCTCTCTCTCTCTCTCTCTCAACAAAGCCCTTATATCCCTATGCCCACATGCACACTCGCATGCAAAGAGAGACAATTCCTGGATTCAGGACCTTCATTAATGCCAGGTTACTTTATAACACAATTTACGAGTCGAAACACCTAAGCAAAATAGATTTGAATAATTGCTAGGATGAATCAAAGTGCAGAGTTCGGACTTACCAGGAGTAGCTCTTGTGAACGTTTAAAACCCATTTTGTAAAACAAGAACCAAGAGTTGTACAAAACTTTCAGAATGCAAGGCCAACAGTACATTCATGATAGTGAGAGGAAGGGTTGAAAATAGGGAATACTGAAGCAAGTGCTTCGACAGTTGTACAGAAGCATGAGTTGAGGCGTTCAACAAAAACTTAAGCACCTTACTTCATTTCAGACCAACTGGTGGTTGTACTCAGCCCAACATCTATTTGAACTATGACTTGCAGCAGACATATGATCCATGATTTGCTTTTGCCTAAATTTTCTTTGTCGATTCAACTTCAGCAACCAAAAACCGATCCCTACAACTTCAATACTTTTACTTTGGAGAAGAACCTATGCAGGCAGCCCTTTTTTCTTGGCCCCAGCCCAATTCCATTCATTTATCCTTGTCACCCTCTAGAAAAGTTGAGACCCTTTTCCTTAATCATCAAGATACTGGTTCTCTATTCGATCTCTCCATTGGCAGTTGTCCCATGGACCCTAATTTATCTCATCCTAGACAAGCTTCCTCCATGAAGCAAGGGGCAAAAAAAACCCTTTACCACCATAAAATCATTGCATTCCAAACCATGAAATATATTTGAAGGTGCCATAAAAGAATTAGCATGATATCCTAATAATCACTCTTCACACTAAGCGACTCATTATATTTGAAGGTGCCATAAAAGAATTAGCGTGATATCCTAATAATCACTCTTCACACTAACCTGAACCAAAGTTGGTGTGCATGTGACAATCATTGACGCGCATCAAACAATTA
Organism: Ceratopteris richardii; assembly: GCA_020310875.1. NCBI lineage: Eukaryota > Viridiplantae > Streptophyta > Polypodiopsida > Polypodiales > Pteridaceae > Ceratopteris > Ceratopteris richardii. The sequence goes on along the minus strand of CM035420.1, from coordinate 143,127,277 downwards.
TTATTTTCAGAATATCCTATTCATCATCATGTGTATATCATAGCACAACAAAGTTCAATATCCACGTTCATCACCTTTTAACTTCAATGCATATATTGTTTTTCTAATTACAGATTCATAATGGAGTTTTACCAGAGAATTTCAGCATTGGACATAATTCATGACTGCGCAACATAAGAGCATCAAACTTAAAACCTCAAATATATCTTGACATTCCAGAAGCGAACCTTCAGTTCTCCTCCTCTATGTGATCCATGCTCCCCGGAATGAACAAAACCCTTTTCTCCGGCCACTGCGAGGAGAAAGCAAGGGCAAAATGGAAGCGTAACCCCAAAAAACTAGAGCTCTCCTTTTTTTTCCTGCACAAAACAAAAACAAAAAAACAAATGCTCTTCCCTCCTTCCACGTCTCCTCGAACAAATGAATGAAAGTCGCTTCTCTTTTCCTTGTCTTCACAAGATAAGGCAGAAGACTCTCCAGGCTTCCGTTGTCCCCCTTGTCTATACCTGTACATGTGCAATCAGAGCTTGTGAATCGACTAGCATAGTCATCTTCTCACACCTGAAATGGGAATGGAACCGTTGCTTGCATCCATAATGTTGCAGCTCTCTGGCTAAGTAGTCCTCTAGATGATCTCGGGGCAGCACTCTAAAGTGCCCCTATGTCTATCACTTGATGTGGATTGCATCCAGCTCAGAGTCCCTGCTTCCCCAATCCCACAACCTTTTCTTTTAGCAAGCCGAACATATGAATATCCAAGGCATTCTTTGATAAGTGGGGTTTCGCTTCATGCTTGATACAACCCGAAATCAGGGTGCCCAACAACCACTTCCTGCAATTTAATTTGATTCATGGCAGACGATCCTTTCTTCTCCATCTCTAACCAATGAGCCCTTTGATTTCCTTCATCCTCCTTTAATCTCTGATCATCCAAAGAGAGAAACCAACTTTTTGCCTTGATGTATGACCTCTTTTAACAACCAACAAAAACTTTACTTCTCCATCCCTTGCTCCCTCCATCACCAGAAAATGCCCTTCCGGTTACTATTGTCTTCCCCTCCTTTCATTATGTCCCAAGAAAATAACTGGATCTTGTGGAAAAAACTCCAGAGATTCTCTTTAATACTACAAGCCCTTCATCGGGTTACTCTTCCCATTCTGAGCCTGTCATTCCTCTTCCAGCAGATCATTTGTAGCAGAGAAATAGCCAAAATCTCGCTCTCACATATGCACACCCAAAACTTCTCAAGGTAATGACCATGCACAAATGATCTTTTTTGAAATTCTTTTGAAGAAACAAAGAGTAGTACCAATGCACGTTGGGCTGCTGGTATGCACAAGAAGGAACAACCAAACAAAAGAACTCCCGCGTCTCCCCTCCTGTGGCACCTGCACAAGACAAAAAACCCCCAAAAATCCTTTCTTTATTTTCCTTGAGACAGAACAATCCCTTTCCCCCCGTTCTTCTCTACACCTCTTGGAGACAAAATTAGAAGCCCCTGATCTCTGAAGTGGCTTCTCGAAAAACCGGCAAACTTCCCCCTTCGACACTTGTTGGAACAAAAAATGAAAAGTAATTCCCCCCAAAGATAGTGATGGAAGAAGAACTTCCCTGTTGCTAAACTGACGCCAACAAAACTCCTCCAACAGACCTCCACGGCTCCTCCAACCTACCCCGCCCTTCGGGTCATCCTCTTCTCTACCACTGAGAGCACCCCTTGATGTTATCTGCCTGTCTCAGAGAACGAGGATGACCCCTGATGCTTCCCCTCAGAGCTCCTTCTCGGCCATCATCCTGAACGAGTCCCCTAGCTCTTTCCTACAACGTTTGTACGAGTACCACCCCAAATACAAGGGAAAACTCTCCTCTCCTTCAAAGGTCTTGACAGAAGAGAACTCTCCCCCTAAAATTGCCTAGCAGTCCCCATATTCTTCTCACAATACCTGCCTCCACAGAAGACGAACTGCCCACGTAACCGCAAAAGAAGCCCTCCTCTCCTTCAGGTCGGCTGCTTCTCCCACTCGATAACGACTTTCCCCCTACTATACTCCCCCCAGCCTTCGATTCCTCTCTTGCGTGTAGGCATCCATCTGCATAACCCCCCTATGTGCGTTCATGGCATACCCCTACCCCCAATGCCTCCTTCTGATAGCCTTCCCAGATGACCACTGTCTACCCCCTCACTGAGGTTTGACAGACAGAGAGAATGAGACTCCTCTTCCCCCCGAAAACCAGAGAGAAAAAAGAAAAAGCCATTAGAAATCTTTATATAATCCCCCAAAAAACAAAAAAAAATGAGGAGCAGAGCACTCCCCCGTCTCCTCTCCATTATTGATTAAAGGACAACAGCCATGCAACCACCCTTGGATGCTCTCTTCCCTGACATTTTAGGTGCAGCTCACTGTCAGCCACTCCCATTCACATTCAACCCTTGCACGGATTCTCTGCCACCATATAAAATTTGTGTGCAAGAAACATTAAAACCATTGCAAAACTATCATTAAAAGGAACGTTGGCCAACCAAGACTAAGGGGAATAGGAAGAAGCAGAAAACCTAAATCTCTTCTTGTGGTCCTGCACCCAAAAGAACCCTCGATAACTGTTATCTAAATTGGCATAAAATTATTTTGGTGCATCTAATTAAAACTTCATAACAACTTCTCTCTACCCATGTTCAGCATACATGGAAACCATTGCACTCCAAGATACCACATCATGCTATCATCACATCAATCTCAAGTCCAAGGTCCAAGGTCTAATAATGTATTGTCTGCCCACTTGTAAGAGCCACAAGTATGCAACATGCATCAACACTATGGGGTCCCTATTGACATACATGTGTATGTCGCAAAACAACTTCAAGATACCCCCACATTGTAATCAATGTATGCTCCATTCATCTTCTTACAGACACATATGTACCTACATGTTCTCATGCTCACACATGGACCTTCCTATTGCAATGATGCACTCGAGAACCTATCCATGTTGTCATTGCACACTAATGCATAAATGCAACCATACAAACAATTTCTTTTGGGATAGTTGAACAAAATCACATTTTTCAGAGCTACATTTTTCATAAACACCACATTTCTACACTTCAAATCAACACAGATTTTCTGTGTAACAAACAAGGAGGCATATTCTTCTCAGCCATCAAAGCTCTTGATATACATGTATCAAAGCTCTTGCTATACATGTTTGTTATGCAAAAATGATGCTTTTGACTGTTTACCAAATTGACATGTTGCACACACCTTTTGCATCTCTACAACCTTGAAATTTGGTAGTCCATTGACAATCTCCTTTGATTGCATCAATTTCAACCTCTTCAAATTTGCATGTCCAATTCGTTTGTGCGAGATCTCTATATCATCAATAACTCTTGCACCTTTTACAAACATGGCCGCATTCATTTCAGGAATTTTCACATTTAAAGTGAACATCCTACCCATTTTGTTTCCTTTGGCGATCAATCTTCCATCCCGTTTGTCCTCTTCTACATATAGCTCATCAACATTGAGCCTGACTTGTAATTCTTGGTCAACCATTTGTCCAACAAAAACTAGATTCTTTGTTATATTTGGAACATGTAGCACATCAGCAAGATGTTGTACCTTTTCGTCCTCCATAGACAGTACTATGTTTTCTGTATGCTCGATAGGGTGTGATGTGTCATCACCTATTTCAACATATCCAAGAACCGGCAATTTTTGCAAACTACTAAACCATTTTGCATGAATGGTCGTGTGATTTGAACCACCTGAATCAATATACCAGACATTCCATTCGATTTCAAAACATCAGCGGACATTGTATTCATCATATGATATTGAACCATGAACAGGTTCTCAAAATCATCTCCACTTGTGGATGCATAGTTGTTTTGCTATCTTCTGTTATTTTGATTCTTCAACCTGCAATCACATTCAAGGTGTCAAGGTTTACCACAATTCCAATATCCTTTACTGTCATTACTGAAATCATTTCTTTGAAATTTTTTACGACCTCTTTGGCTCCCCCTGCCTCGAAATTGTCATCTTCATCCTACACGATTCTGTTGTTGACCTTGGTCTTGGTTATTGTGTCCTATTCCACTTCTGAAGCCTGTACATCTGCCTCTCCCTCTGCTAGAGTAGAATACCTCCTCAGAACTAGGTTTTCCTTGGGAGTTTGAGTCCTCACCAAGATTCTTTTCTTCAATAATCGACATGGATACCAGACCAACAAAATTCAAAATACTTTCCTTGGTCTGAATAGACGTTCTAAACTACTTATATGCAGCTCCTAAACCACGATGGCACACTTCCACCTTATCATCATCATCTACATTCACACCAATAGATGCAAGTGACTCACATATGCTTTTGATTTTCAGGGTATAGTCACTTACCGACATGCCCTTTTTCTCTAATCTATGTAGTTCATTCTTGAGTTTTGATTTCCATGACTTTATATTGGTCCCATACAATGTGATCAAGCTATTCCAAGACTCTTTCGGAGTCTTAGCATCCTATATGTGTCCAATCATGCTATCCTATATGCTAACAGATAGCCAATACATTACCTTTCATGCCCCTTGATTCCATTCCTCATATGCTCTTAACTGGTCCATAGTCTGATTCCTCTCTGTAACTGTGGAGTGTTTTCATTCTCTCCTTTGATGTACTTACAGTAGCCTTTTCCCATAAGGAAATTCATCATTCTGAATCTCCAAGCATGGAAGTTGTTCTTGTCTAGCTTATAGCTCATAAGCTGAATCATTCCATCTGTGTTTGCCATTTCTACAGCAATTTACAACACTACAGAAACACTACAAACAGTACTTTTGCTTGAACACTATTGCACTATGATGTGACAGTTTGATCTCAAAAAAACACAGTTTTCATGTATCAACAATATACGGAATCACATGAGATTTTGGATATGGAATATATGAGTTTTGTCAAACAGGATGCAAGTTACAATTTTGCAAACTGACCTAGTTTTTTTGTGGGCCCCACCTTGTGGGCTCAAAACGAAGGCCCTCTACCTCATGCCAATTTTTGTAGCAATCTAAGGTCGTTTGTGAATCGTGCTTTCTCCATGCCTTCTTGCATACTTTTCATCATCAACCTTCTCCACGAGCTCTCTACAGTCACATTGGCTCTAATACCATGTCACGAGGAAGGAGATAAGGAAGAGAGTTCACACACACACACACTCTCACAAACAAAGAGGAGCACACACACATTGATTGAGGCAACAAAGAATGATCTTCTTCTTGTTGTTGTTGTTGTTGTTGTTCTTCTTCTTCTTCTTCTTCTTCTTCTTCTTCTTCTTCTTCTTCTTCTTCTTCTTCTTCTTCTTCTTCTTCTATTACATAAAAGGAATGTACAAGAATGACCTAAAAACAACAATACAACATGTATAACATATAAAGAACAGTACATAAGGAAAACCCTAATGTCCGTGAATGAGTGAGTTGGCAAGAAAAAAATGTGCCATCACTCTCGATAGATAATCCTAGTAAAGCTCAATGAAGTATCCCTGACATATACTGGTGTGACCACTATACATGTTAGAGAAATGAAAAAGTGATATGTGTCATCCTGGATCATCACATGTTGAGATTGATATCTCAACAGTTTTTGCTTCATGCTTGGTAGCTCATGCATACCTTGGTTGAGCAAGAAGCAGCCTACTCTGACCACTTCTAGTTTTGAGGTTGATTATAGGGCAGTTTACATAGCGATTGTCGATTGAGTGTGGTGCAGACACCTTTTGGCTGATTTGGGTGTTGGTCAGTCTTCTATCACCACCATTTTCGCTGAAAGTCAGGGCACATTGGCAATTGCGAGGAACTCTATGTTCCATAGTCACATAATGAACATGGAGGTGCACTATCATTATGTCAAGGAGAGGTTCACTACTAGAGATATCATTTTGGATTATGTGCCCACATAAGCTAATGTTGCAGAGCTTTTCACAAAGGCTCTACTTAGGGAGAAGTTTGAAGCTTTCCACAATGCTTTGGGCTTACTTCCTTTTGTGAACTAATCTCTTTCCATATAGTTGTTGATATATTTATGTAATGATGTGTGTGAACACAATAGGACTGTCGGGGCACTTTTTTCCCTCTTTAGGAGGTTTTTTCCCTCGGGTTGTATATACACCTATTGCCCTAATGGGTGGCTTATCTTTGTAAATTCTAGTGGTAATACATTTAGTATTGTGTGTTGTGATCCAAGCTTCTTCTTCTTCCTTGTGTTGTTTGTGTGCTTCTATAGACCTCGAACTCCAAGAATTGGTATGAAAGCAGGTCACCACTTCATCTAGGGCACCCCTCCAATCATAGTCTCAAAATCACATGAAATCATGATCTGAGCTCGTTTTGGCCTCTGAATGCACTATTGTAGTGTTGTGCAAGCTATTTTTTCTTTTTGTGCCAAAGATATATACAGGTTTCGGTTCGCCAATATAAGCATCTGAAAGTCTGCTAAAGGTTTAGCAGAACTCAACAGGGTAATTCTGTTCAACTTTTTGAGATACATTTAATTTTTTGCATCAGGGTATTTTAGTTAGTGGCCATGGCAAAAAGCAGTGATGTATTCTGTATGTTGGCTATTGAGGATAAGTTGGACGGTACCAATTACCCATTGTGGTCTTATATGATGCCTCATGTATTGGTTGCAAAGGACTGTGGAATATTGTGCAGGGTGTTAAAAACATCCTATTACACTTGCAAATAGTACAGGTATTGATGTTGATGCAGACGACATTGAAGATGATGATATTCTTCATGTTCATGTTTGTGCTTCCCGTTTTGTTGCACCTACTGTAGAGCAAATTTGTTGGGATGGTAGAGATTCTCAGGCACATGCACTGATAGCCTTGTCTATCAAACGTGCCATTATTCCTCACATTCCCTCTAGCATAATAGCTAAGGATGCTTGGGATACACTTACCACATTGTACCAGGCTAGGAATGAGGCTCATGTTGCGTACCTTCAAAAACAATTGGAGAGTAAGCATATGAATGAAGGTGATTCTATGGATAGTTTTCTAACAAAGATCAAATATTTGAAGGAACAATTGATTTTTGGTGATGACACCTTGCCTGACAGGTCACTTGTGGAGACTGTTCTAAATGGTCTTCCTGATTCCTGCCAGAGTTTTGCTTCTACTCTCCATTTAATGATGAAAGGCAATCCAAATGCCTTAACATTTGAGGAGTTCGTCTTTGTTCTATTGCAAGAAGATCGATCTAGCTTTCCTGGCTAGTCAGAAAGGCAAAGGTAAATGGAGCTCTTCTACTAATAAGCAGAAATCCGCTAATTCTGCACAATCAAAGAAGGATGAAAAAGACAACAAGAAAACAGAAAAACAGAAATTGTTTTCCAAGTACTATAAAAAAATGATCATGTAATAAAGAATTGTCCAAAACTGGCTGCAAAACAGGCAAAAAAGAAGGGTCGAAATGGTTGTTGCAGAGGCCTCTACACCAAAAACAGAGTCTACTAATCTAGTGCAAAATGAAGAATGGGCATTTACTACTGTTTGCAGTTTTGACCCATCTTCTCTTCAACAGTGTATGACTACAGTAGACTAAGATGTTTGCCAGTACTTTGATAGTGGGGCAACCAAACATATTACCTTGCAGCGTAGTTTCTTCACTTCAATCGAGCTTGCCCCTACAGGGAATATTGTCACATGCACCAAAAACTCCTCTTATCATGTCATGGGAGTTGGTAAGATCATTCTGACTACTATTGATGGTAGTTCTTTTACATTGTTAGATGCTTTATTTGTGCCAGGGATCAAGAAAAATCTATTACCAATTTTTGAATTAGCCAAGATTGGCTTGGTTGTAAAACTTGTTGATGACAGATGTACAGTTCATGATCTGTCAAATGGCCACATGATTATTGCTTCTTGAATTTTATGTCGTGTGTTGTATAAGCTCATAGACTATGAAAAATTGTGAATGATTCAGCATGTGCAGTACATGATTCTTAGGAAGCTTTGGCATGCACGCTTTGGTCATCTGAATTTTGCTAGTTTGCTATGCCTGTAGAAATCTGAAATGGTATCCTCTTTGCCCAAACTTGAGGCACCCAGGAAACATGTCTGTGAAGGCTATATTTCAGGCAAAACACACCATTCCTCCTTCCCAAAAGATGGTTTAGTTTGAGCTACTTGGAAATTGTAGCTTGTTCGCAGTGATGTCTGTGGTCCTATGTAGACACATTCTTTTGGGAACTATCTTTACTTCGTGACTTTCATTGATGATTTTTCCAGGAATGCATGGGTACTTCCACTCAAAGCAAAGTCCAAAGTTTTTATGTGCTTCAAACAGTTTTTGGTTTTGGCTGAAAATCTATCAGCATGTAAAATGGGCACCCTCCGTTTTGTTCGAGGGGGGGGGATATATGTCTTCTGAATTTAATGCATTTCTAGTTGAACATGGGATAAAACATCAGTGTACAGTGGCATATAGTACACCTCAACAGAATGGAGCTGCTGAATGGAAGAACAAGTCACTCGTGGAGACGGCGAGGTGTATAGTCAAGAGTTAGGCTTTACCACATAGTTTCTGGCTTGAGGTTGTTATGTGTGCAGCATATGTACTTAACAAGTGCCCCACTAAAGTTCTACAATCTATCACTCCGTATGAGTCTTGGCATGCTCGCAAGCCATTTTTTGCTCATCTGCGTGTTTTTTATTTTTTGGCATATGCATTAGAACCTAAACAACAATGCAAAAAATTGGATGATAAAGGAGTGAGATGTATTTTTGTTGGGTACAATTCTAAAAGTAAAGGCTATCATCTGTGTCATCCAAAGACTAGACTCATTTTGGTTATCTGTGATGTTGTTTTTGTGGAAGATGTTATTTAGCCATTACTTTCATTTACTAAGAAGGCATCTGTTAGCTTCAAAGACATGTATGATACATTGCTGCCTCTCTTTACACATGGATAGTCTAGTGCTGGTCCAAATGAGGCAACTTCTCAGTCTTTAAAAGTTTCATGTGATTATGCAAATCATTCCATTTCTGATGTAGATTTGCGTGATGCACTTGTTGATGAGAGAAATAATATTGAAGAGGCAAAAACTATGCCAAAATGGCTGGTGCAAACTTTGTGTGATAACAAATTAGATGCACCTCTGTCATATCATACTTGATTAGGCTCTCATAATGCCTCTTTTGCATCAGATATCTATGCTATGGCTGCCTCTAGTCTTTGTAATGAGAATGAGCCTATTTCATTTGATGACGCACAAAATTTAGAAAATTGGATGGATGTTATGCAATATGAATATGATGTTATAATGTAAAATGGTACCTCTTCTTTATGTGACTTGCCTCCTAGCAAGAAGGCCATTGGCACTAAGTGGGTATACAAGCTTAAGCATAACCCTGATGGAATAGTTGACAGGTATGAGGCTAGGATTGTTGCAAAGGGTTATGCTCAAGAAAGAGGCATTGATTTTGATGAGACCTTTGCTCCTACTTCCCGAATGACTACTGTTCATAGCATATGTGCACTTGCAGCTCATCATGGTTGGATTGTACATTAGTTGGACATTAAAACTGCATTTCTGAATGGTGATTTGCATGAAGAAGTGTATGTTTTTCAGCCCCGTGGTTTTGTGCAGAAAGGACATGAAAACCAACTCTGCAGGTTAAAGAAGGCATTATATGGTTTAAAGAAAGCACCACATGCTTGGTATGAAAAGATACATGCCTATCAGATTACACATGGTTTTGAGAATAGTCCAATTGAAAACACCTTATATGTTAAGCATGCTAATGATGTAATTCTGATCATTTTTGTGTATGTTGATGACATGCTGCTCACTAGTCCTCATGAGAAGCATATTGCTAATTTTAAGGCTGATCTGCATGCCTCCTTTGAGATGTCAAATTTGGGGCATTTGCATCATTATTTGGGCATCCAATTTATGCAAGTTGATGGCGGAATAGCTCTATGTCAAACGAAATATATTGACACATTATTGTATCATTTTGGCCTTGAAGACTGCAAACCTATTGCCACTCCTATGGAGACAGGTTTACGATTGAGTCTTCATGATGTTGGAGATGCATTTGATGTTGTTCTCTATCAAGAGGCTGTTGGATGCTTGATTTACTTATGCATTACTCAGCCAAATATTCAGTTTGTTGTCTCATAGATGATCAAGTTTATGCATTGCCCAAGTGTCAAGCATTGGCAAGGAGCTAAGCATAGCATTCGCTACTTGAGCGGTACCCACCTACTTGGATTGTTTTATCCCAAGGGGGGATCACTATCGTGAGATTTACATGCTTTTTTTTACTCTAACTGGGCTAATTTCTATGACCCTCGTGTGTCTACTACTAGCTTTTGCTTCATGCTTGGTAGATCATGTATATCTTGGTTAAGAAAGAAGCAGTCTACTGTGGCCACTTCGAGTTGTGAGGTTGAGTATAAGAAAGCTTTCACAGTGATTGTAGGAACATGCAATACCTCACATAGACTCCTTGCTTTGTGGTTGCCTTCAATCTTCAGATCTCCCATTTTCATATATCATGTTTTGTGTTGTCTCCTATCTTCACAAATCCTCTTTGATTGGTTGTTTGAAGATTGTTGAAGTACTCCTCTTGACTTGATATGTGGTTACCATAACCACAATCTATATACCACACCTCTTTATGTGGTTGGGATTCACTATTATGCTTCATAGCTAAGAAATGCTCATTTTCTGAATTGGTTGAGGAGGTAGCATAGGTACCTTGGCCTTTGAAGTTGTTCTCACTTTGCTTTTGCTAGTAATTTTTGGCATTGTGTCCTTGCTTGACCTTCATATAGGCTTGGTTAACTTCCTTGATAGATTTGGCTACCTTGTTGGTAGTTGCTTCTACCTCTTCCTCTTGATTTACCTTTGTAGCCTTTGTCTCTTCCTCATTTGTTTGCATAGATGAGTTGATCTTGACTACCCTTTAACTTGTTGCCACCATGGTTGAGATCCGCAATCACCATAAGATAGGTAAGTTGCTCACAATTAGGTAATGAGTCCCTTACATACAATGAGTTTGTGAATGCCTTCCATTTATCATCGTCTCTAATCCATTGAACCGTGCATTAGAAAATTCCTTTACTTTGAGTATGGTCATTGATTCTCTAACTTGATGACTTCCTAAGGTTATTGATCTCATTCTTGAGTTGGATTTTCCTAGACTTTGTAGAGGTAGAGTGCAACCTTTCTAAACACTCCTAAAATTTTTTAGATGTATTTAGTTCTTGGATATGACCTATCATGGAGTTGCTTATGTGGTGAGATAGAATTAAGATCACTCACCTATCCCTTTCTTCCCACTTTCTAATGGATCTTCTCTCATTTTCAATAGGTGTATGTGTGTCTATGGATGGCTTCACTTCAATATCACTAACCAACCCCCACAGACCCTTTTCCGTAAGGATGTTAGATTTCAAACTTTCGAGGTTGGTAGTTACTATTCTCAGACTTATCAATCCGTGTTATAGTCTCCCATTGTATATGAGACAATCTATTGGCGTATAATCCCTCCTTGGATTGTGATATGTGTTAGAAAGAATGATATGTTACCTTCCCACAAGAGCATCAACTTGTCTTGAACCTTTGGTGATAATAGAAGCTCCCCCTTGCTTCAAATCCTCCTCCAAGTCTTCATGGTCTTTCCTTCAATATTTTGCGATTTAAGTAGCTTAAAGGCCTCCTCTTGATGTCCTAATTTCCCATTGTTGAGCCACGATAACATTGATGGAGTATATCACCTCCTAATTTGCATGAAAATAACAACGGACGCTTCCTAGGACCACTCTATTGGCTACCAAAGTCAGCCAAAACTTGAACTTCTCTCTAGAAATGAGAATTGAACCATTGCAAAAACTTTGCACATAGATGATAGACTCTCTAGCTTTCAAACAATCCCTAGATTACTGAATTTGGATAATGTGAGGTATGTCAACCTCCTTGCACAAGACAGACTAGTGATTATCCAAACATCAAGCTTGTATCTATGTGTATTCTTCACACACATATAATTGAAAGAATACAGAGACCATATCAATGAGATTTCAAGATCAATATTCTTAATAATAATGAAAACTTGAGACTAAGATTTTACCCAAGATAAAGCTTACAAGAGTAGTAAAAAGATGAGCTATCTTGCTTATGAAACAAGTACACAATGAGATATAGGCTGATGTAAATATCTGTCTATGAAGAGATTCCAATAGCAAGGGGATAGCTTATCTATGGGGTAGCTTGAACATGGAGTACACGCCTCCAATGAGAGCCTACAACTACACAAAATATGTTAAACTATGTATAGGTGTCTTCTTGAATCTCATACTTATGTAATGCTCCAAAGTTAGATTAGATTTGAATTCAAATGAGGCCTCAAAACTTACTTTTCTCTAACAAGTTAGTTGGAATCTTCAGCTGAAAAATTCTTGGGAAATTTGTTGAGTTCTTTACAAAAAGTGAAGGTGATATGGCACTTTAACTTTATCATTGGCTCACACACTTGAGCTTGCTAGATTTCTAATAGGATTTCCCTAGGAAAATCTTGATTTCTATTAGGAAATCATAAATTTTGGCAAATCATGTTGTTGATGATTTTTTTTTGGAAAATTATGTGTATTTGTAGTCCATGCCACTTGTTCCATGAGTTTATTAAGTTGGATTTCACATTTGGTATGTTTACAAGTGATATTTGGCAAAAAGAGTGTTTTTCCAAGTGGAGTCTACATGTTACGTAGCTCTCAAAGACTATAACTTATGAAAAAGCAATCCAATTATTCTAAGATCAACCACTCAAAGCTAAGGAACCAAACAAGCACATTACGTGGACACTTGAAACATAGAAAACAAAAAAATATCACTTACAAGACCTATTAACTCATAAAAATTTCAAAAGTGATTCAAACTCATATATGGGGATACACTAAGTCCACACACTAAAATTCAAAGCCATATCTCCTTGGCGAAGAGTTTGATTCACCTCCTAGTCTAGACACTCACTTTTAGTCTCTAGTGACTCCAAGTTTGAGACCATGGCATGCTCAAACGACACACAAAGGACAACCTACGAGCAAGTAATTTGTGTAGAAGATCAAGAATGAGTATCGTACCACTATTGAGTATATGTACACCAACGCTCTTGGATTTATAATCTACCTGGATGGGATTAATTGCAATGTAATTTGCTCGCAAACTTCCAACAAGATCATTCCATGGAAGAAATTGGTCATCGAGTTTGTATAAGGGTGCTACTTAGATAAACAAGGCATCATGTATGTGATGTGTGACCATCTCGATCGTACAACTAATTTGGGAGAGTTAGAAGTGAAGAATTTTTCATGAGTGAGAAGAACTACCCACTACTCCTGATGGACCTTCCATCATAAATAAGATTCTTTGTGCCAATTTAGTCTTAACCAATTCCCTACTTATGGAATTGTATCTTGTTTTTGGATTGGATATGGCATTTTGGATGTTTTACTCTCAATACAAGTGAGTTCTAACCTATATCATTATTGAAGAAATGAAAGATCCTAAGGATGATATCTTTTTCACTTACAAAGGCAAGAATCGACAAGAATATTGAAGGATGATTGATCCAAAAAAAGTCAAATATACGTGCCTTGGACAATGGGTCTTTCCATTACCCAAGTCTCACGAGAAGAGGACTCCACCAAGTGGAATAAGAACAAGTAAAAACTTTTAAAAAGAATACCAAAAAAGATGCATCGGATGTATGTTGGAGTTAGACATTTGCAGAAGCATGCAAATAGCACAAGGAAGAAGAAGCTTGGAGCACAATGCACAATACTGAATGTATTACCACTAGAATTTACAAAGATAAGTAACCCATTAGGGCTATAGGCATATATACAAGCCGGGGGAAAAAAACCTCCTAAAGAGGGAAAAAAGTGCCCCAACGGTCCTAGAGTGTTCACACACATCACTACATAAATATATCAACAAAACCCCCCTGGGAGTGATGTGGAAAACAAGGAGCTAGCTTTCATGTATAAGGAAGTGCCAAGCTATGTGGAATCAATCCACGAAAGGAAGTAAGCCCAAAGCTTTGCGGAAAGCTTCAAACTTCTCCCTAGGCAGAGCCTTCGTGAAAAGGTCTCCAATGTTCTCCTGCGTGGGCACATATGCCAAGTTGATCTCTCAAGTAGAAAACCTTTCCTAGACATAATGATAATGCACCTCAATGTGCTTAGTACGAGCATGGAACACAAGGTTCCTCACAACTGCCAATTTTCTCTGAATGTTAGTGAAGATGGTGGTGGCAGAAGACAAACCAACACCCAAATCAGCCATAAGGCATATGAGCCACACACAACTCAACAGTCATTGTGAAAGCTACCCTTCACTCAACCTCACAACTAGAAGTGGCCAAAGTAGGCTGCTTCTTGCGTAGCCAAGTTATGCATGAGCTACCAAGCATGAAGCAAAAACCACTAGTGAACACACGAGTGTCATAGCAACCAGCCCAGTCAGAGTCGAAAAAAGCATGCAAATTTGGTGGTAGTGATCCCCCCTTGGGATAAAACAACCCAAGTAGTTGGGTACCACTCAAGTAGCAAAAGATGCATTTAACCACCTGCCAATGCTTGAAACCTGTGCAATGCATAAACGTGCTCATCTGTGAGACAACAAATTGAATATCTGGCCAAGTAATGCATAATTAAATCAAGCATCCAATAGCCTCCTGATAGAGAACAGCATCAAATGCATCTCTAGCATCATGAAGAAACTCAATCGTAAACCTGTCTCCATAGGAGTGGTAATAGGTTTACAGTCTTCAAGGCCAAAATGTTGCAATAATGTGTTAATATATTTCGTTTGACACAAAGCCATTCCACCATCAACATCATAAATTGAATGCCCAAGTAATGATGCAAATGCCCCAAAGCAGACATCTCAAATGAGGCATGTAAATCAGCAATATGCATCTCATGAGGACCAATGAACAGCATGTGATCAACATACATCACAATGATCAGAAGCACATCATTAGCATGCTTAACATATAAGGTGCTTTGAGTTGGACTGTTCTAAAAACCATGTGCAATCAAATAGGCATGTATCTTTTCATACCAAGCATGTGGTGCTTGCTTTAGACCTTATAATGCCTTCTTTAACCTGCACACCTAGTCTTCATGCCCTTTTTGCACAAAGCCACAGGGCTGAAAAACGTACACTTCTTCATGCAAGTCACCATTCAGAAATGATGTTGTAATGGCCAACTGATGTACATTCCAACCATGATGAGCTGCAAGTGCACAGACGCTATGAACAGTAGTCATTCGTCAAGTAGGTGCAAAGGTTTCATCAAAATCAATGCCTTTTTTCCTGCGCATAACCCTTTGCAACAAGCCCAGCCTTATACATGTCAACTATTCCATCAGGTTTATGCTTCAGCTTGTATACCCACTTAGTGCCAATGGCATTCTTGCCAAGAGGCAATTCACATAAAGACCATGTACCATTTTTCATGATAGCATCATATTCAGATTGCATTGTAGCCATCCAATGTTCATAATTTTGTGCTTCATTAAACGAAATAGGCTCAATCTCATCACACAGACTAGATGCAGCTATAGCATAGAAATCTGATGCAAAAGAGGCATTATGGGAGATGACAAAGGTGCATCTAATTTGTTCTCATGCAAAGTTTGCACCAGCCATTTTCGCATAGTTTTTGCCTCCTCAATATCAGCTCTCTCATCAATAAGTGCATCATGTAAATCTATATCGAAAATGGAATGATCTACGTCATCACCTAAAACCTGCAAAGGCTGAGAAGTTGCCTCATTAGGACTAGCAAGTAAGGGCTGAATAGCATCTTCCATAAAAACAACATCATGGCTAACCAAAATGTGTCTAGTCTGTGGATGATACAGACGATAGCCCTTGCTTTCAGAACTATACCCAACAAAAATACATTTTACTGCTTTATCATCTAATTTGTTCAAGCATTAATGCATATGCCAGACAACCAAAAACACGTAGATGAGCAATAGATGGCTTGCAACCATGCCAAGCCTTATATGGATTGATAGATTGCAGTGCTCTAGTGGGACACATGTTAAGTACATATGTTGCACACATGACAACCACAAGCTAGAAACTATGTGGTAAAACCTGACTCTTGACCATACACCTCGCCATCTCCATGAGTGACATGTTCTTCTATTTAGCAACTCCATTTTGTTGAGGTGTATATGGCACTGTACACTGATGTTTTATCCCATGTTCAACCAGAAATGCATTAAAGTTAGAAGACATATATTCCCCCCCTCTATGAGAACGGAGGGTGCCCATTTTACATGCTGACAGATTTTTAGCCAAAACCAAAAACTATTTGAACCACATAAACACTTTGAACTTTGCTTTGAGTGGATATACCCATGCATGCCTAGAAAAATCATCAATGATAGTCACGAAGTAAAGATAGTTTCCAAAAGAAGGTGTCTGCATAGGACCACAGACATCACTATGTATAGGCTGCAATTTTTTAGTAGCCCAAATTGAACAATCTTTTGGAAAGCAAGAACGCTGCATTTTGCCCAAAATATAGCCTTCACAGACATGTTTTTTGGGTGCCTCAAGTTTGGGCAAAGAGGACACCATATTTCTGCAAGCATAGCAAACTAGCAAAATTCAGATGACCAAAGCATGCATGCCAAAGCTTTGTATCTGACATAGCGTGAGAATCATGTACTGCACATGCCGAATCATTCATAGATCTTTCATAATCTATGAGCTTATACAACCCACGACATAAAATGCTAGAAGCAATAATCATGTCACCATTTGATAGATCATGAACTGTACATCTGTCATCAACAAATTTCACAACCAAGCCACCCTTGGCTAATGCAAAAACTGATAATAGATTTTTCTTGATCCCTGGCACAAATAAAGCATCCAACAAAGTGAAAGAACTACCATCAGCAATAGTCAGAATGATCTTACCAACTCCCATGATAGGATAAGAGGAATTGTTGGCACATGTGACAATATTCCCTGTAGGGGCAGGCTCAAGTGAAGTGAAGAAACTGTGCTGTGAGGTAATATGTTTGGTTGCCCCACTATCAAAATACCAAACATATGAGTCTAGTGTAGACATACACTCCTCATGTGAAGATGGGTCAAAACTTCAAACAGTAGTAAATGATTATTCTTCATTCTGCACAAGATTAGCAGACTTTGTTTTCAGTGTAGAGGCCTCTCCAACAACCATTCTGGTCTCTTTCTTCTTTGCCTCTTTAGCAGCCAGTTTTGAGCAACTCTTAATGACATGATCATTTGCTTTAAAGTATTTATAAAACAATTTCTGCTTTTCTAATTTCTTCTCATCTTTGTCTTCCTTCTTCAAATGTGTAGCATTTGCAAATTTTTGCTTACTAGTAGATGAGCTCCATTTACCTTTGCCCTTCTGACTAGCAACGAAAGCTTGATCTGCAACATGCATAATGGACCTGTTCTGCCTAGACTAATCTTCCTACAGCAGAACAGAAATTAACTATTCAAATGACACGACATTTGGATTGCCCTTCATCAACAAAAGAAGAGTAGAAGCAAAACTCTGATATGAGTCAGGAAGACCATTCCAGACGGTTTGCACAAGTGAGCTACCTAGTATAACTTCATCAGCAGAAATCAATTGTTCCTTCAAATCCTTGATCTTTATCAGAAAATTGTCCATAGAATCACCTTCATTCATATGTTCACTCTCCAACTGTTTTTGGAGGTAAGCAACACGAGCCTCATTCCTAGCTTGGTACAATGCAGTAAGTGTATCCCAAGCATCCTTGGCTCTTCTGCGAGAGGGAATGTGAGGAATAATGGCACATTTGACAAACAAAGCTATCAATGCACATGCTTGAGCATCTCTGCCATCCCAATGAATTTGCTCTACAGTAGGTGCAACAGGAACCGTAGCACGAATAAGAATCTGAAGAATATCAACATCTTCAATGCCATCTACATCAACTTCAATACCTGTATTTGTAGGTGTAATAGGACATTTTTCAACACCATGCACAATGTTTCACAGTCCTTTTGCAACCAATACATGTCGCATCATATAAGCCCACAATGGGTAATTGGTATTGTCCAACTTATCCTCAACAATCAACATATGAAATATATCACTGCTTTCAGACATGGCCATTGACTAAAATACCTTGATTCAGAAAAATGATTGTATCTGAAAAAGTTGAACAGAATTACCCTGACGAGTTCTATTAGACATGTAGTTGACTTCAAGATGCTTATACTAGTGAACCAAAACTAGTATATATCTTTGGCACAAAAAGACGAAATATCCTACTCAAGCATTGTAATAGTGCATTCGAAGGCCGAACGAGCTCAGATCATGATTTTGGCACAACAAAACGAAGTTGTTTTGATCTCCTAATCACCTTGAGTATGCGTACCAAATTTTGTGCGATTCTGAGACTATGATCGAAGGGGTGTTGACAATGCCCTAGATGAAGTGACGACCTGGTCTAATACCAATTATTGGGGTTATACATCTGTGGAAGCATGCGAATAGCACAAGAAAGAAGAAGAAGAAGAAGAAGCTTGGAGCACAACACACTATACTGAATGTATTACCACTAGAATGTACAAAGGTAAGTAACCCGTTAGGCCTATAGGCATATATACAAGCTGGGGAAAAAAACCTCCTAAAGAGGGAAAAAAGTGCCCCGATGGTCCTAGAGTGTTCAAACACATCATTACCTAAATATATCAACAATGTAGACAACTCCAATCCCCTAGTCATGCATGAGGTATCAAATAGATGAGGATTGGGAGGATCAAGAGGATGAAATCAAAATTTTCAGTTGTGATCACAAATGATATGACAACCTCCTAATCCTCAAGAAGAACAAAACAATGTCTTTCCAATTCCATGACAGCAAGACTTTGGATGAAGGCTTTGACCTTCACAAGTTTCCAAGTGCATGAAAATCCACTATGGTGATATTATCAATCCTTATCACATGACATACTTCAAGTAAGTGATTGGAGCTAAGCAAGTGAATAATTTTTCCACTTAGTAAAAGCCTTTGGGATCACCTTGATTGGAACAACTTTGATGTGGTTCCAACCATTAGATATAAAAGTCTTTTGAGATTTTGGACATATACTTGATGAATTCATTGGTGAGCCTTCAAAGAAAGGAGTCAAACATGACACCTCATACTTGATCCATAGATTCAAAGAGAGTAGTCATGAGAGAATTCGACTTTGGAATGTTCAAAAAATTTGTAGATTGATGTCTTGAGAGAAAGCTTCCCTTGTAAGAAAAAATGATCTCACTTTTCGTAGATGGATGGCTTATTAGTGAATTGAAAATATTGGCCGATCTTAAGCACTTGAGGACTCTTGAATCATGTTTGAAAGAGTGCATAGATTTGGAAGAAAACTTGGAAAAATAAGCTCCCTCGGGTTCATACTAAATTTGATCACTCATGCATTGTGATTTACACATGCCTTCTAGTGAGTAATTGATAGAGATGGTATCCAAGAAGATCGGAGCTCAACAACCATTAGGCAACCAAGCTTACCAAACACCTCAACAAGTGCAAAAACTTTTTCTATGTTACTAATGTACATGGGATCATCCCACTCAAGCATGCACTTTTGGCAGAGCACCACCATCACCTATTGAGAGAAGAGAACTCAATATTCCCAATATGAGAAGAAATATACCAATCATGGTACTAGAGATTGTCATTACAATAGGAAACATGTGCATCAGCTATTGTTTATCAAGAAAGGCCATATCTATATGCACTTCATGGACCACTAGGAGACTTTAATCATGAGCAATACTATGCAACACCTAGGCCATGCTTCAAATGGAAAGATCTTAGTGCACCTCAACCAATTTTGGGGCAAAAACCACCACCATCTCAAAATATGGTTCTTCTCAAACATACCAATCTTGAGGAGAATTTAAAAAACAAAAAAGAAATAGTGCCTATTTTCTCTATGCCACCACATGATTCCACATATACTATGCAAATGGAGAGCAACACTATTATGAAAAGTCAAGTATTGATTAGTACTCATCATATGATGCACACTATTATGGTCAATATGCTTACTGGGATCAAGGATAAGAGGTACATTAATAAAATGTTTTGTATACCATTGTTAGACCACTTGTTTCACAATCAAGAGCAACCTTGTTATAGATGTAATGGGGATCACTTCATTCATGAATGTCCTGACCCTCCTAACTATCAACCTAGTACCAAACGTAATTGTAGATTTTGTCCCCACATGAAAACCCTACAAATCAATACCATTGAGATCATTGGACATCATACACAACCTATCATACATCGGTACCAAATCATGCGGTGATGAGAACCAAAAAAAATCATGAAGAAGCTCAAACAAAAAACAAAGAGGTGATTCCCTCATATGAGAATGAAGAAGATTAATTTCCATTGATAGTTGAAACTTGACAAATATAGGTGAAATCCCAAATAAGAAAAGAACACACATGGAAGACAAGGAAAGATAAAATCAAAAGGAAACCTAAACAAAGAAAAAAAAACTCATTGAGAATTTGTATCTTGAATCAAGAACAAGTAATTATGTAAATGAGACTAATTCAAGATGAGAAAAATTATAAAGAAACAAAGCAATAGCTAGGATAATTTATAAGAGATTCTATGCAAGAAGACTTTTGAATGATAATAATGGATTATCATGCTAGATTGGACAAAGGACCTAGCTTAGAGCACCATGAGAAGTGATGCCCTGGTGGAGATCTAGAGCATGAGACAATATTGAAGGATGGAGCTAAACAAAGTCAAATATAAGTACCTTGGACAAGGAGTCTTTCCTTTACCCAAGTCTCACAAGAAGAGGACTCCACCAAGTGGAATAGGAACAAGTAGAGACTTTCAAAAAGGATATCAAGAAAAGATGCATTGGATGGAGACAAGTCCGATTCCCTAGTCATGCATGAGGTATCAAATGGAGGAGGATCAGGAGGATCAAGAGGATAAAGTTAAAATACTCAATTATGATCATAGATGATATGACAACCTCCTAATCCTCAAGAAGGACAAAACAATGACTTTTCAATTCCATGAAATCAAGACTTTATATGAAGGATTCGACCTTCACAATTTGCCAAGTGCATGAAAAATCATTATGTTTGATACTATCAATCCTTATGATCATGTGGCACACTTCAAGTAAGTGCATAGAGCTCAGCAAGTAAATTATTTTTCCAGTAAAAAGCCATTGGGATCACCTTGATTGGAACAACTTCAATGTGGTTCCAACCATTGGATGGAAAAGTCTTTTGAGATGTTGGATATATCCTTAATGAATTCATCGGCAAGCCTTCAAAGAAAGGATTCAAACATGACAACTCATCCCTGATCCATAGCTTCAAATAGAGCAGTCATGAGATGATTCAACTTTGGAAGGTTCGAAGAATTTGTAGATTGATGTCTTGAGAGAGAGCTTCCCTTGTAAGAAAAATTTATCTCACTTTTCTTAGATTGATTACTTAGTAGTGAATTGAGAACATTGGCTGATCTTAAGCACTTGCAAACTCTTGAATCATGTCTGAAAGAGTGCATAGATTTGGACGACAACTTGGAAAAATAAGCTCCCTCATATTCATACTAAAATTTGATCACTCATTCAATGGTGATTTGCACATGCCCTCGGAGGAATTGACAGAGATGGTAGCCAAAAAGATCGGGTCTCAACATACATTAGGCAACCAAGCTTACCAAGGAACACCTCAACGTGTTCAATAACTTTGCCGATGTTAGAAGTGTGCATGATATCATCCCACTCAAGCATGCACTTTTTATAGAGACCACCACTTTACCCCAGAGAGCAAAGAGTGATGTCTCTATTGGATACCCACTCTTGGGATATTGTTGGGTCCACTTTGAGATAATTTTCTATTCCTTGCCTTTCTTTAAAGTGCACTTAAATGTCTACTGACTTGAATGCTGATCTTGGCTCTTATGTCTTGTGTCTTAAGCTTGATGGGTATGGTACAAGATTTCTACAATAAGGTAGTATAGACACATTGTTAGATGTATTTCACTCCAAAATGTCCCTTTTTCCTCACTCTTTATACACTTACCAAATCATAAAACCTTCAATGTAAGCATATAGCTCTCCAAGGTCCTCCTTTGGTCAAAGTTACCCCTAAACAAGGACTCTAACTAACCTTCGAATAGGGAATATTGCTTCTTGCAATAAACTAAAACTCACTTGCTATGGACTTTATTCACTTTTGGACTTGTTCCCAATGGTTAGCACTTGATTCCCCACTTTCTTCTACCCTCAAAGAGCTATATTGTCCTAGTTCGTTGGCATGGTGGTTGGGCCTCTCGCCTCTTGAGGCGGGGGTGAGGGTTCAACCCCTAGCAGCAACATGTAGGGACATATGAATCTCAGAAACTGTTGTATGTGGCTGTTGGCCACCATTTGCCCATCCCCGCGATAGTTGTGATCGCCGTTCAACCCAGTCTTGTAAAACCCCTATTCTTGTGGGATAAGGGGGTCCCATGGGTACTATGCCCTTTCTTGTACAGTTGCAATTTCAAAGTTAAAGTCCAGGGGAGTAGGCCTCGGCCGAACTTCCATTTAAAAAAAAAAGAGCTATATTGCAAGAAATGATGTCCCTACAACCTACTCAATGCAAGGACATTGTTGGTTGCATATACTTTGTAAACGGAAATCTACTTGATCTCACTTATTTAGATGTATGGATACCAACAAAGTTCATCAATTGGTGGGAGCAACGACTATGTGACATTTACTGATGGCCGCTCAAGAAATATATGGGTCTATTCGATGAAATTAAAAATGATGGCAATTATCATTCTAAAATACTTCATGATTAGGTTGAACGAAAAACAATGATGTACATAAAACTTTCATGATCAAACGATGATGAGGAGTTTTATCACACGATTTCAATATATGTTTTTATGGTCATGGAATTCAAAGAAAATTAGTGGTAGAAGGAAAAAATAGACACATTGCTAAAGTGGCATAAGCATTGTAAAGTGAGGAAAAAAAAATCCACAATGCTCTTGGGCATAGGTTATACATCTAACAATCTAAATTTTGAAGAAAGAAATATGGATATTTTTCATGTACTTATACATCCAAGTAAACGTTTAGCAAAAAACAACCTTACCTAAAAGTTTTGGGCTACATTGTTTATGTAGACCTTATAAGTGAAAATCAAACTAAGTTGGACCAAAAGGAAGAAAATGTAGTTTTATTGGATATTCATTAGCACAAAAAGATCATTTTTGTTTGCAAATGTATTATGGTTTAAAAATCAAATGGATGGTATAGTAGTCAAAATAAATATGGAAATTGATGTGGAGAAAGAGGAAGAACAACCAAATTATTGTGCGTTCATCACAACTAGAGAAAACTAAAAGAAACTTAAAAAGTGAGCCCAAGTTTGAGAATATTAAAATCAAAGGATGCATCACAAAATGAAAAACTTCAAGTGCTCAAAGTTTTGCAAGAAGTAGCAAATGTAAAGAAAAGATGGACCATTATATTATGGATTTTGACTTGTCTACATGTCATTAAGGTGGTGATCAAAGTCTCGATGATGATCTTTGAATAGTAAGAGAAAAACAAATGATGATCTGGTAGCATGTAGGAAGCACAAATAGCTGCAAGTTATGCTTAGACATATGGTATAGCTTTGACAGTATTTTCATCTATGTTGTTAAGATGGAAAACTATAACAGGATTTATTTCAATGGCTATTTCCCAAAGTTTTTTTTTTTGAAATGGATGCAGAGTATGCTTTTCACAAATGGTGATTATAGGAGGAAATTTATATGAAGCAAAAATGCATCCATATTTTCCAAAGTATGTTTGTAGGTCCCAAAAGTCATTACCTTGGATGAAGAAAGCACCTAGACCACTACAAAGTATGTGTTTAGGTTTAAAAAATATTAGAATGTATAAATCTATCCAATATACATATATAAATTGTTGGAGTTTGATGTCTGCGGAAGCACACGAAAAACACAAGGAAGAAGAAGAAGCTTGGAGCACAACACACAATATTGAATGTATTACCAAGAGAATGTACAAAGATAAGTAACCCATTAGGGTTATAGGCATATATACAAGCCAAGGGAAAAAAACCTCCTAAAGAGGGAAAAAAGTGCCCTAGTGGTCCTAGTGTGTTCACACACATAACTATTGAAATATATCAACAAATCCCCCCTGGGAGATGCGGTGAACAAGGAGCTGGCACTCATGTATAAGGAAGTGCCAAGCTATGTGGAATCAATCCACAAAAGGAAGTAAGCTCAAAGCTTTGTGGAAAGCTTCAAACTTCTCCATAGGCAGAGCCTTTGTGAAAAGGTCAACAATGTTCTCATGTGTGGGCACATATGCGAAACTGATCTCTTTAGCAGAGAACTTCTCCCAGGCATAATGATAGTGCACCACAATCTGCTTAGTGCGAGCATGGAACACAAGGTTCCTCACAACTGCCAATGCACTCTGACTGTCAGTAAAGATGGTGGTGGCAGAAGACTGACCAACACCCAAATTAGCCATAAGGCATCTGAGCCACACACACTCAACAATCGCTGTGAAAGCTACCCTATACTCAGCCTCACAACTAGAAGTGGCCATAGTAGGCTGCTTCTTGCTCAACCAAGATATGCATGAGCTACTAAGCATGAAGCAAAGACCATTGGTGGACACACGAGTGTCATAACAACCAGCCCAGTCAGAGTTAGAAAAAGCATGTAAATCTAGCGATAATGATCCCCCCTTGGGATAAAACAATCCAAGTAGTCAGGTACCACTCAACTAGTGAAAGATATGCAACTGTCTGCCAATACTTGACAGCTGGGCAATGCATAAACTTGATCATCTATGAGACAACAAACTGAATATCTAGCCAAGTAATGCATAAGTAAATCAAGCATCCAACATCCTGTTGATAGAGAACAACATCAAATGCATCTCTAACATCATGAAGACTCAACTGTAAACATGTTTCCATAGGAGTGGCAATATTTTTGTAGTCTTCAAGGCCAAAACACTACAATAATGTGTCAATATATTTTGTTTGACACAAAGTTATTCCTCCATCAACTTGCATAGGCTGAATGTCCAAATAATGATGCAAATGCCCCAAATTCGACATGTCAAATGAGGCATGCAAATTAGCCTTAAAATCAGCAATATCCTTCTCATGAGGACTAGTGAGCAGCATGTCATCAACATAGACAATAGTGATCAGAAGCACATCATCTGCACACTTAACATATAAGGTGCTCTCAGTTGGATTGTTCTCAAAACCATGTGCAATTAGGTAGGCATGTATCTTTTCATACCAAGCACATGGTGCTTGCTTCAAACCATATAATGCCTTTTTCAACCTGCACACTTTTGTTTCATGCCCTTTTTGCACAAAACCACTGGGCTAAAAAACACACGTCTTCATGCAAGTCACCATTCAAAAATGTAGTTTTAATGTCCAACTGATGTACATTCCAACCATGATGAGTTGCAAGTGCACAGATGCTACGAAAAGTAGTCATTCGGCATGTAGGAGAAAAGGTCTCATCAAAATCAATGCCTCTTTCTTGAGCATAACCCTTTGCAACAAGCCTAGCCTTATACCTGTCAACTGTTCCATTAGGCTTACACTTCAGCTTGTATACCCAATTAGTGCCAATGGCCTTCTTGCGAGGAGGCAAGTCACATAAAGGCCAGGTACCATTTTTTAGGATATCATTATATTCAGATTGCATAGCAATTATCCAATTTTTTAGAATTTTGTGCTTCATTAAATGAAACAGGCTCATTCTCATTACAAAGACTAGAGGCAGCCATAGCATAGCAATATGATGCAAAAGAATCACTATGAGAGCGTGAACGAGTACGATATGAAAAAGGTGCATCTAACTTGCTATCTTGAAAAGTCTGCACCAACCATTTAGGCATAGTTTTTGCCTCCTCTATATCAGTTATCTCATCAATAAGTGCATCATGTAAATCTACATCAGAAATGGAATGATCTGCATCATCATGTCAAACCTATAAAGGTTGAGAAATTGCCTCATCTGGACCAGCAGTAGGCCGTCCACCTATAAAAAGAGGCAACAAAGTATCATACATATATTTGGAGCTAACGAATGTCTCCTCAGTACATGAAAATAATGGTTGAATAGCATACTCCACAAAAACAACATCATGGCTAACCAGAGTGTGTTTAGTCTATGAATGGTATAGATGATACCCTTTGTTTTTAGAATTGTACCCAACAAAAATACATTTCAATGCTTTATCATCCAATTTCCTACATTTTTGTTCAGGCACTACATTAGGGGAAAAAATGAACCCTCCTTGGGCCTTTTAGCTTGAGGGTTGATTAGTAATGGACCAATGAGAAGAGGGTGGTGGCCACAATCTAGTCCCTTAATCATATAAACTAGCATAGGCGTCCCTTGGTTTTTTGTGGTCAAAGGAGAAAAAACTACCTTGAACTAGTTGTTTTAGACTTGTGAATGGTTTTGGATTGCTTACGAATCAATAAGAGCCCTTAGATTGGCTAGATGATCCAAGGGTTTAGGTGGAAAGGCAAAAGTCAAGGTAGCATTTAACATGGGCCCTTGGATTCTCCTTGTTATCAATGGCCAAGATTGTCTTGCTCATAAAAATTGCACCATCAAATGTAGACCCTTGGATCGAGCTCGAAATCGGACGTGTTTGCTTGAAAATAAGCAAGTTGGAGCACCTAGATTGTGGACCATTGGATCTGCAAAAGATCTTATGGCTGAGAATGAAGCCCCCAATCAAAAGGTGCCTTTTAACCTCCTCCATTCGATCTAAGCTTAATCGAATGGCTCACGGCAGCTCCGTCTTTTTTATCAGCCCCAAATAAGGAATGACCTTGGATTTCCCTTGATCTAAGGGCCAAAAAATGTGTAGAGAGAATCTCAAAACGTGCTTGCACTTCCTTCACTATGATTACATTGTCATACCTTCTCTCACTAGAGCTACGTCCATTTAAATATGAGCCATTGATTTCAAGCATCCAAAGGCCTCAAATGTTTCCTTTTTAAAATTCGAATACAATGTTTTGAGAAATACTATTTTATTTGGGAATACCACTAGTGGTTTTGCAAGCTCCCTTAATCTCCTAGATTAAGCTTTTTAATCCAAATCCTTACAAGGCCCATGCAAGGCTCATTTTTTCCCCTAATGAATGCATATGCAAGACAACCAAAGACACGTAGGTGAGCAACAAACGGCTTGCCACCTTTAAAAACCTCATATGGAGTGCTAAATTGTAATGCTTTAGTGGGACACCTATTAAGTACATATGTTGCACACATAATAGCCTCAAGCCAGAAACTATGTGGTAAATCCTGACTCTTGACCATACACCTCACCATCTCCATGAGTGACCTGTTCTTCCTTTCAGCAACTCCATTCTGTTGAGGTGTATATAGGGCTATGCACTAATGTTTTATCCCACATTCAGCAAAAATGCATTAAAATTAGAAGATATATATCCCCCCCCTCGATTAGAACGGAGGGTGCCCATTTTACATGTCGACAGGCTTTTAGCCAAAACCAGAAATTGTTTGAAGCACATAAACAGTTCAGACTTTGCTTTCAGTGGATATACCCATGCATGCCTAAAAAAATCATCAATGAAAGTCACGAAGTAAAGATAGTTCCCAAAAGAAGATGTCTGCATAGGACCACATACATCACTGTGAACAAGCTGCAATTTTTTAGTAGCTCAAACTAAGCCATCTTTTGGGAATGAGGAATGCTTCATTTTGCCCAAAAGATAGTCTTCACAGAAATGTTTACCATGTGCCTCAAGTTTGGGCAGAGAGAACACGATTTTAGATTTCTGCAGGCGTAGGACACTAGCAAAATTTAGATGACCAAAGCGTGCATGCCAAAGCTTTGCATCTGACACAGCGTGAGAATCTTGTACTGCACATGCTCAATCATTCACAAATTTTGCATAATCTATGAGTGTTGGCAGTACAACAGGCAGCGGTCACAGACACAGGTAGAGGCAACATGTAAATGGGGAATGCAGTAAGTTAGAAGGGGACATGCATGTTCATTTTTCAAGAAATATGTTTTATAATACTTTATTCAAAACTTCAAACAATGATTTTCATCACTCTTGTAACATATATACCATAGAACACCCAATTTTGTATCAAACAGCTCCATTTTGTGCAAGTTGAGGAGACCTCAAGCTTGAAGAGCTTTGGTAGAAGGCTCATACCAATTTCAGTGATTTTTTAACTTCATTTGGACCTCCAAATGACCCCTAGAACCTAATTTTTAACTATGCCGGGCACTAGGTTCGAAATCGGCCAAAATGTCTAGAAACTATAAAAAGAGCTAGAGAGCTCATTTTTGAGGTTAGCTTGTGAGATTATAGCTTGTTTGAGAACTTGTAAGAGTGTTCTTGAGTGATAGAGCTTATTTTTCACCTTCTATTGCCTCTCTCTTGTCGCTACCATGTGTGTGTGTGTTAGCATATGTGTGTGTGCATTCGCATGCTTCTCACCTTCACCATCACTCACCTCATTCGTTCACGATCTTCATATCAACCTATCTCTTCCATGGATTGACAATTAAGGAGGTGGAGCTTCTTGATGTGGTGCTTATCATTGTCTAGAACAACACCAAATTTAGCACCGTTGTTGGGGATGAGCTCTAAGACAAATGTGTGATGGTAAGAGTATAGCAAGAATTGGTGTTGAAAGGTAATTAATATCAGTTTTTTTGTTGTTTTTGCATTTGTTAGTGTTTTTCACCTTCCCTAAACTCCTGTTTCATCCTCGTATCACCTTCTTCCATCTCAAAAAAAATCCAAAAATTTACCATATTCCCCTATTCACCTCATTTCCCTCATTTGCAAGAGTGAGAGAGAGAGAGAGACTTGTGAGCAAGTGTCCATGTGTGTGTTCTTGAGTTTTTTCTACAGGAACGTACTCCAACACAACAGGATAGCTTTGAAATTGAGAAATTCGAGTTTTTTTTAGTACATTCTAGGCATGGTGTAGGGCATACTTGCACCTCTAGGAATCCATAGGTGCATTTGAAAAAGTTGCACTTTGGTGAGCCATCACGGGGGTCTATCACCATTGCGATTGGCTCATGTCATCGTAATGAGACCAAGCCATTGCGATGGCTTGTGACCATCACGATGTTTATCACTACCCACACCATCATGATTGGTTCATACCATCACGAAGCTTTGGCACCATCACACTTGGACCATCACAGCATGCCATGGCGATTGGCTCATGCCATCATGACTACCTCAGACCATCACAGTTTGGATGCACCATCGCGACGGTTCGTTGAAAAGTAGACCATCGCAACGTTACTAGTCCATCACATCATGCTCTATGCACACCATCGTAAGCCACAGCCTGTAAGTACAGACCATCATGACGCTTCCACATCATGCCATCATGATTGCATACGACCATCATGACGGCTCACCACCATCACGATTGTGTCGGACCATCACGATGATCCATCTGGAATGCATTTTTTAGGGTTTTAATTTTTGGCATATCTAGGCCTATTCTGAGAGAGTTTGCAAGCCAAGTGTGTGTATTGAGGGACTTAGTACGTGTTTAAAGAAGAACCAAGTCCACTACTCAATGAAAGTCTATCTGATTTTGGTTTTTACAGGCTATTTAGAGCACTCGAGATCAAGCTTGGGAAGTGCACCTTCTGGGGTGAAAGAGCAACCAACAAAGCATCGGACTTGAGGTTGGAAAAACTCTCAACCTCCTCAGTTAATTGATAGTATAGGATAAGTGTGAGTAGCATTGTTGATTGAATTAGGGTTGTGATAGAAACGATTTAAGTGCAAGACACATTAAGCATTCAAGTTCAAGTGTAAATTAAGACATTGTGATGAAGGAAACGTAAAGGAAAAGAATTAAAATCAGACGTGCAAAAATTTAAGCATACAAAGAAAAGATGATTCCAGATGCATATAATAAGACAAAACAAGAGGCTAAAAGGAGTAAAACGAACTAAGGGATTGGGAACAATGGAATAGAAGTAATGATAACTCATGTTGGGCATCAGAGGGGAGTAAATTCATGAACCTCAGATAAGGGAAGCACACAAGAAAGGTAGATCGACAAAGCCTTAGGTCATCAGGAGCAAGTGTGAGAACCACAGCACACTCTTGGGGTCAATAGCTGAATAGTTATCCATACGATTTGAGCTTAGAGACAAGTGAGTCTGAAATGGCATATAGCATGGAGAGGCCAAAAGGAGGGTTAAGTGTAGCTTATTTAGAAAGACACTAAGGACCCTACACAACCCAATTAGAATATGTCCAAACCAACCACTTATGTGCTCACATCTAGCCACCAAGGAGTTGGGACATCCATGGCCCCTAGTTCCCAAAGAGAAAAAAACAAGGAAAAGCCAAAAGTGAGTTTTACTCACACTATAGGGGGAGATAGATCGACCATGCAAACCGAGGGAATGGAGCGACCGAGAGAACCAAGACTACAAGGTGGTAGGGATGACTTTCCTCTACCTAGACTCATGAGCACCCAAGAATGTTGAGACCTACACAATTAGTGAAGTCAATGAATAATTACTTTGACTGGACAAGAGATCCCTATGACCATGTTGTTGAGTTTAAGAAAGTTTTGCGAGTGGAACAAGTGGAAGATATGTTCATGCAATACAATGCATTTGGACTCACGCTGAAGAACATGGCCTTAATCTGGTTCCAACCTTTACAAAATTCCTAATCCCTTGCGCTCCGTAGTGGTGTAATTTTTTGCTACTGCATTTAGTTGTCTACTTGCGTCAGCTATGGGAAGATCTATATTGCTTTCATTTGTGGGTTTTGTCAACACACACCCTATGGCATAGTTGGATGCATCCACGTGCACATGGAATGACTTACTCCAATGTGGTGTCGTTAATATGGGTGTTGAATGCAAGAGAACAAGGATTACGACCACCACATGCTTGAGAGATGACTCTCCTCCCAACCAAATGCCTCTATATATAGCTCTCTCCAGGGGACTGCCTTCTTGGGCAAGTGGATACTAACCATCCAAGTGTAAGCCATGTAACTACATGTGCGCCAAGTGTCCCAGTTAACTCGAGTTAACTCAAGTGGATGCTTCTAGAAGGCTCTAGAGCTCTTTGGGCAAAATATCCTTGAGACTTAACCACTAAGCTAAGTGGGTCACTTGTTCACAAGAGCACAAGACCTCCTAGTAAGTCTAAACTCGAGATCTTTGGTCATACACACGGATGACCAAACGGTGTCCGATTTCAGATTTTTCGTCCTCGAAAATAGAGCTATATACATACTGTAGGCAACCCCCGAGCCTCATGTTCTAAAACTGGAAGAACATGGTCATGTTCTAGAACTGGAAGAACATGTCTCATCTCTGTGGTGGTATCCCTGCCCAAATGATTCAAAACACTATCGGGTTTTGCTGATGAATGGGACAAAGTACAAACTAGTGAAGAATAATGAGGGTGGATCTAAAAAAACCCATGGCCAATTCATAGTTTCTAGATGTGCGATCTAGGCACAAACATGTGAATTGGGTGGATTCAAATTACTAGTCCATTTCTGGGCATGACTGGTGCATGGACTTAGTAATGAAGGTGGGATTCTTATCCCTCGCAAGACTTTGAGAATTCTTGATTCACTTGAATTTGTTTTGGAGAACTTGAAGTTTGGTTGTCTCAAACATCTAACTTAGATGTTTATATAATGGTTTACTTTGATCCAACAGTTACTTGATTTTTGCACCCGACTAGTGGACTACTTTGTCCTAATGAGTTGAAAAAATCCTATGTAAACTGTAAGAGAAAGTTACCATTTTCTTTGAGTCAACCATACTATAACTTGCCCAATACAAATCCATAATGAAATTTGTCCAACTTAGGACACTTTTCTCAAAGACTTTAACTGAAAGTTCTTGGGAATTGTCAATCTAATTAGCAATTCCTAACTTCTCTAATCTAGAGTATACTGGACTCTAGAAAATTATTTATGCTATAACTTGAAGCAAACTCAAATGAATAAGTCCACTTAGACTTATCATCTTTTGAAGATTGAAAAGGTTCTTGTACATAACATCTATCTAGGATGTTTAGTTATTTTATTCTAACAGGCTAACCCTGGTCTTTTGCAAAAGGAATCAGATACCATGTCTGAGCCAATTCCAAAAGATTTGGAAAGTAAAAAGAAATAACTAAAACTCTGTACAACCAATTCAAACTTCGAACATACGTAAACTTTCTATGAGTCAAAGTCTAGTTGACTCAGGACCTTAACTTCTCAATGATCTGGATTGAACCCAAGACCTCTTCCTTCACATCCTTGAGACTTAACCACTAAGCTAAGTGGGTCACTTGTTCACAAGAGCACAAGACCTCCTAGTAAGTCTAAACTCGAGATCTTTGGTCATACACACGGATGACCAAACGGTGTCCGATTTCAGATCTGTCTGAACCGGCCAGACCCTTGGATCATAGACTTACTTTATTACATTGAACATAAGCATCATTTGAGTTCATTGAATGATTTCTCACATTCATTCGTCCATTCAAACTTGGTCAAAAGAGAATACAGAGGCTTTGCAATGATCGCATACATGTGTATAAATCATCAATAGTAACCACAATGTCCCATGAAAGCCTGTACCTCCTTCATATTTTTTGGCCGAGGTAGGTCTGCAATCACTGTTACCTTCTCTTCATCTGTAGAGATTCCATTCTTTGACACAATGTGTCTTAGAATCTTGCCTTGCTTGACCATGAAAACACACTTGTCTGGGTTCAAGCAGATCTAATTCTCTCGACATTTGTCAAAGTCTTGCCTTAATTCAGGGATGTGGTTCTATCTCATGTTAGAGTGAGCACATAAGTCATCCACATAAACTTCCAAATTCTTTTGTAAGAGTTCCTTAAAAACGTGACACATTAGTCATTGAAAAGTGATGGGTGCATTTGTCAACCCAAATGGCATCACACGAAATGCAAATATGCCCCACTCTATGGCAAAAGATTTTAACATGAGAATCCGTCAAGGAAGTTGTAGACTTCCTTGCCTGCTACTCATTCCAATAAATGCTTCGTGATAAGAAGCAGACAGCTATCTCTGATCGTAGCAGCATTAACTTTTTTAAGGATAATACACACATGTAGTTTTCCGTTCTTCTTGGACACAACCACAATGGGGGATACCCATTCGGTATGTTCCATTTCATAAATAAATCATGCTTCTATCAAACGATCTATCTCCTCTTTAATCTTGGCAGCATAATTATCATTATAGGTATACAGTTTCTCCTTAGAAGGCCTGTCTTCTGGGATTATAGGAATTCTATGGGAGCAGATGTTAGGGCCCACTCCTTTCAAATCCTTGTAACTCCATGCAAATACATCTCATATTCTGGCAATAAGGAAATTAACTCTTCTTCTCCTTCTTTTCTCAAATCATGCCCGATATAAGTGCATTTTTCTTCTCCTCCTTCAGTTGTTTTCTTTTGGTTTTTTCTCGAGTATCGTATACTTCTCGAATGCCTACTTCTCGTTTAGGCATCCATACCATAATTCTTCTGTCTTCTATTTCAAACTTTTTAAAGTTCTCTAGTACTTCCATGAGGGGTTCTTCTTCTTCTCTCTTAAGTGACTTCTTGCTTTCCCTCTCATGCTTACTTTCCTGGCTTTCCATGAGTGGATTGGGTCGTTTCACTTGATTTTCTTTTCCTATCACATAGGTGATGGCTTCCAAAAGGTAAAGATACTTCTCTTCTGTTGAGGGTTCCATGATAATGGACTCTAGGTCCTCGTTGCTTGTCTCATTTGGCTCTTGAGTCAAATCCATGCATTCTTCTAGGATAGGCTCTTCCTCTAAAGGTTCTATCATAAAGATGGAAATGTCATATCCGTCCTCATCATAGTGAGGGGCCCATTGTTCTTCATTCACGATGACATCCATGGTAGTTAAGATCTCTGCCCAATCATGAGGTTCAAACTCCTCATCTGGGAACACTATCGGTGCATAAGCAGGATCTTGAAGGGTTCCAGGATGTCATTCAGAACCTAAAGCTCCGGCTTCTAATCGTCCTCCTTCTTTTTTAGCTACCTTACACATCCACATATGAGTGTCCTCATGCAATCATGAAGGGTCTAATTCTACAGATTGCACCAACTCTATTTTTTCAGGCATCCTATGGATGGTATTCCACTAGATTGGGGGTACATCACGATGGGAATAATCCTTAAGGTTGAATTTGGTGGTCACTCCTAAATGTTGTAGGTACAAGGAGTTAGTTCCCCAATCTTGTACAATCTGCAACTGTTGCATGAATGGTCATCCCAAAATCATCTCATACGCATGATTGCTTCCAAACTCACAAATGGTGAAGGTGTGCTCAAATTCTACACCACAAGTGGTGAGAGATATACCTTATAGTAATCCTAATGGTTTCTCAATGTGTCCATCGGCCATTTGTAGCTTCATTCTTGTGGGTCTTAGTGCTGGTTTGCCTCAATGTTTCCATAAGGATGTAGTAGCAATGGCTACTCTAGCACTTGAATCTAGGATGGCTTTTGTGGTGTAGCCTTGGTGGGTTATCGAAAGATAGGCATTTCCTTCCTCTCCTTCACTCATTTCTCCAATTCTTTCTATGGGTATTTTTGGTACCTTCTTGTCCCTGAGAGTGAGTGATAGTTGTCTCTCAAAACTGGTTTACTACGTGTTTCCATAACTCAGGTTTAATTTTCAATAATTCTTCTAAAGTGAGATGACACTGCACTTTAGTATTCTTGATCACCTTTGTGTTTCTCGAAATCACTGACTCTTCATTTCTCACTATTATGGTGGGTGCTCTCATACTGATAGACTTGACTTTCCAGGGTCCTATAAACGGGGGTAATTCTTGTAAGGAATTAGACTCAAAATATGTTTATTCACTAGGTTGCTCTTCCTCTAAAGCATCATACATAGAGGGCATGTCTTAGGGAAACTGTTCCCGTGAACCATCTATCTCTTGAATGGGGGGATGGGTTTCTTGCTCTCGTCTCAACTTCTTTTCTTGGATTTCCCTCAGAAATCCTTGTGAGAACTTATGTATGGAAGGAAGGTTTTCTTCACCCATAGTATTCGACACTTGAAACAGTGATGGTGTATTACCTTCCTGTGCCTCAAGAATGGTAGAGTTCTTCTGCAAAATCTTCTTTCCGTTACTAGAAATCAAGTGTTCAAGCCTCTCGCATAGTCCTTGAAAGTGTAGCTTTGGTTTTGCTATTTTACTCCAATTGATATAGTGGGAGGCTTCAAACATGGTTTGGGCAATGACACACAGAATGAAGGTCATACATCATTGATGATGAACTCAATCAGCACATCTGATAAAGAAGATCTAAAGGTATTTTACATTGACTCTAGATGTTCTAATCATTTGTCAGGAAACACAGAACTAATGTCAGAATCGGAAAAAGGCATTTCTAGTCATATAGTTCAAACATGTGATAATACAAGACATAGTGTACATTCAATTGGAAATGTGAAATGCAAGAGTGGAGCAGATTTGCTAACCAATGTTTTGTATGTTCCCACAATACCTAAAAACTTTATTAGTGTGGGATAGATAGTTGAAAAAGGTTTTCAAGTTAGGTTTACAAATGAAGGAGTATTTCTTGAAGATCTAGAGAATGGATATAATCAGATTGTATGTGGTAAGAAATAAGGTAGACTCTTTACTTTAAGAGTGCAAGAGAACATTGGTCAAGCTTTGCTTACACATGGTGAAGGAGTGATTACAGAACTTGATCTCTGGCATAAGAGATTAGGTCATTTCAATGAAAGAGGAATTAAGGCTATGGTTGCAAATACGTCTGTACTAAGACTACCAAATGTGTAGAGTCAACATATGGTTTATAAATGTGAAGCATGTCAGATGGGTAAAGCACATAGGTTACCATTTTAGAAGAAAGGATTCAAACATGATGGATTACTAGAGCTCATTCATACAGATGTATGGGGACCAACAAAAGAAGGATCTATCAGTGGCTCAAGGTATTATGTTCTTTTCATTAATGATGCTACAAGATGGATAACTTTATATGTTTTGAAGGAAAGATCAGAAGTACTTGGAGCTTTCAAGAATTTTCATGCATATGCAGAGAGAATCACAGGTCAAAAGCTTAAGAGACTAAGGTATGATGGAGCGGGAGAATATTTCTCCCAAGAGTTCAATGATTATCTTTGGAATGCGGGTATTAAGAGAGAAATAATGTGCAGGTATACACCACAACAAAATCGTGTAGCATAAAGAAGAAACATGACTTTGGTTGAGTTTGCTAGAGCTATGCTGAAGGAGAAGAACTGTCCAAATTATCTTTGGGCTGAGGCTGTAAATACAGCTACATATCTTGTGAATAGATTACCATGTGCAGCTCTCAATGGAATGACTCCATATGAATCTTGGTGGGGTAAGAAACCAACACTAGATCATTGTAAAGTGTTTGGATCAATTGGATATGCTTATGTGCCATCACAACTTAGACATAAACTTGAACCAAAGGTAGAAAAATATGTGTTCATTGGTTATGATGAAAAGCAAATGGGTTATAGGTTGTGGAATCCTCTAACCAAACAATTTCTTATTTCTAGAGATGTTACATTTGATGAACAAAAAGGTTGGTATGCAGATCAAAGTAATACAGTTGAAGAATTTGAAGAAGAGGTAAGAAGATGTGAGAAAGGAAAATCAATTGTGCAGGTAAATGAAGATGAAGGCTATATGCAAGCAAGTACATCCATAAGTGGATTAACAAGAAGAAATGAAGAAGCTCCTATATTTGATCAAGTGTATCCAGACACTTATGAAGAATGTGAACCAAGAAGGTCAAGTAGGACTAGAAGGCAACCAAAAAGGTATTATTATGATACTTCTTACATAACTCAGAAGAACTATGCATATATGGTCAAAGATGATGAAGAACCTCAGAACTATGATGAAGCAAAAGGTAAGAAGCAATGGGAAGAAGCCATGAAGGAAGAATTCAATGCACTAGAGGAGAACAAGACATGGGAACTTGTTCCTAAACCAAATGGTAGGAAGGTAATTGGAAATAAATGGGTTTATAAAGTGAAGGAGCTTGCAGATTGAAGTATAGCTAGATACAAAGCTAGACTAGTGGTGAAAGGCTATGCCCAAACCTATGGCATAGATTATGATGAGACATTTAGCCTTGTAGCTAAGATGTCAACTATAAGGACAATCACTGCTATTGAAGCTTCAAAAGGATGGACTCTGAGTCAACTAGATATAAAGAATGCTTTCTTGAATGGATACATATCAGATGAGGTATACATGGAACAACCTCAAGGGTTTATAGATTCCAAGTATCCAAATTTTGTTTGCAGGTTAAGAAGAGCACTCTATGGATTGAAGCAAGCTCCAAGAGCATGGAACTATAGACTGGTGAAGTATCTCAATGATCTTTAATATCAAAGTTCAAAAGCATATCCAAGTCTACTCATTAAAAGAACAGAGGAAGGTACAATCTATGTTTGTATTTATGTAGATGACATTATTACCATAGGTACTTCAGATGAAGGAATCAAGGAGGTAAAGATATTACTTGAGAAAGAGTTCAAGATCAGTGACCTAGGAAAGTTGTCATACTTTCTTGGAATGGAAGTCACTTATACAGATCATGGTATATATGTATCACAAGAAAGTATCTTCTGAATCTATTGAAGAAGTTTGATATGGAAAATTGCAGAGAAACTTCAACTCCACTTGAAGTTAATCACAAGCTCAGTAAATATGATGGTGCAGAATACAAAGATATGAGGAAGTATCAATCTCTTGTGGGTAGTTTGATTTATGCTACACTAACAAGACTTGATCTTAGTTATGAAGTGGGATTTCTATCACAATTCATGTATTGTCCAAAGGATCCACATTGGATTGCAGGTCAAAGAGTTCTCATATATATCAAAGGAACTACAAAGGAAGGATTGTATTATCCTTTTACATCAGATTTGAATTTGAGAGCATATAGTGACTCAGACTGGGCAGGAAATCAAGATGACAGGAGATCAACACATGGATACATGATATATATTGGTGATAAGCTTGTAAGTTGGTGTGCAAAGAAACAACATACAGTAGCATTATCATCAACTGAAGTTGAGTACAAAGGACTTGTGGAAGTAGCTAAGGAGGTCATATGGATGCAGACATTATTCAAAAGCTTGGGCATTGATCAAGGTATACCTACAATACATGGAGATAATATGAGTTCACTTTATCTTGCAGCAAATCCAGTATTTCATGCAAGAACAAAACATATAGAGATACATTATCATTTCCTGGGAGAAAAGGTAACGGAGAAAGAAATTGAGGTGGAGTACATTTCTACAAAAGATCAGATAACATACATAATGACAATGAGTTTGGATGGTGTGAAGACTAACAAATTCAAAAGCATGGCAAGAGTAAAAGAAAAGAAGATGATATGAAGAAACAGAGAATGTAAATTAGTGATTGAGGGGGAGCTGTTGGAGAAACAATCACTAATTGGACATATTTGAAGGTCAAAGCTTTAGAAGAAATCCACATGCCTATGTGAAGGGACAAATTCACAAGTGTATTATATTTGTAAAGTTAGTTCACTTTAGTTCTAGAAGTTTTTTAAAAGTCACGAGAATGAGAAAATCTATATAAGTTAGTTTGTATCAACTGACACGGTGAGTGAGAGGATGTGGAAGAGAAGTAGTTAGAGTGAGAAAAAGTTCAGTTTGTATGACTGAGTATAGTCGGGCTTCTCTGCATGAGAATGCACCTATGCATTTCTGAGGTTTCATAGTTATGAAAAGAGTTGATTAAACTTCTATGTATAAGCCTTCCTTCTCCATCTCCAGAGTTTGTCTTCCATGTAATGATTTCAAAAGTTGAAGTTTTCCAAGCAAGTCGATGCCTGGCATCGAATCTAATTGATAAGTCCTTGTTTTCATATCTAATTTTTTTCTACTGCTAAATCTCCTTGAAAAGATGAGGTTTGTGGAGCAAGTCGATGCTTAGCATCGATTTTATGTAGAAAGTCGATGCCTCGCATCCAATTTTAGAGGATAAGTGATGTTCTAAGTATACATGAAATCATCTATTGTTTTGGCATCTGAAAAGTTGAGGTTTTATGCGGGAAGTCGATGCCTGGCATCGAATCCCTGCTGAAAAGTGGCTAAAAACACCTCAAGTCGATGCCCGGCATCTAATTCTCATTGCAAGTTGATGCTAGGCATCGAATTTCCATTTTTAGACAAGCGCTCTTACTATAACAAGCAAAATTTCCAGTTTTGGCAGTTAGACATAGTCATCTTGTGAAAGCCATAACTTGAGTTGTAGAGAACCGTTTCTTGCAAATAATAGTTTATTGGAAAGCCCTACTCTTCTAATTTCATTCACCAAAAGATCTTGGAGAAATAATATATGTGCTAAGATAAATAAGCAAAAGAGTGAAGGTATGTCATTATAGTGACTAGGAACTTCTGAAGAAGTAAATTTCTTGGTTTTGGCTATCATTTCTCAAAGCTTGGAGTGCCAATGAGTTAATGATGACCATAGAGGTTTTCTAGTGTCACATTAATTCATTTCTTGTGATGTTTCACACATCAACATAATGATCTCCTTGGCACCTAAAACATGGTCCTTTAGGGCCCTGTGGTCTTGGTTGTCTCAACTCGGGCCATGGGTTAGGGTTGGCATACATTACATTAGCGTAGTCTAGCTCCCAGTTGGGTTCCAATGGTGGACTCTCATAGTGGTATGTTTCCATCTGTTCTGGCGACTCAGTGTAGTATGTAGATGGGCTATCTACATGGGTGGAATCAAAGTTGTTTAAGTTGGGATCACTTTCAGTGATCATGGGGGAAGAAGGTATTAATGCCCTTCTGAGGTTCTATTTTGCGGCAGCGTACATTGGCTAGGGGATGGCTATTGCGCCAGAACTTGATGAGGTCTCGATTGAGTCTGATAGGGATAATTTTATGGGGGCCTATAGTAATGAGGTTGAGCATTGTATTGGCCTAGGTATCTCTTCTGAGATTACATTGGTTGGGGGGGTGGTTGCTGAGCTAGAACTCGTTGAGGTCTCGATTGAGTCTGATAAGGATAATTTTGTGGGGGCCTATAGTAATGAGGCTGAGCATTGTACTTACCTGGGTATCTACCTGGTTGGGGACATGCTTGTGGGTAGTTCTATTGGACCACTTGCTTGTTGTATGGGCAATCTTATGTTGTGTGATTAGTGTACCACCTTGCAATTGTGCAATACTAACCACTAGCATTGGCTTGGGGTTGTGCTACATTTGGGCACATTTTTCCATATGATCACTATTGCAGGTGTAACAACGTTTAACGAGTGTTAACTTGGGTATTTGTTTGCTAGAGACTCCTAGTCTCTGAGCCACCTTCTCATCTAGGTCTTCTATGGAACTAGAATGTTTCGAGGATGGTTGAGAGGAGCTATCTGAATCTTTGTAGACCTTTGAAAGTTCCAATTCCTCTCCTAAATTATCCTCAATGTCTATAGAGATTCGCATGCATTGCTCTAGAGTTCTAGTTTCCTTTAAATATACATAAGATCATAGTTTAGAGCTCAAGAGGCCGTCCAAAAACAAAGACACTTGCTTGTCTTGTGTGGGGAGTTCGGGCATTGGACAACTCTCAATGTACTGTCTAAAGCTACGTCCTACGAGTATGACTATTTCCTGGGGGGGGGGGGGGTCTGTTTGAAACTATGGATTAACGAGGAAGTATTGTGCTTGATTCCACTTTTTGAGAATTCAGTGATGAATGACTAACAAGTGATGAATGTCCCTAAATTGTCTCCATAAAATCCTATAACAAATATTCAATAACTTGGTTAGAAAGTGAGTTCCTTGATCGCTCACCAATTCTATAGGTAATCCATACCTTGTAAAGACATTCTCAAATAAGAATTTTGCAATCGTGTGTGCATAATTCCTTTTTGTGGCCTTAGCCTCTATCCATTTGGTGAGATAATCTATCGCTATTATGATGTATTCAGCATGAGTACCTTTAGAAGGGGGTTAATGGGTCCTACAAAGTCTATACCCCACTTAGAGAATGCATGTCCTCCCATCATGGGTTTCAGTGGCATTTCATCTCTGCGAGTAGGAAACTGGGTTCTTTGACACACATCACATCTCTTAACATAGGTATGTGCATCCATGTGAAGAGTGGGCCACAATAGTCTTGCAAATAGTATAGCTTTGATTATCCTGTCAGGTTCAAAATGACCTCCTGCCACACCTTGGTGTGTAGTCTCTAATATGCTCAAATAATCACTCTCATGAACACATTGTCTCATATATCCATCTCTCCCTCTTTTGTACAAGTTACCGCCAATAAGTGTGTAGTCTTGAGCTTTGCTCTAGACTTCCTTGACTTGCTAAAGTCATTCCTTGAGGGAATGTGTTCGTCCTCAAGTAAGTTACCATTGGTTCACTCCATTTTGGTGTAAGAGACGCATGGTATAGAGTGGCATGCTCCACAAGTGGTATGTCATAACAAACTGGACATTCTTTACATAGCATATAGACATCTACTTCCATAGATGGCCAATACACTCATAGTCTGTGGAGAGTCTGCAATGTACGGTGTTTCAAAAAAGTCGTACTCGATTAATAACAAAAACCATCATATCAATCGTCTTGTGGTACATGGCTTATTAACTAAGTACAACAATGCCTGATGATCTGTGAAGAACTTGAACTATTTGCCAATAAGTAATGCTTGAATTTTTTTAACCACACATTTTTCAACCATCACCACAGCATCCACAATCCCAACCCCATGTCCCATTCCCCCTGCATCAACCATAGCACCAACTTCATTGTTTAACACACACTCACTACTATCATCATCAATTATAGATCATGCATTTCACCAAATGTTTGCCTATATGCAGCAAGTACGGGAAGAATTCATAGCATTAGGACACAATTACCAAGCCTTGCAGCAAACAATGGCACAACTACAAGATTTTCTCAATTCGTTAACTATCAAGAATGCCTCTCTCAATGCATGGCATCAAGAGCTCCACGGGGCCTACCACTCCATGGAGTTGGAATTGGAATAGAAAACAAAACAAGCCATTATAGAGGCCAAAGAACAACTACGAGTCTAGATCGCTAGAAATGCTATGTTAACAAGAAATATGGGACTCCTACAATGATGTTTAGCAGTAGCAAAAGAAGAAAATCAATGCTTACAAAACCAAAACAGAGGGAACTTCAAAACAACAATGGACAAGCATGATGAACCCATTAGTTCAAGCAGATTCAAGGTTGTTCCATCCGAAACCATGCAAATGCTCCTCGACAACCATGCACATTTACTAGAGGATTACAATTGCTTAAACGAAGAATATCAGTTGCTAAACAGTCATAACGCTACCTTACATCTACAAGCACCGATGCAACAACCTATAATCCAAGAAGCTAAGTTGCCAAAGATAATAGAGGAATTAACTACATTAAACGCATGTGTCTTGGAGCTCCAAGCCCAAGTTCCGGATCATTTAGAGGTTCCCAGGCCCAATTCCCTACCTGAAGTCCCTGCAGACAAAGAAACCATTCCCATCCTAATGGAGGCGACATTCGAAGAAGAATATGAACCCCAACCTGCACCAGTTGGACGCATCACTGCAGATGGCTAGGATACATTTGAGCTCCCCACCCCACCATGGATGAAATCCGTAGAAGAACTCGGCCAAACCCATTCAACAAGGGTAGAAGCACAACTACATGCAATGGCACTAATTGAGGAAAATATATTGCACTCACCCTATTTCACACAGTCAGCACCGTGATGATATATCTCTATTAACGAATTGCAATACAAGCCATACTTTCTGTATATGGTTGAATGAATTGGCAATCAAGAAGGCCATAGGGAAGAAACCTACACATGCAACACAGTTCAAACCTGAAGGTCTACCTTTAGAAGCTCAAAAAGGTATAATTTTTCAACCTGACTGGCGCAAGGAACTTTTACAGGAATATACATGGAACAAGGCCCCCTTGCACCTTAAATACAACCCATGTTATGGTCCAGTACCCCATTGCCTCTCCTGGACAGCATTTGCAATTAAACTCCAAAACAATAAGTAGTGTCAAGATTGGCTCAATTACCCATACTTCACACCACCCCACGGTCCCCCCTCGATGGGATACATGATGGCAACAATACGACACTGGCTCCCTCGACTCCACTGCATCACCAACATTGCAGCGCAGATGCCTATTAAAATTTTTGACATGATGTAGATGACCTTCAAAATCTTTAGATGCATCAGACCACCCCACGTGTCCACCCTCGGATTTGAGCACGGCAACAATGATCTTGTCTACGATATGAGTACAATGCCATCGTTTTGGGTATGCTATGCATGTCACTACCGAATCAACTACCTCCCCACGTGTTATAAGCTAACTTTCAAAGAAATGTTCACTATTGGTTTTTGGGAATACCACTTAGAGGTATTCATCAGCTGTCTAACACATTTGTTACAACTATTTGCATGTGAACTATAATAAAGTAAGTCTATGATCGAAGGTTCCGGCCAGTTTAGATAGATCTGAAATCAGACATTGTTTGATCTCTCATATGTATGACCAAAGATCTCAAGTATAGACTTAGTAGAAGGTCATTTACTCTTGTAACAAGTGGTCCACTTAACCTAGTAGTTAAGACTCAAGGATGTAAAGGAGGAGGTCTTGGGTTCAATCCCCATGGGATACATGGGGAGAGTGTTTTGCCCAAAGGAGATCTAGAATCTTCTAGAAGCATCCACTTGAGTTAACTCTAGTTAAACTAGGACACGGCACACATGCAGTTACATGG
Source organism: Ceratopteris richardii (assembly GCA_020310875.1). Taxonomy (NCBI): domain Eukaryota; kingdom Viridiplantae; phylum Streptophyta; class Polypodiopsida; order Polypodiales; family Pteridaceae; genus Ceratopteris; species Ceratopteris richardii. Next base: position 143,083,238 of record CM035420.1, on the reverse strand, counting down.
CTGACACTTGGATGATTAGAATCCACAAGAAGGCAGACCCTTGGAGAGAGCTATATATAGAGGCATATGGTTGGGAGGAGAGTCATCTCTCTAGCACGTGGTGGTCGACTCTCTAGCACGTGGTGGTCGTAATCTTGCATTGGTATCAGAGCTCTTTGGGCAAAACACTCTCCCCATGTACCTTTCTTCCCCCCTTGGAGAAATATTTTTGTCCTCGAAAATAGAGCTATATATCCTGTAGGCAACCCCCAAGCCTCACGTTCTAAAACTAGAAGAACATGGTCATGTTCTAGAACTGGAAGAACATGTCTCATCTCTGTGGTAGCATCCCTACCCAAATGATTCAAAACACTATCTCGCTTTGCATTTTGATAAGCTAGTCAAATTACAAAGTAGTGTATGAATAATAAGGGTGGATCTAAAGACATCCCTTGCCAATTCACGGTTATTACTAGGTGCAATCTGGGCACAAACATGTGAATTGGGTGGATTTTACTAGTCCATTTTTGGGCATGACTGATGCATGGACATAGTAATGAACAAGGGATTCTGATCCCTCACAAGACTTTGAGAACTCTTGATTCGCTTGAATTTGGTTTGGAGAACTTGAAGTTTGGTTGTTCCAAACATCTAACTTGGATATTTGTACAATGGTTTACTCCTATCCAACAGTTGTTTTTTTTTTCAGTCGACTAAAGGGCTACTTTGTCCTAATGAGTTTAAAAATCCTATGTAAACTATGGGAGAAAGTTTACCATTTTCTTTAAGTAAACCTTACTATAACTTGAACAATTCAAATTCAAAATGAAAATTGTCCAACTTAGGACACTTTTCTCAAAGTCTTGAGCTAAAAGTTCTTGGGAATTGTCAATCTGATGAGCAATTCCTAACTTCTCTGTTCTAGAGTATACTGGGCTCTAGGAAATCATTTATGCTATAACTTGAAGCAAACTCAAATGAATAAGTCAATCTTGAACTTTTCATCTTTCGATGTTTGAAAAGGTTTTTATACAAAACATCTATCTGGGATGTTTAATTTAGTTACCTGGTTCTATCTGGCTAACCATTGACTTTTGTGAAATTAATCAGATACCATATCTGAGTCAAATGCAAAGTATTCGGAAAGCGGAAAGAAAGAGCTAAGACTCTGTTCAACCAATTCAAACTTCGAAGATATGTAAACTTGCTATGAGTCAAAGTCTAGATGCCACAAGGTATCTAGACTTTAACTTCTCAAAGATCTATTTCAACAAGGTATTGAAGCATTTTTCCTATCCTTAAGAGAAATAAGCTGGATTCTCAAAAAGATTAAGAGCAAATCTAAAACATCATCCAACCACAAGATACTAGTGTGGTAATCAACATCATTGAACTAAGATTGTTGATGAGTTTTTACTTAAATAATGCTTCACTTGAGACTAAGTTCATGCCTATATTCAATCTTTATGACTCCTTACTGGGAATGCAATTCTTGTACATTTCTTCGAGTCAGAGGATTGAATTTACCAAGTTACACTACAACTTAGTGTTTGACTTAGTCAATCTATCCCTTACTTGAAAGGATCATTTCAATGTCAAAGTCCTACTAATTCAGAAATTTACTAAATATTTATGAATCAACACTTTATCTTGAAGTGTTCTAAGAAGATCTTGGAAGTTACTTACTTCATATCTTCTGTTTCCTTGATCTTGAAGTTATCTTGAAATGTCTTGAGATACTACTTTTATCCTCCTTGAATGTAAACTCCATCTTTGAAGTTTTAATTCCCTTAAGGATCAAACCTAACTTCAAGTTCCAATCTAGGGCTAAAAGACAATTATCATCCCACGGTCCGATGTCCCATACCATCTTTCCTACATCAATATGAGTATTAAATCTGGTGTCCCATACCATCCTATATTCACATTAATGTGTGGGTGATATTTGTCCTAAAGTAAAAACATATCTTGATAGAGTACCTTCTTGCTTCAATTCTTTACGAGAATTTTTGAAGTTTTTGGCATTATCTCTAATGAGATATTCTAGGTTTTGATTCCTTCACATGATCATCTCATAATCACATGCTTTGCCTTGGAAACTTGAAAACCTATTGATAGAACATCTATTACTCTTTGCTAGGGTTTTCAAATGAAAACTAGCCAGAATTCCAAGTACTTGAATTTTCATAGATTCAAGTTCAATTGGTTTATCCTTGACCAATTTGTAGTGACAAGAGCTTTTAACTTCTTGTCTTTAGATTCCTTTCTTATTGATGCTTTAGGTACCTACCCCGGGGACTTTATATAGGAATATGTCTACTGCTTAAGTCTTAAGCATCCACTCATGCTCTCTGGATTTGTACCAAAATCTCTTTAAGGATAGGCAAACATTATGTTTTACCTTCCACAGACTTAAGTACCGTCTTCATGATTGCATACTACATTCTTGGAATTTCTTCACTCTGTTCAGACTTGGAATAGCTTACTCTTTTCACAATTTTCCATTGGATAAATGGAACTTGAGTGAATAATTCCCAAAAGGAATTTTATTGCCAATACTTGGGAAATCTATAGAGTAGTTCCAATCGCACATTCTTGGACAATCATGGCCAAGCTTGATCAAGTCTAGTTGACATTGCGACTAAAATAAAGACTTAGCCTTTATCTTTAAGATCTCCTGAATTATTGAAAGCTTATTTGCTTATGTTGAAGCTCAAAGTCAAGGACAAAGCATGGAAGCACATCAAAAGGTGGACACACAAGGAAAGGGAGCAAGTAGGGAGCTCCAAGAAGTGTATGTCAAATTTTCAGAAGAATCCCCTACAAAAATAGTGATTTTCATCACTAAAAACCATTGTAAATACCATTATCTAATTTTAGTAACTTCATTTTGTTCAAGCCGAGGAGTCCTCGAGCTTGAGGAGTATTAGAAGTACCATCGTACCAATTTTCATAATTTTTAGACTTCGTTTGAGCCCTCAAATAAGCCCTGGAACCTAATTTTTAACTAGGCCGGACACTAGGTCTGGACAGGGCCAAAACTAGTCAAAAAACTATAAAAAGAGCTAGAGAGCTCATTTTTGGGGTTAGCTTGTTAGAGAATAGAACTTTGGTAAGAGAACTCTTTTGCAATCTAAGCTTTCCATTGTTCCTCTCTTTGATCTTACTTTGTGCGCGTGTGTGTGTATGTGTGTGCATGTTTGTGTGCTTTCACTCACGCACTTGTGCCTTCACTTGCTCGTGGTCTTCATACCGGTCCTCACGTCTCCGCGGATTGACAAGTAAAGGAGGTGGTGCTTACACTTGAGCTACACCAAATTTTGGCACCGTTGCCGGGGAGAGAGCTTCGAGGACGAGCGTTGTGATGGTAAGATCGTAGATTTGCGACGTTGGAAGGTAAAAAAATTGTCATTTCAGTTCATTTTCTGTTTTTTCCTCTTCATCTTCATCATCATCATCATCTCCACCTTCTTCCATCTTGTTCTTCATAGAAATTTCTTGTTTTTTAGTGCATTTTCACCATTTTCATACCATTTTTCATGCATTATTGTGTGGGAAGGAGTTAGGAGGTGCAAGGGAGAGCAAGCGCAGTGTTTTCTTCATGATTTTCTGCTCATATGGAACTCGCCATAGCCGGCGCTCAGAAATTTGAATTTCCCGCCAAAAAACGCGATTCTGTGATGAAAATCGCGATTCTGTGAAAATTCAAAATTTTTGAAAAATCACGATTTTCTGTTTTCCCGCCTAAAAGTTGGCTGAAAAAAATCACGATTCTGTGGTCATTCTCAGAATCACGATTCTGTGATTGTGCTCAAAATCGCGATTTTCATATAAAAAAAACACGATTCTGTGCTCAAAATCGCGATTTTCATATCAAAAGAAACACGATTTTCTAAAAGCACGATTTTCAGCGGGCTCAAAATCGCGATTCTCACAAATCACAATTTTCAGCCAAAAACACAATTTTGTGAAAAAACACGATTTTGTGAATCACGATTCTCTGAGTCAAAATCGCGATTTTCAAAAACACGATTTTGTGCTCAACATCGCAATTTTCATGCCAAAAACACGATTTTGAGAAAACATGATTTTGTGAAAAAACACGATTTTGTAAATCACGATTCTCTGAGTCAAAATCGCGATTTTCAAAAAACACGATTTTGTGCTCAACATTGCAATTTTCAGAAACACGATTTTGTGCTCAACATCCCGATTTTCAGAAACACGATTTTGTGCTCAACATCGCGATTTTTTGAGTTCACAAAATCGCGATTCTCTGAAAGTTCACAAAATCGCGATTCTCTGAAAGTTCACAAAATCGCGATTTTCTCCAAAGGTCTTGTTTGCCTGTTTTGACCCCAAGAGCCTGAATTGGCATAAATTTTTCATCCAAAGTCCATTTTTTGAGCTCTATAGCTTGTTGGAAAGCTCGTTTCAAATCCCACACGACCTCAACTGTTTTTTTCAAGAATAACGCGTTGATTTTGAGATAGGATAATTTGAAGTTGACCCTCAAGTGGGACTAGGGAACCAAGGGGACTCCAAAGAATTTTGAACCATACCAAGGGGAAAATTTGGACTCTTGACTAAAGCTTATGAACCTGAGATCTGGTAGACACTTAGGCAAGGATAAACAAAGCATTAGATCTTCTGAGGCTAGTGTCAACCATACATCCAAGTCTTGGGCACAACAACTAAGTGGTCATCTTTTACTAAGTTCAGACACAAGTGATTCAGAAATGTCTTTTAGTATGGGAAAATCTGCAGGTGGCTCAGGGATTGCCCATCTACAAACACTAGAAGGTCCCTATAAGACACAGTTGGAATATATTCGGACCAACCAATTAGGTGCTCGCATCTATGAGGATGGTCTGAGGCGATCAGTGGTCCAACTCAAAAATCCAGATCAATCCTTTGGACTTGAACACCCGGTGGTCAAGTTCGAAGAGGGTTCATACATTGATAAGGAAGGAACCATGTATGTGGTCACCAACCTACCAGATAGGACTGATGAGTTTGGAAATGTCATTCCTGAGAATGAAATAGGAGACCTAGAACAAGGAAATGTAGGACAAGGACCCCAGAATCCTAGAGGTAAGTCAGTTTTGACCCGAGTGATCACTCCAGACTGGATCCCTCAAGATAACAAAAGCATAGAACTATTTTTGAATAGAGAAACAGAGGAAGCCTTTTGGAGATTCAAGCCAGATCAACCTAGCCAATTGGGCATAGTCATCATCTACGAGTTCAAGGATCCAAAGATGCCAGGCAAAGTTGTTTACCTGGATAACACATCAGAGAAAATTTTCTTGGTAACAGAACATGATAGACATGCATATACTTGGAAGAATGATTTGATTTTCCCCCCACCAAGATCCAATGTTTCCCATGGCCTCCAAGGAGTAGGATCATCCCACGCTCATGAAGCCCAGAGAGAAAGAACTAGAGAGAGACCTGAGGTAAGTTTTGCACACACCGTGGGCAGGAATAGATCAGGATTTGAAAATGAAAGACTTGAAAGAGAGAGACATCAAGCACATAGGCAAAAAAGAGATGAACATGATTTTCCATTGCCTAGACCCCGAGAGCACCCAAGAACCCTTAGACCCACTCAAGTGATCAAGGAAATGAAGAATTATTTTGATGGGTCAGGAGATCCTTATGATCATGTGGCCGAGTTCAAACAAGTGTTAAGAGCTGAACAGGTTGAGGATTTATTCACCCAATACGAGGCATTTGGTTTGACTCTTAAGGGCACTGCCTTAGCTTGGTTTCAACCATTGGGTAGTCGCAACTATCGCGATATAGGTCAACTGCTATACAAATTCATTGTAGAATTTCCAAGAGTGGTATCAGGCATAACACATCATCCTTGATCCACAGTTTCAAGCAGACACCCCAAGAAACAGTGCGACTAGCAGGTAGAAGGTTCAGATAGTACCTAGAAAGATGCCCTGCTCCCGAGTTACCCACACCAGCCAAACAAGTGGCTTTGTTCTTAGATGGCTTACTGAGCACAAAGTTAAGATCATATGTATATTTGAAAGAGCCTAGATCCATAGAAGAGTGCGTGCGGACATGCATTGACATAGAAGATAACTTGGGTGAGGAGTTAGGATTATCCAAACTCTATAAGGATTCAGATAGTTCTACTAGTCATACTTCAAAAATCTCCACGGAAATAGAGGAGATAGCTGAGCAAGTTGCCAAGAAGCTGGGAGTCCAAAATAAACAAACACAGAGAGTCACTCCAGTGAATCGGTGTTATACTTGTGGGGGCGACCACATGGCTAATGTATGCCCAATGCAAAACCAAAACATTAGAGAAAGGAATGCTCCATATTGCACTATTGAGAGAAAATACACAAACCACATGGCTCAAGATTGTCCCTACAATAGGCAGGCTGTTAGACAGAATTATCAGCAACCTTACCCACAAGGTAGGTATCAGAACCAATACCAACAGCCATATTATAGACCACAACAGCAATATCAGGTACCATATAGGCCACAACCTGTCTTGGGAAACCAACCACCAGCTCCAGCCAACGTGATTCCAGTCAAATATGTTGTGGGAGAGGAAAATCCAAATAGAGCATTGGTGCCCCTAACCCCATTGATACCAGATAATGATTCTCATGCTCATAGTTCAGACTACTCCCATGAAGGTAGTCCACATGTGTATTACACAGAGTCACCTGAACATAGTGAGATTTACTCGTATCAATATGAGGCACCACCTATGGAGCAAAATTGGGAGCCAGAATACTCCAATGTCATGTACACAAATCCTAACCCTAGGCCCCAATTGAGACAAATGAGACCACAAGCCCCTAGAGGATCTTGTTTTAGATGTCAAGGTGATCATTTCATTCGTGACTGTCCCCACCCATCATCTCCGAGTCAAGGACAGGCTATCACAATACAGGCTTTTTGCCCTGATTGTGGCAAAGACCATCTCCCTAGAGATTGTCCAAGAAACCCCTCCAGCGCACCCAAGATTACACCCATTAATGTGGTAGGCTTAGTGGCGGATTCAAGTTCAAGTAGCAGTAATGTGGCACCTATACAGGCAGTTACTAGGGCACAAGCATTAAAACAAGATAAACCAGCAGAGCAATCGGAGTCGAGTGAATCAGGAGAGCCTAGTAAGAGGAAAACAAGAACATGGAAGGATACCAGAGAAAAGGCCAATCGTAAGTGGAATAAAAAGTTATCGGAACTAGAAGAAAGCTTGAAAGACGCAAAAACAAAAATAGAAGACATTGCATCTCAAAACCCCTCGCATGCCGAAACTCCATCCATTCCACCTCATCGCACCCCACCACCCATTGTAAATAGACCGCAACCAGGGTTTTGTTCTTGCAAATCCAACCCCAGAAGGCTTGGACATGATGTTCAAGGCCTACCAGGCTCGACTTCAAGAAGGGCCTACAGCTGCAAACCTAGACAAGAGTTACCCTAGAGCGGACTTAGAGATTGAACGGATGAAAATGTGCATGAAAATGGTAGAACAAGCTCAAGCTATACTTGAGACTAGTCAAAAGTTCAATCAGACAAACTCTGTCAAAGGGGATTTGCATTTCCAGGGCTTACTAGAACGATTAGAGCAGTTGGTAAACAAACCACAAGTTTCTTTACCTCCACAGGCTCAACCAGTTATTGAAAGAGGAAGCTCACCACCAATGGGAGCTTATGTTCCTAATTCCACGGATCCAGGAATACCTCCTTCAATTCAACAGTACTCTCAAGAATTCTTGCGGGAAATACAAGAAGAGAAATGGGCCAAGGAGAAGGGTAATTCCCCTCCTATTCCTGAGATTGATGATCTTCATGATCAATTTCCCCAAGACATTCCATCTATTTACGGAGATGAAGCAGAACAACAAGAAGACGAAAGGTTAGATTTTGAATCTAATACCTTAGAAGAACTGCCTCAATTTCCAGGCCCATGGGAATCTGAATCTCTCCAGATTAGAGCTCCCACAATACTAGTAAGAAATGAAGACTCAGTGGTTCCAAGGAACACGGATGTCGTGAAGAACACTAAGGTTCAGTGTCATCTCACTGTAGAAGAGCTGCTCAAAGCAAAACCTGAGCTTTGGAATCATGTGAAGGATTAGGTTCCAGAACTTGATTCCAACATGCCAAAAGCAGGCTCCAAGCAAAGGGTACCAGAGATACCTCTAGACAAAATAGGGGACATGTGTGAGGGTGAAGAAGGTAATACTTATCTTCCAATCACCTACCAAGGTTACACAACAAAAGCAATCATAGATTCAGGTGCTGGTGTTGCTATTGCGACCACCTCCTTGTGGAAGCAATGGGGCAAGCCCACATTAAGACCAACTAGAATGAAGCTTCAAATGGCTGATGGTCATTTTGAAAGACCTCTAGGATTGCTAGAAGGGATCACTCTAACCACTTGTGGTGTAGAGTTTGAGCACACATTTGCTATATGTGACTTTGAGAAAAATAATGTCTATGAGATGATCCTAGGAAGACCCTTCCTACGACAATTGCAAATAGTACAGGATTGGGGAACTAACTCCTTGTACTTACAGCACTTAGGGGTCACCACCAAGGTCAATTTGAAGGATTACACCTTCAGAGATGTACCACCCCTGCAGTAGAATTCTATCCACAAAGCGAAAGAAGATTCCATCTCTGTGCATTCTGAAAGTTCACCTGATCCATCATGGCTACATGAAGATACTCATTTGTGGATGTGCAAGGTCGCAAAGGAAGAGGAAAAACGTTTAAAGGCAAGAGAAGAAGGAACTTCGCTAGGAGATAGACCAGTTAGAGACCCAGCCTACACACCGATGATCTTTCCAGATGAGGAGTTTGAGCCTCATGGCTGGCCAGAAATCTTAGCCACCATGGACATTGCTGTCAATGAGGAACAGTGGACACCTCATTGTGATGAGGAGGGTTATGATATCTCAATGTTCATGTGTCAACCCTTGCTAGAAGAATGTGACCTTAGTGATGTCATAGAAGAAGAAGAGAATGACGATGATCTGGAGTCTATTGTGATGGATAGTTGCTTTAACTCAGAGCAGCACTATCTAGAAGATATAGGAGTGTTCACCCAGAAAGAAGAAGAACCTCTCACAAGTATTAAAACAGTAAACTCAAAGGATGGAAGTGAGAGTAGTCAAAAGAAAAAGAAAAGAAAAGCAGTGAAACAAGAAGAGGAGGAATCATTGTTTGAAGTACCAGAAAACTTCAAGAAATATGAAGTTGACGACCGCAAAATTTTGGTACGAATGCCTAAGAGAGAGGCCATCATAGGAGAATCATATGATAATAAAGAAAAGACCAAGAAGATTGTAGTGACCATTGAAGAGAACGAAGAGAGATGCACATATATAGGAGATGACCTAAGTGCAAGAGAAGAAATGGAGCTCATAGCTCTATTAAGGGAATATAGGGATGTGTTTGCATGGCACTATAGAGACTTGAAAGGGGTAGATCCAAGAATTTGCTCTCATACTATCCCCATGACTGCTGATGCTAAGCCCACCAAACAGAAGCCCTACACATATAATGATACCTATGCAGCCAAAATAAAAGAAGAAATTGATAGGTTGATTGAAGCTGGATTCATCTATGAGATTGAGCATACCGAATGGGTGTCCCCCATTGTTGTGGTACCCAAGAAGAACGGGAAGTTGCGAGTGTGTATTAACCTTAAAAAAGTTAATGCCGCTACGATTAGAGATAGTTATCCACTTCCAATCACAGAACACCTATTGGAGCGTGCTGCAGGCAAGGAAGTTTATAGCTTCCTTGATGGATTTTCAGGTTACAATCAAGTAGCCATTGCCCCAGAAGATCAACACAAAACAGCTTTTGCTACAGAGTGGGGAATCTTTGCATTTCGTGTGATGCCATTTGGGCTCACCAATGCACCTGCAACATTCCAAAGGCTCATTTGTCATGTCTTCAAAGAGTTCTTGCGAAAGAGCTTAGAAGTGTATGTGGATTATTTATGTGCTCATTCCCAAGAAAGAAGGTTTCACATCCCTGAGCTAAGACAAATCTTCAACAAGTGTAGAGAATATCGAGTGTGTCTGAACCCAGAAAAGTGTGTGTTTATGGTGCGTCAAGGTAAAATCTTAGGTCATATTGTTTCTAAGAATGGAATCTCAACAGATGAAGATAAGGTATGAGCCATAGCGGAGCTACCAAGGCCAAGGAATATTAAAGAGGTACAAGCCTTTATGGGCCATTGTGGATACTACCGTAGGTTTATCCACATGTACACGATCATAGCTAGACCCCTTTATGCCTTGTTGTCTAATTTTGAGTGGAACGACGAATGTGAGAATTCTTTCAACAAACTGAAGAAACGTTTGTGCACGGCACCAATACTCACCACTCCTGATTGGAATAAACCATTCCATGTCCATGTGGATGCATCCAATCATGGCATAGGGTGTGTGCTAGCATAACCCACAAGTGAAGGAAACTTAGATTTGCCCATAGCATATGCTAGTAGACAGCTCACTGTAGCTGAACGGAACTATACCACAACTGAGCGAGAGGGCTTAGGCATGGTATATGCTGTGAAGAAGTTTAGACACTATTTATTGGCCAACAAGTTCAAGTTTTTCACTGATCATCAAGCTTTGTTATATTTGGTCAATAAACCTTGCAATACTAGACGCTTAGTAAGATGGTTCCTCTTACTAATGGAATATGACTTTGAAGTTGTTGTCAGGAAAGGTAGAACCCACCTTCGGGCAGATCACCTTTCTCGCATCACTTCAGGAGAGTCACCGCAAGGAGTGTCTGACGAATTACCCGATGCTTATCTGTTCAATTTAGAAGTTGTTCCTAAATGGGCAAATAAGTTGGTACCAGTCCTAACCTTTGGCCCTGCAAATAAGAATGTGAAAACATCACAAGAAGAAATTGTAAAATCACAAAAATATCACATATTAGCAGGAAGCATGTACAAACAAGATACTGAGGGTGTATTAGCTTGTTGTGTGGAGGATGATGAACATAGTAGTTGGTTGCAACAAGCCCATGAAGGAATGCTAGGAAATCACTATTCTAAACAACGAACATTGCAGAATCTAAAGCGTTTAGGAGTGTATTGGCCTAGCATGGACAAAGAAATACATGAGTGGATTAAGAATTGTCCAAGGTGCAGAGAGAGACCCCCAGTGGAGCATGCGACCCTTTATCAAGTGTCATTAATTCCAGATTGGAGTGCTCCATTGGTAGAGTTTATGAGATCGGGAAGATTACCCAAAGAGGCTAGTCTAGCAAGAAGACGAAGCATGGAGCAAGAGGCTCAAGGCTATGCCTTAGTAGGGGACAACCTATACCGAAGAGGCAAAGATGGTTACTTAAGACTATGCGTTCATGAATCAGACTATTTAAAGGTCTTAGAGACTGCACACAACGGTGTTGCAGGTGGACATTTTGGTCCTGACCGAGTGATCAAGACCATTCTATTCTCAGGACTTTGGTGGCCCACTCTTCATATGGACGCACATACCTATGTGAAGAAATGTGACACATGCCAACGTGCACAATATCCAGTGAGAAAAGACGAGATGCCCTTGAGGCCAATGATGGGAGGACGTGCATTTTCGAAGTGGGGCATAGACTTCATAGGTCCTATTAATCCCCCAGCTAGAAACTCCCATGCAGAGTACATCATTGTAGCCACATATTACCTTACAAAGTGGGTAGAAGTCAAAGCCACAACAAAGAATGATGCTCAGACTACGGCTAAGTTCTTATTCGAGAATGTGTTCACGAGATATGGACTACCAATAGAGTTGGTGAGCGATAGAGGCACACACTTCTTGAATGAAGTCATTGAAAATCTTCTCCAAGAATTCTTGGTGATACATAAGAAATCTGCCCCCTATCACCCACAAGCCAACGGACAAGCCGAGAGTACCAATAAGATCCTCTGTAACGTATTGACAAAACTGGTAAATAATAAACGCTCTGATTGGGACAAACAACTTCATCATGCTGTTTGGGCTTATCGAGTTGCCTACAAAACGGTACTCAACGCCACCCCATTTCAGATGGTCTTCGGACAGAACGTTGTGCTACCATTAGATTTCTTAATCTCTGCCTTAAAAGTAGCACAAGAGTATGAGTGGAATGGGCATGAATTGTCCTCTAGGATCTTCGATCTCGAACGCTTGGGTGAGACGAGGCTATGAGCGGCAGCAGGCATCTACGCTGCAAAGAAGAGGCAAAAGGCATACTTTGATGCACACATCAAGGATAAGGGATTGAAAGAGGGAGATCTAGTGTTGGTATACACACTAAAACAACATGCCCGTAAGTTGGAAAAAAGAGGATACGGACCCATGATCATTAATAGAATTTCCACTAGTGGTGCAGTTCAGTTGGCCACGCTAGAAGGAGATATCTTGCCAAACTATATTAGTGGCTGTAGAGTCAAGCTATATCAAGAACCTCTTACTGAGGATATGCTAATGAGACTCAACACTGCTAAGAAGCGAAAAGATGAAGAGTTAAGAGTGAGAGAAGAAGCACAGGTAGAGGCCAGAGAGCGTATTAGGCGAAATAAGTTAAGGCGATTAGGCCTAGAAGTCAACTCAAAAGCCCCAAAATATCACATGGATATGTGTCAAAAGTCAGGCATAGCGACTTCTCAGGTCATTGACCGAAGACCCTTTGTGACCATAGAGATAGGACAAGGGAAGGGTGCAAGGACGGTGAAAGCATTGATTGACTCAGGTGCAGCAAGTAGTGCAGTTAGACTTTCCTACTGCCAAGACTTGGGGTTGAACATCAATCCCATAGAAGCTTATCTCATAGGATTGGGAGGTGTGGAAACCCCTTGTTTGGGCGAGGTGGAACTTCCCATCTACCTTCAAGATGTTCCAATGAAAGTCAAAGCGCTAGTATGTCAAGATGAGAACCTTACAGAACCACTTGTCTTGGGTCAAGATTAGATCTATGACCATGCAGTCAACTTAAACCTAAGAAGTCAAATTCTTCAAGTTTGGGTACATGAACAATGCATTACATTAGAATTAGAGAACTGCATGCTCCTAAATCATGGCACCACACACTCTCTTAGTTCTTCTAAGACTAATCATATGAAAGAAGATGTTGTATGTGTCAAATGCTCTATGTTGCAGAAGGAGTCAATCGTGGAAGACCAGGTTCGAAGGCGGGTGGATCTTTCTTCTTCTCCAAAGAATCAAGTAGCCACAGTAGTGAGTCCACCACACAAGCAAACACAACCATTCACGACAACTGCTACATCAAATAGAAAGACACCATTCAATAAAAAAGCAGTTCCGAGCATGAAGCAGATATGGGTACGCAAAGGAGAGCAACCACCAGCCTTGCCCCCACAAATCCCATCCATGCACATCAACTAGGCCATAAGACGAAGGAAGCAGCTCAGACAAGCTCAATCACAAGGTATCCAACAAGTTTGGGTGCCTAAGAAGTTAGCTGCAGCTCAACAAGGGCAATTACAGATGTGGGTACCTAAGAAGCTCCTACATCCACCACAACCTTTGTTCTCCCACATGCAAAAGGTTTCAACAAAGAAGCCAAAAAGAGAAAAGGGTAAGAACCACGTACAGAGACCAAAGGAAGATCAAATCAGCTCTTCAACATTAGTAGGAAGACATGCAAAAAGGATATGGGTTTGGAAGCCAAAAAGTGCAAGTAGCCTCCACCGAACCAAAGCGTCAACCACACTGGATACCACAGTTCAGAAAGCATCCAAAGAGAAAGACGCCTGAAGTGACCTCTACAGTGCCAAATGATGTTCTAAAATGGACTCCAATAAGGAGGATTACATCAGTTCGAGACTCAATGGATACCTCCACCAAGGTCGGCATCAACCTCCGCAAATAACATCGAAAGCCTCGAACGAGCAACAACCATGTGCTCCTTGCACAACCCTATCTTTTGCACCATTCAGGTCATGCATTAATATAGGGCCACATTACACGGCCGTGCATAGACACACTTGAGAATCCCATGCACAAGAGCACAGTGACATATGTCAAACATTTCTATTGATACTAACTTTTGTGTTCTTGTTTTGTGATATCCTTTTCCTCAAAAAAAAAAAAAAAAAAGGGGAGAAAGAAAAGTGGGAGAGAGCTTGTTCCCAGGTTTGGCTTATGAAACATGAATGATTCATGCTTAGTTGAAGGTGGAACTGTTGATTACTAGGCATTTATCAATTTGGATAGAAGTGTGTCTCGGCCAGCAGTGAGATTATTGCTGCCTTATCTGGTAGATGACAAGCATTTGGCATGAACATGGCATCTACAACTATGATTTTCTCTTACCATGGTAGGAATGAAGAGCTTGAAGGCCCGCAACTTTAGTGATGCTTAACTACTTCATGTACCAGAGCATCCAAGGAGATATCTGCAAAAGGTAGTTCTGGAGGAGAAGACTCCTGCATATGGTGAGCTAAAGAGAATATGTGAGACTCAGCTTGGTGTAGTTACCCGATGTTGCTTGCCAAGGAATATAAAGCAATTCAATTCTCAGTATTTGACAAATGTTGCTTTGAAAAGAGGAGAGAGGATCCACCACTCAAAAGATCTCATCAGTGGACAATCAACATGGACATTCATCAACAATGTTCCATCCCAAAGGCCGAGTGTACAACACGAAGAGACAAACATCCATCAACCTTCTCCATGGTAAGTATCTTTACTCTGGAAACACCATAACCATGATAGTTTAAGAAACCTCTTCGTCAGCATACCCTTGAGCACTTAGCTCAAGACCTGCAATTTTTGCACCATACTTCTTCCAATGCATTTTCCAAGTAAGCATGCGTAGGGCTACATTGCAAGGCCGTGCACAAGGCACATACTTTTTTCAACCCAGGCACGAACACACTTACCCATCATTCATTATGGGTTATGAGTAGTTGGCATGACTGCTCTCAACATCATCTTTGGAAGAGCTAGCGGACGTCATGGGAACAACATCCATATCTCGGAAGCAAATTGAAGCCAGTAGTTGCTCCAAATCACTCTTGACAACCTCTTTTGAGCAACTTGCAATTTTGAAAGCTCACGACACATTCTTGCTGGAATCCAAGGAACCAGCTCATACAACAGATGGACACCACCTCTCAAAGCACTACATAGAACAGCCCTTCCAACAAGGGTCTGTCAGGGACGACAGACTCGAGAAGGGGGGGAGTGTTGAAGCTCAAAGTCAAGGACAAAGCATGGAAGCACATCAAAAGGTGGACACACAAGGAAAGGGAGCAAGTAGGGAGCTCCAAGAAGTGTATGTCAAATTTTCAGAAGAATCCCCTACAAAAATAGTGATTTTCATCACTAAAAACCATTGTAAATACCATTATCTATTTTTAGTAACTTCATTTTGTTCAAGCCGAGGAGTCCTCGAGCTTGAGGAGTATTAGAAGTACCATCGTACCAATTTTCATAATTTTTAGACTTCGTTTGAGCCCTCAAATAAGCCCTGGAACCTAATTTTTAACTAGGCCGGACACTAGGTCTGGACAGTGCCAAAACTAGTCAAAAAACTATAAAAAGAGCTAGAGAGCTCATTTTTGGGGTTAGCTTGTTAGAGAATAGAACTTTGGTAAGAGAACTCTTTTGCAATCTAAGCTTTCCATTGTTCCTCTCTTTGATCTTACTTTGTGCGCGTGTGTGTGTATGTGTGTGCATGTTTGTGTGCTTTCACTCACGCACTTGTGCCTTCACTTGCTCGTGGTCTTCATACCGGTCCTCACGTCTCCGCGGATTGACAAGTAAAGGAGGTGGTGCTTACACTTGAGCTACAGCTTACCTGCAAGATTTTTAGAGATCTTTCCCTTACTCAAGTCCAAGCATATACTAAGACCTTTCATATTCTAAAGCTAAGAATCTTTGATACACATCCAGGTGATATCAACCATTTGGACTTTAAGTACCACTTTTGGTGGTTTGGGATGTCTAGGAAACTACTTATTGTTTAAAGAGTATGAAGAATTTCATTCTCACTACTTGGGAGAATGTTATTCTTCAAGGTCTTGAGATTCTTTCCAGGGAATCAATTAACTTGAGCAAATGATTCATCTTGGAATCTTTTGTAATGTTGAAAGGATATTGGAAAGAAATTCTTAAACTTTCAAACAATATCCAGAAGCTTTACTGATTTGGTTGTGTTCATTTCCTGAGTTTCAAACGAGAGAATAAATATCACCTATTGGATATGATTTCCCATTCCAATATGAAAGTTTGTCTTGAACTTTTATTTATGTGATATTGATTATTGTTCTTGAGTTTTATACAATATTTATTATTATTAGTCAATCTTTAGATGTTACTACAGTACTTTAAACATATTTTGGCAATCAAAATTATGTTTAAAGTCCAAGCATCTATTGATGATTGATCCAATAGTAATACTACTATGAACACATAACTTTGAACTTTATAGCTTGTTTAGGAAAAGTTCATGGAGTGGAGATCCATTTCTTGGAACTTTCTATTCCTAAATGAAAAGTTCACACTTTGCTTCAAGTCCTTAGGAACTTATCTCATTTCCTAAAGATTACTTATTTTGGTTTACTCTTGAAGCTTCAATTAACTTGAATGAAACCAAAAGTTTAACTCTCGAAAAGAGTTTTTTCATGTTTCCATGATTGCTTAGCAAGTTGCATCGTTTACCAGAGATGCAACTATGGAACCTAACATCCTCCTATTGAACATCAAATATCAATTGATGTTGAGGTTCAACCTTTGATTTCCATCACTTCTCGGCATGAAATCAAATGAAAATTTATAAAAGCTTCATAGTTTTTCTTGACACGTTGCATCCTTACCAGGGATGCTACTTATGGAATAGAACAACTATCTTGTGAACTTTAAAAGTTCAACTAGTATAAGTTCCATTTAGCTTTATTTTGATTTTGATCACGGCTTGGGATAAAATCAAATAAGAGCATTCATGAGAACTGCTCAATTATATAAGCCCTTATCATCCTACTTGGATGTAAGATTTTTTAAATCCAAGCTAACGACTACATCTAGACTTGTCGTTAGGATTCTCTAAGTTTTCCTAAACTTAGAATCATCATGGAAACTTTCAAGCAGCCCTATTTTCTTGCCACTCCAATGAACAAGAAAATTGAACACTTGACTTTCAAAAGACCTACTTTTCCTAATCGAGACTCTTAATTTGTGATACCTAAGTATCACATTTGAGAAAAACAAACTAGCTACGAGTTGCATGGAAACCAGGAGCCTTGCAACTACCTAGTTTACTATTCTCTCTAGCTATCTAAGTCAAGCTAGAAAAAAGACGTAACGAAAGTATAAGTATTCAAATACTTAACAACCAATCATGCATATGCAAATGCCTGTTCTTGCATGCAAATGGATGTGAGTACATGCACATGTTGGCATTCTCTTTTCATGCACTAAATGTAAATCAAGGAATTCTTGAGTTTGAAAATGCATGTTCCCAATCATCCATGCACAAAAATTCTATTTGCTAGCTTTTCTTTAAAAAGATATAAGCGTTCATGTGCATAAACTTGACATTTAACTATCTTTTTCAAGCAAGAAGAAAACATATTTTGTGCATGAAAACATTCTTTCAAAAAGGACAAATGCACCAAAATTCTTTCGTATATGCATGCTAGTACTCGATGTATTTCCCAATACTGCTATATATCTGTTTAGCTTTCATTGAATTCGTAGCATTTGCAAAATCATTATAAAAAATGAAGACTACTACCATGCATCAATCATGTTTAGATGCAAGCTACATGAAAGCAACAAATAACGCAAGTATTGAAATGAAAACATAACTTGGAAAATACTTATCTCCACATCAAGCTACATCCTTCCCGATCCTCGGGAAGAGCCAACCTTCATAGCCATGCTCACAATTGGCTTCAATCCTATGATCTTATGCTTTGTGTGATAATCAAACAGTTTTAGAACATGAGGCTCGAGGGTTGCCTACAGTAGTTATATAGCTCCATTTTTCAGGACAAAAATATTTTCAAAGGGGGGAAGAATGTAATAAAGTAAGTCCATGATCGAAGGTTCCGATCGGTTCAGACAGATCTAAAATCGGACACCGTTTGGTCTCTCATATGTATGACCAAAGATCTCAAGTCTAGACTTACTAGAAGATCATTTACTCTTGTAACCAAATGGTCCACTTAGCCTAGTGGTTAAGACTCAAGGATGTGAAGGAGGAGGTCTTGGGTTCAATCCCCATGGGATACATGGGGAGAGTGTTTTGCCCAAAGAGAGCTAGAATCTTCTAGAAGCATCCACTTGATTTAACTCTAGTTAAACTAAGACACTTGGCACACATGTAGTTACATGACTGACACTTGGATGATTAGAATCCACCTGCCCAGAAGGCAGGTTCTTGGAGAGAGCTATATATAGAGGCATATGGTTTGGAGGAGAGTCATCTCTCTAACATGTGGTGGTCGTAATTATCGTTCTCTTGCATGAACAACTCATGTACTCGACACGTTATCGACTCCCACCACATGATGAACCTCACGCTATCAATTGGGAAAAATTAGAGACAGATCTAGCACAAGATATTCATATCTCCGAACAACACTTGCCCACAACCTTCTGCAGACATAATCACTAGCACCCTACAACAAGGATCTATCGAGGATGATAGACGCAAGAGGGAGGGGGGTGTTGGCAGTACAACAGGCAACGGTCACAGACACAGGTGCAAAGGCAGCATGTAAATAGGGAATCCAGTAAGTTAGGAGGGGCCATACATGTTCATTTTCAAGAAATATGTTTTATAATACTTTATTCAAAACATCAAACAATGATTTTCATCACTCTTGTAACATATGTACCATAGGACACCTAATTTTGTATCAAGCACCTCCATTTTGTGCAAGCTGAGGAGTTCTCAATCTTGAGGAGCTTAGATAGAATGCTCATATCAATTTTGGTAATTTTTAGACTTCATTTGGACCTCCAAATGACCCCTAGAACCTAATTTTTAACTATGCCAGACACTAGGTTCGAAACTAGCCAAAACTAGTTTAGAAACTATAAAAAGAGCTAGAGAGCTCATTTTTGAATTTAGCTTGTGAGAGATTATAGCTTCTTTGAGAACTTTCTTATTTTTCACCTTCCATTGCCTTTGACTTCTCTCTACCATGTGTGTATGTTAGTGTATGTATGTGTGCATTCGCATGCTTCTCACCTTTGTAGGGGAAGGCTCAAGTGAAGTGAAGAGATTGCATTGCAATGTAATATGTTTGGCTGCCCTACTATCAAAGTACCAAACATCTGAGTCTACTAAAGACATACACTGTTCATGAGAAGATGGGTCATAACTGCAAACAGTAGTAAATGCCCATTCTTCATTCTGCACGAGATTAGTCTGTTTTGGGTGTAGAGGCCTCTGCAACAACCATTCTAGCCTCTTTCTTCTTTGCCTCTTTTGTAGCCAATTTTGGACAACTCTTTATGACATTATCATTTCCTTTACAGTATTTGCAAAAAAATTTATGCTTTTTTGTTTTCTTCTCGTCTTTGTCATCCTTCTTTGATTGTGCACAATTAGTAGATTTTTTCTTCCTAGTAGAAGAGCTCCATTTACCTTTGCCCTTCTGAATAGCCAAGAAAGCTTGATCTGCAACATGCATAAGGGACCTGTTCTCCCTAGACCGATCTTCTTGCAA